>OX940877.1:53902500-54502500 GCA_954870665.1 Stratiomys singularior
CTTAATATGAAAATATGAAGTTTGAAGTTTTCCGTCTGTCAAGTGATTGTATCAACTCCCCCGCCTGTGGCAAATTTTTTAAGAGCTCTCTTGCTTTTATTTGCTTAATATTATGTGCTTAATATTACTTCTTCGTTGTCAAGATCCTCATCCGAAAATATATTTTCGCGGAAGTGTCTTGCGCATCTGCGAAGCCTTCTGCCTTTCAAAGTTTGTCAAACGTCATGACGTTTGAACTGAATATGAGTGGCACAACTTCCTTATTCCCTATGAGAAAGTACTCTAACGCCGTCCGGGAAGCCTTTTTACCTGGTTCGACCCCCACTGTTTTTTTCCGAACATGTAAATACGGCCTCATGTTTACGTTGTCAATTGGTTGGCTTTCGTTTGGAGTCTAGGATCACCCGTGTTCCGGCTTTCCTGGTAAAGATTCCCCCTCCTTATCGATATTTTAATTTCATCCCGATGTTTATAGGGATTTTCCACCCTTATCGGAGTTATTACTGTATTGCCTTCTTTCACCTGTTTGATGAGGTTTGCTACTAACTAGCTTCTGTATGTGTGCAGTTCTGGTGTATGAATCAGGATGCCTCACAATCCTCCTAACCGGAATGACTATTCCTCCGTCTATACCTGTTGCTCTACCGTTTCAATAGAGATTATAGTTGGGGAAGTGGAAAAACTGTTTTCAAGCAGTCTTATCATGTAATCTTATATATTCCGCCGTTTTCATTTGGTTCTACATTTCGACTATGCAAATGACTAGTGACCAAGATGGACCCTAACCCAATATAGACTCTAACCCAAGCATCCGCAAATATATTGAACGCCTTTGAGCGACGGATCCTAATGTGGATAATTGGAGCGAAGCTAGACGGTGACCAATGGCTGATTCGATACACACAACATGATTATATGATAATGTATGTATGTATGATAATTTAACGAGCCGGAGGTCTCATTGCTTGTAAAACTGCAGAAGCTGTAAAGAGCTGGCAATATGAACCATACGAGCGAACACCGGATACCTAAAAATCGTATTTGTTGGGAGAACTATAGGGCGGATACCAGAGGAGACACCAAGGAAACGCTGGTCTGACTATGGACGAAGACAGTAAATCACTGCTTGGATTTCAAATTGGAGGGCGCGGTCAATGGACCGAGACAGTTGGAGGCACTTGTTGCTGGAAGGGAAGGCCCGATAGGGGCTGTAGTGCTAAGAAGAAGAAGAAGTGACGAAGCCAGACATAGATCATACTAAATAATTAGTTATGATCACACAATTAAAAGTTTGCAAATGAAATTAATTGAGATGAAGATTGGCAATCTCGGATAAGGAATATGTATAGAATAAAGTTTTAAGGTCACTGGAAATTGTAAGGCAAGTACAGAAAATCGGCCGTAATGGTATATAGTTACATATTCGTGATACAATCGGAGTACATGTCCGTTTCCCTTAACGGACAGTGTCAGCAGCTACCAGTTAAGTGTTCTTGAGGATGGCTGAATGATTGACTTCAATGTTCACTGTTCGCTGCTCTACTCCCAAAACGATACGTTCTTATACTGGCGGGAGGCCAACTCTACGAAAGCGCGAGTACATAGAAGAAGTCATTACTATTTGCGCCCAATTTATAGCCCCCGACATTAGCTCCGGTTCAGGAAATTCGGGCAAGGGAATGATCCAGCAAATCCTAAACGGAGGACTCATGCTTGGTGCATCACCGGCTCAGTGAACCAATAGAAAGGTTTTCCATCATGAAGACAGCACGTTTGGCTGACGATACTACCCATAGCTAGACTGAAAACAACAGGGTACCTGATGACGCACCCCGACAATAGAGAATCCTCCCATGGAAATCGATCCAGTCTACGCTACGCTTCAGCATGTTGCCACTAGTTCTGCGATCCAATAAGTGCAAATAATCCTACAAAACCTCTTCAGCAAGAGTAATCAGCTAAAATGAAACCAGGGAGCGCTTCATGTACGTAGTACTATGCTCCTCCCGTGATAGGTGAAGTACCACTGCTTACTGATCAACGATAAATTAGAGATTTTGGAACAACGCAAGAAGTGAAGAACCGTGAAGCAGGGTTTCAAACTTCACAACATTTGCCACATCCCTTTGATATTGGTTCAGTTTCACAATACTAGTCGACGTTTGACGACTTGTGAACGTGGGAATAGATGTAACTATTCGCTCCTTAAGGAGAGCGGAATGAGAAACTGTATTGTTGACGTTTCTTTAACGAGACCGAAAGTTACTGTTGCCCTTGACCTTTATTCTTACTTTGGACATGTAGATATATAATTATTGTTAGGACCATCGCTGATAGAATGACGAGTAGTAGTAGGGTCGGAACGTTGATGACGTTGCATACTCTGAAGAGTCCAGTAAATCTGTATTTGGGAACTCGGGTTTTCTGAACTTGGTAGTTGGATGATGTCTTTGATTGCCGTGATATTAACAGGGATGACTGGCATTACGTCGACTTCTTCCCAAAAAACGTTGATATAGCTAAGGTACGTGCTTTCGTATATATCGACTTGGCCGACCATAAATTTATGGAGATTCCGCAGTTCTACTGGAGAGCACTTTTGGGGATGTTGATGGTGGGTATGTAGTTTGGTTCGAGTTGGATTATTTCTTACAATTCTGCGATGTTTTGATGAATGATGCCGTGCCATTGATGATGTTCTCGATGCAACTGGAATTACTGGAATCTTTTTGGTAGTTTAATTCCTCTATATAGTGGGTCCTTGCGATTTTTGGGCGCCTTTTGTCAAAGAATTGGACACTTTCATGGTTGTGGATCATGTAGGGTTTCGAGGGTATTAGGGTTTCTGTTGTAGAAAGGTTTTGATGTGGATAAATGAGAAAATTTCTGTGGGTAGAATTGGTATTTTGATATTAAATATTAGAATGGATTTGTTGTAATAAGCTTGAAGTCTTAACAATTCAGTAACTTGTTCGTTAAGTAGAATTTTCATTGATTGATTTCGAAATGTGTTCAAATTTCGGTTAACTCGAGGGGGCCTAAAACTTGTTTTATTTCCGAATGATGCTTGTTGTGCATGTCTACGTTGTACTGCAGTTTATTGAAATAATGCATGCCTACCAGTGTGTAAAGTTCACATTTAGTTAAGTCCTGTGAATGTTCTAAGGACTTATTGATGGTTCTTAATGCGGTTTATTATGTTCTCTCATCAGGTAATTTAGTTTGGTTGTTTCTTTATTTAATTTTTGCTGCTGTAATCCCCTTGTTGATTGTCCCGAGTTCGCTAATTAGGCGTCCTTTTAGTCGCAGTCTAAGTTTTAGCGTTTGGAGGTTATGGGTTATGTATTCATCAGAGTCGTTAATTTAGTTGGTATGAGAGTGTGTCCTTTATATTCTGTTCAGCGTATGTATATTTGTCGAGGTTTATAATGTGTACCCGATTCTCATAAGTTTGTATCAGTCTGGTCGTTCCTAGGTCAAGGGAGTAGGCGTTCTTCTATTGCTTCATTGAGAATGTCGTCTCGGTCAATGTTTAGTTTGTTCAATATTCGTTTTTCTGGGACAATTTCGTGAATTTCTGTCAATGTTGAGGGCCATCTTTCCTCGTCTCGTATGAATTGCTCCTAGTTTTTGAAACGATGTAAATGGCATGGTTATGTCATCTTGTGAGCAAAATCTTTGAATATCGAGTAGGGCACCTCCGTACGTTGGTCGGCTACCAATGTTTGAGGAGGAACAAGAAGACATATGTAGTGGCGGAGTGCTTTAAGGATACTTAAGCCAGATAATGTAAGCAGCTGCGAATTTGGAAAATCAATCTTTGACTATTAAAACGGCTTACCACTCCGTAAGTTTTTTTTGGGTTTTCTGAAATTTGAAATTGTGGTTTATGTGGCTTACAATCGTTTTGTTTAGTAGTAGGGGTAGTAGTTTTATTTAGTAGATTTCCAAGATATTGATAATTTTGGTTACTTTTTATTTTAGGTAAGGGAAGCAGGAATTTCATTTGAGGTGGATGTCCGTTTCATTTATGCCTTTGTGATTGTTATTTGAATTGTATTCGTTGATGAGACGATCTTGCTCTTCGTTGTCGGTTTTGTCCTGTACAACTTCCACGCAACAAATTAGTTGGAAGTTTTAATATTGTCGGAAGAATTTGGAATGAGCGGTTTGGCAACTTTTGAGGATTTTGTCCAATGCCCAATATGATTTATCGCATTGCCTTCATTTGGGGCAAAGTTGAGAAAGTTTTTTGAAGAGATCGAATCGAAGGAGGGGGGGGGGGGCTATTGCAAATCATCCAAAAAAGATTTGGAGATTGAATTAATTTCACTGTCTTGCGGATATTGGGATGCCGTCATTAAAGTTTACCTCTGCAGAGTGAATGGTTATTGGGATGCATAGAGACACTTTGTTGTCTGTAGGGCGGATAACTGAACTATTTTTGGTAAGTATTGATGCGTTTTCGTCCACTGGGGACAATTTGTTGGTAAGTTGGACGAATTTATTGTAAGCACCATTGGGAAGTTATATTCTACTTCAAGCGTCTGTTGCTAGAGTCAAGAGTTAAGTAGCGTTAACATTGTTCATATTCTCCTTTTTTATACACTGAGAAATTCCCTGAACTACTTTATAAATCATTTTTCTAATTAAATTTTGATTTTCCTTACATGGCAGTAAGTAACAATAAGATATATCAGCACCTTGGTAAAAACAATAACATTCAACTGCGAATTACTTTCTGTCGGAATATAAGCACAAAATAATAAATAAAGAATTTTCCATTTAAAAAAATAAGGTATCTGGTATCTTCCTTACATATCCTTTTAACACAACACAAATCAGTAATATCAACACATATTTTAACACATAAAACAAAACGAGCTCGAAGGATTCTACTTCCGAGTCACTTCCCCCGGCGCAATTTCAACGCAATGCTCATCACACGTTGCAATATCTACGTTACTGAAACTACGGTAGCTGAGCCTAGAAATCATGCTCAAATGGACTCGGTTTATTTCTTCGATCCTTGCTCAATTGTTTGCTCAACTCCCAACATGCAGCATCAAACGTTTTTCAGGATTTGATCAAAGCTAGTGGTATAATAAGGCGAAAATTATCTGGGCTGCCGTTAAAATGTTAACAGGATTGATTAACTATTTTACTCCTGTCGCCAGGTTTAACAAGCCTAACTTTAAATCTTAAATCAGAATTTTCATGCTCAACGGCCCAATATATAATCCCTGATTGTAATCAGAACTGTGCAAAGTCATCGTTCCCGACGCAAGGTCTGTAGAAAAAATTCTTATAGGCATTTCGGGATTTTCTTCTCCAGATTCCCTCATACTGATAATTACATTTCATTGACGTTGATTTCCCGAAAAATTCCAGCTGCCTCGGCAACAAAATGTACAAGATCTTCGCAAAACGTAGTTCCTAGTATTGGTGAGCAAAATTGCTTTCTCTCTAATTTCATCTGTCACAAACAGAAAAACTATTCACACTTCGAAATTTCCTTGGAGACAGCAAGACACTCGTCTAATTTAGGACTGGCGGAGCTAGAAGCCTCGAGGAGGGTATCGGGATGAAAGGGATACGGATAAAACTTACCATTTTACTTGACAGAAATATTTTTCCACTTTTCCAGACGTTCAGCTTGCCTACCCATTCGCCATACAAGATTCACATAAAGCTAAAAGGAGACTAGTTAATTTGCCGCAGTTGGAGTCTCCTTATGAGCCCAGGGACCATGCAAGCACAAGGCAGGAAGGCAGGTACGTAGACGGCAAGTGGGCAGACATCAAATGCAGTCAGCGTTAAACGCAGGAGTACTTCCTTGAGCGGAATGTATGAAGGAAAAAATCCCAAGTATAAAATGAGAGGAAATATGATTTTCACAAGATTTCCTTAAACTTGAAAGCAATTTACTGACATTGCAATTTTTATCCTACTAAGTCGGCCAAGCTTGTTGATACACAAGTCAGCGGAAACCAGGAAACAGCAGTTGGAAGGCTTAGCCGGATTCGAAATTCAACGGCAACTAATTGAAAATGCTCCGAAGATTCTACTAAAAAAAACGATTTCTCCGAGATTTCATCATGAAATAGCAGAAGAAGTCTATTTTAGTGCAAAATCCTTTTCAAATACAAAACAGGATCATTTATTTTTTGTTTGCAATGTAAGCTCCTCATTACGAATCATCTCTTATTCATCCTGCTTCCCGACATTATGCTAAATGACAGGAAGAGCTGTAACTGAAAGGTGCCACAAATTTTCACCTAGGAAAATTCCAGAAGCACTAATGGCAACTTTTGTTGAGAACGTTAACGGGTTGTCTCATTATGTAATTAACCCCGGGGAGTATTCATACACATGTAAAAGTTTCAGTATCAACATGCCTTGCGTAAGGTCGTTGTGAAGTCATGCATGATTGAAATTCTTGGAATAGCAGCAGGTGTAAGTTTGGAATGGAAATTATAGTAGAGCCATCCTTTACCGAATACATGTGTGAGAATAATTTGTCCTTTTTCTATTTTTACCGAGCTGTTTATATGGAGGAGCTTCTCGTGAAGTTTAAAGCACAGTTCACTGTGGTAGATGGTTTATCCCAGGGACACCCCTTTTGACCACAGTTTCCTGCTACCTCGAAAGAAATTTCTTGAAGGACAAAGACAAACAGCTGCACTGATTGGGCCACGATGCCACGTTAATTCAGGTGATTAGATCCTTTTCGGGTGTTGTGTTAACCAAAGCGAACCAAATACTTTCTCAGAGCTGCATGTTAGAGCGGAATATGATACGTAAGATCAGCAATGTAATGTTGTTATGAAAGAATTAAATGCCAGATTAACCAAAACATTTCGCTATTGAATGATTCTGATCCTATAAAATATAATAAAATAGATGGAAGCTTAAATATAAGCGGATAATAACTCTTGAACGAGTTCATTTTCTCCTCCCCCATTGTAATAAGATTTATTATCTTATTCTCTGCAATAAATGCAAGAATATTTTTGATAAATGCAGAAAAAAACCATTTAAATTCGTGGGCACCATACCTTCATATCTGTGTGAATTCTACGATCTGCAATGAGGAGCTACCAAAAATGTTACAGGAAGAAACATCTATGGAGAAAAGTTTAGCCAGCGAATCACAGAAACACTTCAAGCAAACGGTGATCAGGATAGGGAAGGAGACTAGCACGAAATTATTAATGGAGTTTTTTTTTGGGTTGGGGAGTGAAGGCAATTTACGTCCGGAGTGTGGGACTCCTAGCAGCGCGTGCTACCAGACTACCCACTAAACACCCCCCCTGTCAAGAGACCCTAGCCTGGAACCGTTTGACACATTACTTCGAGCTAGGCCTCTTTTTACTTCGTCCTACGGTGCCGTCAGTGTAGAGAAATCTCCCCCCCTGGGAGAGCGTAGGATGGAGAAGGATTGCTGGAAAGGAGACCCCCTATACCCCGCGCCCAAGGTCATCCCTGTTACTCTTTTTTGCTGTTAGTATTGCCCGAGAGTAATGTGCCACACAGGTCCATTTGTCAAAAGTTTTCAGTATTTCTCCGACCAACTTGTCTGGAGAAAGCTCTCCCATTACCTCCCACAAGTCCTGCCGCATCCTGTTCCACGTTCTACAGTTGAAGAAGGTGTGACGTGCGTCGTCCCTTTCCCCGGGGCAGAAAATGCAGTCTGGGGACCGTGATTTACCAATCTTGTACAGGTAAGACTGGAAATACCCATGCTCGCTAAGAACCTGGGTAAGGTAATAATCAGTCTCACCGTAACTTCAATTTAGTCACGATCTCACGTCCCTTATAAGGCGGGCAGTCCACTGGCCATTAGAGTCACCTTCCCAGGACTGTTGCCACTCAAGTATTGTGCGCTGCCTCTCATCTCGGTTGACAGCATAACTTGAGCCCTCCACTTTTCGGTCATAAATTCTCCGTCTCTCCCTAGCAAGGAGGGCGATGGGTATCACTCCTGCGATCACCAACACCGCCGACTCAGGGACAATGCGGTATGGAGACGCAACCCGCAAAGCTCCTCGTCTCTGTATCTGGGTCAAGCGCTTTCGATGGTGTTGAAAACCGGAGAGTATCAAGATGAAAGTGAGTAAATGCAGCCGAAACTGTAAATGTTTATAAAAACAAAACCAGGTTCGTTTATGACTATAAATTTTATTATTTTCGAGTAAATACGTATTTCGGTTTTACTATATATGAACAAACTGAAGATGCCGAACCCATCATTATCTAGGATGAGATGCCAACCGAAAACCCACAAGCCAAATCTAAAATTACGGGAGATCATTGCGGACAGCTATTCCTCGACCTACAAAACCGCAAAATGGCTAACCTTAGAGTTCGAAAAATTGGGCAAGATAGAAGGTGTAAGATCTGTCAAAAATTCGCTCGAGTTTATTGATAAGCTACGGAACGTTACAATAAATGAAAACGAAATTTTAGTATCTTATGATGTTGAATCACTGTTCCCGAGTACACCGACAAAACAAGCAACTTATGAGCTCGTCAAGTGGTTCGAAAAATGGGACACTACACCCCAGTGGAGGAAAAAACTTGAACAATATGGAAAGTTAGCTGAACTATGCATGCGAGAATGCTACTTTACCTTTCGGAACGAGTACTTTAAAGTTACTAGGGGTTTGGCAATGGGTAGCCCCCTATCACCGATGCTAGCAGAAATCTTCATGTCCAGCATAGAAGAAACCATTTCAGAAAATAGTGGAGGTATGTTGACGATATCTTTGCCATTGTTCCAAGAGATAAAGTTCAGTCAACTTTAAATAACCTAAATAAAATCAATGGCAACATCAAGTTCAAGATGGAGTTGGAAAATAACGGAGTGATTCCTTTCTTGGATCTTATGGTCATTAGAAACGGAGAACAACTAGAATTCGACATATATAGGAAATTAACCAACACTTAAGGGACGGTTCCATCAACTTCGTAGCATACATTTCCACAAAAACCAGCCGCTACAATAGTATAGTGCACCGCCTTCTAAAAGTCCCCCCAACCTATGAAAGGTTTAACATCAAAAAGGAGCATATAGTTGCAACAGCAGAAATAAATGGATACGGCAGACAAGTTATTGAAAACATGATCAAGAAGTAGAGGGAAAAACTAGCACGACGAGAACTCTCAAATCTCTTCATAGCTAACAAATCAACCGACTCTCAAAATACGAATAGAATATTCATACCATATTCACACATGTCCGGCAGTCTAGTTGGCACACTGGCAAAGCATGGCATCAAAGCGGCCGGCACTAGTAGGAGGAACAAAATTGGAACCCTTCTATGCTCCGAAAAAGATAAAAAACATAATGAAGAAAAAAGCGGGATATATCGGATTACGTGCAAGATGTGTAAAAAAAGGCAACATTGGACAGACGAAACGTTTGGTATCAGTGCGATTCAAGTAACACATGAAGGAGGCGGAGTCACTTCGAAGAAATAACAAAAAAGTGATAAGATCGGCAGTCGCAGAACATATAATTAAAGAAGGTCACCCTATAAGCTTCAATGATTTTTAAATAATTGTAGTAAACTAATAGATATGATTTTTGAAAGTAGGTAGAATTTCTGAGTATAAATAGGCAAAGACTTTTTGCTAATTAGTTAGTTGTACTGAAGAAGGTCACCACCGAAATACGTATTTACTCGAAAATAATAAAATTGTTAGTCATAAAGGAAGCTGGTTTTGTTATTCTAAATATTACTTCGGACTATAAAACAGTCCAAAAAACAAAGAAAAATTATTCCTGTAAATGTTGTTTTTACCCCACACGTACGTACTGTTGTTAGAGAAAGAAAATATTGTTTACAAATGGTCCATCCTGCTCCTTTAATAACTGAACACGGTCACCCGGCTCTAGGGCTACAAAGTGATAATGTTTTGTTACGTAAATATAAGTGAGGAATTTATTTACCATACCATGAATCAATACCATGATTCATTTATTCCCATGGACCAAGAATAGTACTGTCAAGTAGTGTTCTGTACTCAGCTCTTCTCGGCTCGGCAGGTATCAGATGTTTCGATTCCTAATCCATTGGCGTTTATGTTCATATGTCATTTCTGTTCTTAACGCCAAAGCGTTCGGCTTATGCTGCATGAGCTCCTGTCATTGCAAGCTGAATTTATCTCTTTCCTAAGGTTTTCGTCTTGTCTACTATTACTGCTGCTCTGCACAAAGCTTATCTCAGCTCTTTTTCAGTTCTCGTCATTCTTTTTCTCTAGATTTCAGTGTCCAGGGATCCATTGCGGGCAGAGAGCCTGTCCGCACTCCAGCACTAGTTGTGAGACAACACAGTTTGAAGCATCTGCTACCTCGCCAACGTACTGCCTGAGGATATTTGTATTCCTCCATAGGTTTTTGCCACTTCTGGAGTCATTCTAACCTTTAGGTCTCCATTGCCGATGAGGCGACATCGATAGAGGAACTGACAGATCCGTTGCCGCCGCTTCAACGACACACTGCGTAGGCATCTAGAGGCGACATTGATTGAAGACGCACTGGAAGTACGTACCTATGGATGACGAATCACTAGAGGGAGAATCTTTAACGCCAAAAAAGTCCTGACCCATTGACCTCCAGTGAATCACTGCATTTACCCAAAAGTTTTTCAGGGTTAAGGTCTCTAAAAAATTGCCTCCGCGACACACGTTTGCCTAGGGCTGGATCTGTCACCTTCAGAGCTTTTCTTACTAGCCCATCACTTCTAGCCGTAAGTGAAGATCATTTGAAAGTTACTGTATATGAAAATAATTTGGTGACAGCGACGATGACAGATATGGTAATATTCTGAAGGATAGTGACGACAATGAGCCAATAATTCATTAAAGGCAAAAGTAGGGCGTATCGAGTCCAATACCGATGATAACCCAAGCGCCTCAGTGGAAGGGGATTTAGCGGATGGCTATAGGTTCCATTTAGTAAACTTTTCCATCGGCCAAAAAGTGACAGGTCCGTAAATATGCTGCGATATTTCTTAACCGATCCATTTCTTTAAACTCCTTTCATGGATGTGCTTGTTGGTAAAATAATAATGAAACAAATAACTAACCTAAATCCATGTTGCCAATCCAAAAAACCTCTCGCGAGACTATGGCAGACATTACGTAGACAAAACGAAATAGAGCAGGAAATGCCACTACCTAATATGCGAGAAAATTGGTCGACGACTCATAGCAGAATACAACAACAGAAGCAGTTTCTTTTCGAATTCATTTGCAAGTGCTAGATTTTTTAGAATATCTAGATACAAGAATTTCTGAGCAATTGAGTCCTGCACACAGAATATTTCTCTGGATGAACCTATAATTCAGTATACATATAACTTTATTAAGCCACCGAAGTAGGGTATAAGAATTAATTCCATGGCGGACTCACAAACAGGATAATTACACTCTGTTGCCTTATTATGGGTGTCTCACGTCTGAAAATCTTTTTCGTCCAGACTTTCCAGTTACCACTCTTCGTTAGTCCTACTTGGAGTTGGTGTATAGAATACCCTTACTCCTTTGTGTCTGTGGGTGCAGATGACCCACGTGCTGAATATGTCAAAAAGAGCTAATTGTTTTATTTTTTTCATTAGTTTGCTGCAAGGTTATCTTTTCTTTAAGGACTGATCGATCTGAGGCTTGGATAAATCTTCCATCCTCCAAATTCCCCAAGTCTAAGCACTTCCAAAATGTCGATGTCACGTTGGTCTATTTTGTCCGATAATTTTCGTGCACGGTCACGTATGTATTTGTCAATTGTGTCTGTTTTAATGCCTTTTTGTATGGCTACATTTCTTACGTACCATGTCATTCGGAAAATTTTTCTTATTGTCTTGTTCTGGAAGATTTGGAGTGCTTTTCTGTTCCATAGGGTTGTTTTTTGAGTAATTTGGATTATGCTGCAAAGGATGATATGACAAAAAATTTTTTGAATAGAAAAAGAAATGAGTTTAAGGAAGTCTAATACGATTGTGAGCTACACTGCTTCCATGAGTGGCGTTGGTCGTGCCACGTATTTTTTCTTGTTTTTTGAGAAAGCCTTCCTAGTGGTGAAAGTTGATTTTTTGGGAATAGAACTGACCGTCAACTCATATATTGCTTATAAAACTATGAATCAAAATCAGAAACAATTGACACGTTGTGAAGATCGTCAAATTACTTGTCGAATAGCTCATTGACGAATTCCGGAAGGAAAGATGAAGAGCTTCCTCATCTTCATCTGTATCTATCAAAAAGAGGTTGGACTACAATATTATTGTTGCTTGCTCGAAATGCGTCCTCGACAACAGAAAGTCAAGGCCTGGCGAACCCAAGCAACAAAAACAAATTTTGGTCTGCGTCAGCGAAAGAACAAACTTAAACTAGAAATTTCACGAATAAACAATTTAATTAAAAAATTTAAGAAAAATTGCTGCAATAGATAGAAAAAAGGCAAAAGGCATGAAACCTGTGAGTATTGCGATACTTGTCCTGGTCAGCTAAGAATGCATCTTGTGCACTGATATTCAAGATTCCACCCAAAGAAAATTTTGAAAAATATTTGTTACCCGTCTTCTTATTATCTTATTATCCTGTTAGTTTTGTGTATGATTCTCAAGCTGGTAACTTCAGTTGAGTTTTAGATAAGTTTGGATGGGAAGTCCAACCAGTCTTTTGGCCGACGCATTTGATATTTAGGACTCAACGCCCCAAGGAGAAACTAGCAAGCGAACAGTGTCCGTCTGTTTAAAAAGTAAAACCTTGGGATTTGCAGTACCTTTGATGGTCACACCATTGAGATGATGGTCTCAGTATGGTTGAACAATTTTTCAAAAATAATTTCGTTCTTTTCAACTCTATAGCATTCCCATTGTACCTATTACAGTAGAATTCAGATCGTCTAACCTATGTCTTTGTAGACCATCAGTTCTTTCATTACACTCTCCACTCTCGTCACTCGGATTGTTCCCACTCTGGGGTACAGAGCCGTGGGTAAACTCGCAGGAATATTCCGGCGTCCCTTCCCATATCCCTTTTGGAAATTGCGATGTATATTAGGTTTACAAATCTTTATTTTGAGAAAACTTTTGTCTGTTAGAAGTTATATTTTGGCTCCCTTTTACATTCACACAAGTGATTTTTTTGAAGATTCATATCAAGTTATATCAAGTGGTATACGGTTGAGTGTTATCTCCACTGCGCCAGTTTGGGGAGTGCAAGTGGCAACTTTGATTCCAAAGCAGAAATTTCAGTATTGTCTACTTGCTACGTTGATTGTCTTTTAAAGTACCAGCCACCATACCAGTTTAGGCCTAAACTATTTGGACAACTGTGAACACCCAAGCAGACTTTACTCAAACAAGCTAAACCTCCGCTTTCCCACCCCGTGCTCTTCCATTTCTCAAGCTAACGCTGATTTCTTTGGTATTAATATGACTTACAGTGTATCCCTAAGTTTCGCTGGTGACTCCTTGCTGCAAAGCTTTGATATAGATTGTCAAACATCGAGACTGCTTTCCATGGTTACAGGTAAATTCTTTGACAATTAGACGAATTTGCAAACTGTTATTTTTTTATTTCCGTTGCTGTTCATGCCTACAGTCAGATCTACTTGAGAACGGAATCAACTTGTCCCTTTGTTGAGATTTATTAAACATTTGTGGTTCAAAATTGTTCCCCATCACGTAGAATTATTTTTAATTTACACTCAACTAACAACCACTGGCTTGCCTCATAAAATCATGCAAAAAAAACTCCACCTAGAGTTCACTTTTGGAGTTTAAATGGTGTTGGATATAAAACTGACGTGCGAATGGACTTAATTTTGTAAGAAATTAATCGAAAACTTATTGTGAATTTCAGTTAGCAGCTGAGACTGACCCAAGTTTGTGTGCTCCAATGGATTTAGCAAATGATCTGTACTAGGTTTATGTACAAGTATTTCTTGGCATTACTAAGAGATGGCATCACCAAAAAGTACGCCGTGGGTTAATTTGATACATGAGCCATTACGATCGTCTGACATTCAGCTACAATCGCAAACAAATTGAGTTCGCCAAAACTAGTGTGTTTGTTTTATCAAATTGATCAATCTTGTCGAATTTTGTGCCTGAAAAGAGCATGCGCGGCACGCATTGCTTTCCTTGTTTAACCTACAGAAAAAGGCTGTTGAGAGCCACCATTTGCTGGTTAAGACATGTCATCCAAAGACGAATATAAAGTGGTAATTTCAATGTGAACTCAAACCCACCGGCAATTAGCAGATGCATTAAATGTGTCACGGGAAATGATCAACAGTCGTTTACGAGCGATGAGTAAAATCAATAAACTTGGTAAATGGGTTCTACATGATTTGATTGAACGTTAAATAAAATCACAAAGTCACTAGTGAAATGCAGTCCTTCAACACCAAGGACAAATCGCATCGTCAAGAAGACCATACATTGTGTGTCCGGTAGGACCAGAGTAGTATTATGTATTATGAACGCTTGAAGTCTGGCAAAACCTATGATATACAACGATGGCGTCAACAAATGATAAAAATCGACCGGAATGGGCAAGAAGACATGGCAAAGCGATTTTGTTACACTACAACGCGCTGTCGCACACAGCAAAATCAGTCGATGACACAGTGAAAGCGCTTGGATGGGACATCCTTCTGCACCCACCGTACTCCCCAGACTTAGCGCCACCTGACTATCACCTCTCCGCTTAAATGAAGCACACGCTTCCAGAGCAACACTTCAGCGATTTCGAGAAAGTTAGAAAGTGACCCGACAAATGGTTTGCCGCAAAAGACCAGCAGTTTATCTGGCATGGTTTCATAAATTACTTGAAAGATGGATAAAATGTATAGCAGCCGATGACCATTATTCTGAATCAAAAAAATTGTTTTCCCTAGAAAATCATGTTTTTGTTTATAAGAGAAAAAAAATTATTCATCCACCTAGAAAAAACTCATTCATACACCTGGTGTACCTGAAAGAACGAAAGCAGATACCACTTCGGGCCTTGTATCATACCCATCTGCCAAAGATGCATCACTGCAGCAGGTGAACTGTTTTCTTATTTTTAAAACTAGTTGGGACCTTGTGATTAAGTGGAGACAGACGATCATAACAATCTAAAAGGCACTCGAGGGCATAGGAGTCTCTTCTGTTATCCCATTCCTCTGAAGAATTGTTTCCTATCAACCAAGGGCGTCAAGTATTAAGGACAAGCCTGAACTACAGTGAATGGGGCAGGCAATGTAAGTACATACACAAGCTCCCCACAGTTATTGTCTATGCTAGGTGCGGTCAATAAGCAATAAATATGGTAAAATATATTGAAATAAAGGAACTCAAAAGGAACTAAAAGAACTTCGTTAAGTGAAAATGCAAACTTTCTGGTATATTGATCAAATCTGCCGTAGTCTTATTTCTCCAATTGTGACCATGGCTTTCCCTGGCTCCGTACCGGAAACTTCGCTCCACATCTTTGATTGATATCGAATTGTAGTCTGCATAATGCGTATCGAGAGATTCCTTTTTGTTACCTTTGATCCCTCTATCTGTGCCGGCTTAGTAAACATATGTGAGTCATCGTAACGCGTTGGTGAGAAGAATCCAGAATGAATTATATTGTAAACTCGGGTATTTAACTAATAGTTTCGATCCTATTACCTGTATTGCCTCTCTCTGACACTCCAGGAATTTTCTGCTTTGTCATGAGAATTCGTCATGACAGTTTTCTTCGGAGATAGGTTAAACACGGACGTGGTCATCATCAGCTGCTCAGCGAAAAAGTTCATTTAGCCAGAATTGCTGTTGCGCAACTGTCGACCCAATGACGAGTGCCATTACATTATCGACCATCATAGCCGATCAGTTGGAGCGCTCCGGGCTGTTCGAGTCTCAACAGACCATCGAGGAAGACATACAGGTCTACGCCTAGGACAGACTTCATCCCACACCTTATGTGACTTGCCGTCTCCCCTGAACGAGCCCTTTGCCAAGGATGAAAGTAGAAACCTTCTCTCCTTTTCATTGTATCCGCTCAGATATCTGGTCCTTGAATGGAATTTCTAAGGACTTTTAGGATACGCAAAATACTCGTCTGACAAAGTTGAATGCGTTCTTCGTGTCCAACAAACAGAATTATCAGCTAAATTTGCAGGGGATGATTTTAAAACTGAAAATCAAGAGGTCTTTTCGTATCATTTATGAAATATGACATTCTGAAAAACCAGCTGTAGCCATTTCATCGACAGGCTGATCTTTTTTCTTCATGTAAGAATCAAAAAGAAGAAACCATTTGCCTAAAGGTATTTCCAGTTCAAACATCGTATCCGAAATACACCATGAAAAAAATAATTGAGTTGAAAGTGAAAAATTAATATTCAAGTTGAGACTAGAAAGTGAAACGTTTATTATACATCCTTGAACACAATTTAGTTTCATCCTTGATCACAAGTAATTGTCAAAAATCTAATGATACTCTGTCACAGGGCAAACTTCAGTGCCATACCTTATATGCCCATAATACCTCAGATTTCTATTTGGGGCTCTTATTCTTCTCGACAACGTCGCAAATTTTCCAAGAATCCGTTTAATAAACTGTAATGATTTCCACCCCTAAGTAAAATTGCTAACCCGACTGAAACTACTCTCCACCTGGGCTGTTTGCAACACCTGCGTAGCATTTCTTCGATAATCAGCAAAAAGTGCCCACTCTTACGAATTCACCGGTGAGAAAAGGCCACAGAAATTCAAACATGCATGCCTATATAACATGCAAGGACGTGTGGAGCCGAAATTATAGGCCAGAGCTACACTGTATCTGATTGCCCAAAAAACGTTGGCTCATTTGATAGATGTCACGTACTTCGTTTTGAGAATGCCTCCTCCTGATTTATTTAGAAACGTGACCAATATTTTGCCAACAAAGTAAACGCTTCACTGATTCGAACAATGACCAAAACGATTCCTGTATCCAATGTGCCAATTTCGGCCCGGATAGGACTATTTTTGTTTGAAATTTGTTATTGGTCGTGGTTTCCATTCTCGTTTTCCTTTCTGGCTTCCCGGCCCTACTTCTGGCA
The DNA here is from genome assembly GCA_954870665.1 of Stratiomys singularior. Lineage (NCBI taxonomy): Eukaryota > Metazoa > Arthropoda > Insecta > Diptera > Stratiomyidae > Stratiomys > Stratiomys singularior. The sequence continues at coordinate 53,919,593 of OX940877.1, forward strand.
TGTTTTTCTTCCACCACTTTTGCTGTTGTGTGCGAGCGCACGGAGCAGTAGCCGCTGGCATTATTGAAGGCAACCAGAAAATCCTTTCCCATTTTCCCATCGCCAGATTTCAAGCTTATCTGATAGTACACAGTGGAGTGCTTTATTATCATCGTTACAGGACATAAAAATTCATTAGAAAGGATGTTATTCAGTGTGTTTTGGTTTTTATTGATGAGAACCGACGGTCTGATCCCACCATGGTTTTGGTTGCACAAAGTTTCCATTTATGTTGGGACAACCGTAAGTATTTAGCTTAGAGATTGCGGCGGTGGCTGGGTTAGAGTTGCATATGTGGATGGAATACAATAGAGAGTTGGAATATGAATAGAAATCCCATAAGCGGATTATGCATGCAGCTAGTTTATTTGAATAAATTATGGGATGGGATGGCAGCCAGGTGAAGTACAGAGAGGACTTAAAAATCGGCCAGTATATAAATAACGTCAATTAAAACACACAAAAAGCTTTAATTCCGTTTTTCCGAAGAAAATGTTGTTTTCAGAAATGAATTTCATCCTGAAAGGTTAACAAGCGATGGAATAGGAAGGTTCTGTTGGAATAAGGTGGGGAGTTTTTATTACGAAATCGGATGCACACCGGAGCTGAAGGAAAAAGTGCGGAAATTATCCTTACACCCTATAGTGACATCCAGTCAATGTGTGAGCAGAAAACCAAATTGTGAATTTGTAAGATGATTTAAGTCGGACCAAGTTCAACTTTTGGCAAGCTGTTTGCTTGGTTATGAGTAAGTCTCCTGATTCTCTGAAAGGCATTTCATCAATATGACAGCCAAAAAGCGCCTAACATTCGGTCCATTAAAGCTGTTTCAGGATCAACAATTCATCATGAGCGGCTTGCAATCATTTCTCGAAAGTTCCCGGCAACAGAGTATTAACAGCCGAACGCTAGACTTGACTCTCAAGCATCGTCGATGGCGCTTCATCAAGGACCTCATCGTTTCACAGCGACAAAATGCAGTTCGGACTATAATGCGGCTAGATGTTGCATGGCTTTCCTTTATTTATGCCGCGTTGTATGATGTATATAAAAAGAGAAAGGGAAAAATGCGACCATCTGCCGATCATCATCGTTAGAACACAGAACGTATTACAGACACAGATATAGTATGATATAATACGCATTCACAACATTCCTCGAAAATGTCATGGCATGAAGATACTTTCGATATTGACAACCAACTTCAGCCAGCCAAAGCAAATGAAAATACTGAAGACAGCATTCTATTGTACTTTACGTGACATATGACAAAATACTTGGTATTAAAGAGCAGAACGCTGTGAAGTAAAGCTGTATATTATCCTGTAAGTACTGGTCGCTGGGAGATCTCAAATAGTGGAGGCCAAAAAGCTCTTCCAAATAACAATCAAGCGAAAAGTATAGTAAACTTGACCATTCTAAATGAGCTTCGTGAAGATTGGAGGATAAACACAAGAGCAGTGAAACAGAAATACTGGTGAGCAAAAATGCAGAATATATTCGCATCAGGGAACATTAAACACTTCCGGAACTTAAATAAACATATCAGCAGTGATAAACTCTAATACCAAAACATCTACAATGAAGAAGAAGCCACATTCTTTTTAGGGCACCTAAAACAGAAACAGAATCCAAGACCAGTTAGCGACAGAACCCAAGACAAGCGTTCTTCAAACCCTCCTTCGAAAATAATCTGATATTCTGGCCACACGAGCTACTGGCTGAAAAAAACAGGGCCACAGCAACTGGACCTGACGATATTAACTATGATTGAATCCCTTTTCCAGCACTATCAGGACTCTCTGCTCGAAGTAATTAGTTATGCGGTAGCAAAGAACAGGTTCCCGAAACAGGCAGACAAATTAGAGTTTTACCCTTGGGAACTTATAACCGCACTTATAACCGGTTCCGTAAAAGTAATAGAAAGCCCTATAAAAGAAATGCAGATCCTGTGAGGCCATATACGAGAAGAATGTCCTGTGAGGCCTTAACACACTTCTTTAGCATAAGGCAAACAGAACCATGAAATTTGACGATTTTCATTAATATAACTAATGTCTACGCAAAGTAGTTATAAAACGCCCTAGATAAACCCTGCATACCCATCATCATACCCATCATTTTGTGGTGAAGATAGGTTTTAACCATTTTTATTTGAAAATGATCATCACGACTGGAGTGGTGGAAGTCCAAACGAGAGGTCAATTTTTTTATTATTCTAATGCATAAATCGGGCAGTATTTTTTCGTTGTTTGAACTTTGTCTTCGAAATGTTCAAGCGTTTCGAGCTGGTTGGAATATCGGCTGGTCTTCTATTTGACAGCAAATCAATTGCGGAACGAAATAACAATTGATCATGGCTTTATAGCGACCACCATTGACTGTACTGTTATCTCTAACAGCGTTTTTGACTACATCACTAGCACTATTGACTGTAATGTTATTTGCATCTCAGCATATTTGAAGAAATATGGCCCAATGTTTCCACCGGCCTATAAAGCACACCAAACAGTGACTTTCTCCAGATACAACGCTTTTTGGACAACCATCTGTTGTTGCTTATCAAGAACAGCTTTAAATGCGAAGTTTTGTTTATTGGCGTTGCTATTCAACCAGAAATGAGCTTCATCGCCGAATCAAGTTTTCTTCTAAAATTCGGCATCATTAGTTCTTGGGCGCAATTTTCGCTTTGCCCGGAGGTCGTGCGGCTTCAATTTCTGCACGAGTCTAATTTTGTAAGCCGACAGAATAGGATCTTTCAGTAAAATCATTCATCTACACTCATGCGACATACAAACATGTGGATGGGCAAGGGTATAGTTATTGAACACGACATCGAACGGACTCATTTAGGTCTTCATCGATACTTCGCTCTACAGCTGCCATAGTTTCTCCACGATGCACTGTACATCTGGATAAATGCGTATTATCTGTGACAGAAAACTTGATGCGCAAACAATCTATAGTTAATCGAATAAATTGTTTCCTCCCGTCAATCTACTTATGATAGGATGGCAAACCAAACTAACCATAAAACGCATGACAGCTGTCACGCCATATGTAGCATTGAAAACTGTTGCCAACTTTAAATGCTATGCCTGTAAACACCCTTTACATCGCAACCATAAATTTGGAGATCCTCTAAGTTTTGGACTTACTAACTTGCTTCAGTGAAACGATTTAATTGGTCTTGTGTCTTGGTCGAGTGATAGTGACCCCTAAGTCTTGAATGTTATAAATTTTTGGTAAGAACTTAGGACCCCAAAATGGCGATTTCGTTCGGGCGTGAGCAAACGCGGCCCTCATCCTGTTAAGGTGCAAATTCTCATGCAAAACATTGCGTACGGATTCACTTGATATCTCAATAGTCTCGACTACTCGTTTTATTTCAACTTGAGCTACTCGATAACGACTTATAACTTTTTAGATCATTTCGACAGCCATCACCTCAATGGCGGGTCCCACTTAGACCAAAATTTTTAATCTTATCTCGCTGTTCGAAACGAGGAAGAAATAATTGCCGATTAATTTCTGTTTCTTTGATTTCTCCCAATGAAAGGCCCTTCACATCGATTTGGAAACATGATGAACAGTTTTCTTGGCATTTCGACACTATTTAACTTCGAAAATGAGCCTGAATATTTTTCGAATTTCGAAAGTTTCATATAAAAATAGGAGTTTTGAGCGTGTGCGCGTCTTTCGAGCAGCTGTTGCCTGAGAGCGTCTATTTGGTTTCCTCTCTCTTAAATACCGGTTTTTCCTGAATAATTTCAACTTTTTAATTTCTTTTTGATGAAGGAACGTTGAAAAGTGGCAATTGCAGATCATTATCGGAAAATCTGTACGAGTTCAAAAGTGAGAGAAAGCAGATTTGTTAGCAGGTGTCACAAACTTGTTATTTTAAAAATCGTTCTATTTTCAAGTTAATACCTATTTATGTACGAACGCCCGTGAACCTATTTGTCTGGATAAAGTCCTTTGTGGTGCACTAAATGTGGAAATGAACTGAACGTGTGAAAGTTTCAACAGTTTCAGACAGGCAAGCTTTGAGAAAAAATCAATTACGGTAAAAGAAATGTTGAACAATCTGTAAAGAAGATTGGAGACAAGATGTAGAAAATTGAAGTTATAAGACGAAAGATCATTCATTCAGGATCGAGGAGCGATGTGATAGGTATTTTGTAATTGCTTCGATTTAACCAACTACTGTCAGTTCCCTGAAACATCAATTCATCATTTGAGTCTCCTTAGGCACCAAGAATGCTCAAAGAAGTTAAATCTGTCGGCAAAAATCAGAAAGTTTTCAATACCAGTAGAATTGAAGTAATATTGCAGCAGTAGCGCTAAATATGTCAGAATATGCATATGAAATATAATTAACCATGCCTTGGTGTATTCGCTTCGCTTTACGGCTCCATCATGACAGTCCCATGCCTGTGTAAAGTGGGAGGAAGCTTGTTGTCCAATTAAGTCAAGATAAAACCAAGTTTTCGTTTGATCCTTTGTTCAGCGAACACGATGGAATGATGACAGACGTACGGATGAACTGATTAAATGTTGAATGATGTCTCGCTGAACTGATTGAAATCGATGTCAAGTAGATGAACCGATGTATGAGGGAGAGCAATCAGAAAGATCGATTGTAGCTAGTACCTTTGACGTCGCCGTTATGGGTGTTTTTGTTCTTGAAGCCTGTGCTGTACTAAAGTAAGGTGAAATGAAGCTTGACTGATGTGCCCCGAGGAATTGGACAAAGTATTGCTCGACGGTTGAACTGATGAGGCATACAGATTTGAAGCAGTGTAGATTGTTGCTAAGATGATTCAATTCAAAGTAGATCAGAAGAGAACTGAAGACATGATTGAACGCTAAAGGAAGGCATGCAGAGCTGAAGCAGTGCAGGCCGTAGATGGGATGGTCGGCCTGAAATTCGTACGGTTATTGTCGCCAGAAGGGGTTCTAAAATGTTGAGAGCCTGGGCGTACCTGGGGAAAATTGTACGAAACCTAAGCGTTCGGTGATAGTTACAAAAATAATTTGGTGCAATGAAGAAATGACTGACGACTAGACTTGACAAGAAGTAATGAGAGGACTTTATTAAAGACGGGCTGAATGTAGACAGATGTGCAAATGAATTGAAAGAAATGATGCATCTGAAAGTCTATACTGTTGTGAACCGTTTGCAAAACTGGTAGGTGACTTGAGGTACTCAATGTGACGGACTAAGTGTTTTGTTAGATGTGGACGATGTGATGTTAAACATAGTTAGCAGGTCAGAGTGCCCGCACGGTAAGATCTACTTTTTGATGGGATGGATGCGAGACTAGTACACTTGCTAAAAGTGGAAGTCAAAAATTTCGTAATAAAATGTACTCTAAAAGTGATGTGTTATTGGTGTTGTGACTGTTCCTGGAGCCGGAGCAGATTCACAAGTTTATCTGAACCATCGGCTGAGGAGATGTCCACGACACGTTAATGTCAGCCCCCCACAGCCTATGTGAGGTGAGGAGCCTATCCTTGGCTGAAACGTGATGGTTGTGGTTTTGAACGCTAGACATTACGGTAAGTATTCACCAGTTGTTTTTGGGAATACAAATCGCTTGGATAAATTTGGGACCTGGGACTGAATTTTGTTTCAGATTTTTAGGATGGTGTTTGAAACATTGTTTCAACCCCGTCTATAGAGACCTTGGAGTAAGGCCAACAATACAGGTGTCCACGTTTAAAACTTCGGCTTCATGTCTATCTTTAGCAAATCAAATATTCACTGAGTGTGTCACCGAAAAATACAATGGGGCTTCCTCCTAGAAAATTGAATGCTGATGAATTATGTATGTGCGGTCAAAGTACTTTTAAAAAATACTGAGAGTTTGACATGACCGTTCATCAATGCTTTGAGGCGTTCAAATAAACATTTGACAGAACTAAATGTACCTGTATAATACTGTATTTTTTCATTCTAGCATTCCGAAGCCACACTACCATATAAAATACGATCGAACAACCAACTATCTGATAAATCTGACATAAAGCTGGGACTTATACAATATCTATGGGGTGACCTTATTGCCGTTCAACCCATTTGAATATGGATGGAAATTTTCCATGGGTACAGGAAGTATGATGCAAAGGAAGCAAATCATATCGCGTCATATCCAAATCATATCCTATCATTATCCATCACATTTGCTGAAGACATCCTATCAGCTATACGCCGAAGGCAAAGCAGACGGACGTACAAGTTAAAAGGTCTAAACCACAGCGTCAATAATACGATAAACAGCAAAGTGTCTTAGCTTCACGTTGAGTTTATAGATTCTACAGAAGACAGACTGTTTTGTCCACAATGTTTGGACAGTTTGAAAGATGGCAATCAATCATTAGAAATTTAAATAACATATCACGTAGACTTACCAATTCTTCAATTGATTATTTGGCTAATTCGAAACGTTTTGTGGTTGCTTTTTCTTTGCAACTGCTTGGGTCCGGTTGGCCTTCTCCTTGGCGAGACCGTGTTTTCGTTATATGCAACCACTTTCAGCAAGTTCTGAGGTCGTCTTTTGGTGGGAGTGCATCTTTTCATAGATGCAGCTTTTATATTTAAGCGTAAGTCAGTGCAGAAGGATGGGTCTAGTTAATTACTTATTGTGTTTTGGTCTTTTCGGGGTCGTAGTATTGTCATTGTCGGGTTCGTCATGTTTTCTTTTTCGATAAGGACTGAGAATATTGGGTCCCATATAGTTGCTGGTTGTCCCTTAATTATATCTCCTTGTGTTTCTCTGTTATTGTAAATGACTAAGTTTGTTTGCAGTGTTGTTGTTGACGTGGGTGGTATTCCTTGAAGAAGCCAGCGTATTTCTCCTTGCCTATGTATGTCAATGTCGTCTACCTCTGAGCAGTTTTAGACGTTTTTGTTTTTTCTTGAGTTGATATCACATCTTCATATCCGTCGCTGCCAATTATCCTGCATACGTTGTTTAGTTCGTCGGGGTAGTTGCTGGAATTCATAGGGACGGAGTTAAGTCTCTGTACCGTTGACATAGTTTTTGCGGACAAAGATGGTTAGCCAAGCCTCAGCTAATGATGGTGTGATTCGTGGCAGTTGGTGTCCTGATGCTCTAAGTGGTTTTCTCTCCGTAGGATGGTTGGGTCTACGCAGTCGAGTTTTCCGTTTATTTTTCTTTCCATGGAGAACTTGATATTGTGGTGGATATTGTTAATATATGTGAACAGTTCTTCGTTCGCTTCTGAGTCGATGATGAAGCAGTTGTCCACGTATTGTTGTTAATTATATGACCTTGGACTTTCCACTATTCTCCGTATATACACTTCCTCTATGCTCCCTTAGAATACTTCGGATATGATTGATGATATTAGGTGCCCCAAGCCCAGACCATCTTCGGCAATGTGAGTGTTGTTGTCCAACTCGAAGTAGTTTTGCTGGAGTGTAGTCCTGATGAGTCTGTCTGCAAGGTTTAAGACGACTACTAGTACCGATGCTAGGTGTCCTGCTAATTCGTAGCCTGGAGCTTGGCGGAAGTTGACAATGGGTGTGATAGGGATGTTAAGCTTGTGGAGTTTGGGCAGTGCTTAGAGGAGTGGTGTTGATCGATTGGAGTCTATATTTCGTTATTTAGGTGTTGAGGAAATGAGCAGTGGTGCTCGCAAGAATGCATTCCGCTTTGATATTTGTTTGTGGTGTCTCTGTTTGCAAAAGTATATTCATTAGCGTTGATGTATTGCTTCCTTTTGAAATGTAGTCTGCCGTCTTCATTAAATCCGTTGCGTACCTCTTGTCGGACTTGGTTTCTGCAATTGATTGTTGATTAAATTTTTCGTCATGTTCTCTATTTAAGCTTTGTTGTTTTTAAGCTTTGTTAGGGCTACGGAGCGTTGAGCCTGATAAAACCAGGCGGATATAAAAACGGATTCACTAGGCTGATCCTAGGAAATGTTCTCAGAAAGAAATGCAACTAATCTAATTCTAAAATAAAAGGACATCAATTGCAATTATGTAGGCACTAAGTTTAGCAAACAATGAACGAAATGAACTTCAAATGGGCAAAGCGATTATCAACCCCCGTACTATCATACGACAATGGAATGTCTATCCTTAGATATACCAAACCTGATACATCAAAAACAAAGTTAATCCTTCCAAAGGATGGGCACTATGACATTTTATAGGAGCGAAACGCGGGAGAATTCAATGGCGAATAAAATGTAACTACAAGCAAAATGTCTTCAACATAGCAAATCTGCGGAATATGCAAGATGATGCCTATATGCTGCGGATGAATAACCAATGGAAATCCAGAAAAATTCTTGGAACAACTGTGTTACTAACTGAGGTCCTACTAAATTGTCAAATTCGAAAGGAATATTTGCATTCTCTAGTATGTTCGATGCTTGTCAAATATCTCAGGTTCTCCCTGTGGTGGTTCAAAGGTTCAAAGGAAGGTTCAAAGTAACACTTCTGACATCTACATCCAATTCAAACTTCTGATTTGTATATGAGCTCATGATAGAATTCCATCAACTACTAAAAGCTTCCCTTGTAACCATACTTTGGTACAACAAACAAAAAAGATTATAACAGCACGGTCTACGGGTATGAAGCAGTTCTGCGGTTGTCCCATTGGTTCCTAACGCTCTAAAGTTCAGCACCAGGTTAGAAGCATTTTTTGTGAAGTTTCAGCAATCCTGTTCTGTTCCTGAAGTGCGCATATGTATAATTTTATGAGAATAAGTGAAACAAAGCTTATATTTGTTCTAATCGATCAAGATTTAAAAAGGAAATCTGCGTCCAGCTTAGTTGGAATTGCGTGTGAAATGTCTGCAAAAGGTTTCATTCCAAGTATATCCACAACACTTTACTCATTCGTTTTAACAGTTCAATGGTCTGTCTCTTCAACGATTTTCCAAAAAAAGTTAAACCGGTCATGACGCATAGAGTAGTCCGAACGTGATAAGTTGCTTTCAATTGTGAACTATAGAAAAAATTGTGAACTAAGCAAGCAAAGTACGTGTGATGTTGCTAGCAGTTATTTTCAAAAAGATAAAAATTAAGGAGAAATTAATAAAAACTGCGATTGTATTTTCGTCAACAATAGTTCGCCAACGCATGTTTTTAAGTATTCATCCGGGAAATTCCACAAAAAAATTAATTTAAGTTCCAGTACTGTCAAGGAAAGTCAACTAATAACTTTAAAATAGCTCGAAGCGAATCGTGGGTGCCGAATGGTTACAAAGAACGTAAGCATGCCTTCCCGCACTCTTCAATTAAGGATTATTGAATTTATAAAAATTCTAATCGAAATCATCATTTCATTCAACCTCTTACCTCTTATTTCCAAAAGGTATTAATATGTCAATTTACAACGATTATCTTCGCCTCGTTCGTTCTCAATAGGCAAATGGAATCCTTGAATCTCTCCATATGACGATTCATATGCGCCCGTCAGTGGATGGAGTTTCGAAACGAAGATTCTTTCAGAGAAATAAAATCAATCATTTGCAGCCACAGATATGCGAATTGACGAGTGAATGATTTCAGTGTGAATTGTTGCCTTGAGAAATGTGTGTATGTTTCGGGGAGAGCTCGGGAGCCGAAGGACGAGGGCTGCAGGCATGAATGCGATTCAAAAGCGAAGGTTTGCTTGCTTTCGCATCAACCGCAACTTCAACTTGGCATTGGGAGTTCTTATCATTCGGAGCACGCATTAAAACCGCCAGCTCTACTATGATTTCGAGTATTTCACAAGGACCTTCTAGAACCGATCCATATATCTGTTGACGAAAATTCAATTCAAGAGCCGGAGCAATTGGAAATGAGGACAAGAGGATGAAGACGAGAGTAGAAAAACCAACGAACGAATTTCTGGTCGCTTCCCAAGTGACTTACGAATGTATGACTAGCGTTGATTGAATTTTGGGTTATTCTATAGGACACGAAATATTATATTCTATGAATGTAGGTGGTAGGTAGCACGGTCGCTGAGAATAAGGCGCATCCTTAAGTCAAATATAGTGTCTATGGTGCTTGTGGCTTCAATCACTCCACAAGACGATGCTGCCGTTTCTTCTTCTGCACTTCCAGCTGTGGAGGAAAATTTACTTCGTTATGGATTTTATGCTGAGAGCTGCTCCGAACTGAAGCTACTGGGAATATGAACAAGTATAATGCGGGTACCTTTTCAGGATGAAGATGACACAAGCATGGTTTAGAATTCTAAATACGGCTAATGTCTTATTGTGGGGAACTGAACAGATGTCCCATAAGTATGAGCCACCAGACAACCAGAAGAATGGAACTTTTATATGTAATTTAATTTGTCATCAGGCATGGCTTATAGTATCGTTTATAGTTCGTATGCTGTGGGAATATAATGATGCTGTTCCTCCTACAATAACTTCTTGGAAGAGCAGCAATAGTTCTACGTTCAGTATATCACACCTTATCTATTCTTGTGAATCATAAAACTATTCCAAGAATTTCGGATCCGGTTTTAATTGCAATAAAACACATTTTCAGTTTTTGTACCCTTTCCTATGTTTGTGTCCTATTTTTTTTGTGTGGTTGAAATCATCAAGACAATAATTGCGACATCCAAAAATATTAGTATAAGTTGTAGTTATTTGGTTAATCCAAACAGAACAAAAGACTTTTAATACTTTTGGCATACATCAATTTTTGCTAACTTCACATATGACACATTAAATTATAATTCAATCATTTAAGGATATGCTTTGTCATTTGGAATATCAAAGTGCCTGTTAGTATTTTACTCAAATTCGAATTTAGTGTCATTTCTCGAGTAAACATCGCCATTCAAATCAAAAAAGGGACCAAATGGTAGTAAATGGCGACGGGGTGATAACTAGCGCATTAACGAATAATTCCAACAGAACCGCTCGAATATTTGCTCATATTGAACGGTATATGGCAAAAGGCTATGGCCGTTTACCACTCCCTTAGGTACCCAAGTGGTTCCTCTTAGGTACTTCTTAGGTATGTGAAGGGGATCTCTTGCGCCCGGAAGAGATGTGTAATTTTGGAGATGGACTAAGCCTACATCTTCCAAGGATTCAGAATGAATGGCGACAAAAAGGGAAACGAAAATGTACTATGGTGTATGATCCAGAATTGCTTATTGACGGCAGGACTTGTATCCAAGGATTGTATGCTGATGCTCACTCGTCGCTGAGGCATAGAAAATCTTCCTCACGGAAGACTCGCTCTGGAAAATGCTGGAGCGAAAAGTTTGAAGAACTGTCCCTTGTGCATAGTCTAGAATGCCCCTTGTGAATGGTCGACGTTTGCAGTCGATGAAGCAGGAACAAGTTGAAAGCCTGTCCTTTGCTGAGTTTAGTGACCTAACAAATGATTACATGTTGGGTTACATACATGATAGTTTTATCCGTGTTAATAACAAGATGCTCTGGAAAGGCTGGGTAGTTGCTCCCGGGACAGAAACACTTGCTAAAAACGTCGTCAAGTACAATGTGCTAGAGCTGAGCTCCAAAGGACTGAATTCCAGATTCCACCTCGACATGATCTGACTGTGGCGAGCACTTACTGAAGCGGATATTTCCGAGGGCAGAGGCTGGTATTCCACTCATGGTCAGTGCTTCAGAATAAGAATATTAAGCATGCTCCTGCGTTTCAGAAATCTGAGATAAATGCGAGTATTGTAAGAGTACGTAGCCAAAAATCGCCGAGATGGGACTTGCGTGATTTGTCAAGGCATCTGCCAGGCTTTTGTTATATATTTTAAAAAGAATAAAAAAATGTAGTAAAAAAAATTAATAATAATAATTGGAAAACAAAAGGGTCCGATGCAGGAACAAAGTTAAAAATATGTGGTTATTTGAAAATACAAAAGCCGCATCATGGTGGCCGAAGGAAGTTACTTTTAAACGACTAGTCCAGCGGGCGGGCGCGCGGGAAAGGGGAGTGTAAATACGGCTTTCTGAAATCCCTGATCCTTGCATATCACACATACACGGAAAAATCTTACTGTTTCATTTTATACAAATTTTATATAAAAATACAAATACAAATATCACTATGCAATACAAGTTAATATATAAAAAAATAGTCAATTTACATGAATCAGTCCTGCTGGGTTGATTTTGACCACCTATGCTTCCTCCAACACGAGTTTTTATCTCAGCTAGATTTCGCAACTTCAACGGAGCGTTTTCTTTCACTATATCCTTAACTTCGTCAAAAACGATCTCCGTACTTTGATGCGCAAATTAATATGTCTTCAATATATTTCGACAATCAGTCACACCAACAAACAACAATCACGTTTCGAAAAGCTCGTATTCAATTTTCCGCCATCCACTTATCAGTATGATAAAAATTATTACAGTTGTACTTACAGCTTGTTTTGGCAAAATGTGATGCATCCCCACACGCGCTCGTTCGCAATCCTTGTTTGATTTATTTTCACGACCAAAAACAGCTTGCCAAGTGTCCGTTCTTCTTTTCTTCCCTTTACTTTTCCTTAAACTTTATATATATTTCTTTGCTTTCTTTTGTTCTTATTTTTTGCCTTTTTTACCTCTACTCTACTTTTATTTACTCCATTCAGGTTGTTCCCCTTCTTTATTTATTTTTTCCTCTATTTACTTTTTCTTCTTCTATATTTATTTTATCCTCTATTCACTTTTCTTGTGACAGTTCAGGGAGTCGAGGATCGAGTATTCGGTTGTCTGTCGGATATGCATGCAGTATGGCTTGCGAGCGGGACAGTGTACTCAGAATGTGTACCAGCAAAAAGAATGATCAGGCATATCAGGCGAATGCTTAAAAATGATTAGTTAATCATTAGTTAATTAGATTAGTTAGTTATTGCTTAAAAATGCTTAAAATGATTAGAATAAGGCTTAGCTAAGCCTTATTCTAATGATTATACTAGTTTTGACTATTTCCATGAAATAGTCAGTTTCAAGTTGTGAAGGTCACTGTCAAAGTGTCAATAGGATTGTGAGTGTAGGCGCCACCAAGGATTATCAATGTATGTGCGAATACACAATGTACAACACAAACAATATCAATGTATGTGTACTGGTACGTTGAATGTGAAGAGTGTGGTAGTGAAAAGTTAGTGACAACTATCTCGAGTGAGAGATAATTCTTGGGTAAGTGCATTTCGCGCAGTGCAATCACCACTTCTATTATATCATTATTTATTCCTTACCATAAGGTATATATAACGATAAAAGCTGTAAACCTTATTGCCTATGACATGGCCCATGTTGAAATCAGGGATAAAATTAGGTAAAATTTATGCAGACTGGTGATAGGTCTTATGCACTAAGGAATAAACCACACCAAACTAAGTCTTATATAATGATAATATTGTTTGTCGTGTAAGCTTTAGACTAAGGTTTACACTCATCATTTTTTATACCTTATCATAAGGTAAATATAATGATAAAAGCTGTAAGCCTGATGACATGGCCCATGTTAAAATCAGGTATAAAATAAGGTTAAGTAGGTGCAAACTGTTTTCCTTACAATTGATGGGTCTTATGCACTCAGGAATAAACTACACCGAAATGAGCCTTATATAATGATTATATTGTTTGCTGGGAGCTTTTGATCACCATTTGCGGCTCAAAAATTGGCTGTGGTAGAATGAAGCTTGGGCTTTATAGAAGCTACTTTTCTGTTGAAGTGCATTTGTTCAATGTGTTTGCGATGTCGTCGATGTTGTCCATATGGCTCTGTTGCGGGTCCGTCCACATCAAACCTGATGATGGATGACCTTCTGGGGCAAATTCAAAGTTTATGTAAAGTATGTGCATGTGTTTATGACTTGATCCCCTTAGTTAGCCCTAGTTAGTGGCTAGTCAGCCAGAACTGGAGCTTAGTGTGGCGCAGTATAGGCACATCATGTAAGACTGATGTGAACGTGTTCTTCTAACAGTTTCCACTGAGACGACTTCGATGATCCTGGGGACGGCACCATGGGAGCGATACAGCGAAAGTCCTCTAATTTTTAGAGTATGCAGATATTTGGGAATACTAATTTGTCAGAGATTGCCATTCTGACTCATCTCAGAGACCTGAAGTGAAGCCTCTCACTGCTTACATCGATGCTGCGACGTTTATTTCTGAACGGATAGAGCCTAAAGTTTGATGAATATACTGGGACCTATTTCTTGCCTGTGCGACATATGGTTCATCGGTGTTCTTCGATTTCCTAATGAGTGCAACTCACAGGAGACTTATCGAATCTTGTCATCATGCTATGCTGTTATGTTGTATCCCTGTGTTTCGGACAGTGTTTACTGAGGGCACACACGTCCTAATGCGGCTCACCGCTTTATCTGGAGATTATCCGTAAAGAATTAATCCTCGGACTCTACAGATGCTCCCACTTGAGGCGCATGAATGGCTCAGGGGCATTAATCTGGTAAAATTAATATGGCCTCTCTGCGTAGTTTGTTGGTGAGGGCACGTTTTCCAGTTGGCAGGCGAAGATGAATGAATGTGCGAAAGAGTGTGTGAAGTATGCCTTGATTCTAGATGTCATGACAGCATGGAGAGACTGTGACGTTGACTTCTGTACCGGCTTCGGACTTGGAAATCACTGGAAGTTCAATATTGCGTACAAATAATTTTTATGACCCTTAAACAAACAAACCGTATGAATAGCGAACAGGTCTACAATTCAATGAAAATTTATGTTTCTTACCTTGACTATTTAGGCCCCAAGCAAAAATTTGCCAACATTTCCGCGAATGATGTATTGGAGCCTTTTTTTCCTTTCAACTAGAGCATCCCATACTCTAACTATCAATCGCGAAAATGTTGATAGTATTTGTGCAACAAGCTAAAAACGGCAACGAAAAAGACAAACTACAGTGAAAATTCTGAACCATTTTATTCATTTCGATAATTTTGAAAATCGCTGTGAATCAAGAATTGACCGATGGAAGATTCTAGGATCTACCATGAGTTATATGACATATTTGACAAGTAAGAGGTTTCAAAGATTGTAAGACTTCAGAAAGTGAAATGGGCTCGCCATGTGTATTGTAGAGACAAACAACAGGTACCAAAAAATTATTCATTGGGAGAACCGAAGAGCGGAGGTTAATGACAGAGGTAATTACATTGGTTCAACTATGTCCACGATGGCATATCATCGCTGCCTGGACTTGAAAGGACGTAGCCAATGTATCCAGATAGTTGGAGGCACTGTTTGTGGGAAACGAAAGCACAAGAGCAAGGATGACACGAAGAAGAAGAAAGACAAATAAAGAAAAGCAGACCTTCAGCTGTCGTTTTCGTGTTATTGACAATGAAGAGACAAAAACAGCATTTGTTTTCTTCATAGTTTTAGTGTGTGGTGAATTTTCACAGCAACAAAGATCTTGCAGTATGAGGTCACAATTTTTTCCCGATTTTTGTCAGCATTGCGATTGAGCTTCAATAATGGGTTGGATATTTTAAATAAAAGCAAAAAAAAGGCACAAAGCATTAAGAAGCGAAACAGCGGTCGTTTTATTTTGATTAATTATTAAGCCTTATATGAAGAAGTTCTCATCAATGTTTGATTGTATTCATTGGTTTGCGAAACGAGAATAAAGCAATACACATTACAACTGATGTTTAGGTGATTGGTTTTTTTCAATATTTTAAAAGGCAGAGACATATTTGAACGCAAATCACTCCGGAAAATCTATGGCCCAGTGAAAGAAGGTCCACAGTAGAGACCACGTTTCAAAACTGAACTATATGAATAATCTGTCAAAACACCTGTCAAAACTGTCAAAAAACGTATAAAAAGTATTTTTTAGAGACATACAACTCTCAAAGTTAAAAAAAACGACGGCTAAATTATTTTGATCGCCACGAAATATGTGTAAATGCATATGATTTTGGTTCTGTCGGCGCCATAACTAGCGCAGATTAAATTCAAACGAAACGTTCGAAATGTTCGTCTACTCTAACCAACAATTGATTTGACGTGTGGTGTTAGATCACAAGATTTTGCAGGCAGTTCACAGGTCTAAAACGAGAGCTTTTGCCTTCACCAAACGCTTCTTTCATTTTCAAACCTGTCCTCGATGATTACGTTAGCTGTAATGCGTGTTACTCCAGCCTGTTGAAATCAGAGGTCCCCTGCATTATGGCGATTCAATTCTGGAGCTAGAAAGTCATTGATCATGGTCTATAGCGGACTGCATTCACATTAATTATATTCCCAACAGATTTATTTAAGAAATATGGACCAATAGATTGATAGATATCTTTATTGAGACTTTATCGTACATTGTGTTGTTATTTGACATGGAGCATACGTAGTTGACAGCGACTCTATTGTCAAGTACCTTATTTGGCTAAATCCGACCGTGGTCGATGCTTATTTGATTTTGCTTTTTTATGACAATGTGGTGAATAAGTTCCAATTGCTCACAGACTTTTATATTAATGTGCATATTCCTAACTTAATCTAGAATAACTTAAACCTATGTACGATTTTCAGAATCGGATTCGGATTGGTTGGCGCAGAAAGTTGTATGGGAGATAAGTAATTCGATGAGTTGTTTAGGGACAGTCGTTTCCGATCAGATATTTCCGTGATCATGGGTTCTGTATTGTCAGACCACTTTTTCAGTCGTTTTGTTACCTGTTCGATCATATATTCCAGAATAGGGATTATTTTAGATTCTTTGTAGAGAAAGTAGCTCCTAAAATGATTTTTATTGGGCCGCCTATATTTTGAAAGGCACTTCCGAAGAATTTTTCTTTCGAAGATTTGTATTTCTTCCGCAGTAGAGGGGATATCGTGCTCCACACGGGGACATAGTACGTAATTATAGGCCGTATTAGTCTTGCATATGAGCAGCTTCGTACTAGTTCTTCACTTTCTGCAGGAGCGGCCCGATGACCTTTCCCGTAGGCATTTCAGAAGCATATAAGTTCGCATTTTTCTGCGTTTACGTTTAGAGTCCATATTTTGAAGTAGGTTTGGGGAGATTCGATGAGCGAAGTTAACGTACGTAGAGCTTCCATTGGGCTAAAGTGCTTGGACAAGGCACTTAGTCAGCGTACAAAATTGCTACGGGAGGTACGAGGTTATGAGGAAATTGGTTTGTGCTGTTTCTGTCAGCTAGTTTGCGAACGTTTGTGGGTATATCGTGTAGAAAATTATTAAATAAATCTGGTCCAAGGATCAAGACCTGTGGGACTCCGGAGCGATTTTTGTCCTTAAAGAACGTTTATGCAGGACATTAGTGATTATACGACTGAGGGGATTGGGCACTTAGCCTGGATAAGTTTGTATATAAGTCCTTTTGACCTGACTGAGTCGAAAGCCTTTTCAAGTTCAGTCGAGCATGCTACGGTGGTAGAGACTTTTCCTTGAACCCAATGTGCTCGCAGGGGATTAGGGGTTTCGCGATTATCTTGAAAGATTTGAGTATTACATTTTTCATTATTTTGGTTGAAAAGTAGTGATATTGGCCTGAATTTGTTCACGTCCCCTTTCGACCCTTTGTTGAAGATAGGAAGAAGCGTAGTGGTTTTCCAGGCATTACGGAAATAACCGTTGTTGATGCAGTGGTTGATGATCGTGATGAGTGGTCTGTAAATGGCCTCTCTACATTTCATGAGTACGTAATTGGGAATCCCGTCGGGGCCGGCCGACTTTTTGCTGTTGAGAGATTGAAGGTAGAAGAGAACTTCATCTGGTGTTGCGAAAAATTCTTTGAATTTGGAGCATGTAAGATTGGAAGCACTGTTGTTTGGTGAGAAGACGGTTAAAAGGGAGCCCTGATATCCACTGACGAAGAAGCGCATTTTCATTTCGGCGGCAGCAGTTATTGAGTTATCTTCTGGGTCCTTTTTGCGGAAAGACTGGCTGTAGAAGTATGAGCAAACGATTATCTTTTGCTAAAGGGTGGCATATGTCTGACCGTTAGGTTTTATTGGGTCTTTGCTTATGTTGAACTTCGCAATGAGGCGTCCTGTCAGCGAGTTGATCACTCTGAAAACGTGAGGGGCAGGTTTCATAGCGGCCAGACGAATTTTGAATGCCGCCTTTGTCTCGGCGCGTGCTTTTATTCTGGTGATCGTGTCTAGACAGCTAATTTGCGATTTTAGCGTTATATGCTCGCTTTTCACACGGTTCCAGTTCCAATGAAATATGCGTGTATATCGATCGAATTTTGGATATGCGAGGACAGCATTTGAACCTTATTTTCTGTACTTTGGTCACTGTATACCGCGTGTATTGTGCATGTATATTTTCCGCTACTTTCCCCTCTAATTGGAGCGGCAATTCTTCGTTTAGTCTGCTCCAATCCACACTGGCATATGAATGGGAGAGCGTAGCGGGGGAGTGATTGGAGCGGTTTCTGGGAGAGTTATGTTGAGTATCAACGTATGGTGGTCAGAGGGAGCCGGCACACATGCAATTGATGTTTCTAGTGTCCGGGCTGGTGAGAACTGCGGACACCAGGAAGTTAACTAGGAAAGAGCTTCCCTTGTAGGCACTCCAGCGTTGATAACGCATAGAGAAGTTTGGTTATCTGAGAAGATCCAGTCGAAGAGTGAGGTTCCGTCGGCATTAATATGGACCAATGATTCCACCGGCCCATGAAACAAACCACACAGTGACTTTTAACGGACCAAACTGAGATTGGACAACCATCTGTGGTCGCTCATAATTCCAAATACGGCAGTTTTCTTTTTTAGTGTTGCTATTCAACCAGAAACTAGTCTCATCCTTTACCAAATTTTCTTATGAAATCCGGGATATGCAGCAATTTATTATTGGGCCACTGCACCCAATCTACGCGATGGTTGGTGGCGGTTCAGCTTCAGTTCATGCACGAGATGGATTTTATAAGCCCGCAAACCTGTTCCGTCACTAAAATCATTCATACTTTTATGGGCAAATTATTTGTTGAGCACGATGATGAATGGACGCACTCTGGTCTTCATCGATACTAGGCCGTGGATGGATGAGCATTATTAGTGAGAATAAACGTGGTGCGGAAACGATCCATGATTAATCGTATTAATTGTTATGTGGGCCATAAAATTGACTACGTGTGCCATGTGTTCCTCGGACAGTATAGTTTGTTATTTTTAAAATAAATATGCACTATATGCAGACATTGCTCAGGCGTCAACCTATTTATGATGAAATTGCAAACTAAACTAAGCCTAAAACACCCTGCATACTGTTTGACTATAAGTCAAAATAACCACAAAACACAATAACTGTCAAACAAAGAAAACCCTTTACTTGCGTAACCTTCCGCAAACTACATAGAGCCGGCAATTTAGGAGCAATGGAAGAAAACTCGCTGCCCTAAAGGACTGTAAAGGGTGGAGCAAAAGGCAGATGCCTAGCAGAAAGACCGAAGATTCCATGACATCCGATGTTTGTTGGGAATTATCAACTGGAGAAGGTCGGTGAACGGTGATGGTAGGAAGAGGTGAATCCTGCAAACCAACGTTCGGGCATTGTTGTTGCGTCATGAATAATGATGAAACAGTTCAATGTCGTTAGAAATATGGGAAATTTCATTGCGTTTCGTGCTCATTGCTACGTTGAAAAGTCCTTATTGACTCCTAGAACAATTATGCTTGTGTGTAGCAGATTGCCATTCGAATCGGGCTATTCGACTGTTGCAAATGCAGGCATGCAATGAATTCGATATTTCGTTTCTTATAAAGGATTCATTTCGAGAAAAATGAGTGGCAAGATGTGAATGTTTTTCGACTGGTCTTTGCATAAATAATAAGAATAGTGGAATTAGATGGAATTATAATTACTACTGATTTCAGTTCGTCATGCGTTTAATTTGACGTGGGATTAATTTATTGCTTGAATATCTTGAGGAGCTAAGATGATTCCTGGAATTCTTCTGTTGGTTTGAGTATTTACGATTTTATCAATGAAATATGCCTTTCATCAAACATGAATAAACAATAATCCAATTAAATAGGAGTAAACACTTTTTCGGCTTTCAAGTTCTCTTGAAAACGTAATTGGGGTAATTGCTGGCGTTTTTTCTTAGCTTACGTCAAGTTGAATGGAAAATCCCTTAAATGAGGATCCCTCCCACATGTACAAATACATGTATAATCAAATTAACCCGTATTACTTGAAACGGACAGGGATTACAGCCACTCTGCACGACAAACAACGATTTCGCGTAAAGCGTAAAGCTCCTCTTTATTATTGAAATAAAATGTTCATTAATCGCTTAATTGGATACAATAGAACTCAAAATGGCGACGCAAAACTTAATGACGAACGCCAAAGTCGCGCTGGAGCCTGGGGGAAGGGAGTCCTTCCTAAATGCTCATCTAATAATGATTACAACTCTGCAAATGCTCATTGTAAATGTGTTGGTGCCATACGGCAGCATGGAAAAATAAAGTTTGTAGATTGCAATTTGAAATGAGCACGCCGTACGTGCCCCATAAAAGGCGTATGCATACACGCTCGACTGTTACTCCACGACACCGGGGACGGTTACTTGCACAAAGAACTCCGCGTGTGAGAGTGCATGAGGCACGTTTGGGCAATTGTTACCATGTCCATGGAGTATCGACGCCCGCACTTCGCCCTCAACGCTCGACCCCTAGCTTTTGTGCCCTTTTAGAGGCGATTACTGTTTTATAAATGCATCTCATGCACAGCAAAAACGATTCTCTCAAATTACATGGAACGTGTGTAGTTGCTTTCCGGACAATTATGACTGCACTCATCCTATTGCATTGCGCCGCGCTGGATTCCAGGCTGGTTCTCATCGAAGGCAAGCCTCGATTCAGCTTTCATTCTTTCTCTATGGTAATTTCAATGGGCTCCTTGAATAGGATGCTAGTTAATATAAAACTGCACCAAATGAGTGTCGTTTTAATCTTCGGATTTTCGTTCTACAGATCGAATGGGGAAAATCGGGGGAAACTCATTCATTTAGCAGTCCTTCGTTATGACTTCTATTCAATGATATTAGTCGCAATCGGTACCTTTATGCCTGCATTTCAAACCTCCAGAGCTTCCCCCGCACCTTCCTCAATTATGCTCCGTCTGCGTTGGATTGCAAACTAATCCTTATAGTTCAATAAGGGAAGGTTAAATAAGAAACATTAGCACATAAATGCTGTTATACAAATGAGCACAACATGTCTTTGGATATTCAAAACTTGGCATTTTCAATAATGCTTATATAATAAACATGAGGTGATTATAATGCACTGCTGCCTTCCTTGTACGCCTTAAACACACGTTCCATGCTTTCACGTACCCTCAAAAAGGATCGAACGCTTTATTCAAAGCACGTTCCACTACATTTCAACTACATACCCTCAAGCCTCTCATTCTCGTGTGCTCTTTAGTGTTCCGTAAACACTGAGCAAACAATAAAAACTTCAGCTGTTCCTTGCGAGAAAGGAAGCTCTCTTATGCATTTAAATGCATCTTAAACAAGTGGATAACGTTTGTAAGTTTTCTAGGGAAAACGGTTTCCCACATTATTTGTGGTCGTGATTCTATGCAGTTTAATGTGGAAAGGGATTTGAAAGGTATGTGATTTGCGCTGTTATTTTTGAAGTCCCTCAAGAAAAAGGAAAAGCCATTCAAAATAAAAACGTTTGTACTCACAAATAACTGAAAATTTCATTGATAACAGCAGAAATAGAACTGCAGCAATTTAATCACTGACATTATGGATGCTGATTTTAAACTTTGGAACTCATTTGTTTAAATATTGGGCAATAATTCTAGGAGCAATTGGCATAACTCCTTACTTGAGTTTTGATAGGTGTTATGGAGTTTTGAATTGTTGGGGAATTTTTTGTACGATCTTTGATAATAGTTTTGGCTTACTCTCAATCTGTGTGGCTTACTCTCTCGTAATCGCAGTTGGTTGCCAAAAATGTCGGTAGACCGCCGTTTTTTTCGAGTCTTGTTTGCGACCAGTGATTAGGATACGGATTGAGTGCCTACACCTAGCTCATTTTCGATCCATTTTGGATGTTAATTTTTGTTTCAAAAGTTAGTATTGATGGTCTTACTTAATCTGTCACGACGTCTTGAAAAATATTTCGTTATCTAAACTATGGTTAAAAAATATTGCAATATTTGTTCGCTATATTTCAAGCACACGTTTGTTTTGTTTCGCACGGAGTGTTCTAATACTCTCATGCCTTATTACGTCATTAAATTTAAAAAACTACGAAAAAATATCATAACGTTAAGTGCCCCGTCACCAACAAGTTTGTGTTGCCAATGGAGAACGAGGATGTTAACTCTACACGGACATCATTTCGAACATCAATTTTGACAGACGCTCGAGTTGGCATTTAATTTGCTGGAGCCGAAAGAACATTGGGAAAAACTGTCTACATCGAACGTTAAGTATACACTAAGCTTATCAAATATGTTCAATGCAGAAATCCCGTTACAAATGTCATAAATGTGAATGCCTTTACCTTACTTCCTGAAGAATTTTCAATCGTGAATATCAGCGTTTGTCACATTTTCAAACACCGCTGACTATTACGCTGATTTAACGTCCGATTCTATCATAGAGAAAGTATATACCTCTTATACCTCTATGAATTACATTAATATTTCAACATTCAAGTAAATAATGTGATCAACCCTTTGCAGAAATTGCTTTTATAACTGAAACATTAACTTACTGTCAATTTTAAAAACGAACGTCATGATTTTGGACAAATGTAAATATTGATATTAGTTTTGCAATCCATGAATGAAAATCTTTTCTTTTTGCAGATTGTATGAATTAATTATTAGTTAATATGAAATTTTCAGAAGCGATATTGATGAATTATTTTCAATTTCGAGGTTGGTATCGGCCCTCCTACATAACATGCAAAAGTAACATCGTTTTGTATTAGCTGTTTATTGTGTCAGCTGGTTGAAATATATAATGAAATATATAATATAATATAATATGAAAACGACATTCATAAATCACTAATATGAATGTCGTTTTCATATTTTTTCTATGATTGAACAGTACGTTGTGAATATTAACGATGTATAAGTACAAGAGGTCTGTTGAAAAAGTGTCGCGGATTTTACGTTTTTTCAAAAATTATTTATTTGTTTATCAATATTTATTCTGTCTCCTTCAAAGTGATCCTTTTAAGCCATCATAACCAATTCAATCGTAACTAAGCGTCACTTTCATGGACCTCTTCAATTACGGGAACAAGAAATGTCAATGGAGATCAGGTCCGGCGAGTACTGTGGCTGCGACATCCTCAATGTGTTGCTTTTGCCCTAAAATTCGCTTTCAATAAACGATATTTAAGCAAGGACGGTATCACGGTAAAAAAAACGTATTTTTTGATCTTCTACATATTCCGACGTTTCTGAGGATAATTTTCCTTTTTGACCGTTCTTCCCTGTGCCAAAAATTTATGACGCACCACACCCCTATAACCGACGATAGCTGTAAGCTAAAGTATCACATTTAACCGAACTTGGAACGCTTTTTTTGGTCTTCGCTGGGGCGGATCCCCCATTGGGATGATTGAGTCTGATTGTCATGGAAACGAAACCATGACATAACAATCAGCCCATGATTCATCACCAGTTATGACTCCCTGGAGCAAAGTGGGTAGCGACGGATAGGACGATCAATTATCGTCATTTTAAAGCGATGCTGTTTTTAATCGAAGTTAACCAGTTTTGGCACGAATTTTACGATGACTCATTTCATTCAAATTATTAGTCAAAATCAAATCGCACAACCCACTCGATATGATTTAGCTCTCAGTAACTTCTCTTCGGCTGATTTTACCTTTGACCGGTTGTCTTTTCTTCGCTTTATCCATGTTTTCGTCTGATTTTGACGTGCTCTGGCGTCTGGCACGCTGTTTGTTGTTCACATTTTCTCGGCCCTCACAGAACAAAACGTCCGAGATAACTTCACCATATAGCCTTGGCTTTAGCCTCGCATTTAAGGATGTTTTTGGATACAAAATTTTGTACAGATTCAATGATCTTTTTTTAGATTCAAAATTTGCATTGCTTTATGAGCAGACTTCGCTTGTATTTCCAATCGCCTGGAAATCGTTGAGATTTCCGCATGAAGAAAATAAGAGTATTATTGCAGACCTGAAATTTTTCCAGAGGATCAGTGTAGAATATTACATATGAGATGAAATCAGCAAATACATTGACGAAAAGAAAAAGAAATGCAACCAAGCTATACACCACATTAGTGAAAAAATTCTAAAGGAGACCAGTACAAATAAAACAACTCTGGTTCACAGTAAAATCGACAGAATAATTTCAGAATAGAAATTAATTTTTAATAGTTTCATGTTTTGTACAATATGTTGCTTCAAAAACTTTACTACTGCCAATATTTTCGAAGAGGTTATAACCAACACAAATAAAAAGTTCAGACCAAAAGACAAAAGTGGGCTCAAAAATAACACGTAAGTTTGTCAAAAAGAGGGGTCCCGAGATTGAAGAACTACAAAAAAGGTGGCTGCACTAGTTCTTATTGCAAATAAGGCTTAGCAGTTTGCCACTGCTTGACATGCAATAAAAAAACTCCCCGAATTGCGAACGTTTGTACAAGAAAACGTAAAAAATGCGTTTGGATTTTTTAAATTTTTAATTTTTTTGTGAAAACGTTATTTTGTTATTTGTAAAAATTATGTAAGTTGGGTGAACCAAATAAACCCTATTTCCTAATAATTTCTATTCTAATTCTATCTAATTTCTATCCTATTTTCTAAATTTCTCGCTTGATGGTTTAAAAACATGTCAATGTTGCCGTCAATGGCCGCTAATGTTTGTAGAAGCGTGCGTGTACATTAACTAACGCACACAAGCTCAGCAAGTGGCCCGTCCCGCGAGCGTGTTGGAACCTGCAGTCGAAAACACCCACGACGCGGAGCGCGCGCTTGTTTTCATAAAATTCTGGGAGAATAAACGGTGAGTATTCTTATTTTTACTAGTACACGGTGTGCTGTGTTTTGTCTATGGTTTATTTTTCACCTCACATAAGTGAAAAAGCTAAAATATCGGTGTATTCCATGTAATTGTTGTTTTGTTCACCCATGTGCCATGCCCGAATAAAGCCTATGAAAAAATGCATAGGCCTTATAACGGCACAGTTAGAAAAGTATCACTGTAAAAATAGTAAACCCTTGTTTTCAGAAACATCACGGAGAACGGATCACCAGCTTTTACCACAAGGAAAAAAGGGCACAATGGAAATCGCAACAGATGAGAAACGCTGAGAAAACGGTAGAAAGGGGAATATTATCTACATATGGTGCTGCAGTCAGATACAAAATCCCAAGAAGAACCCTACGCAACCATCTAGCGAGTGTTTTAACTTCACGAAAGCTGGGTCGGTCGGCTATATTGACTACACAACAAGAAACTGGCTTTGTCAGAAGAATCAAACGTTTGGCTGATTTTGGAGTGTCAATGACTTCAAAGATGTTGCGCGTACAGGCTTTTTTTCTGTAAAATTAAGAAAATTCCAAACACTTTCAATGATGCGAAAAATGTAGCGAGGAAGAAAAGGTTGAGGCTATTTCTGAAACGACACCTGAATTAGCACGTCGTAAAGCACAGATGGTGAATCCAGCTCGTGCTCAAAAATTAATTGAAGATATTGTTGGCGATCACTTTTCCAAATACAAAAGTGTGCTGGATAGACTTGGAATTAAACATAAACCTGAAAGCATTTACAACGACGATGAAAAAAATTGTCGAATATCTTTACACCATCAGCAGGAACTTCTGACAGTCAAAGGGAGAAAGAGAGTTCATCAAATAGCGAATGAGCATGCTGAAAGTGTGACTGTGGTAGGCTGCGGAAATGCTATAGGATCAGCTATTCCGCCAATGATATTATTCAAAGGCAAGAGACGAAAGCCAGAGTTCCAAGATAATTTGCCTCGAGGCTCTTTGGTGAAGATGACGCCAAAAGGAAGTATGACGACAGTAACTTTCATAGAATTTATTAATCATTTGCATAAATACAGAACATCAGGGTCATGTCTCCTCATATTTGATCGTGCAAAATGCCACCTGGACCTTACAATTGTCTAGGAAGCTGAGAAATGTGGCATTACTTTATATTGTCCGTACTTTAGTACTTTATATTGTTTCGTCAAATACCATGCACGAGGTACAGTCCATGGATAAATCTGTTTATCGTTTTTTTGGGCACCATTGCGACCAAGCTTCAATGTCATTCTCTCACAAATATCTCGAATTGGTTTCGCGCTACGGGGTAGTATCCATATAACCCAGATGCTATTCTTGAAGAGGCGTTTGCGCCCTCTGCGTTGTCAGAACTTCCAAATCCTGCAAATAGTGAGAATATTGCTGTCTTATCTGATGAATCGGGGGAACAAGATATTTCAACTACAAATGTGGAAGATACAGATGGGTGAGGCACAGATACTGAGAATTTGCCACTGTCCTTGCTCTCAAAAAACAATTCGATTGCTGGAACTACACATAAGATAGACAATCAGTCAACCACATGTGAGATTCATGAATTTTTACCAACTCCTAAGTTTACAGTTGTAGCCACTGCCTCACGCAAGAAGTCTCTGGATTTTAGGGCTCAAGAGGTAACAAAAGATTTGTTTGGTGACAATGCTACGAATTCCACATCACAGATTACTGTACCATCGTCAAGAGTAGTAGATGTTCCTGGTACCTCTTCCATGACAAAGATTAACACAAAGGCACCAAATTCAGCGTCACTTAATGGCTGTACATCTGCACAACCTTCTTGGTACTGTCCAGCTTGTGAAGAAGATCGAGTTGATGTCTTACTTGTGGCGTTTGGTAACATGAGTTGTGTGTTGGACTCACACCCGCTCATAATATATTTTACTGTTCAGGAGATTGTTTAAAAAAAAGATGAATAAGTCTGATTAATATAGTACTTTTGCATGATGAGATACACGTTTAGTCTGGTTTAAAATTACGAAAAGTAATTAATAGGATCGCATTAAATTTAATAAAGGTATTGACAACGTTTTCTATTAGTTAAGAAGTTGAATGCTTACTTGTTTTTATTAAGGCTTTATTAAGACACAGGGTTCCCAATAAGGCCAAAGTGACATTTTAGTTATTTGTGGTCACAAAAGTGTGATTTTCGTTTCTAAGGCAATTTTGTTTCATTTATAACAAAGTTTAATAAATAAATATAAGTATTTCAAATTACCAGTGCATTTTTATTATAAACCTGCTAGTTAGGTAATAAAAAAATTAAGGTAGGCCTTATTTGTTTCACCCACCATATGATTAATAAATTTTCTGGATATATGAAGCTCTATCAAAATCTAATTGTACATTTAACAACCAACCAGCTTTCATAACACTTTGAAACATAAAAATTTCGAATGAGGAAAATTCAATCATTGTACTTATAAATAAAACATAGTTATTAGAAACGAAGTACCTTCCTGGGGTGATTATAACATAGCCTTCTAAATCGTGTAGCGAAATCGAAGCATATTTTAAGGGCTTGTTATAAGGGCACATTCGGTTTCAGAGTTTGTTGATTTTCCTATCAATTTTATCAACACTTCATGGAAAAAAGAAATGCACAAGCTATGTTGACTTTTATAGAGTTCAGTTTTCCAGTCCGACTTTCCAACTGTCAATCTAAGCACGAAAAATGTATATAAAATAGTTGCAAAATGAAAAATTACCACGCATGAGTTTTATATTAATACGAGGTAACGGAGCCATATGTGAAAGTGCTTCTATCGATCCTACCGCATTTACTATATAGAAAAATTGCCAGTTTTGCGTTAAGAGTGAGGCACACTTCCCTATCTTTCAAAATTCGAGTTACTTGCGACATGGGGTATTCGTATCGCTTTCCTTGTGACGCTCCTCTAGATTGTTAAAGTTTATTAGTGGTTACGCTATGAGGTACTGGAAAAAATAGTTTCAAGCGATTGAAGGCTGGAATGTGGGTAAAGATTACAGCGGATCTTAGATTAAGGAAATTGGTGTAAATTGGATTCAATTGATAGGTCACAGTCCCTCACCTGCATGTTTTGTATTGGAGTATCACATGACCCCTCCCATCCTTTTTTACCTGCAAAATATGGAGTAATATGCGCGTTGATCTCTTTACCAAAAGTGTAGAGCAAAACTTTGATCGGAGAAATGCTTAGTATAGTCGAATAGTTTGGCACACAATGAACTAAAACTAAAGGAAGAGCTATATGGCACACATACACTGTACGTGAATGTAGTAAAATCGAACGAAGGGGAACATATAAGAAAAAGACAACGTTAATGAGAACAAAAGAGATGCAAGTGGCGCTTGCTATCAACTAATGACAATTGTCAATGAATTATGGTAGCTTTCAGAGTAAAGTGTTCATCGCGGCTTAATTAAATTGTTTTACGAATTAATTAGTGAAGTGATATTAATGGACTAAACACAAAAAACATTATGAAGATCAGAAAAGTGAAAAAGTATTAACGTGGTGTCTGACAAACACGTATTGTAGAATATTTATGGTATAAAATGAAGTGTTGTGTTGCAAGTTGCCGAAACAACTCGTCTCTTCTTCGTGGGAAGTCATTTTTCAGGTAAAAATTGTATTAGTTATGCCCGCGGATATTTAAGTTTTCGCGTGCGCATGTTTTATTTTTAATTTTGTGATCATACTCGTTAATATAATAAAATGAAACCGGTTGCAGTAATATTTGTTTACGATACATTACTAGCTGTCAAAAGTAAAGTCAGCTGTTACGAACAGAGTGGCTTTCGGTCAGTATCGGCGGTGATTTACGAAAGTATAGGGGTAGGAATAAATTTACTTATAAATTTATTCATTGCATTGATAAGAAATTTGACAAATTTGTTATTCAAGTATACATACTTTTTTTTATCAAGATATATTTACTTTTTCTATATTATACTTTGTATTTATACTATTACATTTTATTTATATAAATATTTTTCTTAATTTTATATTTCAGGTTTCCGCATGACGAGGAATTGCGTGGGAAGTGGATCCGTGTTAAAGGAAGATCCAGTTTTGTTCCGAGCAAGTCTCAGTAGTTTGCGCGGATCACTTTTTACCTACAGAAGTGCTACAAATCGGAACCCGTAATTATTTAACGCCAGAATCCGTTCCTTCTATCAATATTGTAAGAACTGGAAACATTTATTTTATTACAGGTAGCAAATATTTGGTTATTTTCAGGGAGAAAGTAGTGTTGAAACTGGTACATGTTATGAAACGGAACGGTTACCGGAAATTTCGCAGCCAGTTAAAATTTTAGTTTGCATTTTGACCGTTTAAAAATTTATACATAGCTCACTATTTATCTATAAGGTCATTGAACTGAGGACACTGAATTCAAAAGGCATCGAATATGGAGAGTTTTGTTTCGCAAAAGACGCAAAATTTGGTGCGGAAAACACAGATGCGGCTCTGCTATTTTCAAATGACAAACTAACACCAAATATAAGTTCGTTCCTTTTTTTCATATGATCAATATCGTATTCAATGGTTCCCTATATTTGACAGAAATAGAACATTCTCCTACATTTTTTTATACATAACGATATAAACAGACTCGTATTGTTGTTACGTGTAAAAAATGTTGCAGAGTGCTATGTTTATTTCAAATACAACGTAGGATTAAAATCTCCTATCACCCCAATCAAGATATAAATACATTGATTCGTATGTCTTTTATATAATATTTGTTAAAATGAAAGTATGTACGATAATATCCTATTGTAAAAGAGAACTCGTAAGTGTAAATTTCATTGATACATTTGAATGATATTGGTAAACACCAATTCAATAACGCGTAACTGCCATCAAATGCACACGTGTAACAAAGTAGATATGATATTTTGACTTGAAGTAATATTCTTCATTTGTTTACAATTTGCATTTCTTTCATTTGAAATAAATTTAATAAACTCCAGTAATTTGGGGTTAAGTTAATCAAGCATCATTTTTGTTCATTTTAAAGTTCCTTTTAATTTAAAAGATCAAATAGTGGCAATTAGCAGTTGAAAATTTTTATATGCATAAACTCTTACATTTATCTTCACAACAGATACCATGTGAAGCTGTTTTTAAATTACGACTTAACTGAATTTCAGACCAATAGTTATAACATCTTGAATTCTATCAAATTGCCCACCAAGAGTAATTCCAAATCGAAAGTAGTAAGCTTTTAGTTTCTTCATGTTTAAAGTTTTAAGTTTAATTTTTTTTTATATAATTTATATTATTAATTTTATATGCTTTGTAATTTATATAAATGTATCCTCATTGTACTAACTCAACCTTGTAGGTTTGTTGCGCAGTTTTTCAAATTAAAATATTTAATAATTTAAATAATTAATTATGAATTCGCTAGGAAAATATTGTTAAAAAATTAAGCCTAGAAGAATGCATGGAAACTTCTAGTGAGTGTGAAAATGACTTACCTGAACATCTTTTAGTCCAAAAGGCGAAATTGATGAAATTGAGGAAATGCATTAGAAAAAGGAACAAACCGATAAAAAGACTAAACCAAAAAAGTTATAGGCAACAAAAAAAAAAGAAAATTTGGCATATTAACTCGTTGCTTATGGAATTAAATAAACAGAATTTCATTGATGGTGACATTGAAAGCATTTTAAATGACATAATCGACCCAAGCAAAGACTTTCTAAATCGTTATTTAAATAAAGCAAAAAAGGGTACAGTTCACAAAGAATATGATGAAATCGTGCGTTCGTTTTTATTAAATTTAAATTTTCTATCTCCGAAAGCTTATAATTACGTAAGACATACATTCGGTAACTGTCTCCCACATCCGAGGACCTTATCTAGTTGGTATAAGGTTTTAGATTGCTCGCCAGGTTTTACTAATGAAGCCCTTTACGCAATAAAGATGGCATTCGATGAAGCCAACACAAAAAAGAAACGCTTTATATAAATTTTGTCTTTGATGAAATAAATATCCGCTAACATGTTGATTGGGATGGTAAAAGGTCGTATAGCTACGTAGATGTTGGAGATGGAGGTAGAAGTGGACTCTTGGTAAAAAAAATATTGGTGTTAATGGCTGTATGTTCGAACAGATCCTGGAAAGTACCTATACGTTTGTTTCCTATAATATCAATGACAGGAGATCAAAAAGGAAACATAATTGATTTGACACTAGGAGAACTTCGTAAATGTGGTGCGGATGTTATTGACGTTACATTTGATGGCGCATATAATAATATCAATACTATGAAGTCTTTAGGCTGTGATTTAAAAAATATCAATCAACCTTCATATACATCAAGCCCGAAAAGTGGAGGAGAATTTATTGTCAACCCTGATCCATGCCATATGATAAAATTGATAAAAAATACACTTGGGGACTTGAAAAAATTGATTAATGGAAGTGATGAAACAATAAATTGGATGCACTTTGAATAATTAGTGAATCTTCCAGAAAAAGAACAATCACATATAGGAAATAAACTGCGTTTAGCCCACATTTATTTTGAAAAAAAAAGATGAATGTTAAGCTAGTGACTCAAATTTTCAGCAAGTCCGTCGCTGATGCAATAGATTTTTGCGTTGAAGTGTTAAAATTGCCAGAATTTGAAGGTAGCAAACCTTCAACAGAGTTCACCCGGATTGTTAATGATGCATTTGACATTCTAAATAGTAGGAAACTCTCCGCATTGGATCCTAAAAAGCGAGCATTGAGTGAAGCTAATGCCGAAGAAATTATTGAATGTGCTAAGTACTCCATTATATATTTTTCAAATTTGAAAACTTGTTCAGGGCAATTGGTGATCGAAAGTGTTAGGAAAACTGGTTTTATTGGGTTTATTGCCGCGTCAAAAAATATCCAGTACATTTACGAAAAATATTTAAGGTAAAATAAATTGAAATTTATTCCCACGTACAAATTAAATCAGGAGCACATCACGTTATATTATATATATCCGTTTTTTTGTGTATAAACTTTCGAAATCATTGATTTGTTCAGATTGTTTAAGCCTTACAAGGTGAATACTTAGAAAAAACACTAATAAGTTATAAAACATTTGGATACTTGAAGGTG
This sequence comes from Stratiomys singularior, assembly GCA_954870665.1. Classification (NCBI taxonomy): domain Eukaryota; kingdom Metazoa; phylum Arthropoda; class Insecta; order Diptera; family Stratiomyidae; genus Stratiomys; species Stratiomys singularior. Next base: position 53,951,743 of record OX940877.1, read on the forward strand.
CCATTTGAGAGCGTGGTGTAAATATGTGGCAAAGCTGAAAGTATATTACGCTTGAAACTTAAAGTTCATTCAAATGATAACATACTGCGTAAAGAAATATTCTGAAGAGTCCTCATTAAGGTTCAAGAATATTTTATTGACAAAAATCTGTTTGAAGAACAGAATGAGCATATGGAATGCAGTAATCACTATAGGCTATTAATCAAATGTATTACAGAGAAATATCTAAGCTTCAGATATTTTTTCATGGCCAAAAAAATTTCCGATAAAATATCATTGCGGCAACATTACATGAAAATGGTTATTTTTCAAGGCATGTAAAAGATACAATACATAATTAATTAAACAATTTAAAACTGATGGCCAAGAAAAATCCTAAGGGTGTACGAAATGCGCATGGGGACCTTGCAAGTTGTAATTTTATTGATTGGCAGTAGTACCTCATACGGTTACTACCGAATAATATGTTTACATACTTCTAGCGCCTACCTCCACGTGGTGGACCTTGGAAACATGGAAAATATTTTCGGTATTTTCTGTGGCAGAAGGTGCTAATAACTTTGTGACATAACTTTCATAATTGCCTCATTCTGCACTTCTATGATGTGATTGCATTTACGCATTGGTATATGTATATATTCCATAGCTAGATAACTATGCTTAATAGATATCATACATGCACATTTGTACTCGTTTGTGCTCATAGTATTTATGACATATATAGTTTCTTCCATTTATATACAGGTTCGTAATAAAATATAAGCTCTTTTCCTGGTATTATGCATAGAAATACACATACACAATACAATTATAATATGTAATAATACATATATATATATATATATATATATATATTGTATTATACATATTATAATTGTAATGTTATATATATATATATGTATATATACCCCCAATCATGTATACACACAATTACATATATATATAAATATATATATATATAACATATTTATATATATATATATACATATAACATATTTATACATATACATATCTATATATATATTGAGCGTCTTTTCATACTGTTCTTGTTTTATTAAAATTGAATACAATTGTTAATATAGCCCCTAATAAAAGTTTTATTTACACCGTCAATGGACCAACCAACACTTTGGTTTATCCCACCAACACTAGTTGAATTTTACTAAGCTAAAAGGGGTATATCGCTTTTCCTCTAGTATAAATTCATTGACAGCTGACACCTGACAGCTTAAAAATCAAACACAGAATAAGAGCGTGAGAGGATATCAGGAAATCTTTTCAACCACTTCTGGCTCCCCCCATTATTCCAGCGCGGTAAGGGCTTTCCATTACCAAGAGCCCTTTAGGAAGATTTAAAGTATCCAAAAGGATCTCGAAATGTCAGTTTCATCAAAAGGCGGATCTTTTTTGAGTACGCTAAGTATGAGTCAAAACTAATGCATCTATTTGAGGCCAAAAAGAGACATATTTGCAATTAGTATGTAGTTTTTGGCAAGGTTCAGATGGTAAAATATTAGCATATGAGAATAAAAGCTCTTGCTTCCAATGCTGACTGTGACCTTATTGAAAACAATTGCACCGCAGCCAAAATATATAATGTGTGGCAACTGTTTCACCGACATTCAACTAATGCATGTTTAGGTGCAGTAAAAAAAAAAGAGAAATGTCGTCCGGCGTTATTGTCGTATGTTCTAAAAAATGGAAAAGAGCGTTTGTGGCTTTTTTAATGCATCATAATGAGGGAAAGAAACGAACTCAGAGATGCCAAAAAGTAATAAAGGTTTATTACTCTAATAAAGCTGGTGTCAAATATTTTTAACACTCTCTTTCAAAAAATTTACATAGCATATGCAGCCATTTGGCCCTTATATTGGATCAAATGTTTAAAAAAAGGGTTTAAGGTAAAATGTCCATAGCATTTGTTTGGGGAAAGGCCTCTTACAACAAATAAGTACACATTCTCACCTTGTTCAATGTGTTCCTCTTGTGCTTCATCTATCAAGTATGTGTTAGTGAACCTGTATCAAAAATAATTTCTTTACTTGAATTTTTCGTTTATGAACCCTTTATAATGCTTTGAGAAAATCAAGGAATAAATCTCACTTGAAAAGAGAATTCAAATTATTAAAACAAAATGAAGTTAAGAAAAGGATGGAGTAGACATATTCCATGATGAACTATTAGCATTTCCAATGAAGGCCAGTGATGCGCTCCACTTTTTTAAAACCGAAGGATGTTTGGTTACGCGATGATACTGGAGTCAATTTTTCCTCGAATAAAATTGCCTATAACTGATTTTTCTTAACTTTTCACTGCCTGAGGCTTGAAAAGTGACTGAGTGGAGACGAGAAATTTGCAAGTAACAAATGAGTTCCATAAGAGGAGTCTATTAACTCATAAGTGATCAAGTCAAAAAGCACTACACAGTTTCAGAGTTAATAAAAATCATGGAGAGATTCCAACTTTTCAAGAAAGGTTTTACAGAGTTGTGTACAAGCCCGACAAACCTACAAAATATGTCATTGCATTTTAATTTATGGTAGGATCAAGAATTTATCTCTTGAAACGTTTTCACGGATATTTGAAGTCAACTGGACAGGAGCCTCAAGCTTCATTATCAGCTTCCTCCACGCATTGTTCTTCGTCTAACAGAACCGATACATAGAACTGGAAGCAATTTTGCATTAATCTTTATATAAGCGTGTTATTGACATAAACTTTACTTAGAATCAATTTGACGCTTTAATAAGAAATCTCAAAAATCCAATCGAATTTCTCAATAAATGTGTAAAGCGAATCACACTGTTCTGTGTTTGACCAAATTATCTAAGCCGTGATATTATCGTCAATTGTGCACTATGATGGCACAATTGAAGAATCTGTTGAAAAATCAGAATACTGGGTCAGCAACAGAATAGCGCTAACATAGTTTACTACTTGTTTAATATAGCAGCAATCCGAACATTGATAATGCACAGTCTGACAAACGATTTTTCAGGTGGAGCTTGAAATGTGCATACGTTTTTCGTTTATACTTCGAAGCGTTCCCTTCTGGCTTCAATATATATATTTCATCTATTTATCGTGGAGTTTCCTCTAAGGATCGTTTAAACCCAATTGAATTGTTGAAGAAAATCCTAAAAAAACATCCTTTTAACTTTGTTTTCAATGAATCGCATGTAGAGAGGTTGCTCGGTACTAAATCAGGTGATTCTGGTATTTTTATTTTTGAGATAAGGCTGAATACATGGTGATTGAGGGAGTCGCAGCAGAATAAGAATACTATCAACCTTAAAACCCAACTTGGAACTGTTTGTTACATTAACTAGGATCAGTCTCTCTTTCTCGCCAGTCCTACCTCGTCCGGATAGAGAAGTAAACTGCACCAACCTGTGCCGTAAGAACCCTTTGTTTGTCATAAGAACCCGCCGATCGTAATATGACACGTAATTCTATTTGCAAATTGACCATATCATCAAATCTACCAGATAATTCGAGAGAGTATACAAATTTTCTAGAACAAGCAGTCTGTAGACAGTGTCGTTACTATGTTGGCTCTTGTAACACAATAAATACTTATGTAACATAATAAACAAGCAGCTGAGCCAATTAGTAATCCTCGACTAAGACATGGTCTAAACTCATCAATGAGTCGCGCCGTCCACACACTTCCGTCAATATTCCTGCTATAAAGTGGGAGTCTGTTGCCTCTCTTCGTGTACGTTCCCTTCTACGTACACAGCACGCACTAAAAGGGCTATGTGTGACTTTCCCTGCAAAAACTTTTGCTGCTGATTCAAAGTCGGAGCGATGTGACGATACGATATACACCTGTTTTGTTGTAGAAGTTCTTACCGGTTTTACTGAAAGGCCCAGTGAAAAGTACGCAGCGTATTGATTTGAAACACATCCCTTTTCGATCGTCTGACATTTAACTACAAACACACACAAGTTGAGTCCGTCAAAACTAGAGTGTTTGTTTTATTTGATTATGTCGAATTTTGTGCCTGAAAAAAAGCATCCGCGACACGCATTGCTTTTTTTTTATCCAAAAGAAAAAGGCTGTTGAAAATCATCGTTTACTGGTATAAATATATGGTGGACACGCTCCATCAACTAAGACATGTGCGACATGGTTTTAGCAATTCAAAAGTGATGATTTCAAAGCAAATGACAGTAAGCGCTCTGTTAGACCACAAAAATAAGAAAAGGAGGAATTACAGGAGTCATCGGTCCCACATGATTTGAATGCAAGTCAAATGGAAAATCGCCCAGTCTCTTGTGAAATGCTGCCTCCGCGTCATGAAAGGAAATCATTTTTGCCATCGGATTGTAACGGGTGACGAAAAATAGATTTATTTGGAAACCCGAAGCGGAAAAAATCGTGGCTGTGACCTGGTGTAGCCAGTACTTAAACACCGAAGCCAAATCGCTTCGGAAAGAAGACCATGCTCTGTATCTGCTGGCACCAGAGTGTTATTGTGTATTATGAAATCTTGAAGCCTGGCAACACCGTAAACATAAAACACTGTCGTCAAAAAATTACAAATTGAAACCACGCATTAATCGGAAAATGACCGGAATGTGCCACAAGACATGGCAAAGTGGTTTTGTTAAATGACAACGCGCCGTGGTACACAGCAAACTCTGTTAAATACACAGTCTTTTCGCTTGGATGGGACATCCTTCTGCTCCCGCCCCCATTCTTCATCGCATCAATGGGGACGCGCACGCAGAATAGCACTTCAGTGGTTTCAAATAGTTTTTGTTGCATAGTATTCATAAATTATCTGTAAGATTTGCGAAATGTGTAGAAGCCAAACCCCAGTAATTTGAATAAAAAATACATTTTTTAAATAAATAGATAAAAAAATTACGTGTTTTATTTCAAAAAATAACAGAAAAAATGCATGCATACACCTGATTATCATCGCTTTTGAATCTGAATCTAACATTTGATAGTGGTTTGTTTGTTGAGGACACTAGTCAAGACTTGGGATCCGTGTAAAATTATGGTCTCCTTTATGTTCATTAAAAGACCTTTCATTAAGACCTTTGTTTTTGAATAGGACCTTTGCTTGAAGACGATTCACCTATGTCGTAAAAAAAGAAAATCACTGCAGCCTTGCCTGCGCAACCTCGCCTCTCCTTCCGATTTACTGTCCAACCAAACTACTGAGTGGATATTTTGATGGGTGAGTTCGTATACAGACCTGATTTTAAGTTAAAAATTGACGAAAATGATTTATGTGTGACTCGTTGCAACACTAGTGTGTCGGGTACGACAGAATCTGGTCGCGAAACGCATTAAACTACGCAGTGGCAGTACCGGTGTAACCAGTTGCAAGAAGTTATTATTAAACTATTATACAAATAAAGTATTCTCCGTGTTAGTTGAGAATGCTATGAGTATTACCCTGATTACATATTGAATTTTTAAATTTATCGATTTCGATTCCCTCCACTAATCCTCGTTTTTTGAATGTTTTAGGAAGTTTTGATATTTTAACGCGCCAGCCAGGACGGTCTGGAACATCAGAACTGAATGGATTTTATTTATCCCTTTGTGTGTTATGTCAAATTATGTAAACACCTTTACTTCCAACTTACCAAGTTTTGAATGAAATTTTATGACCACTCTTTATAATTCAAAATTTCAACATTGTTAAGTCACTCGCGTGGAACTATAATATCATTGCTGTGTATCAACCAAATGTCCTGAAATTTTGACAAGTACCATATAAAAACGATTTCGATATACCTGGTCCAACTTGTCATTCCAAAATTAAAAAAAAACAATTACAGTTTTTAACGAAAAAACCAAAATTAGGACTGAAAAACTTAAAATTTCTGTGCCGAATCCTACCCTTTCCCTTTACTATAAGCTTGAATAGATAGAAATGAGAAAAAACTGAAAAGGATTTGCGGAAACCACACAATATAGAATTTTAAATTTTCTTAACTTCTCCAGGAGGCTTAATAAGAACAGGAGCCTTGAAAAATAGTGAGATCACTTTTCCAGCAACCCTTTTCGGTTTATTCCGCCACGTTTGAGAAGGAATTACCGTAATATAAATTTGACTGCAGATAAGGGGGCACGAAACCTATCCTCAAGTAATATGTTTGACGTTCCTAGGCTAGGGTGTCAGGTTTTAAGCGGGTAAACAAGAAGATTCGCATATTCAGGGCATAAAAGCCTGCACCTCCCCACCACAAAGTCTCGGGTACCGCGAAAATATAATTATTATGCTTTCGTTGTTTGTCTGCTTATAAACAGTGCACCATTGAGTCGTTATAACCAGTGGTAAGGCAAGCAAAAAACGATTTCTACATTAAAAAATGTTTTCTACTTTAAAATTTGTGGATATCATGTGGACCGAAATGAAGGGAAGATTTATCTTGCAAAAAACATTTTCCATTAACTTATTTCGTGTTTAAGAGCAGGCTTAGTAGAGCACTTTCAAAAAGGGACTCGAACATCAATTGCTCGTTCCAGTTACTTTAGTTACTACTAGTTATTTCGCCTTTTCATATCTAGTGAAACTAAATTTTCTCCACTTATTCCTTTGAAACTTGCTCCCATTCGTACATGGCACACAACATCAAGGCGATCTTTATTTGAGCAGCTTCCACTTCTGTTGAAATAAAGCATGATATTCACTCCAAATAAGGAGTTGTATGTTGAAACTAATGAATTTTCCAACCTAGAGTAATCGTTTTCGAAGAGAAATCGCATTATTTTCTCTCCACACATCCAAAAAACATCAGCAGAGACATCCATCCCGTCCCTTTTGATGTTAGGTATCTCGGAAAGCAGGAATCCCTTCTTCAAACACGAAAAAAATCAAAGAACTACAACCGGCATAAGTGCTGCTGGAAAATAGACGATCTACGAAATCCAATTGGAAAAGCATGTCTATATTTTTTCACCACCTACACACATCCATACGACCAATGCTCCCGTTACTATCTCAATCGAATCTGACTATTACGTTATAAGCTCATTTTTCAAATCTTTCTCTGTTAATAAATTATCCCGGAAGATTACCTTGGAACATTGAAGGGGGCTCATAAGCAAAATTGAAAAATTGTTGAAACGGATTTGAAAGGACTCGAGGCGGAGTTTTGTGATGTTCTACTGCTTGATGAAGGATAAATACAAGAATGCGAAGAAGGAGCATGTGGGACGCGCAAGAAAGGAAAAAGGTGCCAAGAATATTGGCATAGCAAAATTGAAAGTCGGGTGTGCAAAAAATTGAACGAAGTAAATAAACGATTTTTTACAACATTAATAACAGAGGATAAGGATGAAGGAAACGTAAAAAGCATTCGTCTATGATAAATGTCGAGGCACAAATCATTGAAGATGTTTTATGAAATTTCATGGTAATCGGCTTAAGGTGTAGGAGGCTGAGGAATAAATGAACGTTTCGAACGCATCGTGTTAATCAAACAAATTAGGAAAATGGCGGCAAAGGCAGAGCTTTGCTGGTCATTAAAACCTGATCCCAAGCAAACATCTGATAGGAAAAACACAGTTCTTGCCACTTCAGCAATATCATTTGGAGTAAATGCATTTAACGTTTGTAATGAAAAAAAGGAACAGAGACAAACCGAAACCGATGGTTGTACTCTCCTGTCAACGTGACATATCAACCTTGCGAATATTTCGGACGATCAGCCTTGCAATCTCTCGTGAAAGCCAGTAATAGGAGTCACAACATCTTAGGTCCGTTACCAAATAGAAACTATGCGTATAAATGCATGCAGGAAGTATGCAACTAAGTCCTTAATTTTAATAAAAGGATGCTGATTAATTGCCTTCATAGTGAGTCCTTTCCTTTTTGCCCGTCAATTATCAGGGCGGATATTACTTCCAAATTACACTCTGTTTCTGCTAGCACTACGCTATGAAGCTTGTCCTCCAGGACAAAGAGTTACTTCCCTAATCAGGCTCCTTCTCATGGACAAATTTAATTAAGCAAGTTAAATTTTTCAAGGGCTGCTTAGTATATTAAAATAGAATGTGAGTGATGAAAATATTCATACGGATGCGTTTGATTTCAGTCCATGCATGTAATCTTCCACTATGTAAAAAGTTTGATAAAAGGACAAAGGTAGTAAAAAAAATGTTAGTTATATTTTGTTTGACGCTTTTTATATCATTTCGTAATTGTTACTTTGTTCTAAAGCAGGTTAATCGTTTAAAAATGGATTTTTTTAGAAAAATGGTAGGTTTTAAAGTAACTTACATATCTAATAAATTTTACTTGTTTGTTTTCTGATCCGGTTCAATGACAGTATCTATAGCCAAACACGTAGATTAGGAACAGGAAATCCAACGGATGCTCATGAAAGGTTTCACGAAGAACTTCAAAAAACAAAATTTGGAAGAACTAACATTCACCTCCGAAGTTACGTTATATGAGATATATAGACGGTAAAAAAAATTAAAGACCAATTTCAACCAAAATTTTTATTTATTTTTTAAATTTACAACAAAGAGAGAAAAAAAGGGAAAATATATGACATGAGGACCTGGTGAACTGAAGCCAGCAATTGAACCTGATAAACTGCAAAACATCCACCAATTTCGGATATAAAATGTTTAGAAACCCCAGAACTAAAGACACAACAATTTGAAACTCGTCTAAGCATCCTCAACAACTCAATGATCCAGAGACAATTCTAACAGATGCAGTTTACACCAAAGAGCTACAAAAAATTGACACGATTGCGGAAAGGAACTGATTCACAGATTTGCTGGACAGTAAAAGAAGAAAACAGAAACCATTCAAAAAACAGAAAAAAGAAGAAAACGATAAGGAAGACTGGATTACTTCGACCAACATGGGAAACCAACATACCAAAATAACCATTATTTTGTTACATTTGGTGCTATGGCAAATTCTTCATTGGCTACCCGCCGTATGCCGTCTCCACGATCCACGCCATAACATTGACCCAGTGCTTTAATGCAATATAAGGCTTAGCATAAGGCTTTTTGCTTTACTTCCCCAGAAAATCATCATGCGGTCAGAGCCGTCAAGCCACAAAACAATTCTTCTTCTTTCATCAGTTTCAGACACAAGCACTGTCACACCGAATCAATCTTGTTGCTAAATCGCGGTGCGTTTGCCTTTATCATTTCCCTCCGTTTTTATTCGAATCACTCACAAATGACAACATGAAAGAGTCAGTCGTAGGAAAATTTTAATTGAGGCACCAAACATTCAATCCTGTTGGAATTGCACACTTGCAAGATCAATTGCAATCTACTTCATCTCTCAAGTGTCCAATCTTTCTGCGATTGTTGGACACTTGCGTCAACTTTCAGTTGAGATGTGTATTACAACATAATGTATTAACGCAGCTGTCAAAACCTAGGACATATATCACAAATAAACACAAACAAAGAGGACGCAGTGGGCAAACATGGAGGATATGAATCAATCTTTACATGGAAATTAAATAACATTGGTCAATCAGCACGTAGAAGCACTTGAGCATATACAAATCAAAGCGTTGGGGCAACGGAAGTCCTTGCACGAAAGAAACAAACAAGACTTACATTGATGTTCGAAAACTTGTAATAAATGGCAAAATAATAATAAAAGATGAGCCAATGCATTCACTGGAAATATCAACGTGTATTGACTTGAGTCGTGTCCATGAGCATCGTAACGTCAAAATCTTTGTTGAATGCTTTTGAACTTTTATTAAGGACGTACTTCAGTTATAGTTTAAGTAAAACGAAATTTTTATCCTCAACCTGAAATATCCTCATAATTTCCATAAAATTCTGCTGAAAAGTGCCCGGTCTAATAATGGCAAAACGGCTTAAATTATAATTGATTTTAATTGGACTTTTAATTCAAGGTCCACGAAAAGCTCAATGTATTTCTTAAATCAGTGTGCCAATTTCGTTATATAATCTTTATGAGGAGGATCGGCTTGATCTTCAACATATCTATTTACAGTTCTTATAGCTTGTTCGTTCTTCTCAAATCCAAACCAATTCGACAAATTTTTGGGATACTGAGCTGAGTGCTTTTGCTGGGTGCTTACTCTAGTGAGTACCTATAGCTACTGCATCAGTTGACAAATATCCTGGTACGTTATTTTGGTAAAATAAAATGTTTCGTTCAATATCTTCATTCCATCTATATTATTTTCAACGAACGATACAATTCATACGAATACCCGATGTAGCGATAAAGTGAGCTTTTCAAGACAGCGAGCTTGCAAATCAAACGATGTACGAGCGTGAAGAAATCGGGACGGTTAGCTTTCTGACTTTAAATATTTGGCAGAAATATTTGTCAGTGATAATTGTATATATACGTCATTATATATGGAAACAGCTTTAAGAGAATATTGATGCACATCTCAACTTATCTTCGCCTTTATGTCCGTCTTCCTGTCTTCAAAAAATTTTCCTTATAAATACCACAGCTTGAAAATTTCGGTCACATTCCGTTAAGTTGAGAATTTTTTCAAAATGTTAGCGCTGGGCTAGTAGTTAGGCTAGGATCCTAAGATTCTGCATAATTTTATCGATTGATAGTTTTACTATTCTTAGGTAAACAATGGAAATAATTCTTGATAATTCCCAACGTACTACCACTTAGACTGTTTTTTTTTTGCGCAAATTCACGGCATGCAATGCTTCTGGACATGCCAAAACCCCTCTGTGAACGTAACCAGGAATAATTTGATACTCTCCTTTAGGCTAGGCCTCATGGTACTAAATCTACAGGTGACGGCAACCGCTATTGCAGGAAACAATTACCCGAACATAATCTGTCCGTACTTTTAAAATGAATAGAACTTAAAGATGGCAACACTTTTTATAAATTTCTAAAATGTTTATTTTCGGTTTATTTTATGCTTTTGGCACTCCTGGCGCTGTTCCTGTGCGACGTCCAATTGGAGACGAGTTCAAGCCCACATGTATGGTGCCTACTGTCAAACACGGTGCTTTCTCCAGAGAATCGCCGAAGGCAAAGGCTGGCCATACTCGAAGTAACGGAGAAAGATGCTACACAACTCCTGGCCAAAGGAAAAATAAAAATCGGTTGGGTGGTGTGCGGAATTTGCCGCCGAGCCATCCCAGTACGATGCTACAGGTGCCTTGGATACGGGCACACCACTTCGAACTGCAAGGGCCCTGACCGTAGCATGCTTTGCTTTAAGTGTGGAGCATCTGGGCATAAGAAAAAAGACTGCGTTGAGACTCCGCGCTGTTTGCTATGTAATCATCTTAACTCTCAACCGACAGAGCATCTTCACGGTGCAGGAACAGGCGCGTGCCCAATCTTTAGAGAGGCACTAGCAAAAGCAAAAGCAGCTCTGAGGTGATGATCAGGGCCCTTCAAATTAACTTGCACCGTAGCATCAATGCACAGGATTTGTTAGAGCAGTTCACCAGAGAAAAGAGAGCTGATCTGCTGTTGCTGAGCGAACAACATCGAAATAAGACCTCACCAGCCTGGTTCTCCGATGACTCCCATACTGCTGCCCTTTGGGTTCGGGGCAGCATGCGACTCCAGATCCAAGGTTACGGCCGAGGAGACGGTTTCGTGTGGATTCGGTGCCCGGGTATAATGTTTTTCAGCGTATACCTGACGCCGAATGAGTCCATGCCATCTTTTCAAAATAGACTTGACGCGCTAGAAGATGCTGTTCTGAACACAAATGGCAAAGTACTCGTAGCAGGAGACTTCAACGCCAGAGCCGTTGAGTGGGGCATGCCTCAAACCGATTCCAGAGGGCAACGCATTCTGGACACGTCGGCGCGGACCGGGTTGGTGGTTCTAAATACCAGCAATGTACGTACCTTCCGGCGCTGGGGCTGCGAAGGAACAATCCCAGATGTGTCATTCGCCTCGGAGTCCCTCGCTCCGACGACGCTAAACTGGAGAGTACTCGAGGATTATTCAGCGAGAGATCACCAATACACCGCGTTTGAGATCGGCGATACCACTCCTCGGTCGTCTTAACGATCTTTCACTCCCGGGTGGAATATTGGAAAAATGGATGTGGAGACTTTCACCAATGTGATTCTGGAAGGCGGAACGACATCGGGGTGCCCTTCAGTGAGCGGAAGGGCTGGAGTTAAGGGAATGGTGGAGTCAACGATGAATATCATCACTTCTGCCTGTAGCTCATCTATGCCTCGACAGAGGCCTCAACACGACAGGCCTGCTGTATATTGGTGGTCAAAAGATATCGCAGACAAACGAGGCGAGTGTCACAGACTTCGACGTGCAGCTCAGCCCTCGAGAAACGTAGAGAAAGCATCCGATAGGACAGCAGCATACAGATCAGCGAGGAAAGAACTCCGAAGACTCATCAATGAGAGTAAAGTAAGCTGCTGGCGAGAACTTGTGGGCGATGTGAACAGGGACCCATGGGGGCTCAGCTACAAGGTAGTGTGGCGCAAGCTCGGCTCCTCACGGAAGCCGTGTTTACTTCAAACAGATAAGATGGACGGCATAGTGTAGGCGCTTTTTCCAACTCATCCTATCCGTGTGGATGCTGCCCACGAGGTCGACTCAGGCGAATGTCCATCGTTCACGAAAAATGAGCTGGGGGATGCGGTGCTTTCTATGAAACCACGAAAGGTACCAGGACCAGACGGCATTCCAACCGAGGTGCTACAAATGGTTTTCCACGTTTGCACTGATTTGCTACTCAATGTGTTTAACGCTTCCCTTAGAGAAGGTGTATTCCCATCTCGCTGGAAGGTGGTGAGGCTCACATTGATCAGCAAGGGAAAAGGGGACCCGGGGCTGCCATCTATATACCGCCCGCTTTGTATACTGGACACAGCCGGGAAAGTGTTCGAAAAGTTCATCAAGAGAAGACTCACTGACGCAATTCGTGCTGCAGGGGACCTATCTCCTCGGCAGTATGGCTTTAGAGCAGGGCGATCCACTTCCGATGCCATCATGGAAGTGGTGAATGCAGTGGTGAATGCAGCGCACAAAACTGAAAAACGAGTTGTCTTGCTAGTGACGCTTGACGTCAGAAATTCCTTCAACTCCGCCAGATGGTCGGATACTCTTGGCACATTGGAAAATGTTTTCCGATTGCCAGGGTATTTGATGCGGATTTTTAGGGATAACTTAAAGGATCGCAGTCTGCTCTATGACACACAAGATGGGCGGCGCAGTATGGAGATAACGTCTGGTGTAGCGCAAGGCTCCATAATTGGACCAGACTTGTGGATCGCCTCATATGACGAGCTATTTAGGCTTCAGCTGTCAGATGAGCCGCGGTTGGTTGGCTATGCAGATGATATAGCAGCACTGGTCACCGGGCGCACAGTCGAACATGCGCAGCGCAGACTGGGAATGCTAATGCGTAAAGTGAGGGAATGGATGACCACCCGCGGTTTCAGTTTGGCACTAGAGAAAACTGAGGTGGTCATTCTCCTGAAGAAAAGAATTCCCACAATAATGTGTCTAGCTTATTCCCAAACAGGAAATGCAAAATGTTTGTACACAATACTCATTCCAATATTGTTAATACATCAGTCCTTTGATTTGCACGGTACTTGAACTTAACGATTTTGCTTTCAGACGCTTTGAGATGATTTAATCATCAATGGAAAAAGCTCTAGAAATTTGAAAAGGGGGTAACAGCAAAACATTAGCGGCAGACACAAAGTGCTCAACATTTTGAACTCTTTCAAAGAAAAGCAACAAACTTAACAAACAAGAGCCCAGGTAATTTACTGCTGATTTCGATTCAACCAGCGCCAGCGCGTTCCCAACAATGGTAGACCTTACTCTGGGGGTTCTCTTCTTTTTAAGGATGACCCCTTCAGTTTTTTCAGTGCCAGGCTGAAACCCCAAGCGGTCATCTACCCTCTTACTCGCCATTTTAGGGTATTTAGTCGGAGCTGCGCATAGGCGACTGTGCGTCAAGCGACTAGTGCCGGGAAATCGTAAGTATAGCCGATCAAGCATAACTCATCCGGTAGATCAAGCCGCATCAATCCACCATAGGAGATGTTCCACAGGTCAGGGCCAAGGATGGTTCAGTTCCTCCTTCGAGTCGTAGAGCAGGCTGAGGTCCTTCAGATAGTCCCTCAGAGTTCACATCAGATATACTGGTACTTGAAAACACCTTTCAAGCGCTTCCAGAATATCCTCCCATTTAGCGCAGTTAAATGCAATGTGGACATCCAGATTAACCAGTAGGACGACCCGTCGTGTGGAAATGCTCTGTGACTCCGCATGTTGGACCGCACTCTCCACTTCTCCGATTGCAATCATTGTAAAGCCAACTGTTCTGAAACCTTACTGTCACGGAGATAAGTCCCCGGCAGCACGAATTACATCAGCGAGTCTTCCCTTGAAAAGTTTTTCGAAAACTTTGCCGGCCGTGTCTAGCATACATAGTGGGCGTTATACTCCGGATTCCATTTCCCTTGAATAATCAGCATAAGCCTCGCCACCCCCCAGCTATATGGGAACACCCCTTCCAGCTGGCATGCGATGAACATGCCGAGGAGCAGGTCAGGGCAAAAGTAAAAGACCATCTGTAGCATCTCAACTGGAATCCTACTTGGGCTGGATTCTTTCTTGCTTTCTCTAATTCTAACTTTGTAAAAACTGGGATTTTCATTGGTTCATTTCATAATGGCAGACTGGATGCGGGTAAAGAACCCGCACAATCTTGTCCATCTTTTCTGGCTAGTAGCAGTGCGAAAAACTTTGGGCGCGAAGCTTCCGCATAATTTTTTTTCTGTAGCTCAAGCCCTTTGCATCCCTGTTCACGTCGTTCACCAGATTTTGCCAATAGCTAGCCTTGTTGCTGCTGAACAGCCTGCGAAGACATTTTCTAGGAGAATTGTCTGAAACCTCTGATCCATCGCAATTTGATCGTTCGACGTCCTGTCCTAATCCTCCCTCCGTTTATCCTGATCGCCTTTGATTGGACCCCAGGCCAACCTTTTGCTGGCAGCAGAAATCGGGACGACTATAGCGCTCTTGCTATTCCCCTGCCTTCAGCGACCTGCGTGTATAGTGACCTATTCGGGTAAGGACGTCTTCTAACTCCAGGACTCCGTTTTTAACCTCCTTGCTAAAGTTAGTTTGGCCACCGCATGCAGCAATCATGCGTTTCAGAACCCTTGTCGCTTTACCGAAGAGCCACTTTTCCTCTGCACGATGCAACGATTTCTTTATTTGCGCCCCCTGCTTCAGTCACTTCGGGGGTGGTAGCAAATATCATAGGTTTTTCAACTGTTTCGCTTTCCTCTGCCATTTGTTCATCTCTCCCAGGCTGCAATAGTTTTGACTTTTTTTTTGCTGGCCGGCCCGGTATGTGCATGGTTTTTCTACTGCGTCCGAATGTAGTAAAAGCGTCTCATTATACCAGATTTCTTATATTTCATCGTTCTGTTTTCCAATTTTTCATATCCGTCGACATGTTTTCTTTTGCATGTAATAATTATGCTATCATTGCTTTTGAGTCCACCCACGATGCTGCTATCTCCGCTCGTTTGTGCAGTCACCTTAATGCTTTCATGGCTGTCTTTGCTGAGTAGGGAGGCCATGCGAGGGGTTGCACCAGCCCTTGTAGGGACAGGTGCTCATGAGCGCAGGTGCTAATCGAGAGTTCATCTCAACCGAACGTACACAGCCAACTCTATGGTGCAAACTTCGAACGTACTCCAAGAACTGGCAAGGTTTTATCGGAAAGGAGACGTTATGATCGTTAGATTGGAACCGTTCAAACTCGAGTGTGACGTCAGTGCAAATAGGTCCAAAACATCATATCAGCTAGCACAAAGTGTCGATTTCGGTACATCAGCTGAATCGTTGTCCATGTTTAATTCAGGGTAGATATTCCAGACATTGAAGAGTTTTTTGAAGATGAAGAATTCGGTAGCGATGCTACGGTGTGGGTTCGCTGCCCTCGGGGGAAGCTTTCACCACGCAAGGAACCCGGCGAACGCGTCTTCCGGGAGTAGCGTAAGTGACGACGAAGCAAACAAATAAAACCACTACCCTCCGTAAATCCGCGAAGTAGAAGTTGAACTTGTTGCCCGATACCGAGATGTGCGAAGAGGAACTCGTAGAAAGCTAAATTTTAGTTATTAAGCGATTAACCGAAATATTGTAAGAAGAATCATAGAAGCTAAGAAGGGAATTGTGGTTGAAATTAAAGAAAGTAATTGTATTCATAGAATGGTAGTTAGTTTGTAGGGGTAGCAGCGAATCAACGGTCTAGGCATACAAAATCATTTGTTGATGGAAGCCAGCGAGCAGCGCAAGAATCCACCGACACCAACTTCAAAATAACGAGCTACCGGAACGAGCTTAACCGGTTGTATGCCGGCTAAGGAAACCGAACCACACACTTAGCCGTGAATCTGGCTCACTTTCGCGATTCGCGATCTTTGTCTGCGCGTAAGGGGCCATGGACACATCACAAAACAGGTACTTACCTCCATAAGATAAACATTCGCGACAATGAACGTTTAATAAACAATTAGACAAACTCAAACTCAAACTTAGAACACACACACAAGCTTAAACATCACAAACTCCATATAACTCGCGCAAATCGCTCGGAATGTACCCCCAAATCACAAACGGCCGCGGCAATGATCGCTTAATAAATAAGTAAACAATAAACAAACACAAACGTAAACACAAATAAATAAACTAGATGTCATAGGTCATCTGTCAGCCGGTAGTTGCGGCGAAGTGTGATGCGATCCAATGTGGATGATGGAACTCGCCGTACCATAGTTACAGCGGTTCCGGCGAATGGATCGCAGCTCGGGTGGGTCATCGCCTGAAGGGGTGAACGGCCGCAGCGGGAGGATCTCGAACCGCTAAAGGGAAATGTTAAAAGGAAGTGAAAAAAGAACGGAGGGGTTCTGTTTGGAGCCAGAATACCTGCCGTTACCTCTCCGAATAGGAACGACCGTGGGGGTGCATCGAGCCCAGCACTTTCCCCAGCGATTTGGGTTGAAGGAGCTCAAGGCCCACCAACGGATTTAAAGTGTAACAGCGATTTGCTCATAATATTTTTTTTTACGATTTCTATTGTTTTTGTTCAAAAGAATATTGTTAGTTAATGTTCATATTATTCATACGATTGTCAGGTAGGTTGAACATATCCGTTTTAATATGAACTTTATACCTCATTTCGCATGAGTTTTCCAAAAACATATCTTGCGTAGAAATCTAGGAATGAGTGTAGTTAACATGAGTTTTCACCGATATTTTCAATTCTCATATTTTAAGATCTATCTTTTTATCCTGTTGTGTTTAGTGTGTGTTCATGCATGAGTACAAGTTTGGTAGTAGAGAAATAATTTTTCTAATTCCAAAACCTTCCACGAACACTTGCAACACACTTGCATGGTAGTCAGACATTTCTGAGCAGGCGCAGCTTCGTCCTGGCTCTCTCATAACTACACCACGGAATCGTTTTGTTTTCAATTGCATCTTGCAGATTGTTTCCAATTGCTTGTACAAGGTCATATATATTTATCAGACTATCATGGCAGATTTATTCCTTTGTATCTATCGTTACAACCTTTAACGAATGATCAATAAAAGTTAAAAGTATAGAAAGTATTTATTTTTCCTCCTGTCATATATGTTTATGCATCCATGCACGTATATGCGCGGGAATGATTCCTGAAAGGAAATACGAATGTTAGCATAAGGGGATTTCTATTACATTGTCTCCTAAATTCCTTACGGAGCTAATGCCAATGGAATATATTTTCATAATGACTTTCCATGAATTTTTATGGATCCAAGGTAAGGAACTTTAGTTGAAATTTAAGCTTTAAATGAATCATAAGGATGTAAGCAGCACATTGTTAGATCGTCAGTTTCCGTATGGACTTGTTCCGTTTTTCCTTCACTAATATCTACCTTTATATCTGCTCTGCAATGGAGAATTTCAATGCTAAAAATGGAAGTAGACATCCTTGCATGTCGGTCTCTGGCACCATAGCATCGAATGAATGTGTGTATGTACGAATACTTTTCGACCGGAATCAACCGGACTCATATTTCAAGAAAATATTTTGTCGGACTTCTTCCCGGAAATTTTCAGTTCATTGGAAAAACCACAAAGCTGTAATAGTTTCATCTATTATACATATTTCCATACATTCACACGGACATATACAGAAACCACAGATGTGGGTTTGGTCAAGTTGAAAGCTTAGACGTAAAGGCGAATGTTACGAGTATTTGAATTCTCTTTGTGTACAGAATGTTAGAATTGAATTGAAGCTATAGTGGGAACCCAGGATATACGTTATTTGTGTACGTGCAAGACGTTGGGAAGCAACTGAAAATTGTCAATTAATTAGTCTTATTATCGGATACAAATGTTCTCATATTTTTCATTTGACTTCCTTTAACGTAGCGCTGTCAAGATCAAGATCCCGAAAAGATTGTAATTAAGATTCCATGCAACTCGCCTTCTACCGTCTTGAAATTTGATTCTTCATAACGATTTTGTTTCGTGTTTTTTGGGTGCGGTGAAAGGTGTCACGAGTGTCAGACTTCGAATAACCAAATCCTACTGCGCTTCCAACTCAACAGCTACCGATCTCGCTTGTGAAGTAGAAAACCTAGCCTAAAAATGTTTGACACATTAATTTTGACTAGGCCGCCCTACTCTTTGTTCTAAAGCGACTTCGGTTCACCGAAATCTGATCTCCATCGGGGGAGTGTAGGAAAAAGATGGGAAACATTACATCGTACAGTTTACGTTGAGTTCCATCACTACCATCCATCTCGCCCGGCGGTGTCCCGTTCATGTGTGTTCATGTTCCCAGTATTCTGCACGAAGGTGGACCGCTACGTGTGTGAGTGTATAGAAGCGTTGCCACGGCTGTCGAATGTCATGTACTGATGATCATCCATCTCGAACCCTCCAATTTCATGTCCAGTTTTATGAATAGAGAAACTCCGTAGCAAAGGTTGCGTACTCGGAGCCTCTCGAAATCTACTCTAGTGTTTGAGCGCAGATCCACTGGATACAAGTTAGTGAATCAATACTTTGGCTCTGGTTAAGGCTCTTTACCTGACTAAGGCTCGCTATACCTGACAGATCTGAGATCAGTGTTTTCGCAGATGCTACAATGCCCCTATCACGAACTTATATCTGTTATGCCCTGTGTTACGATCCACATCAGATTCGTGAGCCCCTGACATCTCCCATTGCTAGAGCAGCTCGATAGGTCTGAGGATTAGAAACTTGACATAGGATTCTATTGTGATGTATTAAAAAAAACACAAATATATATATAAATAATTAATAGTAATATAATTAATTATCGCAACCGATAGGTCATATCTGCAGCGAAAAAAAGACAAGGTTAAAAGACAGGTTTTTTTTAAATACAAGGGCCGCAAAATGGCAGCCGAAGAAAGTTATTACCAGCTCACCGCGCGGGCGTGGAGGTTTCAGGACACTATAAAAGCCCTGATACTTCCACGTCACACATACACACGGAAAATTCTTATTGATTCATTTTTAATAAAAATTTTAATAGAAATATAGTAAATAATAGTAGTAATCAAATAAAAACAAATAAAATAAAATATCATCGTCGCGGTCATTTTGACCACCTCTTCTTGATTTCGGGACTTCACTTGAGCGTATGAATTCTGGATTCTATATATCAATACTTCTTAGTACTTCTGGATTCTATATTTATTGATACTCCAAAATGCTGGGTTATTCTATATATATCGATACTTCACAATTCTGGATTATTTTAACTACGCAACATTTTACTCTCCTCCTTATAGCTAGTTGTTCGCAACAAACAAGTGAATTATATTGGCTGAACATTTTTCTCAAAAGCGTTACAAGATTTTTTTTTTTTTTATTTCTACAGAGAATTTTTTTTCTGAGACTTTTTCTGAGAATTTTTTTTACTGAGACTTTTTTTGTTTGCTTTTCAGTTCGCCAATAGAACACAGTACGTAACACTATTCTGATCGGAATATCAATTGTTTTGAGTGATTTTCGCTGAAAGACCTCATTGGCTTCATGTCTTCATTGGTCATTGAATACTTCTGGCGTACGAGATATAACATGGCAGTGCCCATATCGTCCCCATCGCGCAAATTTTACCACCGAAAGGAGGCATTTTCTGCAATTTTTGGTAATTCTATAAATAAAAATTAAGCCAATGTGTTTCCTCCAATCTAAGCTTGAGACTGGCTTCAAGGAAATCGAGGTTATATTGATGCAAAGCAGCACACATATTTTCTGCTCTCTTGACAAAAACAAAATGACAAAAACTGACAAAAACATAAAAAAAAAACTTAAAAAACTTAAAAAAAACTTACACTTTATTCATTTTCCTCTCACTCATCTTCGCGAAAATCATTAAACTTTTTACACGGTACATTTTGTCAACTTTTCCCCGAAAAATTCGCCTTACCCGACCAAAAGGCAACGTTGATCTACCCAACAACACAACAATACAAGAGTTGTAGCGTACGTATAAGGTTTTTAACCGTCAAATCCAATCAAAAGACACGAATTCGGAGCTGCTCAAACAACAAAAGCGATAATTGTAAAAATTAGTGACTATATGCAACCAGGGACAATTCTGGTTAGAGAAGATGTCTCCGAGGAGGACCCTACCCAACAAGACGGGGAAAATGAGGAATTACCTTCTCTTCCATCCCTAAACCTGCGGTGATTTTCGAGCGGATGAATATCAAACGCTAATTCCCTCTTCTCATCCAAAAACCAAGAAAATAACTAGAATCGACAAAAAACAGGATTACTGCCACGATCGAAAAAGTGGCATGAACTGGTTCGGAAATTATCAAAAGGACTTGCGTATGTTTAGGCAAAGGGAACATACCTTGACATGTAGGTAATATCAGAAAAGACAGAAAACAACCAACAGGAAGAGGAAGATCTTGAGACACATCGAATCTGTACTAGTAAAGTTTTCCTTCTCAATAACGATGGTTTCGTTGGGAATGTGTCATCTCATCTGCCACGAAGAGTCCCTTACACCGAAAACAGGCCCACCACATGCCTTAAGGGTCAGTGTTTAATAAATATTTGTTCTGAAATTTCTATAATGGTTGTCCCATCCTGGCCCAGTGTGTAAAGTGGGATACAAGGAACGTATAGAAGAGACACCTAAATGCGTTAACTGGAGGCGCACATACCCAGCTGGTAATGGGGTTGTCTTTGAAACCATAAGAATGTCAAAAAGACATTTGTGTAGATGACTATGCAATTCAGAAAGCTCCGTGTAAAGCAAAATGCTTTTCTAGAGATTGAAGTTGTAGGACTAGGCTAATCGTCAAATATTCAATAGATTCGAAATTCAATAAAATATTCAAATATTCAATATTAAATAGAAAAAATATATTCTCTTCTTCTTCTTTTCGGGAGGGAAGTGGTGACGTGCAGGTGAGTGAAATCCTGATGTAGGGCCATGAAGAGATCACCTGTTCAGTTGATTACATTAACTTAATTACATAAACACTTCAAATTTAAAAAATCTGTGACAACAAATGACAATATTCTTTATTCTGACAATATTCTTTTTTCTAGTCAAATTCACTGTCTCCTTTTTACATATATGCACAAGTTGTGGCATATAGTATTTGAAAAACATCTGGCGTTATAGATGTTGAAGTCCTTTTAGGTAAAAGTCGCACGCTGGAGATAACTGGATGTGATTTTTTTTTTTTTTTTTTTTTTTGGCGGGCGATGAAGACATTTACATCCGCAGTGAGGGACTCGCTGGCAGCAGTACCGACCTGTCTACCAGAATACCCTCTAAACACCGCCCCTGTCAGGGAACCTAGCCTGGAACTGTTTGTCACATTACTTCGGGTTAGGCCCCCCCTTCCATCGCCTGATGGCGCCTTCGGATCGCAGCTGAGGGGACTGGGAGGACAGTTTATTGTTTCATTTTATTTATTTTTTTTTTTTTTTTGTTTTTTTTTTCTTTTTTCCTGTTATTTACATTTTATTTTTGTAATTTTTTTTTTTTTTTTTTGTTATTTTTTTTTGTTTGTCCTTCCTGCTTCTCAGCTGGAGGCAGGATAGGATTACTGCGAACGCAGCCCTTCCTCTCCCCGTGCCTGCCTCCGGTCTAAGATTTCCTTCTTCGTGAGAAGGACCACCCGCACGTAATGTGCCACACAGTTCCATTTGTCAATTGAGGCTAGCATCACATCCAGCACAGCCTCTGGCGAGAGCTCTCCGACTCTCTCGAAGAACAACCCTCGTTCGCCAGCCCACCTCCCACATATAAAAAAGGTGTGGAACGCGTCGTCCTCACATCCTGGACAGAACAAGCACTCAGGAGATCGTGCTTTTCCCATCTTATGGAGGTATGATCGAAAGTATCCGTGGCCGCTGAGGAATTGGGTGAGGAAGTAATCTGTCTCACCTCTACACCGGTTGAACCACTTTCTCACGTCTCCGATGAGACGTGCCGTCCACCTTCCCCTTGTCTCACTTTCCCAGGTGCTCTGCCACATATCCAGGGTTCTTTGCCTCTCTTCGCGCGCAATAGTTTCCCTTCCTTGCTCCGCCCTCCGAAGGTAGATCCTGCTGCGCTCCTTCGCCAGGAGAACGATGGGAATTGAGCCCGCAATGACCATCACTGCCGGCTCCGAGACCGTACGGTACGCACAAGCGACTCGTAATGCTCCTCTCCTTTGTACCTGGACCAAGTGCTTCCGGTACGTGCGCTTGTCAAGCGCGTCAGCCCACACCTCACATCCGTACAGGAGTATAGACTCCGTGGTGTTCATCAACAGGCGTCTTCTGCTTGGAGCCGGACCCCTAACATTGGCCATTAGTCGACTTAGAGCCGACACCCTCGCTGAAGCTTTGCTCGCGGCCTCCGTGATCTGCTGCAAGAACCTCATGTTGCAGTCGATTATCAGACCAAGGTATTTGAGTGCGTTCTTGGACTCAACAGTTGTATCGCCCACCACCACAGGAAGAACTCTGGGAATTCGTTTTTTCGTTAGTATTACCACCTCTGTCTTTTCGAGCGCGAGGGTGAACCCACGGTTTGTCATCCATTCGCGCACTTGTCTCATCACCGTGCCTAGTTTGAGCTGAACCTGTTCGACCGACCGTCCAGTGACCAAAGCCGCCACGTCGTCCGCGTACCCCACAAGTCGCGCCTCTTCCGGAAGTCTTAGCCTCAACAGCTCGTCGTACGAGGCATTCCAAAGGTCCGGTCCCAGGATGGACCCTTGCGCGACTCCTGATGTAACGTCTACCACCCGTTGCCCCTCCAGTGTAGCGTATTGCAATCTGCGGTCCTTCAGATAGTCTTTTAGTATCCGCAACAAATATTCGGGAACTCTGAAAGTGTTTTCCAGGGCGCTTATGATATCCGACCACCTCGCAGAGTTGAAAGCGTTCTTAACATCCAGTGTCACCAGCAGCACGATTCGCTTTGATCGTTGGTCCGCCTCTGCTCTCCGGACCACACTCGTCACCTCCATAATGGCGTCGATCGTGGATCTACCTGGTCGGAAGCCATGTTGGTGAGGGGATAGGTCTCCAGCAGCTCTGATTGCGTCGGTGAGCCTCCCCCTGATGAGTTTCTCTAGAACCTTTCCAGCGACGTCCAACATACACAGCGGACGGTATGACGACGGCAGCGCTGGGTCCCCCTTTCCTTTGCTAATCAGAACAAGCCTCGCCTCCTTCCACCGATGAGGAAATACACCCTCCTTCAGGCAGCAGTTGAAAGCGCGGAGCAGCAGGTTAGGGTCACGCTGATGTACCATCTGTAGCACCTCAGCTGGGATTCCGTCCGGTCCCGCAGCCTTCCTCTTTTTCATCGACGCCATGGCTACATCCAGTTCTTCGGCAGTGAATGGAGGGCCATCGAATTGCACTTCTTCCGTACCTGCTTCTTGGCGTAGGGGGTGGGTTGGAAACAGCGTTCTGACTATGCCGTCCATTTTTTCAGCTTCAAGAATGCAAGGTGCTCGTAGCGAACCAAGCTTTCGCATTACGAGTTTGTAGCCCAGTCCCCACGGATCTCTGTTCACGTCCTCAATGAGCTCCTGCCAACGACGCGCTTTGCTCTTCTTAATCAGGCTACGAAGGAGTTTTCTTGCGGACTTGTACTCAACCTCGCGAGCGCATGCCTCTTCTCGGCTTTTAGAGCGCTGCACCATACGTCGGAGCTTGTGACATTCCCTTCGTTTTGCAGCAATTTCCGGAGACCACCAATACACAGCAGGTTTACCATGTCGTGGACGTCGTCGGGGCATAGAAGCGCCGCAGGCAGAGGTGATTACGTTCATAGTGTGGTCTACCACATCTTCAGCCGAGGCCTGGTCGGGTCCCACCGGAGCCATTGGGGTAGATATGCCCCTTGAAAGCGCGTGATCGAACTTCTCGGTGTCCATTTTTCCGAGATTCCACCCCTTGGGTGCTGGTCGGGTCGATGGCCGACGCGAGGTAGAAGCTCCAATCTCGAATGAAATATACTGGTGGTCGCTTGCCGAATAATCTTCAAGAACCCTCCAGTTTCGTACCGTAGGTACAAAACTCTCGGATGCAAATGTCACGTCCGGGATCGTTCCCTGGCAACCACTGCGGCGAAAGGTGGGTGTGTTTCCAGTGTTCACGACCACGAGTCCAGTTCTGGATGCCATTTCGAGGATTTTCGCTCCCCTAGGATCAGTCCGGTGCATGCCCCACTCAATTGCCTTTCCGTTAAAGTCACCTCCAACAAGAATGGGCCCTCGGGTACTCATAACAGCATCTTCCAGCGCATCGAGTCGGCTCAAAAAGGATGCGAAGGGTTCGTTCGGTGTAAAATAGACACTGAAGAAAGTCGAAGCTGCGCAACGAATCCACACAAAACCATCCCCTTTGCGGTGGCTCTCAACACACAGTCGAGCTCCGTTTCGCACCCAGATGGCAGCGGTGCCAGATTCGTCTTGGAACCAATCTGGAGAGTCCCTGTTGTGATGCTGCTCGCAGAGCAGTAACAGGTCAATCGATTTTTCCCTCACGGTCTGATCCAGCAAGTCCTGGGCGACCACGCTCCGGTGCAGGTTAACTTGCAATACTCGGGTCATCGTAGTTTCGATTTCGCGTCTTTTAGAGCCTCCCTGAAGACAGAACACTTCCCGGTTCCCAACTTATGAGTCAGGTCTTTAGTCTCCTTTCCTGCTGCTTTACATAACACACAACATGCTGTGTCGGTGCACGCCTTGGCGTTGTGCCCAGTTTCTCCGCACCTGTAGCACATGCCTCTTCTATCCGGTCCTTTGCAGCCCAGCGCCTTATGGCCGAAACCGAGGCACTTAAAGCATCGGATGGGATCTGCCCTCTTCCGGATTATGCACACAACCCATCCGACCTTGACCTTTCCTTTGTCTAGCATTGGTTTCGCATCCCTTTCGATGAGGTCAACTATAGCTACTCGCTGTCCCCTGCTGTTTTCGGAGGTAACCTCCACTTTCATTTCGCCGGCTGTACGGAACTCCTTCCGCAGTGCCTCCTCCACCTCGGCCACGTCCGTAACGCAGTCGATATCCCTGATTTCGAGGGTCACCCTTGGCTCGAGCGCGGACACGCTGGCCTTTTCACCGACTGCTTTCTGGACTGCGTCGCGAAAAGAGTCTTTGTTGGCTGCGTCTGGCCCAAATTCAACCAGGAGGCCACCAGCTCGCGTTTGT
This sequence comes from Stratiomys singularior, assembly GCA_954870665.1. Lineage (NCBI taxonomy): Eukaryota > Metazoa > Arthropoda > Insecta > Diptera > Stratiomyidae > Stratiomys > Stratiomys singularior. The sequence goes on from OX940877.1 coordinate 53,977,455, forward strand.
CGTACTGCTTTTATGGATGTATCCATCTCCTCAGGTCTGACCGCCTGTTTGATTTGGCGTAGTACCTCTGCGTACGAATTGCCATCCATCGGTTTGATTAGTATTGCTGGCCCTTTTTTCTTTCTTCTCCTCTTGCGACGCTGCCGTTTCGCCTTCGGCTGGCTAGCGATCTGCGGGTTGCCAGGGACGCAGTTCGTATCAGAATCGGCCGGCTGCTCCTTCTGAGGGTAAAGCCTAGCAGGACGCGCAACCAGTTGGGTTGCACCAGGGTTGCGAGACGTCTCAGGTTTAGTGAGGGTCTTTTCGTCGAGGGTTAGCCTTTTTGCGGCTCTTTTTGCGGCTTTGCTGAGGACTGTCTTGAAGCCATCATCGGTCGGCTCTTCCTTTTTCTTTTTCTCAGCCTCCCTTTCGATAGGGCTGCTGGCCACCCGTTTGGGAGCAACCGGTGTTTCTGCAGCTCGCAGCACCGTACTCATTCTCGCATTTTGGTCCGCCTCAGCTTTCAGCCACCTGCGTCGAAAGTGGCCGATTTGGTCCAGGAGTTCCTCCATCTCTAAGAGGCCGTTCGTAACCCCCTTGTTAACGGTCTTTTGGCCGTTCGCTGCTATTGTCTGCTTCAGAACCTTTCCAAGTTCTTGCAGCCGTTCCTGCTCATCCAGCCGGTCCATTGCGATCGAGTTCTCAACAGCATCTCCCAGGGGCATGCTTTTGAGGCTCGGTTCGAGATCGCGGCGTGCTCCGTCAATGCCAGTGAGTGGCGCTGTTGTGCTCGCAAGGGAATTCGAGCGTACCATTTGAGCAGGATTAGGAGTTCGGAGCACCTTCGTCCTTCGTGTAAAGGCACTCATCTGAGCTCTCTCCTCGTTCCCCTTTCCGCCACAAATCGTCCCGTCAGGTTCGCAATGGTGGTTTGTTGCGGCCGACCGCCCGAGAGCAGCTACCGGAGGTATGCTCTCAGAGCTCGGGTCACAGTTGCGAGGTATTTTACCTGCGATGAGCGGGGCAGAGACGCCCGAAAGGGACTTGGAGCTGTCCATCTGTGCTGGCCCTGCTGGCGGAGTCCGAAGTAACTTCTGCTTCCTTGTGAAGGAACTCATGTCCGCTGTCTCTTCGTCCCCTTCTCTGGAACAACTCTTTGAGTTCTGTTCCTTTTCCGTCAGCGAAAATTTAGGCGTATTCGGCTCTTTTGCCTCCTCGGCACTTGTGCTGGACATGGGTGTCTCTCGCGCTTTTTCGTCTGCCACGGGCCGGTCCGGCGTGCGCGCAATCTTCCGACTACGGGCAAAAGCCGCCGCGATGTCGGGTTGGCGTCCTCTCTGCATTCCCTTCGCTGCGCTCTCATGTCTGCTTTCAGACACGAGTTCACATCTCCCCGGTGTTTCAATTGTTCGTTTTTCGTTGTTTGGTTGTTTTTTCTTCGCATCCATCGTTCCTGTGTCCATGGTTTTGAAAAAATCAATTTAAAAATTTTCCAAGCGCATACAAAACTCTCGTAAGTTGCCACCATTAACAAAAGAAAAAGAAAGGAACACAGGGCTGTGAGACACTAACGGCTGCCCGATGAGGTGTGGCCGGGTTTACCTTAACTATTACCCTGTTTCAGCCCTGCCTGCTGTTTTCCTTCAGCAGACCTGACGGCCGCATCTCCGGCTCAACAGGCTGAGGGGAGGTTGATTCACGCCATGAGCCAGATCTTATCCCATTACGGACCTTCGTCATCCGTCCGCAATTATACCGACTTCGGTAATGCCGAAATAACTTCTTTGAATACTCCTAAAACCACTTCGTCCGTATATCGTCATCACGGTATCGCCTTCGGCTCAACTGAAAGTCTCGCGTTATCGGCTCGACGTGAGAGAGGAAGAATAATTCTTTAGCATGGCGGTTCACTTCCGCCCCTCAATTCTAACACTTTATCCACTGACTCTTACTGCCGATCGTTCAAGCATAGAGCTCACACCGACACACCTTGGGTCGCTCTCCGGGATTGCATATTAACTCACCCATGGCGCCGCCCCGACATGTCTCGCCTGGGCAGACTGGTCGACCCTCACAGGCCTACCCGCCGTCGTAAGTGATTGAGCTCATGTCCCTTCGGATCAACAGACAAGCCAGCCCCGGTCAGAACCGAGTATTTTTTTAAATTTTGTTACTATTCAGGGTTCCACATGGGTTAGCCCCTTGAACTACTTAAACTACTTAAAATACTTAAACTACTTACCGGCTCGGCCCACGTATTTATTTTTTAATGCGTGGACTTGTCCACCGTTAAGGTAGGACCATTTTGTTGGGGAAGAGGTTTGCAAAACAGGAGGATGTGAGGATAAAATTATTACACAAAAGCCCGAGGAGCGGGATAGAGTTCTACTAAATGGACGTGGCGTAGGGACGAGGAAACAGGTTTGCTGTTGGGCTTTGTTTTTTTTTTTTTTTTTTTTTTTTTTTTTTCTCGATATCACCAGGACGGACAAACACTCACATCAGACATGCTATTTTGGTTCGCGACTGGCTTTCGTGAGGTAGTTGGCTATGTGAGTATCGCAGAATTTAAATGTTTTCCCAAGTTACCGGTGTGTTCAACCCACGTTGATGTGAGTGTACCTGTACACCCCGCATCTCCTAGGGTTGAACTCCTGTAACTTACTGCCGCCACGCCTGGCCGTGCTACGCAGTTTCCTACACAGCAGCAGCCTGACTTCGCAGTTCTGAATGCTGTCATTTGACACTCTGCCCAGTACCTCCTTATAAACCAGCAGCCCGTAGTCATCCTTATGCTGTCAACAGTTTTGGATCCACGGGTCCCCCAATCCACCACCCGGGGACGCGTCAGGTAGCGGATAGCAATGGTTCTGTCTAGGAAGTGCGTAGACGAGTGCGCTATTGGAAAGATAACAGGGTTGGATGAGGAGAAAGAACGGCACGACAGATATGGTAGTAGGGGTATTAGGAGTTTGACAGAGCCAACCGCCGCTGAACTGGATGTGATATTACTAACAAAATATTAAGCAAGTCTTCATTGCATGCGACTCTTCATATTTTTTTGGAATGCTTCCTTCTGTATTGTTTCATGTCCTTGTTACTCGCTTCCTGTGCTTTTTCGGAAAGCTGACCTATCGGAAGTATCAATTTTTCAAGAATTTTCGATTCATGCACAAGTATTTTATGCACACTCGCAATCATGTGATTCGAAGGATATTCACGTAGAAATAATCTGTTTCAAATGCGTAAGTATCCAACCAACAGCGTAAATGTCGTATCCGCTGGAATGTGTGTGAACACTGATCGAAAATCGTTTTATGATTTCTCCATTGATCCCTGTTATCTCAGCAGGTCCTGAAGTAATTTTGCAGAATCTTTTGCGGTGTTGCAATCACTCGCACTTTCGCCTCCACCTGGTTTCACAATTTCAGCCAACAATTGTTTCATATGTCACTCAATGTACCTCATGTACCTCATATGTCACTAAACTAGAATTTATCAGAAATCAATAAAAACTGTTTCAAATACAACGAATGAGTTTTCAAGGACTGTTTTATGTTTAATTTAGTATTTGATTAGTAAAAAATTAAATTAGCGAATAACCTTTACAGTTTATTGATAGAAATAATGGAAAAAACCTGAAAAAAAGTTCTTGACTTACATTGTTTTAGTGAGAAATAGGATTAGTGGTATATAATTTAACCAAAACAATGGTAGTAATCATATTTTTTAATGCTTATAATAGAGAATTACACTTCAAAATAATCTTTTTAACATTTTATATGTATAAATTTGTCATGTTTTAATGTATTTATGGTACATAGTCATATTCTCCATAGTTCTCTTCTGGATTATCTTCAACATTTGCAGTCGGCCAGCTAAAAATGTTGTTATATAATGGCATATGAAACAGAAATTGTTATTTTTTATATTAATGAGAATGAATGTTTAATCAATCCATCAATATATTCCTCGTTTATGATAGTTCCTTTCCGATCTGAATCATACTAAAAACAGGTATGTCGAAGGTGCGAATGACTTTTTCTGGTCCTTTGGGACTTTTTTTCCATAAGATTCAGTTGACAAACTTTTTTTTTTGTACAAATTTGGCCACATCTTAAATTCTAAAACATCTTCAGTTTTTAGCTCTTTGACTGTGAATGTTGAGCTGGAGTTCGAAACCAAATCAATGTATTCTCCTGGGACGTAGATACGATCATGCCTTCGAACGTTTTTTTGTGACTCCAAAATCACGGTCATTTAGTAAAAATGAATGACCACGTATGAGAAAATACTAATAAACTCTTTCAAATCTTTTAGAGTCAGTCAAAGCCAACATAAGTCTCAACAATGTATTATTTTTTTTTGACCAGGGCAGCCGTCAGAAAAAAGATATAATAACTTAATATGTTGCCCAATATTATTTTTTATATAATGCATCAACATTGAGCGTACCTCATTGACTCCATTGTTAGCAATGCCCTCGTGATACATGTAAAATGTCGATTTGCCTGTTTTCTAAACCTTAATACCAAAACAGTGAACCCATAATTGCCGTAAATAAAAAATGTTTTGTATAGGTATGTGAGGCAATGGTAGATTTTGCATAAAATCAAATGTTATAGCTGCAACATCATCTTTTTCTGTACAAAGATCTTGAACTGATGAAATTTTATTGTAAAACTTCTTGGCACGTCTTTTATGGATCATTAACAGAACTTATACCGAACGTTTTGCATTTACTGATAAGTTTGATTGCTTCATTTTTGTTAATAGTTCTTCGCAAGTTTTACATGTGTCGACTTTTGGTCGACCAAACCTGAGGGAAAAGTTTTCATTAACCTTTTCACTGCTACGTGGTAGGGGCTGGACTCTACTCTGGGTGCTGGCCTTTCCCCACTACAACTTACCTCCCGTGCTGAGTTTTGTTGACAAACAGAATTGTTGTTACGTTTGTTTTTCGTTCAAACATTCATTGCTCCTTCTGAAATTTTACATCTATTATAACTAATAATACTGAAATATTTTATTTAGCGTCAATTCGATTCGAAAATACAATCATTAGAATAAATTATATATTTATTATATAATATTTATTTTAATAAATTTACTAAATGTGTTATTTACTTAAATAAGTAAATATTATTTGATAATCAAAATAAAGTTATTGTTACAGACAGTTGTGGTTAAAAAAAATATGGAAAGAAAAACACACGTAATACGTGTGTAATTGTGCGTAATTTTTACGTAATACATTTTCTACAAAGATTCATAATTATTTACAATTTTTAGTTCGCTTACAAGTTTTTCATTGTCTGATACATTTCGAAACAAGGCACAACACAAAGTGGTGTTTCACATTCCGCACAAAAAAAACGAGACTGACGCCGTTTATTTTCTTTTTTTTTACACACAACACATTCTCTCTTTGATACACCTTTTTCCGTGTCCGGCAATTTTTTCGGGATATGTCTTTCACTCAACCTAAGCGGGGGCTCCACACTTACTTTTCCACCAGATTTTCTCCGCTCGACACTGAATTTTTCTAGTATTTCCTTTATTAGTTGAAGGTGAAAATCTACGTACACAACTTTTTTGTTGTTCGTGGCTTGTAGACTGACAAGTTTAATAGATGGAAAAACAATTTTCTATACCACTTCAGAGATTTCCTAAGAGAATCTATGGAGCTGAACACCAAGTCAATTTTATCGACGCCACCCATGTTGCTGTTGTAGTCAATAATTGCTTGAGGTTCTCTTTGTTTTTGTTTTGAAACCTTACAAATTTTTTCGGTTTCAACCGTTTCGGCAGTGTGCAAAGTTGACAGCATCCACACATCTCTCCTGTCACACCACTTTATGGCAATTAGCTTACCATTAGCGGAGCGATAAGAGTATTCCCCTCTTTTTAGCTTTTCTTCCATTGCAGGCATATCTTTTCTTGTTTTTCGTACTGTCCCACACGCATTCGTGACATGGTCGAATAGCCAACAAAATAATGTTGGGCTGGTATACCAGTTATCCACGTATAGCGAGTGACCCTTTTCCAGATATGGCTCCATCAAAGTGGCAACTGTGTTTCCCGAAACTCCGAAACCATAATCGGTGATTTCCGTTGAAGCACCCGTATATACAATAAAGTCTAGGATGTAATCCGTATAACAGTCGCGCACTAGAAAAGTTTTTATTCCGAATCTGCTTCTTTTAGAAGGAATATATTGTCTAATCCCGAGTCTTCCCTTGAAAAGCATTAGACTCTCGTCAATGCACAATCTTTCGAACGGATAAAATAATGCTCTAAAAACAGATCTCAGATGATCAATAATCAAACTGATTTTATAAAGATGGTTCCCACTATGATCTTCTTTATTATTTGCAAAATGCAACAATCGGAGAATGAACAGAAATCTGTCTCTGGAAAACAGTTGTCTGAACATTGGTGTATCTATAACCACATCGATTCTCAAATATTCCTGGCTAGTGAGTTTTTTTGTCCTTGGCATTAGGAGAATGGTTGCAAAAAATTTGAATAATTCATTCACATTTACATTGTCCCACTTTCTTAGTCGTGACTTTGGGGTAATTTCACAGCAATATTCATAGTAGGAATTTGTTTGCTCAGCTATTTGTTGAAATCGAAAAATAACAGAACAAATTCTAAGTAGGATTGTGGCTTAGTAGGTACCTTTATCCCTGTTTCACCGATGAATGGGTGAATTTGTGGAGACAAATCTTCATTAGCCCAAATCAGCCCAGACTTTGATTTTTTGGTCAAAGGTTCTCCAACATCGTCATCTGAAGAGTCTTCTGAGGACACGAACACATTCTTTCGCACACGGGCTCTAACTGTTTTTTTAGTAGAAGTAGAGGTAGAACTTGAAGTTGAAGGTTGATCTAAATCCTGAACTTCTTCTTCAGATGAAGAAAATTCAAATTCAATGTCCATCAACATTTTTCGCACTTATTCGATTGAATACGTTTTAGGCAAACATTCACTGTGAAATCACAACGCAAACTGAATAACAGGAAGCAAACAGATAACGGTAACAAGGGTGCGCAGGTATAAGTGTCGTAAGGTTTACGACCCTTATTGTTTGGAGTGGAAAAGTGCGGAATTCTTTGTTCACTCGCCAAAGGAAATTTGTGCATTTATGGACGTTTTGAAAAGCAATAACAGTTTTATATATTTATTTCAAATACAGTAAAGTTCAAATTCTCATTTACCCCGAGATAAAAGTAAAATATTTCCAATAAACTTGCATTCGGAGGTAGAATGAGTCATTTAGAACTACGACTTGTATATATATTGCGCAATAAACGTAGTATTACTTTATCTACGATTTCTTGTAATAATAATTCTCTAATTAAAATAATGATTAGCAATAGAAGAACAAATCATTATTTTGATCGGTATACATTTTAGAAATGAAATGCTCTAGAATAAAAGATTGAAAAACGGGGTAAAAGAAAATGTTATCTTATAACCAAAGTGATACTATTAGCGATTTCTAGTGAGGATTTCTAAAACTATTGAAGCGTTGAGTTTGTGAAGAAATCCATTGGAATGCGTTTACGGGCCTAGTTTAGTCGGCTGCAGCAGTTAAATGTTGAAAATGTTCTGCCCGACTTTAGGGGTGGTCCGCAAGGATGGAACATTCGGCTAGACCTACTAGAGTGGGGCGTAGCAAGACGGGAGAGCCTTACCGGCCGACTATAGGAGGGCGTAGCAGTAAAAAAGGTAAAGTATAGTATGTAAAATCTGTACTTAACACCGAGATCTGGATATTTTTCGTTAAACATTAAATGCATTTTTTGACATCCAATCGTGCATAAAGATATTCAATGTCTTTTCCTGCATAATGTGTCTTTTTCCCAGGAAAGCAGAGGCTGTGTTCGTTTTTTTTTCGGCATATTTCAGGAGGCACTGTATTTACTTTCGAGTGACAACTTCTGTTGTCTGTAAGACTTTTCCTTTCATTATGCAAATCACAAAGTCTGCGACCTCTGGCTTCAGTAACTCCATATGCGCTGATAAATGCTCTCTTGCAGACTTTGTCTTTATCAGTTTGCTTTAAAACATAGAATTGAAAAGCATTTTGCCTCTGCATTTTGCCTTTGCATTTTCTTTCCGAGGACGCCTCTGTTTTATATGTGACTTATCAATAAGTGTTTGAATAAATATATCCTGCTCATTCTTTGTTGAAAAAAAGTTAATTTTTGAAATGCGAAAGTCCATATCATCTTGGTCGAAATTCGCAAAACATTTCTTCTCACATCTGCAATAAATAAGCGATATATTAGGTTTATATAGGCCCCGATAAAAACACTTAAACTGAATAAAGGTTTGTGGTAAACTTGCCTGCAATTTTTACCGGTAGATCTCGGAGCTATTTGTATTCCTCGATAATTAGTTTATGCCTGTCCTTGAACTTTATAATTTTTTATAACATTCCTTTTATACTTTGCAGGATTACATGTTCTCTTCTTTTTCGGCTCACCATCACTCTCAGTTTCACTTAAAGACATTTTTCAAGCTAAAATTACTTTCCGCACAAAATAATTTAGATAAAGACAAGTGAACTTCAAATATGACATTAATGGCGATGGTTTATGAAAGATTGTTGAACCAATCAAAACAAAGCAAATTTAAAAACGTCCAACTCAGTCATAAACTTCTCGTGTCATCTAGTAGTGCATGCAAAAACCTCTTAAGTCACTGACTAATTTTGTTTATGCAATGAACGTCTTTCACGCGTTATTATTGAAAAAGGAAGGACTGTATTGACTTACGTGGTTTTATACCCAGAATACGCATCTCCATTTAAGAAACCATTTTCAGTAAAAAAAAGCATGTTGGGAAAAAATGTGACTTAAGAGGTTTTTGAAATGACCGATTCACTTCCGTTTCCCCTCGTAATTCTTCTTCCACACACAAACTGGAAAGTGGTGTCGTCAGTCGGTTCCTTAACTTTTACTTGATAGATCATCTCCTTTGGAAGTGCTGATGACATCTGGGATAGAGACCTGGGATGACGATGTTTCAGAAACAGAATTACAAACGTTGCCATGTATCATTGCAGGTAGCAGCCGTTGTTGTCAATAAATCAAATTATCGTAGCGAATTTAATCGTTGACGTTTTTTACGTCTTCCTTGGATAAATTTGCAGTTTTTAAACTAGAAGACAGGGGCTCCAGTATCTTCCTGAAGAAGGTCTTGGAATTTGTCATAAGTTTGATCTCTAATTTTTTTAATTTTGCTTATAAAGTTGAATCACAACAATTGAACCTATAAAAATGTCACTATCGCTGTCGTAGTTCAACCTGATTCAAATTTTTGCTTGTATTCGCTGTGACCTGTACTAACATCACATCCCCATGTGAATATTAATACTGCATCTCTTCTTGCACCAACATCAGCATTGGAGCATCGAAATACATCTTTTCGGGTTGAAACAATGTGACCTATTTCTAGAAGTATAATCTAAAAGACTTTGCAACATCAACGTCTTCCAGCTCGGATATATGTCAGTTTTTTTCTCCTTCGCATGCTATCTTATTATTTGATATTCGTGCTTGGTAAGTTTTGTCTCAACAAAAAGAAGGGTGCATGCCATTGGTATGTTTTTGTTTGCAGACTTTTTCCACGCCTCCCGCATGTTGCGAGTAGTTTCTGTTGATTTTTTCACTAATTTAGCACCTACTTCTTTGCCACGAGCTCTATACTTCATGCTTGCTGCATCTGTGATCTCGATGGCTGACGTTGATGCTCGGAGATATTCAGTTTTCCTCTGTTTACATCTGTCAGAGTTAGTTTTTTCGAATGAGACTCGCTTGCATTCACAGTGCCTTTGCCATATGCAACGAACCGAAAGATATGACTGTGGTAATTCCAGCTACGAAAAACTGTCCACCAGGAATCTTTCCTTTTGCAACTTTTTTCCCACTTTCTGGAATCTTCAATAGCAATACTAAGTGAAGACATGGGTCTGTAAGCGAGATTACTGTGTTCCTTGAACTGCATCCACCAACTATAGAACATGAAAAAGTTTTCCCCTTCCCCTTGTAGGCTCGCACATGATCTGAATCCTCGTTTAACAAGAAAGAAATAAAATGACTATGCATATTAATGCAAAAATGTAATCTTACATTGTACTTCTTACAAAAAGTTTTCACAGTACAAAGAAACATTCATACTGACATCAAAAATTTCACAGTCCAAAAATTAAATCTATTCCACAAAATTGTAATAGAAAGCAAAGAATCAGATATGAACAGCTGAATTTTTGAGACCCAATGAGGCCCATTTGAGACGTAATGGACTGATAAATTCAGTGAGAATTTCAATTAGTCCATTCAGGACGTTTTCTAAAACCCAAAGTAAATACGCGAAAAATCTATACTTTCTTAGAAAATCGGTTGGGTCTTTTCCTTAGACCGTGAAAATAAATAGCAATATTAACATGGGAATCTTTCAACTTCTAACACAAAATAAGCCTTACCAAGAGGTACTTGCACGTTTTTTACAAGTTAAAACCTCACTCCTTGTCAATCGACTCACTCTTGTCCCATCAGGGGGTAAGACCTTAGGTCTATGTATGATAACGTCGTGCCTCCAGCAATTTTCAAAACATGATTCATACTTTCAAAAAACGGATTTTGGCCAGGTTTTTTTACTTCTGTCCCCTGTGCACTGCTTTGAAAATGACACGCCCAATGCATGACGCATAACCCATAAGAAATAATTCCTGCTTTTTAGCAGTTTCAGCTAAAAGGCCACCTATCAGGGCTTCTACAGGCTCGTATGGAATGGCTGTAAATTTAAAACAGTAGAAAGGAACTATTTTTCGTTTTATCCCGCATACCATCCAACATTTTTTAAATCTCCCCATGTTGTAAAGTTTTTCAGTTTATCAGTCATGACTGTCCGTAGTTCTAGTAAGACACCGTCGCCTTTTCGTTAAGGGCTTTCCGTTGCGTCACAAAACGAGTCAGTATATGTTGCCTCATGTACAATTTGTACAAACATTAACCGGATCGGGTGAGGCGTGCTGTTCAAATGGCTGTTTAAATGGCATCGTGTTTGACTGCTTCCCCTGATCCCGCGAAATGTCGTCTGCTTATTCGTCACATTGACCACCTGTGCATACTTAAGTAATTGAAGGTGTTGCTTACAATTTTCGCTCATGAGTACGAGTAGAACATAAGCAAAACGGTACATTCCACTGTCAACTCTTGATACTCGTTTCCACCATAATCTCATAACTTCTGGAACCATATAATTTGCGGAAGTAAGCATTTTTCCCGAAGAATCTCCGATAATCCGAATATATTATTAATTTTCTAGAACACTTTCCGAGCACGGCCTCAGTTTATCCCTAAAAGCCACACAAACTTTCACAACTAGTCAGCCTACTTATGACCACTTATGTGTACCTACTTATGTGTATTTTGGTATTGGTGTGGACTTGGAGACCTATTATTATGATTTTGTGAAAACGAAAATGTGTAGAACTCACATTGTTGTGTTTTAAGACTATTCCCTGAAATAAATATTTCACTCACAAGAGCTATTTGAATGGGTTTGAAAAAGGTTGGTCGTAAAAAAAACAAAATGGACTGCACACAGGTTTACAAGTTTTGTTTATGATGTTTCAACTTTGAATATTTATTTAACAATTTATGATCACAGTTTTCTTTCTCGGTGATTTTCAGCTGAAAGGTGGTGAGAAGTTTCACCCAGACGGTGTTGATGGTAGACGCATGGTAGATCCACCGCTGCTCTACGGTATGTTGATAGGTTACCTAGTGAAAATCTGTGTCCACCAGCTAGGGTGGAATGAGCTGACTGCCACCAGCGTGGGTGAGATTTCCTCAAATCACCAGCTAGGGTGATCCTCTCTACACGTCACCAGCTAGGGTGAAAAAACTCTATAACTCCAGCGAGGGAGATAGTCCTTCAACGTCACTAGCGAGGGTGATATTCACTTGTGGACAAATAATCACGATCCTATATGCGCGAAGGTTTGTCTCTAAGGAGAGCCAGAAGAAGACTGACTGGTAGAAAGATGGTGGAAAGGTCCCAAAGTCCGTAGAGAGGAGGCAGAAAACCCAACTTCTGGGTTGTTAAGCCTTCCCAGATGCTCACCTCATCTGGTTGGGATTTTTCTTTTGTAGATAGTGATAATAATTTTTATTATATGTTTATTTTTGGGCTTTTCTCTTTTTCTATACATATCTCAAACAGAATGGTTTGTTAATTATTCACATTCTGTGAAATGAAAGTTGAGTGATTGAACTCTCAAACATGTAGAAACTATTTAAGATCAGTGACATTTTGAAATGTTTAAGGGGTCACTCCTCCTTACAACAGCCGAATAATTGAATTAAATTGCTTAGAAAATGCTGGTTTTCAGAAGCATTGTGTAAAAATTTGGCGGATATTGGTGTTCTCCACTTGAGCGCGTAAAATTGCGCTAGTGGGCCTTCCTCCATAAAACAAGACTCTGCAAGGGTAATGATCGTGCATCCGTTTAACCGAATACCGCGGTGCCCCAAAATAAGCTACGTTAACTAACCCCTGCGAGAAAAAAGAAGAAGGAAATGTTCAAGCGAACACAACACGATTTCTAACCGAATTCCAACCTACGGAACCGCGAAATCCGAATCGAACCGCAGAAGTTGAGAAAAATTGTGATTCACTATAATATATGAATATAAAGTTTGTTTTCAAAGCAGCAAAAAAAAACAATACCATATCGACAGCATTGAAATAATCAACTAAAAATGCGTATTCTTACGCCATGGAATAATAAAGGTACTAAAATCTAAATTTTTCCTTAATTTTAACTTAGTATAACATAATGTATAGACATATAGATTCAATCGAAAGAAAAAAAAATAAGATAGAATTAATTTACTTAGAATTCAACTAGAATTAATTAAAACAAGAGAAAATAACCTTCTAACTCCACTTGTAACAATTGCAATAACAATAATACAATATTACAATAATCTACTAGTTTCCAAGAAAAAATGTATGTCTCTTAACTTTTTTGTTGAGTGAGCTCAATCTACAAGGATATTGCTGCCCTAGTTCGACAGCATGTGTGTACTGTTCAAAAAATCTTTTAGTAAAGTATCAGAATTCATACTTCTAAAATTGACTCTTCGAGATTAACTGCTGTGGTAATGCTGGACCTCCTAAATTTCCTTAATTTCTTTACAATCCACATGAATGAAAATTATCACAATATGATTAACATATGAAAACTTGTATAAAATTATCTTATACCCGAACAGGACACTCGGGGTGAAGAGAAGTTTTATGAAGCAATATAAATCAGTGACATACCAAAAAGATAGCAATATCAACTTAGTCACATTCAACTGTAAAGTTTAATTCAAATATTTAGTAGAAGTGCTATTACGATATCCCTAATATAATGAAAATAGCAGTTTTCGATCAAATAGATTAATTTGAAAGAAAATAATCATGGTAAAAGTATCTCAATAAAATCAATTCGAATATGTTTATGTGTATTTAAGCGCAGCATATCATTACTCGCTTTCGGCTCCTTGTCATGGCTTTCAGTAGAATCATGGACCATAGATGGTGTTCAGCGGCGTAGATTCACAATAATTAATGTGGCCCGTTCCCATTTGCTACAAGCTCAATAGAAACCAAGATACTGAATCAATTGATCCGGTTGGGTAAATATAACACGGTACGTTCAATATGCTTTAAATAATGCTTTTCACTTGCACGTCTTACTTTTTCACGCAGCCCAGTCCCAATTTTTTTGGACAATTTTTTACAAATTTATTAACGAATAATGCGTACTGGAAATGCCTATTTTTGATATCAATTCGCTGTCTATCGAATATCTATGAACTTTGAATTAGCTGCATTTATTCCCTCGTAGGCAAGCTGAGTTGGCCTCGATCAACCGAATTTCAAACCCAATTTCTTTGTCCACTGCAACTTCCTCTCGCCATGATTCGGCCACCTTTTTATTTTCGTCGAGTCTTCGCTCCTCAATTAAATGGATTTTTTTTCGTCTTCCTTTCCCGGCGACTATAATACCACTGTCCACTTCAATATCACGCAGTCCCGTTCTTTTTCCCTAACACCGCGTGTTCCGTCGTGTTGGCTTTTATCCCGCAAGTGTGTCACCATGACGGCATTGTCACACTTGCGAGGTGAATATTGATAAATTTATAACTCTCAAGTGTGTCATTCTGGTGGAATTGTCATAATTCAGTGACTTCTAAATTCAGTATTTTTCCGTTTACTTTTCCTTTTTAACTTTACAAACAATGTTAAGATGAAGGTTTTTTAGTTAAAATAGAAACTTTAATTTTTTTAGCTTCTGTTTCTTACTAACTTATCACCAGTTGAAATGAATTCAGTCACTTCACTTCGAAGAATGATTTTAAATCGTTCATACTTTTGGTATTTTAGCGATTTATCACGCTGTTCATAATTTAAAATGCACTTTCTTTTTTGTCAAAAAAGTGTTTCTCTTCCCTAGTCCTTCAAAACCGATTCCCACGCAATTTTGAGAGGATCTTAACCGTTCACGAGTTCAATCCGACTCCTCGATTTACCACTAACTCCAAACCACCATAAATACGTCCCATTCCCGACAACAGTTTTCTCCTGTTCGCAGTTATTACCCTTTCATCGGTAAAGGTCAACTTCCTGAGAGTGGATTGATTGTGCTGTCAATAACCGTAAGGAAAATGCAGCTACCAAAACGGTTAAAACCCACGGTGATTTCAAATTATGCATTAAGGGGACCACAGGCAATCCAGTGCACATACATAGTGACGCAGAACATAACGTTCATGGAGCATGCATAACATATTTGTATGTTATAAATGTGCACATTTTCGAACCAAACGGATAGAAAAAAGATCCTTGCCGTTAGTCAACATTTTTTCTCTGGGTTGAACTGGACTTACCAGAACGATTGCACTGTCTTCCTGAGTTGTTTCTTCAATTTGAGTCAAACCTTAACTTTTGCCAAGGATATCATTTCTAACAATAACTGGATTTGAATGAACTGAAGTGATCATTGGCCTGACGAAACGAAAAACACTGTCTTCCTGAGTTGTTTCTTCAATTTGAGTCAAACCTTAACTTTTGCCAAGGATATCATTTCTAACAATAACTGGATTAGAATGAACTGAAGTGATCATTGGCCTGACGAAACGAAAAAGAAAATTTGAAAGTGCGTTGGCTGTTCCCTTCCTATTGGTCCAGAAACTAGATCATCAGTTCCTACATGCGTGAACCCCATGAAAGAACAACCGGACGTTACGGAGGAACAGTATTTAAGGACGACAAGAAGTGCAAGCTCTCTTTTTTTCTAGAGATCTTATATATCAGAGTTTTAGAAAGGCTAGACAAGTTTGTTTGCTACAAACCATCAATGAGGAATTTGAAAAAAGTCCATCATTTTGGGATTGTCACAGCTTTCCAGTGAAAGTCAGTGGAGATTATGAGCTTTTATAAACTGAACTTCCTGGGATCGAGGCTTAATGAATAATTAGAAACCGAAGTTTGTTACTTAGGCTTGTAATGTTACTTTTTCTACTTGTTACTTACTTCTACTTTTTATTACTTTTCTCCTTGTTGGCCAGTAAAATTGTGGATGAATTGAATTGAAACAAATAAAAGTACTTAAAGTCCGGAGGAACATGACGAAGAAAGCAATACTACCATCGATACAGCAAATAAAGTGAGCTTTGTAAGATAGTGAGCTTTGTAAGATACTGAGCTTAGAAATCAAATGACCAAGGTAACTGGAGAGTTCGCGAAAGCCTGCTTTCTTAGCCCGAATATATATGAGAATAACTTTTCCGGTTTGATAATATAAATGAGTCATTGTTCGAACACAAAATCCAAGACTTTTTAAGCGTCTCTCGCCGCATTTGGTTTTTGTTTGCTATCTCCACCAAGTTTTGCTTACAAATATCAAAGAAACTGGAAAACAGTTGAAGGTTGTTAAACTGGTTAGAATGGAATTTGTTCGAAGTGTTAGCGCTTATTAGTGGTAGTGGAAGTCGAAGTATTTCTTAACGAAGGAGACTATATCCTTTTGTGGAATGTGTTGGCACAGAGTAGTGGTTGCAAATGTCGCCGATGACCCGCCTTTGCTTGTTGGCTTAACAAATGATCTGGACAAATTATCCAAGAAAAAAGGAAGAACCTTACTTCGCGTCAGTAGTTGTAGGTTAGAGTTTCTAGGAGTGATTCCATCTCCAGTAGAGTGTTTTGTAAATGAGTGAATGTAATTCAATTAATTCTTAAAATAAACTAATTTGAAAAACGTTGTGCTGCTACTCTTCAGACAATTTTTCGGTTATTTAATTTTGTGCTTTAACGCCATTTAACTCTGTTCTAACGAACTCTGATTGCAGTGAAAATAATGAACGTAAAATATGTAAATTCTATTGTGAATAGAAGTATAATAAATGTAACTAACCAAGTAGCAAACCAACAGAGTTATGTACAACAATAAACGACTAAAACTGCCTCAGTCTTATTCCATCCAAGCGTGAATACCAATGAGTTTTCAAAAATTGTGAAAGACATTCAACCCTTTATGTCCGCCAAATTTTGAACTGTGCACTTAATGTTCAATAAACGCTTACCCATTTGATGACAAACACTTCCAGCGATATCCAAACATCCAACTACAATATCCTCTCATCCCTGCCGCAAGCGTTTTAGCTCCCTGGTGTTTTCTTTCAATTTGGAGCTTGAAAACATTGCAAAGGTAATAAAATTGAATCACTTATCCTGCCAACCGTTGCCATCTTCTATAATTTCATGCTTATGTCAATATCCTTACGCTTGCCTGCTCCTCCTGGAGGATTCAGTTCTTGATAAGCATAAGAATGCCTCGTCTACGACTATCTATTCGTTTCAATAATAATGTGCCAGCCGTCGAAGAAGACAAGAGCGACGACCAAGAAGGTTGTGCCTAGTTATCAGCCAAATGAAACGGAATATGTTGTTTCAGGCTCATCCGGCAAAAAGAAAAAAGGAATCGAATAAATTGGCTTTGTTACGACACAATACAGTCATCGAAGTTAATTTAATCGGCAAATGACTCCCAAATGATGCCCAATTGTCTGTGAAGATGAGCCGAAATATGTGTATGTATGTTAAAGGTAAGAATTGAAAGAGTTCTGCGTGATGAGTACACTGTGAAGCGCAAGAGTGCTTTCGTTTGTCTTGAATTCCGAAGCTTGTTGTTTTTCAATCTCAGCTAAAGTTATCAGCCAGCAGTGAAAAACCCTTCGCACACTTCCATTATAAACAAACCGAGCTGACGGATCCTGCTCAAACCTAATTTGCACGCAGGCTTTACGCATACTTTGTTTCACTTGCTCCACCCTGCTCAAACCAACCAAGGATTTCAACGGCCCGATGAGTTTAATCGGAACGAACGATGGGAAAGAGGCTCTTCCAAATCGGAAGGCAAATCAATTTGTGAACACACATTTCGAGAAATTTAAACATCTCCTCTGGCTTTCGTTTAAAAAGATTGAAATTATTATGAGTCTATCATGGAGGACGATCTTGGTGAATGGAGACGACCCTCCAGCACTACTCGACGGGAATTGCAAACATTGTTTGCGAGTTCCCGTCATCTGCAAGGAGTAGATGATGGGCGCTCTTTCGCTGGAAACCTCCCGTCAAACCGGGTAGAAAGGGAATGATTGAATCCTGACTACCTATTCTTATTCATGCAATAAAGAAATTGATGCTATCGATTTTTCTTTTCCCGGAATTAATTCCACTTCATTCTGAAGCAGTGATGTCAAGAAAGGCAATTGAAAATCATAACTTGAAGCCTGCCTAGACGCCCCAAGTTTCGCAAGGCTTCATATCAAATGAAAAATATTTGGAATACTTGTGCCTGCATCTGGTAAAAGTATAATCTTACGACCTGTAGAAAACTTTGCGTCTGCCTATTTTGGCATACTCGTACATAGTTTTTGGCTAAAACGGTCTGGAGCTGCTGCTACCGCTAAACTATTCCATATTTTCTTATTCCTCCGAAAATTGAACATGCCATACATCGCATTACAGTAACAACGCACCAAACTTTTTCCTTGCGATACATGTTCAACCGTTCTAAAAACCTTCAACAATTTTTCAGAGGGAAACGACGGTGAAAACTTTTTAGGCACACACACATTCAGAAACTCGGCAACACAACTATATGCTTTTCGCTCGAAAAACTGGGAAAACTTTTACACACGAGAAACTTCTGTCAAAAATTCTGTAATGAACGATGGTTCTATTTACATCAACTTTCACTACAAAATTAAACTTTCTTATTTGCCACAGTTTTAAGTTTGTAGATCGTTGAAAAAGTGTAGGTACACAGATACGAACGCAAGAGCTGGTTGCGGGGTGGGGGAGCGATTCACAAACAAAGAAGGAGGCGGCCAAACGCTGTGAAGGATGGAGCAGCGCTCCTGCTGGAATATGATAAATGTTATCCAAACCATTTGCAAGTGAACTGAAATCTCCGAGTTGTAAATGGCAACTTGCACTCGCACATCCACCAGTAGAACGGTTTTATAGTCCAGTGCATTTTAATTATGCTTTAAAGGAGATGCTTGAAGGATGCAATAGATGATGCGGTACATTATCTTAATATCATGGTCATAGAAATTGTTTGTAGGAAAAGTTAGTGGCTCTGGCAAAAACAAACAACTAAAGGAAACTTCCAGGGAATTCCACTCTTTACACTTCAAACAGTTATTGAAAATTGTCTAGATTACATTAACCAACTTCCAAGAAATGGAGCGAGTTTCTTAGGAATAGAGAGCCCTCCAAGCATGCCTTGAGGAATTTGAAATTGAATTTTCGAAATTTCGATGATGAAACTAAAGTAAATAATAGGTTTTACTAGCAAGTATTCTAATTGCTAAACGATTCCATGTGTCGGTTGTTACTGCAAATAGGACCACGTTTGGTGAGCTTAAAACCAGCAATTAAGGATCAATTCCTACCAGAAAAGAAGAAATATGACTTACCATTTTATCAAACCTTTTATATTTGAAGCTACGAAATCTACTGCCGTTGGTTGCACTTGAGATATTTTTGTCATTGTCCTTTGCCTTGTTTTCAAGTTTTCATTCGAAATTACAAATATCGACTACGGAAATCAGACTCATGATATAAGCGATATACTCATCAGTGCCTTCTTTACATTCACAATGTAAATTCTTTCGAAAATCCTTTATGCAAAAAAGGGATGTAAATAATTTCAGTAATTACAGAGAAAAACTCGCTAAAGACGAGTCGCATGACTCTGACTCTTAAAAATTTTTCTCAGAAACATTAATTTAACCAAATTTTTCTGAATTATCAACACATCCGCAGGTTCAATCTTCAAACGAAAAACCTTTAGCATGTTTAAGTCATAAATTTCATAAGTCAAGTCATAAATTTTCTTTTACAATCTCGTTCCAGGAACTGATTTGACGAAATTTTCCTTATGAAAAATTTGATGTTGACAACAGAAATCCCGGAAATTTTTCTTTTTTAAACGCTTAATCAATCATAGGAGTCGTTTTGACTGGTTGTGCAATTTCAGTCCGAAATTTCTACTGCATTTGACATTTCCGAAATGTTGTTATGGGTTTTGTAGCTATAAGGAGCGAATACATTTCATGAAATGTATGAAACTTTATATATTATTGTTAGAAATATATTTTCTGTTATCAATGCTTACAACATGGAGGAAGAAGTCGCCAACAAAGGCATCGTCCTGGTACTGGGCATGCGAAAAGAAGACGTCAACACTCTAAGGGACAAAAACGGACGACTGTGCTTTGGCTTCACCCAGGTGACTGCCAAAGCAAAGGCGACCGAGCATTTGGAGCAGAAGCGAAAAGTCAATGCGGGTGACCCAAACAAATCTGCACCACAGCAGGGCCGCAACAGCCAACCTGCTTAACCATCTAGCAGATGGAAACACCGACATAGTACTGATACAAGACCCTTACCAACTTAATGGAAAGATACTTGGAATCAGTGCAAAACAATTCAAAATTTTTGCCACAAGCGGGGTAAATAAAATCCGTAGCTGCATTATATGTCGGAAGGAAATTAATTTAATTTTTCTACTGCAGTTCAGCAACATGGACCTTACATCAGCAGTGTTCGACGGAAGGGACGGGCAGGTAACGCTGGCCTCGGCATACCTACCGTTTCACGCTCCGATGCTGACCACCGAACTCCGCACCCTATCGGAGCATATACGGGGGAAGCGGGCCATCATCGGATGCGATGTGAACGCGCAACACGAACTCTGGGGAAGCACCAACTGAAACAAAAGAGGTGAGCAGTTAGTCAATCACTTAATGACTACTAACTTCAACTTAGCAAATTAGGGTAACACACCGACCTTTATAACGAAAAATAGAGCGGAAGTGATCGACGTCACTCTAATGACAACAGAGGCATTGGAGGACCTGCACGGCTGGAGAGTCTGTGACTCACCTAGCCTATCGGAACATCAATGGATCACCTTTCAAGTGAGAAGAGGCGACAAGATCTCATTGGTCTACTGCAATCCTAGGAAAGCGGATTGGGACGGCTACAAAAACGCTACTAAAAGATATATAGGTTCACACGTATCAAACCCATTGAGAAGTCGAAAGGACATCGACATTGAAGTGAGATACATCACAAGTATACTGGTCGATAGTTTCAGTGAAATGTGTCCAACCACTATCATCAAACCAAAAACAAAGCTGGTGGAACAAAAAACTGAAAGAAATCAGAAAAATACACAAAGATTATTCAGAATAGCTCGCCTCACAAACCGAGATACGGATTGGGAGGACTATAAGCGAAATCTTATATTCTTTTAAAACAAATCGAAAAACGAAATCTTTTTTAAAACAGCTGTAAGAAGAGAGAAAAAGAAATCCTGGAGTCTTTTTTGCAGTAATATTGAGGGAGGAAACAAGACATCTAGGCTAAGCAGGGCTCTGAAAAGAGAACCACATGTCGACACGAGGCTCCAAAAGGAGGACGGATCGTGGACAACAAATAGTACCTTACCGTGCCCCCCCTCCCTCCTAAAAGAAATAGTAAGCGAAGAAAAGGTCCTTTGGGCCATTAATACCTTCAAACCTTACAATGACCAGCAACCGACAAATTGTATCCGACCATGCTTATGAAAACGGATATCACAATAATACGGATTTTGGTGAAAATATATAGAGCCTCCATATCCAAAGGCTATATTCCTTTGGACTGGAGAGAAGCCAAAGTAGTTTTCATACCCAAGCCGGCAAAAACCAGCCACTACAAAGCAACGGATTACCAACCTATCAGCTCAACGTCTTTCATGTTGAACACCCTAAAACGTCCGGTAGATGGGTACATAAAAAGCACCGTGAACATAACGGAGCCTTGCTCTAACCAACACGCATACCTCCCAGGGCACTCAACCGAGACGGCACTACACGAAGTTGTAAGCAAAATAGAGAGGAACCTTGCCATCAAAAATTACACTTTGGCGGCCTTCATTAATATCGACGGAGCCTTCAACAATGTAAAAACCGAGAGCGTAGTAGCAGCCATCCAAAGATATGCAATAGACCCATACCTCACTAAATGGATGACGGAACTACTAGCTAAAAGGTAGATTACAGCAGAAGAAAATGGCGTAACCTTGAATAAATGGACTTAGGGGGGTACACCACAAGGCGGCCTAGTATCACCACTTGCCTGGGTACTCACAGTTAACCAAATAGTGGAAGACCTAAATGGGAAGGGTTTCAAAACGACAGCGTACGCTGACGATATCGTTATACTGATAAGTGGGAAGATCCCAGAAACCATGTCGGAATTGATGCAGGCCGCACTCTCACATCTTTTTGAGTGGGCGAAGCTAAACGGACTGCGCATCAATGCCGACAAAACGGAGGTTATGCTTTGCATAAAGCGTCGTAAACTTGAAACATTTTCACCCCCGACCATTGACTGAAAACATATCAGTTTAGTAAACAAGGTGAAATACTTAGGAGTAACCTTGGATAATAAGCTAACTTGGACTCCACATATAGGAGCTGTCAGAGGGAGAGCTGCAGCGGCGATTTTCACAATGAAAAGACTAGTGGGGAAAACCTGGGGAATAAAACCCACAATTGTCCACTGGATCTACACAAAAGTAGTGAGGTCTATGACCACCTGCGGGGCATTGGTTTTGTGGCAGACACTATGAAGAATGGCCTTTCTTGGCATCACAGGCACCATTAGGATTACGCCAACTGTTGCAATGGAGATAATGCTTAAAGTCATGCCACTCGACAAATTCATCTTCAGGGAGGCATCAATTTCGAGCATCAGATTAAAATCCACATATGGTTTACCCAACCACACTCAAACGGGGCACGGATGCATTTTGAAAAAAATGGAGAGAATGGCCCTTTGAACTAAAAGGCAGCTGGATAGAATTCAACCAATATTGCACAACAGTTCCAAACAAGATTAACATTCCGACCAGAGAAGCTTGGAAAACGGTGCAGGATTTCACATCAGAAAGTGAGATCATAATCTACACCGATGTTTCCAAAACGGATGAGGGAAGCGGCGCCGGAATCTTTTTTCCAGATTACCCGCAACTCAACCGAAGTTATAAACTGGAGCACCACACCACAGTTTTCCAGTCGGAAGTGTTTGCAATAAAAGTGGCTATACAAGCGGCAACAAACAACCTTAATGGAAGAATGCAAATAGTCTCGGACAGGAAGTCGGCACTGCAGGCGTTTGCCTCTAACCGCGAAGTTTCACAACTGGTGGAGGATTGCAGGCAGGCTCTCAAAGCCACAACAACCCGAGTAAACGTACAACTGACATGGGTCCCTGGATACAGCGGTGTAGAGGGAAACGAAAGAGCGGATGAGCTAGCGAGAGCTGGATCAGCCGACCAAAATGCCACTAGAATAGACACAATTAAAGTGCCACTAGTGACGGTAAAAAGGGAACTAGACGAAATCCTCTGGAAAGAGACAGATACGGCTTGGAATGACAGGAACGACTGCAGGATAAGCCGAGCTGTTTGGCCTCACCCTAATCAAATGAGGACAAAACAACTCCTAGGAAAAAACAGAAATGGCGTTAGAACATTGGTGGCAGTATTAACGGGCCATAATCTTCTAGGTCAACACGCCAAACGAATAGGAATCCAAACGGAGGACACCTGCCGAGCTTGCGGCGAGAAGGAAGAAAGTACAGAACACTTCCCCCTAGATTTTCCGAGTCTGGCCAACAAACGCCTTACTTGGCTGAGGTGTACTGGCGTAACAGAATTGAAACACTTGGCGACCACTGAGCTGGGGGAACTCCTTGGCTTCTGTAGGATGAGAGGATGGACCATCTGTAAACAATAGTACTACACATGGGAAGCTAAGGGCCAAGTTCTGGCCTATGCTAAATTCCAGCAAATGGACCCCATTATAGTAATAATAATAATATTACTACTTATACCAATACCCGTGAAAATGACTGGTGCATGCTCACATGTGATGAAAACATATGAGAACAGGTGTAATAATTGATGGCGAATCCAACCGTTAAAACTTGCAAATACTTTACCTCAAGACAAGCAGAAGTCATGATCTCAAAACTGCAACTCACAGTCGAAATGTTACAAGAATACTTCTTTAAATGGAAACTTTAGACGAACAAAGACAGACACAAGCCATTTTCATCAACAAACGTAGACAACTCCCAACGGCATTACACATAGACAATGAACCTGGAACAGCACAAGCAAATACCTAGGACTCACACTAGGTCACCACATCCACAAAAAACGAGCCCACTTCGAAGGAATACTCTCCTCCTTACACCCCCTTCTTAGTTCTGGTTGCCTAAACATAAAGAACACAGTACTCATTCACAAACTAAAAGATAGACCGATACTACCCTATGACAGCATTGCTCTCCGTCAGATAGCCAAAACCCACCAAAAAGCACTCCAATCCCTGCAGAATAGAGCCATACGGTGGATCTGTAGAATTCCATGGTATCTGAGGAACACGGATACACACAAGCACTTACGACTAGAAACCATAGAGAAATACATACGAGATGGAGCACTTAAACTATTTGGCAAAATATTCAAGATTCCTAACCGCACCATGGAAGTCTTCATTACCAAGCCTACGATGGACCACTGAAGCCGAAAACGACTAGACGTTTTGGTTAGGGGTAGTGAGTGTCCTGTACCCACAGACATGAATGAAGCAAGAGTGCTCAATCGCACTAGCTCCACGTATCCCATACATCTGTGAGTCAGTCAACCATTCATCATAGTGGTCGTCACCGCTTAATGACGAGTTTGAATACGCGAGTTGATTTAGAAGTGTTTCAGTTCTTCAAAGTAGCCTTTCTACTAGGAGTGTTGAAGCGGACGGAGTGCCAGCCAGCGAGGAACAAAGATACCCGAAGCGGAAGAAGCAGCACAGCGCACATAGGGGTATTTTGCTGATTTATTTAGTTTTTTTACTACTGGGGCTTGCCCTGGTTAACTATAAGCCATATTTTTCTTTCTAATCTATAATGACTTAAAAAATTGGGAAAAAATATAGTAAAAATATATTTTAGTAATTTATAACTTCGAAATTCATTTTTCTTCTTAAACAAAATTTTATAAAATTTATGTAACTCTAATGATATTGAGTCTCATGGTTCTTTATCATCCTCATCACTTTCAGTGCCTCCATAATCGTCCCCTAAATCAATTTCTGAGTCTTTCTCAAAGTAACGTACATCAGGAATCATCAAAGCAATTGTTTCTTTCGTGAATGGCAACGTTCTTTTTTTTGGGGTTGGTCACATTCCAGTAATCAATGGGTCAGAAATGAGTAAAAATCTATTTATAAAATCAATGTTTCATTTGACCCTTGAAAATTTTCTCGGGAAATTCTACCTGTACAACCGGAAATGTTTATTCCATGCCTCAGCGGCTCCGTCCGAGAGCTATCCAATTGGCAACAATGCCTTGTCTATGACAGTAGCACCATGCACCAGGATCTTGTGCATTGTAAGTGTCATAGGATGCCACGGATACAAACTTATATAAAGATTCGCAGTGTCCATGCAATAATCTGCAAACTTGACCAAATGGACTTTGCGACCACTTGATATGACTTCAAGGATGACTTTGAGTCGGTAAATGAAATTGTAATCAACTCCAGTTATTTCTGCAGCTAAGTCAGGATTGGAAAAAAGTTTTCTACTTGTGTTACCACCATTAGTATTTCCAAACCCAGCTTTCGGTACATCCACTATTAGACCAGTTTCACGTCTAAATTTCTCTTGAATGATTTTTTTCCTCTCCTTAACAATAGCTTTGTCCACGTTAGATCTTAACTGCGACTTTTTTACAGTGAGTTTGTATGAGAGGTGCAATATCCTCTCAATCAGACGAATTCTTGCGTCCAAAGTGGGTAATCCAAATAAAAGTGCGTCTGTATCAAAATCTCTTTTAATAGTTAAATCGTTAAGTTCTTTCGATGGTGCTCCACAAATGTAGCACCTCATTGTTGACAGCCCCACTTGAAAAAAAAGCTCTAATGAGTCAGAGTCATCTGGTCTTAGATCACGTAGAACATCCTTCAAATACGTCAGTAGTCTTGTTACACTATGGCTGAATACATCTTCAAGATTTAGAAGACTTGTACGCATGTTTCAGTCACATCGTATGACACTTTGGGCGCATAGCAGTCACTTTTTGCTTTGTAACTGATTGGCTGCGCTCTAGGTATTTCGAATGTATTTTTTTTACCAATCGTCATTATTATCAAGAAATCTAGCTTCCATTTTATCAGCTTTTTTCCACCTTTGTTTATATATCGACTTTATATGCGAAAACTTGTGTTTCAACGCCTTTAATTAATCTGCAGAATAGTTTTCTTTTCGCTGGACAAAATCAAATTTTCCAAGTAATTTAATTTTTCTTCAAAATTCGGCAAATTTCGCTCTTTCATTTTATCAAAAAGTGACCTACGAGTCACTACTCTGACACATCAGTGACTAGGTGACATTGAAACTAAATCATTACCAAGGTAACATAGTGTAAATACCAAATACAAGTTTTATATTTTTTTTCACTGTCTTGGTCTGTCACCTCTGGAAAAAAAGAGGGCGGGTATGAAAACCTAATTAGGCCATAATAATTTTATATAAACTATAACCTGTCGTTATCAATTAAAATTATAACCGGGAAGAAACCGGAAATACAACAGAAAATTTTTCAAACTTAAAATTGGTTTGGAAATTTTAAGAATTTTAAACTATATTTTCAAACAAAAAATAACAATATCCTATTAAAAAATACAGAACAATATTTTAGCAATTTGCGTTGTTACCTCTTTGACCCATATTCATAGCAATTTTTGTCAGATACTATCACACCTAGGAAACGCATAAGATACGTACAGTTGTAGCGAATACTAACTTCCGACAAAAGAAGCGCGCAGGTGCACGCGATAAGAGACCGGGACGGGTTGTCTATTGTTCTCTAGTCATTCGATAACTATAGGAACCAGTTGTTTTTTACCTGCGACAACTTCTTATAAATTGGTTCATGACCGACTAGATCAGCAAAATCAAAATCAAAAAGCACCCATATGTGCAGCGGCGAGTCGTATCCTGCAAGTGATTCAACTGGCAAACGGCAGTACGCTCGAATTGACATGACAATGGACAGTGACCAGGAAGATATGGAGACAGCGACCACATCCGCAGACAGATTACAACAGCTCGAGGTGAAAAACCGGGAGCTAAGATAAAATTGATCATGTAATGGGCAAACTCAGTAAAATGATCGCACTACTGCAGCAATTGGTAGGGAAGCAAGCTACCAACTAAGAGCCACACATAGCCAGCAACGTGAGACAAATACAGTAACCCAACAACATCCTGAAATATTCACCACAAGGATCAACACAGCCGGAACAACCCGAAACAATCAACAATGCAAGCAACAATGGTCAGAAGCACAACAAAACAAGAAGATAAGTCATTCAAAACTTCCTTCACTTGTCGTGGGGGGCTTGACAGTCGAAAGTAACGACACAATAAAGTATACAAGTATTGAGAAAGGTGGAAAGAGTTCAAGCTGGTTTCGAACACGCGTACCTGCCGCTTCTCGTCAGGTGCCAACTCACAGGCCGGGACGCATCGATTGGCACTACCAGCTTAGGTGGATGTCGACTGGTTATTTTTACTAGTTATGAATATTGCTCTCAGCTTGAACTTGTCCTATTTTCCAAATTGCCTTTGGTCTGACTTTATCAATTTGAAACGTTTTTGGTAGATCAATTTTTCCATTTTCACATGCAACATTAAAAAAAACTTCTGAAATTGATAAAGCCAGAACAAAGGCAATTTGGAAATTAGGACAAGTTCAAGCTGAGAGCAATATTCATAACTAGTAAAAATAACCAGTCGACATCCACCTAAGCTGGTAGTGCCAATCGATGCGTCCCGGCCTGTGAGTTGGCACCTGACGAGAAGCGGCAGGGATGCGTGTTCGAAACCAGCTTGAGCTCTTTCTCAATATTAATTCACTTTCGAGATATTCGATAAAATTTGATCAGAACTTCCGCACCCATGAGTCTTCGCTGAGTTAGCTTAGCAAGGGTATAAAACACTTACAATGTTGTAAGTGAAAATGGAAAAATTGATCTACCAAAAACTTCTGAAATTAAGTATACGTCAATTTTAAATAAACTCCCCCAAAAATACCTTCTCAAGAAAACCAGCATTTTCTCTATCCAAATTATTGTCAACATGCCCACTGAGTTCGAGGCCACGAAAAAGTTTGTCGCGGAGAACAATCAGCGATTTTTCACCAACACGCCCGCTGAGCAAAATTCTAAAAGTCTCGTCGTCCGATAACTACACAGCATGTACACGGAATAGGACATCAGTAACAACCCCAACGCTCATGGCATCCAAGATATCCTTCCCATAAAAACTTTTGAAACGCCCACGGCTAAACGCCAAACCAGAAAATTAGACCTCTGGCTAGTCACCTTTGGTCCAAATTTCACCTTTGGTCCTAGCCATACTCAGCAAGGTAATAGCCATTCAAATCAATTTCAAGTGTAAAAACTGTCAGAAGTTGGCCATACTGGTACCAATTGCCATCTAATCTTCAGTTGTGTCAAATGTAGCCTATCTCATGAGCCAGGCAGCTATCAGAAACTCCGCGAACAGAAGCCAAAATGTACTAATTGTCATTCGACAATTGTCATTGTACCAATAGTCAGGTGCTCCAATGAGCACCTTGTCCTGCGCTTGTTAAATTTATAAATTCCGTCACCAACTCCACTGCCGGAAGAAGAAAATCTTGATATACTCCTTTATAGCGTCCTTTGATGGTTGTTAAAATAACGGTGTTTAACATCATCTCAATTGTCGATAGAGCGCACAGTCACGAACTTGAGATCTTCCATCAATTCCTGCAACCTTACATTGTCCTCGCATGTGAAACCAAAACCTCAGCACGGTACAGGCCACGCTTCCCCTTATTCAAGCTCTTCTGAATTGAACACTAGGATCCCACGGTGCTCTGGGTAGTGCAATTGTCGTCCACACAAAATTAAAATCCACCCAGCTCTTTCCACCCTTCGGAAATTAATCCATTTCGGGAGTACCATGATTGGCACCGAAACCCGAAACACGGTACTCTTGTGGTTACAATTTTTTGTCCCGGGTTTCAACTCAACCTGCTATTAACTTTCCTGACAAATCACCCTATTGCAGAGTATTCTCCTCCAAACTCCACATAATAGGAGGAGGTGACATCAACGCAAGACACATATAGTAACAAGGGCTAAATCGTAGTGTTTATTCCAAACGATTCCTACATTCACGACCAAATCCGACAATCAGATAACAGTATTCAACACCTCTACCAACAACACCTCACTCTACGGCTTTCTAACAACGAGTGAACCAAAACACCTTTTTCTAAGCCCTCCACTCACCCACCAATGACAGTTCACATCTTTCCATCCCCTTCCCAGCCGCTCTCACTAATCCCCGTTCTTCAATATTCTGACTAGAATATTATATCATGCAGCGCTAAGCATCCCTCAATGACTAGACACCCTCTACAAGTTCTTCTTAAATGGAAGCTTCTCCTTAACCTCACCAAGTGCGAGACTATAGCCATTTATGGGAACGTTTGCCTAACCAAGAAACGTGATCCGACTCTACCAAAGTCCAATTACTCGTCGACGGAGCGGAACTCCCCACCAAACTACTAGTAACCTCCCTTGGCATCATCATCAATAAATTATCATCGGATCGTCGTATTCCAAACCTTTAAATGGTGATTGAGACTGATGTTTTCTTCACGACTTTTTAGTCAAACCAAAAATTTTTGCAAGTATCGGCGCTGATGCATCAGTCTTTCGTTTTTGCAAAGTTTTTAACAATTGGTGTTGCTTCTTCCTTCGGTTCCTACTCTAGTTGCTGTTCTTCCTAGCCCTTTCCTTTATTTTCCACATCATTGTCGACGTTTTTTTGATATGTTTTAGGTTCCGAAACATTCTTTTAACTACGCGTAACACATCTATTTGACGGTGAAATTTTCTCCGTAGCGATAGGCGCCAGAAATGTTGGTGAATTTATTTTAATCTCCACTATCAATATCCAGTGAGATCAGGCTTGAGTTTTGCTTTCTGAAATTTTCACCAAGCATTGCAGAGGTATCTTCGAGGTATTTGACCTCTAAGCAACTTTCAAGTAACATACATATGTGCTTAATATCTCGTTATTTCATTTTCCATTTTGATAATTATTTCTTCCACGTAGACAGCTATGATCACTCTTCTCTCTTTTGCACACAATTGGTTAACATAAGAGTCGATTTGAAATGTCCTTGTCTTTTTTTTTACAAATCCCTCTGGTTGCGTCATGGATATAATCCCCTCCGAATCGCTGTAAAAATAAGAGCTCTATACGCGTTCATTCACTATGTAGCTTTACTGGATTTCATTGCGTTGTGATAGTTCATTGGCTCGTTACTATCCTTTTTCTCAGCTGTGAACAGTTTGGCGTTAGCTTCATGATTACTCAATTTTCTAAATGGGAGCGTCATCTTATGTTGTCGTAGCTGAGTAATTTCGGCTTTTTCGTCTCGCGATGATAGATCATCGTGATTCTGATTCCCCACGTCATTCAATACTCCTTACTTCTTGGGATCGTATGTATCGTCTTTACCATTTGGTACTTCTTTCTCTATGATATCGTCTTTTAGAGCTTGAATATTGATATCCTAGCTCATATCAGTCTTAGTCCTGAAGAATGTTCTTTGAAAACACACTCCCGTAACTCTTGCACCTGTCGTGTCCCGGGCATTCATATACGGTATGCTCAAACATGCAGTACATATCCAATAAGGATCCCACGTTCTGCTCTTTTGGATAGTTTCGAAGGGCGTTGTTGTATTGGAATGTGAGCAAAGACTTCGCATCCTGCATACACTGCGTTTCCTCTCCGTCCTATATTCATATGGAGTTTCTTGTTTGTCATGACCATTTGTAACACGATTGCGAATGTATGTCGCAGTAGACGTTAACTCCGCCCATGAGTTCTTTTGAAGACCGCTTTCTTGAATTTTTGGCCTCACTAAATCCAATAATGTTCTGTTTTGCCATTTTGCTGCGGTGTATGGGTCATTGTCGTTTAATGACTAATTCCCGTATACTCGCAAAAACTCATCAAACAAAATTCGAGACCAGACAGATCGGAAAATTCGGAATTTTCTTCAGGCTTTATTTTTTACTTTGATTTTCCATTTCTCGAACTCGCTCAGTACGTCGCCTTTATTTTTCAAAAATATCACGAAAGCCTATCTTCTGGCGTGATCGATTATGGAAAGTATGTACCTCTTATTTCCTCAACTTGGAAAACCAACAGGACCCATGAGATCAGCATGACAAAGTTCAAGGATCGTTGTCCACTTTTTCTTTGTGTCACTCAAAGATTTCTAAGGGATAGGATTGCGCGTTGATTTTCCAGTTGAACAACGATCACACAACGCTGGAGAGCTTTTCTCACAATTTAGGCCCAAAACATGATTGTTATTTGGCATTTCTAAAATCTTATATTTAGGGACTTGCATCATAATTCGATGCCATAAATTGAGTGGTTCTGACTCATGTGACTTCAACGTATCTAGGGTGCTTTCACTTTTCTCTACTGGTCCTGTATTTATTACATAGAACCGATTTTTATTTTTGCTTCTATCAGCAAGTTACCTTGTTTTTGTATATTAAGCAGCCTCTTTAATTAAATAAAACTTCTGGCATTTTCAAAGTGTTGTTTGACTGACAAAATGCCATAATTAATACCCGGTGACAATAATGTATTTTTAGCTTCAAACCTGGTCGCGGATCTTGAGTTACCTTTAACTAACGCACCTATAGTAATTCTTCCCACAGCATTCACATTTCTGCCGTCTGCTAATGTGATTTCTTCGATATTATGGTTCTTGTTGAAAGTTGAAAACTATCTCTCATTATGTACCGTGTTATGCGTTGCACCAGAGTTTACAATCCATCTTCTAACGCATTTCGGAGTTTGCACCAAAGGTACTCATATGTACTGTACTCTTCTTTTCAGTGTTAATTTTTTTTCAGCAATTCTTTACAATGTGACCTTTCTTTTTGCAATAAAAACATGTTCTGTCATCCTTTCGATTCTTAATTTGCGATGAGTTTTGACTTATGTCTGCCTTCTTTGTGCAAGTTTGACTCTTTGAGGTAGATATTCTTTCGGCTTTAATGAACTTTGCTATTTTTTTCTCAACGTCTAAAATCTTCTGCTACTAGGCAGCGTTTGACCGTTGCACATGTGAATTCGTCTTCTGGTAAGTTGCAAAGACCTGATACAGTAGTACCCCAATCGTCTGAGAGTTCACGTAATATTATCATGGCAAAATCTCCATCTTTAATCACATCATCGATGTGATGATGAAAAATCTGTAACCGTTTTATTTAGTCCTAGATAGCTGCCCAATTTGCCTAAATTTGCTGTCCTTCGGTGTATACAGCTTTTGTAATTCATCCCATACATCCTTTGGCCTTGGCTTTAGCTTAAGAGGGAACGCATGTGAGTTACGTCACATGAATTCGATTCCCTATACAAATGCAATGATCACATCAGACCATATTAAATATCATCA
Organism: Stratiomys singularior; assembly: GCA_954870665.1. Taxonomy (NCBI): domain Eukaryota; kingdom Metazoa; phylum Arthropoda; class Insecta; order Diptera; family Stratiomyidae; genus Stratiomys; species Stratiomys singularior. The sequence goes on from OX940877.1 coordinate 54,009,688, forward strand.
TAATCTATTTAAAGACCCACGCTACCAAACAAAGAAACCCTAACAGCCAATCAGAACAATAATTCCTTTTATGGTCATCAATGCAACCAAACGACAACAAAGCACAAACAACGGGGTTCAGTTGCTGATCAAAATTTTATCCATTAAAAGTTCCATTAAAAGTTTAAGCTAATACGTGCTTCAAAGAGCACTAAGATTGCATCAGAAGCATCCGATGTAAAAGTGATATTAAAATAAAGTTTATGTTTATTTTTATATTTATTTTCTTGGCGAAATACAAAATTTGTGCATTTGCTGCTCATCACAAACAGCAAAAGTTATTTTTGTGTATGCTTTTTCTAAGCGTGATATGCATGCCCTTTCTTCATTTGCGTTCGCTTCATCCACAGGTTCCCCTTCTCCAGATTCAATTATTGTGCATAGATTCACTTCCATAGCAAAAAGTAGCAAATTCATTGGTATGGCCAAGAAGCAATTTCGTCATGATTTGTACTTTGATGAAGTTTTTTTCCATTGACGATTACTTTGTCGTAGTTTTCTTTGTGCAAAACGCTTCATGCAAACGAGTTTCACATGTAAATCGGTTACAATATGTATGCGACAATTGACGACGTGTCATTTGTAGTGTAATATGATAACACCAATACATCCACAAATATATCGACGAGTCATTCCGTTTCTAAAGTCATTTGATTTGATACTTTATAAATAGTAAATTTGAAACGAGCAATGCACTATGATATGATATAGTACATGTAAACACATTAGCAAGTCATACATAGTACATTTTGCTAGCAGGTCATAAATTTTACAACTGACCTTTTCTTTCAAAATTCCTGACCTTCCACGTGCCAAAATCGCATGTGTGTGGTCTAGAGTAAATTATGATATCGTGATCGATTTATTTGGGCTACATTGACTGATTAATTATTGTAAGCAATTTTTGTTTAGTTTTAGAAGTAGGTTAAGAAAATTGTATAAATAGTTAAGAATTTTTAAACAAAAATCAATTCTGGTCGCAAGACGAAACAGTGAGTTTCCTTTCATACTCCAGGGAGAATCGCGGAGCATTTTTGCGACATTTAGAATATCACGGCGCAGTGGACAATGGAGACATCGTCCTCGCCACTCTATCTGCAGCCTCGCCACTGTGTTAGGTAAATCATTTGCAAAAATAAAACTCATTAAGTATTATTGACAAATAAAATAGTAGTCCACCAGCTTTACTTGTCGGCCACATAAACACACAAATATTACACACTTTTCCTTACACTGATTATGAAAATACGAGCTCAATGATATTTATTGTTGAGTCAGTTCACACACACGATTGGTTATTACATATGGCGGCGCACATTCAGTAGCGAGAGATACTTTGACAGATCCAGTCCATCATCTGTTACACGAGTTAGTGCTGCCAATGTCAATATTCCTACAGTAAGGATTGACACTTCTTGTTTCACCAGAGTTCCTTGCACTTATCGGCCCATTGGAAGAAGCATTTGATAAGCGCGTAATGTCTCTGTATCGACCTGTGAACTGGCCTGCAAGTTCTTGTGGTTTAACACCGCTGGACTATTTCTTGTGGGGATAAGTCAAATCACCCGTCTACGCCGCCAAGCCCAAGACCCTTGACCATTTTGGAGAGACCATTCGCCGCGTTATCTTCCAGTAAAACTCATTTCGTGGTATAAAAAAATTAATTTAATTTGATTATTATGAATTAATATTAAATTTCATTTCAAAGTTTTTTACCTTTGAAAAAGGTTTAAACGCAAGCCGAATGCACTCCGAATCTCACTCAGAATCCAGCATATTATCTCAGGTTGACGGATCACGAAGAAAAGTAATAAATTTCAAAGCTGTATGGAAGATAGTTTTAACATAGGTAGTAGTCTGTGATAAAATTAGTGTTAGTTTAGGAGGATTTTGTCATATTTCCTTTTGCAAATGTTTGAAGATAATAAAGAAAAGTTGATGTAATATAATTTTTGGCATTATTCTACTTAATTAGGCTTTGTAGTAAGATATTGAAAATATATTCAGTTAAAGCATTTTCGTTCAATAATTCCTTAATATGAATAGCAATGCAAATGAATATATGCAACCATGATTGAGAAACAATGCACGAGGATCTCTAATCCCAATTTCAGCTAATTTTTTTCAGAAACGTGATCACAATATTGTCAATGTTGTGGCTTTTCACAAATCCGAGTAAATATTAATTTTCACTGCCACTTTTTGTTGCGTCCGTTTCTCCATTCTTTTCGGAGGTTGCTAAAGCCAATTCAAATTAACAACTTTACTAACTACAAATTTGAAAAACAAAATACTAATCACTTTGCTGTTAAGCCTCTAATAACATATGTTCGCAATCGTAGCAAAAACGCTGGCGGAGCTAAATTTTAATCGTGAATGTATAGCCCCGTATCTAGGATATGATGAATGTATGCATGTCCTGGGTCCCCGCAACTCTGCATGTAAATTCTTCATCAATTAAAAATTGATCAATAACACACATAAAACCTGTCCATGGAAAAACGCCCATGCCCGTTCAAGCTATTGGAAAATGATTTTGCAACGTACGTTACCATACCAGTCTCCTTCCCATTTTTATCATTTACATGCATTCAGCATTCAACTTTTAAATGCATTAATTTACACTGACAATATTAATCCCTAAGGCTTTATATCAATATTTTTTGGTAAATTTGCCCGAACATTCACTGGAAGCTGCTCGTTATTGTCTCCTGCGACGCCCGTTCGGGCGTCAAAATGGTCGTTCCACGAAATGAAGGACACACCTGGTGGATATCCTCGGACAAAAGGTAGCCCGCTTGGTCGGGCATATATGCCTGAAAGCGAATAAGCCCGGATCGCGTATGCGAATGGCATCGTTAACCAGATAAAAGAGCTTTTTCAGAAACGAAAAATTGGAATTGAAATATATTTCATTTTTAATTACTTCTCGCCCAAATTAAATTCAGAAATAATTCATGTGGCGTATAGCCGCAGCCAATTTTTTTGCAATGACACACGCACACATTTGCCATCGTTCACATTAAGGATGTTGTAAATTCGGGGAATGTGTGCATATTAATCCGAAATTAAATCGACCAGCTTTGCTTTGTTCTCCTTTTGTTTCACACGTGGAAAGAGCGTTTATGGATATTTTCCAGGGCGAACGATAAATGAAATCTAAAAACAGAATTTTCCTGGTACTGGTTATGTGGTTTTATCAGTGCATCAATGATTATGTATGGAATAATTTCAAAAAATCAATTTTGGATCTGATTTGTTGAATTTGATTGGTTTTAAATGGCATCATTTCAATTCCAAACACGCATGTAAGCCTAATCTAAAGCTGCCAAATATTATACAAACCTTAAATACACAGACAGCCATTAATTTTGAATTATTTAAAAAAATTTTCCTAAATCAACGTTAAAGATGGAAAATTAATTACTTTGCTTCCCTAGGTTCCAATTAATTTCGGGCAGTTTATCCTTATTTTACTTCCACCTAAAGTTGGCTCATGCACCGCTGATTTAGTGTTGATTTGTGTACTGTGAATGTTATCTTTTACTTACTTGGCGTCCTTGTAAAACTCCTTTTTGCCCAACTGTACTGCTGCTGTTTCATGCTCTAAACTGCACAATGCCTGTATGCACGTTTTATCTATGTCCCGTTGTCTTGCTCCTAATCAAGTTTCCTGAGAAATTATGCGATCACCTTTGGTTTCGTAGAAAGGACACTCTCAGGGTTAGATATTGTGCACAAAATTAAAAGCAATAAAGCTGGAGGATGTCTTCTTGTAATGGTGGAGAAATACATGCGGAGATGCTTGAGAAATAATTTTCTGGGCCATATCCACAGACATTCTGTACTTTTTCTTACGGTATCAAAATAAAAGATTGATAGAAGGATATAGCGACTCACTCGTCTAACCAGATGACGAACGTAACAAAACAAGACTCTACAAGTAAGTGTACAAAAATTCGAAAGGAACAAATTATTATAAATCAATTGGAAGAAATATAATCTAGTTTGATTATTTATTAAAAAAGTACAAAAAGATAGATAAAAAAAATATAAAAAAACAAAGAATACACTTCATATAAGTTTAATTTTACAATACGCGTGGATATACAATATTTTTTGTTTTGCCACTGTCTGCGTAGATATAAAAACTATCTGGTTTGCCGACTCGGGAACACGCAACATACAGTTGTCCATGTGAAAAGCAATCCGCATCTAAATCTAAACTACACAATTCTAAAGATTGACCTTGAGCTTTGTTGATTGTGATTGCAAATGACAATCGAATTGGGAATTGCAATATTTTAAATTGAAATGGTGTATCAGTCGGGATTATGGGTATTCGAGGAATAAGGACATCTTCACCTTTGAAAGGTCCCGTTAAAATCGTTGCTTCCACTACTTTACTCATTAATTTCTTTACTGCAAGTCGCGTGCCGTTGCAGAGTTTTGGCTGATTAATATTCAGCAAGAGGATAATTGGCACACCTATTTTCAATTTTAATATGTGTAGTGGCATCCCTGGCAGATCAAGTGAGTTTGAAAATTCCGTTGGATAATTAACTACTTCATCTGCTTCCACAACGGTGTCTATCGACTTATATGTAATTTCATCACTTTGAATACTGGATTGAATAACATTACTAAGTTTAAAGACATATTTATTCCTTGCGGGAAGGATAGCTCGTTCACTGAGCGAATCGTGATTTCTATGATTTATTTGAATGTCAGGAAATACTTTTTCGATCAGTTCTTCTTTCGATGTTACTAAATTACAAAAATGATCAGGAAATGATATTCGTCTAGACGTCTCATCGACTGGCAGCTATGCATTTCCAATTTCCAGTAATTGTCGTGAGACTACCTTAGCTGATGGATCATTCTGCAACTGGACACGCATTGTGTCGAATATAGTGTTGAATATTTCAGGCAAGCATTTATTTCGTCTGCTGGTGTCGATCGAGAAATTACAGGCATTGTTTGCCTAAAATCTCCTGCGAGCAACATTAATGCATTCCCGAATGGTTGAACGTTTCCACGTAAATCACGTAACGAGCGATCAAGAGCTTCAAGCGATTTTTTATGTGCCATCGTGCATTCTTCACAAATAATTAGTCTACATTTTTGTAATACTTTTCCCATACCGGATGCTTTGGAAACATTGCACGTAGGAGTCTCGATGATTTGTATGTTTAATGGCAACTTTAGATCTGAATGCGCAGTTCTTCCACCTGGTAACAATGTCGCAGCTATTCCAGACGAAGCAAAAGCTAAGGCTTTGTCATTTTTTGATCGAATCGCTGCTAGAATCAATCTAATGAGGAATGTCTTCCCATTTCCTCCTGGCGCATCCAAAAAGAAGATCCCCCCAACTCCGTTATTTATCATTTACATTATGTAAATAAACAATGTAATTGGGAACGAATATTGTTTCTCTTGTGATGCGCCATTACTATTGCGGTTGTCAGCGAGTGTTTTCCTCGCTTCCGGCAGATGGCGCGGTCACTGGTACCCTGTGGCAACACTGCCACTCAAACCATCGAATATGAAACGAAGTGAGGATCGGCAGGATATTAATTTTTGACAGTTAATCCTATAATCTCTCTCGCAAGTGAACCGCCATATTTTATAGACGCGATTGTTTCTAGATAATAAATATATTTTATTACATTGTATCCGACGTGTTTTATTTGGACTTAGGTTGAGTGAATCCCTAAATTGGTGACGCCGACGTGATTCCCCTGGTTAAAATAACATTTCGATTGACTCTAAACTGTGAAAGTGCAACGCATTTCTCTTGTTTTCGTGAAGTGAAACTCAATTCTCAAAATGGCTACCGCACCAAATGTTGAGACCCCGCAAACATCTAAAAGCCCAAGTGTGTTACCACCGATCGCGCCGCGACCTTCAACATCCGCGAATCTGTTTGTAGAAGCGTCGCGAATTACGAAATTCCCGGCATTTTACAGATACGATCCCGAATTCTGGTTCGAGCAGGTGGAAGCCACTTTTCATACGCATCACATCACGCAAGACGAGACAAAATTCAAGTACGTCATCCAGTATGCGGAACCGGAGATTTTGTCTCACGTCATTTCTATCGCCAGGAATCCACCGTTGGAAAATAAATACGAAGCCTTAAAGCACCGGATATTGATGGCATTCGCAGAATCCACAGAGTCGAAATTGAGGCGGAATCTAGAAGGTAAGAAGCCATCATATTACTTGCAGGATCTGCGCAATACGGGAGGAGAGCAGGTAACAAACGCGATGCTCCGGTCGCTGTTGTTAGAGCAACTTCCTGAAAACATACGAGTCGTTTTGGCCATAGCAAGCGAGCCCGATGTAGATAAACTGGCAAAGATGGCAGACTTAATGTTGGAGTTGCAAAATTCACCTGGAGTCTCAACAGTTCGTCAACAACCAGAGTCAACGGTAAGAAACGAAGCGTTATCCCAGATCCTAGACCGTCTTGAAAGATTAGAATTGCGGACGCAAAATCGATCGTGTTCTAAAACGCGCAGCAGATCGAACCAAAGAAGATCGCGGTCTAGAGGAAAGCTTTGTTTTTTTCCACACGCGCTTTGGCAAACTAGCCAGAAACTGCAAACCACCCTGCCAGTGGAAGAATTCCGAAACGACGTCGGAAAACTAAATTCGTCGTCCCGAATAACGGCGGCCGAGGACGACCAACTTCGATTCAGTAATCGCCGACTAATCATGCTTGAACGAAAAAGCGGAACGCGTTTCCTTATTGATACTGGGGCCGATATTTCAGTCCTGCCACGGGACAAAATTCTGAGCACTCCAGGAAAATTGGAATTGTACGCAGCCAACAACACACCGATCAAAACATACGGCCAGAAGGTGATGACGCTTGACCTCGGACTGCGAAGACCATTTGCCTGGAGATTTGTAGTTGCGGATGTAAAGCAACCAATAATCGGAGCGGACTTATTGCAACATTTTGGCCTAATAGTTGACTTGCGTCGGAAAAGGTTGGTGGATGGCGAAACAAAATTAGCAGCCAACACTAAACACACAAATGAAGCCCATGTGACGATCATGACAATTAAAGAAAACATGGAGTACCACGATCTACTGAAGGAATATGTCGATTTAACTGTTCCTTCAGATACGAGAAAAGTGATGGCTCATGGCATTTACCACCATATATTGACAAAAGGACCTCCAGTCGCCGAAAAGGCAAGACGCCTAACTCCCGAAAAGCTTCGTCAAGCAAAAGCAGAATTCGACTTCATGCTTCAACAAGGAATTTGTCAGCCATCATGCAGCCCGTGGGCAAGTCCATTGCATCTTGTCCCGAAGAAAACTGGCCAATGGAGACCATGTGGAGATTATCGGCGTTTGAATGCAATCACTGTTCCGGACAAATACCCGATCGCTCATCTTAGTGACTTTGCTCACAAACTGAGTGGGTGCACCGTATTTTCAACGCTGGATTTAATGCGAGCATACAACCAAATTCCCGTGGCTCCAGAAGATATCCCGAAGACGGCCGTAATAACACCATTCGGGCTGTACGAATTCAAAGTGATGACGTTCGGCTTGTGTAACGCGGCTCAGACCTTTCAACGCTACATTGATTACGCTCTACGAGGCCTGAACTTTTGCTACGCGTACATTGATGACATCCTCGTTGCTTCCAAGACACATGAGGAGCACCGCGAACATTTAAAAGTCATTTTAAATAGACTGCGTGAATATGGATTGTCTATAAACGTAGGAAAATGTACGTTTGGAAAACCAACGATCGAGTACCTTGGCTATCTCATCGAACAACAACGCATCAGACCTCTTTCAGGAAGAGTTGAAACGATCCTCAACTTTAAGAAGCCGTCAACTATTATGGAACTGCGCAGATTCCTGGGAGCAATTAATTTCTATCGAAAATCACTGAAAAACGCAGCTGCTATCCAAGCGCCTCTCCATAAATTTCTCGTTGGTGCAAGAAAGAAGGATAAGCGTCTGATTGAATGGAATCAACAAGCGGATAAAGCTTTTGAAGAGTGCAGGAAGCAAATTGCTAATGTAACCTTGCTAAGTCATCCAGTTGAAAACGCACCGCTTGCGATCAAAACTGATGCGTCAGATACAGCGATGGGAGCAGTGCTGGAGCAGTTTACCAACAATATTTGGGAGCCTCTAGGATTTTACTCAAAGAAGTTTACGGAAACGCAATGCAAATACAGCACGTATGATCGCGAACTGCAGGCAATCTATTGTGCAGTAAAATTCTTCCGGCACATGGTTGAAGGACGTCCACTTATAATCAAAACTGATCACAAGCCCATCACATTTGCATTCAAACAAAAAGCTGACGAGGCATCACCACGACAGTTGCGTCAATTGGATTACATTAGCCAATTTTCGACAACTTTAGTTTTCATAGCAGGAAACGAGAATATCACAGCAGACGCATTGTCACGGATCAGCTCCATCACTATGCCAGTCTCCATCACCAGCCAAGACTAAGCGGCAGCTCAAAAATACGATGACGAGCTGAAGCAGTTACTTCGAGGGGAAACATTGTTGAAATTGCGTAAACTTTGCATCGACGACTCGGATACAACTGTGTATTGCGACGTATCAACTGCGGAAATCCGTCCATACATCCCAAAGATTTTCAGACGGAAAATATTCGAAATGACACTCAGCCTGTCTCATCCTGGGGGACGAACCACAAAGAAAATAATCAGCCGGAAGTATGTTTGGCCCTGCATATCAAAAGACATCCTCGAATGGTCCAGATCATGTCTCGCATGTCAGCGAAGTAAAACCGGACGACATTCAAAACCTCTACAAGGTCATATTCAAATGCCTGACGCAAGGTTTAATCACGTCCATATCGACATAGTTGGACCCTTGAATCCATCAAAAGGATTCCAATACGTACTGACCATCATCGATCGCTTTACGAGATGGCCTGAAGCAATTCCCATCAAAACGATTACTGCGGATGAGATCGCCACCGCCTGTTACGCGAACTGGATATCGCGTTTTGGAGCTCCTGCTGTTTTGATATCAGACCAGGGATCACAGTTCGAATCACTCATTTTTCAATCACTAACTCATTTAGTGGGCTGCAAGAAAATACGAACCACAGGTTATCATCCTGCAGCGAAAGGAATGATCGAACGATGGCATCGGTCGTTAAAAGCAGCGATAATGTGCCATAACAGCAACGAGTGGGTCGACATTCTTCCCACCGTCTTATTGGGACTTCGCACCAGTATCAAGGACGACATTGGTGCAACATCGGCAGAGCTCGTCTATGGGACAACACTCCGTATGCCAGGAGAATTCTACTTCAATGAAGACATGCCACATGATCCCAAGCTTTTCGTTCAAAAATTCCGTAAACATATGAAGGACATACAAGCAATTCCAGCATCACGTGATGACAAACGCAAGGTTTTTGTCCACAAAGACCTTTCAACTTGTTTGCATGTTTTTGTTCGTGTTGACCGAGTAAGGAAGCCTTTGGAGCATCCATATCAAGGCCCCTACAAAGTCATTGAATGAACGTCCGGAAATGTCTTCAAGCTGGAAATAAATGGGAAACTCTTAATATCAGCACCGAACGAATTAAACCTGCATATTTCGAATCCACTGCAGATCCAGCTATGCAGCCGTCTTTAGATCAGCAAAAACGGATTCCCAGAACGTATGCCGGTCCGAAAACAAAACATCGAAATGTGACATTTAGCAATGTTTAGTATTCAATTGCCAACATTTGCTGAGTTGACAGACGTCCAATGTATCCAGGAGGGAGTACTGTGGCGACACTGCCTACTCAAACCATCAAATATGGAACGAAGTGAGGATCGGCAGGATATAAATTTTTGACAGGTCCCTGTAATCACTCTCTCACAAGTGAACCGCCATATATTATAGACGTGATTTTTCCTAGATAATAAATATATTTTTTTATTTTTCATTGTATCCAACGTGTTTTTAAATGGACTTAGGTTGAGTGAATCCCTAAACACCAAAGAAGTAAAAATAACTATTATCAAAGGAGATCATACTCAGGACAAAAAAGAAGTCGTCTATGTAAACCTTTCACAATATGTACAACAAATGTATGGCTTTGCTGGGCCTTTTTAAGGGATCCTAAATGATTCTTCAAGTCTGAAAATTATTTTAGACAATCCAATAGGCCTGAAAAAATTATTGGTTTTCTTCACAACAGTACAATAAATAGTACAATAAATGAAAAGAAGAATGGACGTTGAAAATGCTTTGAGTCAAGAAGTACAAAACCCGCGTTAGAACCGCAAAAGAAACAAACGTTTAACATTATCTGAACTACTTGATTTTCCGCTTTTGATTGAAGATCAGCTCAAGATTTTATTCACAGGCTCGTGCCGATTTTCTCAAGCTCTACTTTACTTCAAAGTAGAATGAATCAATCAATATTAATAGCAATAGTAAAGTCTATCGCATATACATTCATTATATTTGCAACGGTAACGATTTCAAAAGTATTTTCCGTAATTGCTGTAATTGCCCGAATGGCAACCGTACAGTGAAATGCTGTTCATATGTAGCAGTTATTATTTGTCATATGGACGGTATTTATCTAGAATCGTGCGTCCTGCTCAGGTCCTAACTAAGTTATTTGCGACTCAAAGTATTCCAGTTAAAACACAGGGTACAGCGACGAATAATTTTCGTTTCTTGTATTTTGACTCACATCAAAAAGTAATAATATGGTTTTTTTTGGTTGGAAGGTGAAGGCTATTTACGCCCTGAGTGAATCGTTGCCTTGATCTCAATTAAGCAGAGAGTCCCTTCAAGATTTGCAAATCTCTGTGCTTTGGGCCACGTCAGATTTCCTTGTGTCCTTGTGTCCTTGTGTCTAACTTTGCGTTCTCTCTAGAAATGGTATGATTTTCTAACTTTTTATGCTCCGCTGCTTTTGACCGAAAGTCTTTCGTGTCCCCGTTTCAAAAATACTGTTTAATCTAGATGTCCTTTAAGATCTGCCTCCATACTCCTCTTTGTTTGTTCAATTTATATCTGGTTACAATCGGAGCAAGCAGTGTAATGTACTCCGAACTTTCCACAAGCAATTTGCACTGCTCCTTCCTCTTAGCTCTTCAAGCCCTCTCGGGTCTTCGCTTCCTGCAACAAGCGCATCTAACTGTCTCGGTCCATTTATCGCGTCCTCCAATTTCGAAATCCGAGCTGGGATGAACTGTCTTCGCCAACAAAGTCAGACTAGCGTTTCTTTAGTTTCCCCACTGGCCACCGCCCTTTATTTCTCCCAACGAATACCTTTTTGGACATCCGTTGCTCGTCCAGACGATTCACATGACCAGCCCACTGCAGCTTTCGGTGACTTGCAATCGTTGAGACCCCTGGTTCGTCAAAAATTTCATACAGCTCATGGTTGCGTCGAATTTACCATTGATCCCCGTCTAGTTATCTGCCTCAGCACCCGTCGCTCAACGGCGTTCAATCTATTTGCGGACGATTGGGTATAGGTCCATATATTACGTCCATAGCAGCAAAGCACAGTTCTTCTCATAGATTTCTCGAAGAAGTCGTGGCTGGTCTTCGTAATCGTCAAAACTGAATAAAACATTTATATTATATTTTTGAATAAAACGTATATGCGAGCTGTACTCTTCCACATATTTCATCTATTTCAGCAGTGGCTCCCGTTATTTCGATACCTAGATACACAAGTTCACCCACATTTTCAATAGTATATTTGCGAATTTTGACATTTTGCGCATTTGGGATCCGTCATGAGCGTTGTTCTATTCTCATTGATTTATAACCATACTAGTTTTGCTTCGCGGTCGAGTTTCGTTAAAAGTTGAGCTTTTAGCGACCGTGATAAAATATTAATATCATCCGGATAGGCTACCATTTGCCTTGACATGTATCATATAATAATGTGTCCCTTGTATCGAAAGGTAGCTGTCTTATGACGCATTCCAGAGCCAAAATGAATAACAAAGAGGTCAGCCCATCTGCCTGCTTTAGCAAAGCCTATCAATACTTCCGTATACTTGCTTAGAAACATCGAAAATCTGGCAAGAGTCGATATTGAACTTCCAGCGTTTCTCAAGTGCCGGTTTGGCAGTTAGCAATTGGTCTATCGTCGATCTACTAGCACTAAAACCTACTTGGTACTCCCCGATAATAGTGTTGGCGTATGGTCTGATTTTATTTTCTTAGACCTTCGAAAATATTTTGTATGCACTGTAGTTTGTATCCTTTTTTTGGGAATAGGAATATAACTGATTGTCTCCACTCGTTCGGCATAAGTTCTTGTCGCCAGATGGACTGGATGACTTTGGCGATGGTTTTCTGAACACTAATGCCTAATTAATTATCTCTACTGGAACTTCATCAATGACCGGTGCCTTGTTATTGTTTTGATGGGGGAGGAGACCTCAACCAGAGAAGGTGGTGCTAATGAAAGCTCTCCAGAACTACCTATATCTGAAGGTTCCGAAAATCTGGAGCTGCGCGGAGGATTAAAAACTTTATTGAAATATGATATCCGTCTTTTCTTACTCCTGCGATGATGTTACCGATGTCATCACGGCAGGCCGTTCTCTTCAGCTGAAAACCTTCAAGCTTCAAGCTTTCACTAGTTTTTGTGCTTGTCGTGTGTTGTTGCTCAATTGATTTACATCGACTGTTGTCGTTTGTTTCATTGTAAGGTCTATATGGTGCAATCGTGTCACGATGGCATACCGCATTGCAAACTTTAGCGTTGAAGTCACCCGTAATTATTTTTTTGTTTTTTATAGGCAATGAGTCAACTTGTCTTTTAAGATGATAGAAGATCGTTTCCATCGTTTCTTCGTCTTTTTCTTCGGTCGGTTCGTGTACGTTTATCAGCCAAATTTTGAAGAATTTTGCTTTTATATGGGTCGCAAACAATCGTTCATCAATTGCCTTAAAGTCAGTGACATGTGATTTGAACTCCCTATACACAATGGAGGCCACTCCAAATCCCGCTTTCCAGCGGGCCTCTTCCTTTTGCATATTGCGTGCGACCTGAATATCACTACCAGTCCAGTTAGTTTCCTCGATTGCTATTATTTAAAAATTATATTGACTGGTCTTTTGTGACAGGTCCTCAACAGTGCCAGAGTTATTCACCGATCTGACATTGCAGGATCCAAGGAAATAGTCCTTTTTTCGGTCGCAACGTCGTTACCGTAGGCAGCATGTTTCAAACAATTGAGGGGTTTAGGTATCGTGAATAAACCCGTCGCACGATCTCCACTCCGCTGCCCTGGTAATTCCGTATTCCGGTAATTCTTTTATTCCGTTATCAGGCGCGAAATGCTCGCACTCCCTTTCTTTCGTCGTTACAAAGAACTGTAAATAGGATTTAGTAGCAGAGCTGCAGGTGTGTTTACAGTTATTAGCATTTTTCGGCATTCAATTTCCCATAATTGTGGAGCCTGGAAACCCAATATGCGACACTGAAACCTTTTGCTAGCATATATTCGTGGGATAAGGGAAGAGATACATGGCAGCTGTGGATTGGGAATACATGGGCATCCCTCCTCCTTTCTCAACCGGGCTTGCGACCGTCTAAGTAGGTTGCCTCTGCTGCTAAACATAATCACTTCGTAAACATTCCTCTTTAATTTGTTTTTCAGAGGGAATCGTATTAAACATTAATGGAATTCTGCTTTTAGGGTGGGTCCTGTGTAGTCCTCTTCGATACAAAGTGTAGAAAGTGTGATGATATTTCTCTTAACGCAATGGTATATACCTCATTTTAAAGAAAATGGTTCAGCCTACTATTATAAAACATCAGAAAAGGACATTTGAACTGTAAATGTTTCAAAGAATATCAGAATCGGTGCAATTTTTTTTATTTCACATGTTTTAGATAGTTTATCAGACGACATACCTCCTCATACCCTATGCGTGGATAAACAGGGATAAATGGGGAGAATTTTCCAAAGCATATCCTGTCCGGTAGCTGCCATACAAATTGAAATAGCCAATTGTGTAAAGTAGTCGAATTATATTTATAAAATGGCATTTTTGGATCAGCACTGGAAGGTTCTTTGCTGAAGGGGCTTTGAACATATGACGATTTTTATTGATAAACATAGGGAAGCAAAATACACCTCTATGTTCCATAAAGGATGTGGCAAGTGCCACAGCCGTTCTTGGCTAAGATGCAATTGTAAGTTTTTATTTACGACTTATTTGTGTATGTGGTAATCAAATTAATAACAGGACCGATAGTAGTTGGGTAATACTTGAATAGCAGTTTTTAATATTTTATATTTATTTTTTTTGTAGGATTTAATTCCTGCTTGAAATTCCGGAGTCATCTTAACAGTGCAGGGCTAAAGGTTGAAGAAGTGCAGCAAACTGAAGAGTGTGATGACTCAAATAGACCACAGAGCATAGACCATACGGAATTTAGCCCCAGAGTCCTGGAATGATTTAGGTGTAGAACCTTTCAATTCGAGAAAATGGAGATCCTTTCATATCTTCGCAATAAGTACATCATAATTAACAACAATATTGTTGAAAACTATTCTAAAGGGAAGGTGGTTCCATCGCCATCAGAGTCGGCGTCAACACTAGGAATGAAACATTTCGCAAGTTTATTTTGACACTGGTTCCCGAATACTGCATTTTTCATGTTTTCAAATTTGATTAAAATAAAAGCCTCAACAAGGATGCACGAAATTTTCATTCAAAATTCATTCTGAATAACCCTCCCACTTAAAAAGTAATTATGGCGTTTGAATTTGAAATTTCATTTAAGCGCGACAGAGCATCTGACAAACGTCACGCAACTCGTTGCGAGGAATTTAGGTTTTTCCGAATATTTCTCGTCTCGCATCAATGCATCGCAATCATTGTACGATGTCGTATACAAACGACATGAATGCATACAAACGTATGTTTTTTTTTTTTTTTAAGTTCACACTGGGAGGATACCAGCTTAAAATTGGCCCGGGCTGCTATGGCACTGGCCAGCGTTGTCGATCCTGTGAATTATATCATTATTACTTGTTCATAGTTAGTCTGTGGCTTAGTTATATTTTGATTGTGTGGGTATGAGTGATATGTCGTTGGGTGTTATATGTTAGGGTTCGCTTCTGCTAAGAACGCTCCAAGGCTGTCAAGTAAGTTACTGTCGTTTTTGAGAATTATGTCTTTAATATTATTGTAATTAAGAAAAAGATTGTGATTTGCCCTGATCCTTTCGTATTTAGTGCAGTGAAACAATTGGTGATCTATTGTGTCAGTTTTGTTGCATTGTATGCATAGATCGGTAGAGCTTATTTTAATTTGAAAGAGACGAAGTTTATTGTAGGCTCTGTTTGTGAGGATTCTCTTGATGGTTTTGATATGTTTGGGGGTGATATTGCTTTTGTGAAACCATGGTTTCCCTTTGTTGTTGAGATGGTGTGCCTCTTTCCATATGCAGAGTGCGTAGTTGGTGGTTTGAGCTCTAATTCTGCCCTTCCATTCATTGTCAATTTCTTCTTTTATTAAGTTTATTATTTCGTCCAGTTCATATTGTGTGTCCATGATACTATGGCTTAAAACACCTATTTTGGCTTGTTTTTCGGCTGTTTCTAACGGCATGATGCCCGCGTGTCCCGGGATCCAGATAAAATTGAAGATCTTCTCTGGGTAATTTTCAATGAATTTCCATATATCTTGTGTGGTCTTTCTGTATTCTTGATTTTCCTTTAGACTTTTGATAGCATTATTGGAATCAGTGAAGACAAAAATCTTATGGTGATTCTGTATGTTGTTCCTATTTAGGGCCGACAGGATGGCGTGTAGTTCTGCTGCTGTTGTTGTTACGCTATTGCGGAGGCTAGAATTGTATGTGGTGTTGTTGTTAAGGTTCAGGAATCCTATCCCTGTGCCAAAGAGATTTTTGGCTGCATCGGTCACCAGTATCAGGGCATTTTGTTTTTTGAGGTTATCTGTATACTTCTTGAAGGTAAGGTTGGGTTTTGTTTGGTTGTGGGTATGGAGGAAAGAGGACGTTGTTGAGAAAGGTGTGGTGAACAGGTTAGCTGGTCTTATAGTCCGGTGAGTTGGGTTGAGCTTTCTCAGGTGGTGATTAAATTTGTGGAGGATGTAATTGTAGCTGCTTTTGTGGACTGGATCCTGTTCAGTCCATGTTGGTCTGAAAGTGTTGTTGACAATTTGTTTACCTAATTCTTTCGCCGTTAGTAGAGCTGCTCTATCTGTAGATTGATGTTCGGATGCCATGTTAAAAGCATAGAGGTTGGGTGTGCTAGGGGGTAAACCTAGGCATTGCTTGAGAATCTTAGCTTTGAGCCTGTCCATGGTATTGAATAAGTATGCTGGTGCATGTGCCATTGTAGTTAGTCCGTATTCTATTTTGGGCCTGACTAATGATTTGAAAAGATTTAGAGCCAGGGTGGGGCTAAAGGGATTTGTGGATCTGTTCAGATATTTTATTATGTTGCCTATGTTGTTAAAAGTTTGGATGTGTTCTTCCTGTGTTCTAAAGGTTAGATTTTTATTTAGTTTGATGCCTAGGTATTTTATGCTATTGCTCCATTTGATTTGGGTGTTATTGTGTTTGAGAATTATATCTGTGTTCCTACTATAGTGGAAATTAATGGCTTGTATTTTGTCCGGGTTGAAGGGTAGCTTGAGGTTGTCACTCATTGTTTAGTTTGAGTTGAAGTAGGTTAATCGTGTGCTTTAAATTAGTTCCCTCAGTTAGAATGAGGAAGTCATCAGCATATTGTAGAAGAGTTGTGTTGCTGTCAGATATATTGTGCAGTTTGGGAGTATATATATTGAAAAGAAGTGGGCTCAAGACGTCACCTTGTGGCAGACCATTGGAGATTGTCATGTGTTGTTGGTTGAGGTGGAGTATTCTTTCTTTATATAGATTTATGATCCATGAGGTGTAGGTTTTTGGGATGTTGAGATCTGAAAGAAGTTTGTTCAGGATCTGTATGTCGACTTTCTCAAATGCATTTGAAAAATCTATAACACAGGCAGTTTTGAAGGGGAAAGTGGATTTGTTTTCAAGTTTTTGTAAAAGGGTGTTAAAGCATGTTGTCGAGGATTTGTTTTTTGTGTAAGCAAAAGTAAGAGTTGGTAGTGGATTTGTGTTTATTAGGTGTGTTTCGATTCTTTGTTTTATAAGTTTATTTATGATTTTAATGGGAACCCTGAGGAGGGATATGGGTCTATAGTTGCTGAGGTCTTCTAGATTTCTATTGGGTTTGGGAACGGGAACGATTCTGATATGCCTTCCTGATGTGGGTATGTCACATCTATTGACTGCATCATTAATAGCCTGTAAAAGATTATTCGGGTGATGTGTGAGTAAGGCTTTAATTAGATTGTAATTAATGTTATCAAGACCAGGGGTTGTGGATTTACGTTTCTCATTTATAACATTGTTGAGTTCTTCCTGTTCGAAGTCTGGTGGGTGTTCCAGTGGATTGTGTGGCATCATGTTTAAGGTGTTATCAGGGTGGTGCTTTGATTTAATCATGTTGAGGTAGGTTTGGGTCTGGTCCTTATCAAGGTTGTATCTTGAGGGGGGTTCTTTATTATTCCTAATACTGTTGATAAATCTCCAGAAGTTATTTATGTTTCCGCTGCCTCTGATTTGTTCTAGCTTGTTCTCTGCTTGGCCTCTTTGGATCTTTGCCTCCAGTTTGTTTTTACCTCGTGGAGAATTGCCCAGTTGGCATTTGATTTGAGTCTGTTGTAATTAAGTAGTGCCTTATTTTTTATTTTCCAGAGCCTTGCTAAATCCTTGGACCACCAGTGTTTGGGGGTGTGCTTGTATCTTATCGTGTTTGAGTTTAGGTCTATTAGGTGGCTTAGTTTATCGTATATACTATTGAGGTTTGGTGAAAAAGGGGTTTTGTTTATTTCTTGAGCGATGTTCCTATATTTGATTTTCTTGGTGTTTGAAATGGGTGTACTGGGCAAGCAGATTTTAATTGTTATATGATTACTGTTGCTGATGTGTTCCTTGTCTTCCATCCAGAGGATACTATTCCTATTCATGTTACTAAGAGTTATATCCGGCGTTGACTGTAGAATTTTTCCGTTCTTGTTTGTTGTTTTATAAGTGTATATGCCAGTGTTCAATGTTTTGCGGTTGTGTTCCGTCATCCAACTTTTCAGAATTCTGCCTTTGGCATTGTTAAGATCATCTCCCCATTCCTTGTTTCTTGCGTTTAGATCTCCTCCGATGAGTATGTCTTTGGTGCAGTCTAAGATGTTGGAAAGCTTGTCTAATTCTTCTTTGAAAAATTGGGTATTGATCGAGGGGGAAGCATATAGGGATGCTAAAATTATGTTGTGTTTAAGGTTTAGGGTCTGGATTACTACATTTTCTATACGACTGTTCGTGTGTATCTGTCTAAACTTAATGTCCTTTCTGATTAATATTGCAACTCCTCCTCCTATGTTGTTGTCTCTGGTTTTGAAGATTATATTGTAGTTGGTAAACTTCATATTAATATTGAAATTACTGAGTATTTCTTGTAGGAGTGCGAAGGCTATGTTATTCTTGTATAGGTAGTATTCTAGATTGTCCTTGTGCTTGTTGATACTTTGGATGTTTAGTTGTAAAATGTTCATGTGTTAGATGATAATGTTGTTGTTACTCTTTCTTGTGTTACTTTTCTCATTACCAGAGTTGGCGAGGTATTTCTGTAGTGTTTTTACCCATGCTTGAACACTAGTTATGAGTAAGTCCTCGTTTTCCTTGTTGTCTCCGGTATTTCTGTTGATTTCATCTACCATCTTTCCTAGGAGTTTTTCCAATTCAGTGGTTTTGTGTGGGTTACATGTAATGGGTTTGTTTGGTATGGTGAGGGTTTCAGTAGAGGGGAAACTATTTTTAACGATGTTTCTTGATGTGTTGGGTTTATTGTTTATGCCAGCGATTTGGGCAAAGGAGCTTTTGAATAGTACCTTTTGCGTGTCCTGTTGGGGGTTTCTGGTATTGTGTCTTTCCGCGTTCGTTAGACTGGGGAAGTTGGCTTCATTAAGGTCCGCTACATCTAAACCCGCAAATTTGTTTCTGTTGATAATAACTCTTGCTTCTCTGTTTGTGATGTTCAGGATAGAGCTAACATCTACCTCTTGTTTATATGCTACCCATTTGGGGCATCTTCGATGTGTTGCTTCATGCTCCTCACTCTTACATAATACACACATGATTTTTGTGCATTTGTTGTCGCAATCGTTCGCACCACATTTAAGGCAGGTTTTCTTTTTGTTTTTGCAAAACTGCGCCGAGTGACCTAGGAGGCCGCAGTTTGTATGTACATTGTCTTGGTCGAAATTTAAAGTAGCTAACTTTGCTTATTATGTATTCGAATTTCAGAGCGTCCGGGAGGTCAGTACCTGCGAAGGTTATCTTCAGTGTTGTGGTTGGTATAAATTTGTTAGGGTCGTTTCTATCTCTGGTATTCAGCTTTTGTGCTTGTAGAATCTTTATATTTTCTAATAGAATTCCCATTCTATTGCAAGGCTTAGCTGAGTTTACTATCTCATCTGTGTTAATTTCGTGCGAGATGTCTCTGATGACTCCATATCTGTAAACAAAATTGCCGGGGATAAAGGCTCTGAGGTTATATTCTTTCAACTTGGTGTTGTCGACAGCATTGTTTGCTTCTGTAGCAGTTTCAAAGATTACCCTGAGTCTATTGAACCCAGCTTGCTTAACATCTTTAATGCCTTTGATGTTTAAGCTTTTGTTGTATACGAACATCTTCATTGGGGTTAGTCTAACCCAGTCACCATTTGTATCCACACTATCGATGAGGATTGCAAAGGATTTACCTTTCGCATCGGGTTGATATTTATTGACTTTCATGTTGGTTAGCGGGGCTTGAGGTGGTGTGGCGCGTGGTATGTCTTCAGAGGGGTTTGAGTGCAAAAATGTGTTATTTGGTACAAAGCTTTTCAACTCTCCCTTGCTTTTTGTATTACCGTTGTTTTCAACTAATCTTCTTTTTTTGAGAGTTTTGGTGTTTGGGTCCCCTGGGTCTGGGGGTCTATCCTCATAGTTTTCTTCCATGTCGCAGTTCACAGAATGAAATATTAAGGTGCTAGATGTATGCTATATTATGCTCGCCAATTGTTCACTTCACTTAAGAAAGTAAAAGGGTACTCACTGTTCTTTTCCTTTGTGAAAGTATTCCAGTATGTCAGTCAAAGTCCAAAGATCGTTATTACGCCAGGAACCAAGATATGGCGTTCGTAGGATTCTGAGAAAAACAATAGATGCTCGGGGAAAACCCTTCACTTCACTGATCTGAATACGTCCTTCCACTAACACGTTCCACATAGGAATGCGATACAAACGTATGTACGACGTGCGATTTGCCGCTGTCAAGGTGACAAGACGCGATGTTCCTAGTGGCAATCATCCGGTAATTTAAATTTAAACTCAAACCGAGGTGAAGACTATAATTCTTTATAACTTATGAACAAGTGAAAGTGATACTTAATAATAAAAAAAAAATACAGAACAATCTCCTGTCCCCCACAAACTGCAACGCCCGCCTGGGCCAGAAAGAGACGCTGTCGAGCGCCATTTTATAGTGGAAGGCGATGAAGTGTGTAAAACAAATCAAACGTTCCCCCAAAAGTAAGTGCTACCCCTCATCAAAAAGACATTACACTATCAGCAAAACAAAACGAAAAGCAAAAAAGAGCTAAAATGACGCCTCAGCCGCACGGATCCCCCCAGCTACTGCCAAAAGAGCAGACGGCAAAAAAAACTGAGCACCGAGCAAGCTGCAAATGAAAAATGCCCTCCTATCACCACAAATCAAGGAAGTAATAAGTAGAGAATTGCAAATCATATTGAAAAGTGGAGACCATCAGTCAACAGAGGACGCTATGGTACAAGAAACGAAAATTCCAAAAACAACAGCCACACGAAGGGAACAGATAGCCACCAACGCTGCTCACCAGGACGTTGAAATGGAAAGCGAAGGCCAAGTCTGCACCAACAACGAGGTCCAAACCGCACTCAAAAACGATGCCGAACACTTCAAACTGGCAACTGGTAGGCTAGTCATTAAGAAAAAGAATGTAGTCATAGTCCCAAATAACATTGGGAACAATTGTAATAGATTCGAAAGTATATCTCCCCTAAATAACCCCTATACTCCCCCAAGCACTAACATAACAACTACAAAGCCAATTTTTATTAATAATGTATCTCCGCCCGAGCTCCGCGTGATTATGTGTAGCTTCCCTGATGCAAAGTATCGCATCAAATCGCTGTCCCCTTCGTACCACAAGATATTGGTCGACGAGACAATAGCATATGACGGCTTAATGAACCTAATGAGAGAGAATAAATTATGTAGCCACATCTTCACCCCAGCCGCGCGCAGGAAACCGGTGGTAATATTAAAAGGTGTTAGCTTTCTGTTCACAGAGAAAGAGATCCTGGTGGATATCACCAAGCAAATACCCGAATTCAGACCCGTATTTGTCAATCAGATGACTACCACTTGGTCGAGGCAGAACAACGTGTCCCTCAACCTTTTCAGAGTTGTACTTGCGTTTGAGGAAGACCTCCGCAAAATTATCAAAATAAAATTCATCCTAAATTGCAAGGCAACATGGGAAAAGCCCAAGAAGGGTGACCTTCCCCAATGCTTTTGTTGCCAGTTTGGCCACGTCGCCGCTAATTGCGGCTATTCCCAAAGGTGCGTTGCTTGCGGTCAAGGGCACGAAGGCCAGTTGTGCCCTAGAAAAAGTCCAATAAACCCAAGAAAACAGGCTACAACAGACACCACCATCCCCCCAGTTTTCTGCGTCCTATGCTCACGCACGGGTCACCCAGCTAACTAGTCAAACTGCCCCGAGCGGGTTAAGCTCAGAGCCGAAATTGCCAAAAAACGAGCAACAAAAAACCAACGTCAGTTTATTTTCAACCCCAATAGCTTCCAGCAGCTGAGCCCACCAGCACCCGCTCTCAATATTGAACCTCCCACAGGACTTCTCCCTAGACATCAGTACTTCGAAGTCTTAAAGAGACCTGCAACTCATTCCGAGCCGGAACACGACGAATCAGCCTCGGAATGACAACGTACTGAACCTGATTGCACAGGATACTGTCAAGCATTTAGGCGTTTTCTTTGTAGTGATTATTAAAAAGGCTCGAGAATTTTGGATGACCTACAGGCACCTCCCAAATGAGGAAAGAACAGAAGCCTTACTTAACTTCTATATGAATTTGGTCGGAGAACAGTAAGCTCAGAACACTGGCAATTAACATAAAATCTCTAAACTACGCGAAAAGTGTATAGCACTGGAGGACATTTTAGAAGAATATAGGCCCGACTTAGTGTTTTGAACGAAACACGCCTCTTAGAAAAGCATAAACCACACTCTCCACATTCTAATATTTTCCGCAATGATGAGGGTAGAGGTACCGCCATTTTGGCACGCACCAATCAAAAAATCTACCAAGTTGATTGCCATGTCATGTCCTTATCCTGTACTCTAGCCACGCTCCACCTCCAGGGACAACGGAGCCACATCCGCAAAGTCTTGCTCGGGTCACTCTTCATCTCATGCGACAGCGGACATGTCCTACGACCCAAGCTGAACCAAATAATCACCATAGGCAGGGATATGATGAGACAATTATCGGGGGTGATCTCAACGCTAGACATTCATCGTGGGGTCACCACATAATAAACATTAACAGCTCAGTCATCTTCAGCTGGCTATCGCCCGGGCACCAAACGTCTCTAAGCATTATCAACGCGGGCTTGCCAACATTCCCACGAGGAAGATCATTCCTCGAAAACTTCAACTTATCGGTTTCGCTCTTAGGCTTGGACGGCTTACCCCTAAATTTCACTAGCACAACCATCATGCCTTACTTCTTGACGTCGCTCTTCACGGTGTAAGGATGCCACCACCTCAAGCACTCGCCCGAACATACCGGGGCGTAGATTGGCAGACCTTTGACGAACAACTCTCCGACCACCTGGAAGGAAAATTTCACCATCATCGAATATACAACAACAATGAAATAGATGACTCAATTCAAACGCTTTCCTGCTATATTCTAGAATTGATGAACACACACGCACCAGGAAAACCACCAATTTCCTCCAAATACGGTAACATATCCCATCAAACAAGGAACTTAATTCGAACAAGAGTCAGATGGCAGCAACGCCTAAAGAGGATCTTCCACCGAAATTTAAATCGAATTAATTCAGAATACATCACACTAAAGTCCCAAATTCATTGCCTGGAGACACTGATAATGGAGAACGTGTACGCTGAAATGAACAAAGCGTTTAATTACAGGCTATCCGCTATGAAACCTTCCCCCAACGTATTCAAGGAGATTAATGCTCTTACGGGCCGTCAAACTGCCAAGTTCTCAATAAACAGAGACCACATTCAATTAAATGGACAACTGCTTTTTACGACGGAACAGAAATTAGCCGCTTGTGCGCTACACTACGCCCACCTATATAGGGAGAGAACGTCCTCGGACCAATGCACAAACACAGTTGTAGAGAAAATGGTCAATAACTACCTAAACGGATACCAAGGCTCCTACCGCACCACCTTCTCGCCAACCAGCAGAGCCTCTAATCACTCAAGAGAGCCGTTCAAACGTTTTTTTGCATGTCTCGAGCAGATATTAATCGCCCTCCGCTCAGTCAAATTCAAAAAGTCCAGTGGTCCTGATGGTATCCCAAATTACGTACTATGGAAATGCTCCAACGCTATTCATAGGCCATTCACGCCTGGAAAACGGCTTTGCTACTCCCCACACCGAAGAAAGAGGCCAACGGTGACCTAAAAAAGCTTAAACCAATACCCCTGCTCTCAAACCTAGGAAAAATTTTGGAGAAAATCATCCTTCTCTCCTTTAAAGTCTTCGCCAAGCCCCTCGTACCAGCACAATGATTTGGTTTTATGGAAAAGGTGTCAACCGAACAAGCAGTCCTCCTTCTACGCGACTACATATCATCAGGTCTAAGGAAGAAAGAGGCAACTGTGGCTTGCTCAATTGACCTTGAGAAAGCATTCGATTCCGTACGGGCCAAGGGTCTCTTGTACAAACTCCTCAAAACACACTGCCCCACCCCACTGACTCGGATTATAGCCAACTTCTAAGGCCAAAGAACCCTCCAAGTAAAAATTTCCAATGCCTTCTCTAATTCTATCAACGTACGCTCTGACGTCCCCCAAGGATCAATACTCGGCCCCCACCTCCTTAACTTTCTTCTTCACGATATTCCAGCACAAGCGCAATCGACAAACAATACACAGCACTCTGCCCAAATCAATATCACCAACCCTCTCCCACACACAATTCTATACGCGGACGAAATACTTGTTCTTGCTACTCACACGTAGCAACACCCACAGTACCCACAGCAAGCCAAAGCTCTACACGTAGAATCTCTACAAAAGTACCTTTCAAAATGGGCCCCCTCTATCAATGCTGAAAAATGAGAACTTATATGCTTCCGGAACGCCTCTGGCAAAGGACACCGTTCTGCGCCAGCTGAGAGTAAAGAACTTTCTCTAAAAATCGATAACGTCCCCGTTCCCCCTAAGGAACTCCATAAAATACTTGGGAGTGCTGTTCCATCACCGCCTCAAGTTTAATCTCCACGCCCGCAGAGCCATCGAAAAAGCCACTTGGGCTTTCGCAGCCCTAGCCCCCTTACTCTCCAAAAAGTATGTCCAAGTAACTACTAAACTTTCAATCTGCAAAACTCTCATCAGACCCATTATTAGCTACTGCCTTGTCTGGTTCACTATTTCCCCTACTGTAACAGAAGAGCTGGAAATTCTCGAACGGAAAATTTTGAGGAAATGTTTGTCCAAATATAGAAGGCCAAACAAAAAGCACCACCGGAGGAGCTTCCTATACAGTGAAAAAAAAATCAAGCCTATCATGCAATATATGATTGAGACTAGCTCGAAACGCTTAAAGAAATAGGCAACTCACGAAAACCATGTACGTATAAAGTCTCAATAAATATATCTATCTATCTATCTATACAAACGTATACATGTTACGAAAACTGCTTGACATTTGCTGCGAGACTCTCGAATACTTTCGAGATATTCAACAAATTTGATCAAAACTTCCGCACCCATGAGTCTTCGCTGAGTCAACTTAGCAAGGGTATAAATCAGTTACAAGTTGTAAGTGAAAATGAATAAATTGATCTACCTAAAACTCCTAGAATTGATAATAAGTTATTGTTCTTGTGATTTTCACATTTGATGATGTTGATTTTGACATATTCGAGATCTGTCTGCCATACTAGTGCTGCCCATTTTAGTCGATTTTCAGTGCCACTTTGCTGGTAGTGCTGAGTTATAACTCATTATAACTCTGTTATAATGTTATAAAAGTTATAACTCTGAGTTATATCAAGTAATTTCAACTTGATGGAATCGGCGATTATTTGATTCCCGGAAGAAGCCTGTTCTTCCGCGAAACGTAGAGACGTTTCAAGAATTTGTGTCAAATAATTCGTCATATTTTCACAGCTATCCAACCTTATAGAAATTAGATGACGGAGCAAGGTAATCCTCCGAAAAAATCTTGAATCGTTGAACATTTAAGGTAGTTTTGTCCACATTTCCTTCGCGGTCGTTCTTTCCTTAATGGGTACGAAGAGTGACGAATCAATCATCAAAATCATTTCTGGGGGTGCTTTTCGATCTGTCACCGCTGCATTTTCACTCGTTGCTTCTAATTTTAGGTACTTGTCGGCGGCCTAGAAAATTAGCAAGTTCTCAACTGCAAACACCTAATCGTCGAAGTTCTCCCGTTGTTTTAGTATAACGACTGACGTTTTTTTATTTGGAAAAATAAACACCTTAATATTGACAGTTTGGTTTACATATTATCAATAGATGTCTCTTTGTACTATTTTGCCACAAAAATATTTCTTATATTTGTCAAAATTTTCACAGTACTTATGCCAGCGTCTTAAACCCTCTACAGTAAAATTAAAAAGTGATCTCTGATTGTCACTATAACAACTAGTCCCCACAGCAGTCACAGAATGGAGTAGGAAAGGGAGCTGAAAATTATTTTTCGTGCCAAATGGATTCTCTTATTACACATATACTAAATTAGATAATTTTTCGTAACAGACTTTTTAGGGCTGTCAGTAAATCCTTGAACTCAGAAACTATCTATAATGTTCATGGAACACAGAGGATTCTTAGGGTCTTCACAAGCGTCAAACGTTCCAGTACTACTTGATGAGAGCTTCGGTCTACATCTGGGCTTCTAAGCGCTTCGCAAAAGTCATTTTTTGATTGAATATTGACCATCTATCGGCTTGTAGGCTATATTCTGGCCCCCGTCTTATCTGCTACTACTACAACTAGGAACTTTTCACATAACTCAGCAGACCTAAGAACAATTCACATAATTTTAACTTAGGTATCCACTACTGGACTATTCTTATTCCAGGAATTGTCTACGAATCTAGGGAAGGACTAGTTGCTTGTACTGACGTACTGACTGTACGTTCGTACGCTTGACGTCACCACATAAAAAACTGTCTTGATAATATGACGTACAGCCATGGAGAAAGACCCACAGTGGTATTGTCATCGTTTGCGGGTCTTACCCTCGTTATTTTCAAGACTACTTTCCTAGCCGTATCTGCCATACATACCAAGGAAGCGCATTCGCTGGCTTCAGGTTTCTTTCCACCATTGTAATCAGTATGGACTATACTATAATGTGTTTGTCATGAAAACCATCAGCTAAGACACAGTTATTCAAGAGTATCTTTAATGCTTGCTTGTTAGCTGAGGGAAAGCGGGTCACCTGGGAGTGACATTTGAAACAGCTAATACCATATTGCAGTAGCGATATTGACTCTACTGATGATTACCATATTGCATTTGTTTCTGGAGCATTGATTGAGTTCAGAATAAAAGCTGCTACTTCTAGCTCTTCCCCCGTGAAGCGTAGAGAGTCAATTAGCATTCTTCTGTGGATGATTCAACTTCGGAGGGAATATGTGGAGAAGAAAGGTCGTACTACCCGTGGAACACAACATTTAAAATCCACCAAACTGCCACAAAAGAACAACTGGTCTTGTCCTTTCTAGAGACCCATGATTCAAAATTGCATCATGGGTCCAAATTCTTCGCGATTCCGCGACATATTCCTTGAAGGTGGCAACGAATTCATTGGCTTATTATCTTTCCATTATTTTACACGAGGAAGGCTGATTTTAGGGAAACTGATTTTTTTGAGTTATCCCCAATATCTCTCCAATGTTATACTTTTGCAAATAGGGACTCCGACATGAGTAGAGGAGAGTGGGGTGGCTTTATACAGTTATTATATTTCGCTTTGTGGAATGCTGTGTGTTACGTTTATCTCTTTCGATTTATGTCACATTGATAGTTCAACTGTTTTATATTGCAGTAGGAACACAATATTACTGAAAATTAAGATGCGCGAATTTATATGTTTGGAAAAAAAGTAAAATGTATGAATGTTCCCCATTAGCGAGGTATATTCATACGCGGAATGGGGTACATTCATACCCACTTGTTGGAGTAAAAATCACTGTTTATTCGTTATACTTAATTTTTGTTTCTAAACATACTATTCCAGTAAAAAACAAAAATAATTCTTATTCATAACAAACTAATAAAAATGAACAACGTTACTTACTTAAATTTGCTGGTGCCTTTTTTACATCGAACTAGCTAGCAAAAAATAAAATTTTCGTGAAATGTACATGAGTAACGACTAGTGAACATAATGTCATTTAACAGTCTTTAGGTTACATATATAGTAATTTATCAAATGCACTTTATAATTGAATTATTGTTTACTTTGATCAGTCAAATTCACTTTAACAATACTGAATATCACAAAATGTAGGGAATTATTTCTTACAAATTATTTATTATCGCAATAATCTTAAACACAAAAATTCGTTAGCATAAAGATAAATCCTTACAAAAACTAATATTAATGCACATTAAAAAATGACAAATCAATATTAAAGTTGAAAATATTGGCTGTTCTAGCTGTGATAGCTGACTTAGGTTCTGGAAGTATCGTCACTATGTCTGATAAATCAACTGATGCCTCATCCTTGACATCTGGAAACACAAAGTTCGAAGAGCTCCCTGGTTTTTTCCTCAAAAATGAAATCTTTACTTCAGTAGTATAATGAAGTATAATGTTCAATAATTTTTCCAATGTAATATATAACAGACTTTTTTTTCAAATTTGACAAGCACAAAAGCACCATCTTTTAGACGTTCTGGACCGACAGGCAGTAGTAAGTCTTCAAATTCGTTTTCTTCAATCTCGTCAAAAGGTGACGCAGAACTTTCTCTTAAGCTAATCTCTGTTTCACTGCTACTAATATCACTTTCTTCAATTTTACTTTTCTTATTTTTTGTTGGTTTTGAAGAAACTTCATTGATCAAACTCAAAGCACGCTTCATTTCTTTCGCTCTACTTTTCCGTTCTGTGTCTTTCATTTTTTCGTCTCTGTTTTTCTCTAGTTCTTCGATGATATCTTTTTCAGGTGTATCCGTGTAAATTCTGGATTTTCCCAGGAATCGACCTTTTTTAATTTGTGTAGTTCTTTGAACTTTTGGCAGAGGCCTTATAATTTCTGGTGTCTTTAATACTTTAGATGCTGAAGGTAAATAATCATCATTAACAATCGACGCTGTTGTAATTTGCTGTGAATGTAATGAAGGTGACATTTCTCTCGAGAATGTTGATGGAGTCAAAGCAGAAACTTCAACAAAATTATCAGCACCTGTACCTTTATTTGACGCTGCGGCAGGGTTCGAATTATATAACTTTATAGGAGTAAAATCTTCATCATTGAAAATTAATTTATTAAAGGGCCATATTCCAGTTTTCTCAAAAGTTCTGGTTATATTTCTTTCATTAAATGCTTCCAAATAGGGTACTAGTTTCAGAATATTATAAATATTTATCGTTTTCCCTGGGTTGGAAACATGCCAATTATTTAATGATATTTTCAGCTTTGATTTTAATGGGCCGAATACACCAACATCTAAAGGTTGTAGACGGTGAGTCTTATGTGGTGGAAAAGAGAGGTGTACAATACCATTGTCCCGGCAATAGTTAATTGCATTAATCGATATGTTGCTTTCGTGATTGTCGTATAGAATTAATATGGGGCTTGCCTTTGAACAGAGAGTAAACTTTTGGATATGATTTAAAACTTCAAGAAAAATGTCCGAATTTATCCAACCAGATCTAGTGGCTCCACCTAATGATCTTTCTGGAGCACCTTCTATTTAAAAAAAACCCTGAAATGTACACGAGGGAAGACGAATAATGGTGGTATTGTATTCCCATTTGCTACTATGATACCGCCAAATGTAACTAACTCTCCGTTCTCTGCGGATACTATTTGGCCAACCTGTTTTTGACTTTTGTCTGCTAAGACTGACTGTGTGTTGAGAACTGTTGAGATGCCTGTAAACCGTTTCAAGATTCTGAAAGAATTCGTTGACCACCGTTCTATTAAAACCGAATGATCTAGCAGCACTTGTATTTTCAGGTTTCCGTAAGCTTAAATTACTATTACGGTTGCGGAAACTTGTTAGTCAGTCTACTCCTGCCATTTTATTCGTGAACCAACTCTCAGGATGTTTAATATTGTTGACATTGGGAAATTCCTAGGCGAGTTTTCTAACTTGAGCACATGTCAGTCCAAAATGCATTTTAGAACTACCTAAAATGGACTTATTTAGAAGACCCTCTTCTTCAATCCTAAAAACCTTACACGATGCAAATTTTGAGTGAAAAGTACGACTCTGACTTTCAGATTGTTCTGATTTGCGAAGTTTACTTATTCGGCTCTTAAGTGTTTGTGCGTTGACTCCATATTTGACTGCTGTTTTCCGAAAAGATAGTTTGTGTTCTAAAACATCAGATATAGCTGACGACATTGCATATTCATTGACCTCCCCACTCCTCGTCCCCTTCTTCTTATAATTTCTAACCATGATCGTTCTGCGTAAGAAAAGAAATCATTCAATCACGAAAAAAAATAAAGCTTAAAGTGCAACAAGCACATTCATAAAGTACGAATGTGCCCCTTGTACTTGTGTATGAATCTTCCCAATCACATGTTTACTAATAAAAAATTATGCAAAAAAAACTGTCTTCATATAGGATAATTCACAAACCAAATAATAAACTATTTTAATATAAAATAGCAGTTCCAAACAACAGTAACTATTCACAAAATTCTTCCAAAGTAAGGTCTCGAAATTACTTACGCAAGGCAAAAACACGTACCGTGCTGCACACACGAGCTTTCCGCAGCGACTGCTTTCAAACTTCACTAGCCAGTATAAACACATAAAAACTACGCACACATGCTAACTTCTTGCTAATTCTTTGACTACGTGACTAACTGCAAATATACTCAGTGTATGTAGGTGCCCCTTGTGTGAATCTGCTCCACTTACCCCTACCGTGAATAGAACGACACCTTCACTGTTTCCCAGGATTTGTTTTGATGTAGTCCCATCTGAGGATAGACGAGAGATCTCGGCTTGAAGTTGCAACTAAATATAAGCAGTTGAGTTTGAATTATTGTCACGTTGCTTTGCGTGAAACAGCAAAAGATTAGAACTCATATCCCTAACAAGCACATTAACTCGGGATAAAGTGTTTTTATTTTGATGTACCTTCATATTTGTTTCTTTAGCGTTTTCACATATTGGTAAAGCCTTACACCTTGTTCTCACTTACGGCTCCAAGATTAATGGAAAAAATAGGAAATGTGAATGAGGAAAATGAATAATTAATGGCATTTGGCAATTCATCTTTTTATACACGAATTGTTAACTAATATGTCTGCATTTTCGGCTCTACGATTTTCCAAGATTCCTTGCACAACAGCTTTCAGTGATGTCCATGCATTAAGTTTTGAGGTCCGATGAATACTCCTTCTCTTATCTTTGCTTGACTTAATTTTGAAAAAATTGATTCAAATACAAAACCCCGTAACCATTTTTTTATTATTTGTACAGAATGTTTCATCAACCCAAGCCTGTTATGCAGGGTAGGTGAACTTACATCATCAAGATCAATCAATGGCAAATATTTCACATTAGATGTACCGCACTCGAATTCTTTTCAATTTGGCCAATCTTTTATCACACATTGCATCGTGTTAGTGGCTCTGCAGTCCCACACACAAAGGAAGCAACATAACTTTGTCAATTCAACTTGAACACCAAGTAACATGACTATTACTTTAATGTGTGAACTAAATTTCCTTTCAAATTCTTTGTACTTTGTTAAATCCAAAATCGATTTCATATTTCATAAGTTTTAGCTTAAACCAGTTAAAAAAGCGACTAGTATGGACAAATATTTATTACCGTTATACAGCAAAACCGGTTTCAGACTTGTTGTTGCGCCATCAATAATTAAATGACAGTCCTTTGTTTCGTAGAGAATTTTTAACTCTCTCATTAAAAGTGTGATGCTGTTGCACAAGCATATTTTTGTTAGGAAGTGGAATCAAATTCAGCGCTTTGTTTGCTTATTTTTCGCTGTAAGATACTGTTCCAAGGGCCAAAATTTCCGCTCTTGTAATTTTGACGGAGTAATTCAACTCACTTCAACTCGGTAATGTCTCACAGGAAAATTCAAGTCTCGTTTCAAATCATTTAATTCATGCAGTTTAATAAAATGCTGATAATGAGGAACACTTGTCGAACTCTGGATCTTGATTTCCAACTTCCCTGCCTATATCGCTGTTGTCTTCATC
Source organism: Stratiomys singularior (assembly GCA_954870665.1). NCBI lineage: Eukaryota > Metazoa > Arthropoda > Insecta > Diptera > Stratiomyidae > Stratiomys > Stratiomys singularior. The sequence continues at coordinate 54,041,577 of OX940877.1, forward strand.
ACTTGCTTCATCCCACTCCACTGTTTCACTTTTAACAAGAGGCAAAAGAGCGAACCTATCTTGGTATGAGATCCTAGTTTCGATCAATTTGGACTTGGGGTCAACAGGAGGGTGTTCACTTTTATGTTTGATTTTCACAGAAAATACAAATATTTCGGTCATGCAAAATTAGCAATCATCGAAATGATTACTGGGTTCACGCCATAGTGTCGGGACAACAAATGGCATAGAAGCTTTATTTTCATTCAATCAAGACAGGAGAGAGATGTCAAGATTTTTCTTGACAAACAACACGCATGACGTACCTTTTGAGATATCTTTTTCCTTCCGACTGAAGTATGTACTCACTAACACATAGCGAAATTTATTCGTTGAATTTTTGCACAGGCGAGGTTTAAGTTTTTCAGTACTCAATTTGGAAGAAAACTAACAGGGTTAACTGACAATCCTAATAAAAAGGTATTAGGATGAAATAAATTAATTAGTTTTCATGCCAGGTGTTTTTTCTGGTTTTAGTGAGAGGTGGCGTTAGTGAAAAGTACACAGCGTGTTAATGTGATACATACGCAATTTCCATCGCCTGACATTTAGCTAAAATCATACAAGTTGAGTCCGCCGAAACAAGTGTGTTTGTTTTATCGTGTTTAACAACCCTTTCGACCATTTCAACCATTTTGAAAAAAAGCATTTACGGCATGCACTACTTTCTTTATTTAACCTAAAGAAAACGACTTTTGAAAGTCATCGTTTGCTGGTAAACACACAAAGCGGGCACACTCCATCAATTACGACAAGTGAAACATGGTTTCGAAAATTCAAAAGCAGACAAAAGTAGTAGAGTAGAGTTACCAGAACAACAAAATGTGTGACGGGAAATGATCAGCAAATGTTTACAGCAAATGCAATCAGTAAATTTGATAAATGGCTCCCATCCGATTTGAATTAACATCAAATGGAAGATCACAAAGTCACTTATGGAACACTGCTTCGGCTTATCCAATTGCGATGGGTGAATGGATTCATTTTGAAAAGTCCAAGCGGAAAAAGTCGTGCCTTTCACCTAGCGAAGTCGGTCCTGCAACGCTAAGGCCAAATCGCTTCGGCAAGAACACCATGGTCTGTGTTTGGTGAGATCAGAGTGGTATTGTGTATTATGAACTCTTGAAGCCTATTCATTTAACGTTCCCGTAACGAATCTAAATTGGGGTTTTCCTGCAAAAAACACAATATCTATATGTAGTGATGATCTCCACTTGAACGTCACGCATCTCGTCTGTACGAAAGAATTCACATCATAATTTTTTTTCCTTTGAAAGGAAACACGCTAAATAAGCGACATAGGGATCTTTGAAAATGTTTGATGATGAACTAGACGAAATTTTCTATATTCCGAAACTGATACAAACTTTGCAGCCTCAGATACTTCAGTTTTTCGGATACCGAAATCTTGTCACGCAGTATAACTTAACGGAAATGACTATGTATTCACTTATTGACCAGTGGCTGTCTTCGTCACCAAACCAAGCTAGAAAATTATAAACCATCAAGAATAGTCAATATTTCTTGACAAACCTCAGATCTGCTTTGATTTCTGAAAGTTTCCTTAAAGTTCTAAAAATCTCGAATTTACCCACAATCTGCAAACTATGTCTGATAAAATATTCCTTCTTCAATCACTTAATCCTGGCATGTTTTTTTTTTTGCATTTCGAACTCTGTCAATGGATCAATGCTCCGTCTTTTGATGGTGAAAAATGTATTCCCCTTGGGCCTTGGCCCGAAGTTAAGAGCTTTTTGACTAGTGCTCAAAGATGTGTTGCCAGGATTATTATTATTATACATATTAAGTAAGAGTCCTTCTTTCGTTTACAAACACGTGCCCAGAGCAATAAATTGGGATACAATTTAAAGAGAGTTTCAGTACCAAAATGTATTGTATCCCTAATTCATTTCGGTATCAAGTTTAAGTATGTTTAAGATTGAATTCAAAATTTGCATCAGCCTGAAGCCTTTTCGCGGGGCTGAAAAATGAAGATAGCCCCTTCCGAGACTTTATGATAGCTGCCAAACCTCTATCAAAAATGTTTGAACTCAAACATTTTTATTTCTAAAATGTTTCAAACAACAGCAAATTAAAATATTTTGTTCATATTTTAATTAATTTCACGATACGAAAAAGAAAAAAAAAATTTGAATGGACTCGGTACTCTAATAGATGAGTGCGATGTTGCTTAAAAGTTTTCACCGCTGTTTTATGTCTGTGGTTCGACCTCAACAACGTCCAGTGATGTCTAGCATTCTCTCAAACCCTTTAGAATGTAGAGTCATCCATCATTATCGGCAATCACGAACTCTGACGAACATGAGAGGACATTTCGAGTAACAACTGCTTGTATGTGAACCAAAATGCCCCGTCGGCAATGGTGGCAGCTGGTGGACTCTTCACGAGTCACAGATTACGTTTTGTCCCACAGAGGTCAGTTAAACGTTGCAAGTCGAAGTCAGTCAGATCCTGCTTGAGACACTTGAAGTGAACCCGAAATTCCATTAATGTCCCGTCTTAAAATTTTGAATTTATAGTAGGAAATTGGTAAAAGTTTGTAAGAGGTAAAGGGGCGCATGACATACAGGGAGGGAATTGTTATCATGTTGCCTGATTGCACTCACAGAAGTTTAAATTCCAAAACTAAGGCATCTGGGAAATTGGCAACACGGGACAGTACAAAAAACACCCTCGGATGGTTTTCACTGGTTCCCAGACTCCTTCGATTTGCGGTTAAAAATCGATGGATGAACCTTTTATTAAACGTTTTTAAGCTTTATGCAATAGTTCATAGTTTTATTGCTAGAATATTCCAATGACGAACTTTCCGATTAGCTTGATAGACCTAAGCTGTAAGAATGACTCAAAGTTATGTATCCTGACTTCTTCTCCCAACACTTCGCGGTTCGCTTAAATACTTTTTCAGAACCCCAACGTTGAAACATACCCTTCAGCTTAATTGATTCACTCCTAGAAATGAATACAAAAGTCACATTAAAACTCCAGGCACACTTTTCATTTAAGTGGAAGCTCGACTATGAATAGCAAAGTAAATCGTGATTCCTTGCGCGGTTTTAACCATTCAATACAAATATGTGCCCTGTGTTTGCCTCGCGAAACAAGACAACTTTGAGGAAAATCAATTGCAAAAGCCTATACATAATTTATTAGATTGCTTTGAAAGGAAGATAGGAGAAGACGGAGCAGAATCGTTAATGTCTTTGGCGTGCATCGTAACGTTACGAAGGAGTCTACAAAACACATTAACTGATTGATATGTTATTTATACGCAGAATTAATCACGCGTAATGCGAAGAGCTTACCATCGTTGGGAAGGATGCTCGCAGCGGAGGAAAGAATATTGAAAGTTGAGAGCAGCGGATGTACACTGGATTAATTCGGAGCTTCCAAGTTCCCGAGATCTTTTTGTGGCATTGTTTGAAGGAAGCCGGAAGTATATCCATTACAGCTGCCAAGATTGAGCATGTGAGCATAAGAGTTCTTAGCTCTTATATCCAGACAATCATGAAAAACTAGCATACATGGGAGAAGTTTCGAGGACGGGGAGAATCCTATTTCATAAAGCCATTCAAATCAAATTTCAGCCCCACCGCATTCATATATGCATGCATGCATCTCAGGATCCAGTCCATTGTCTCGATTGGCTTTTCATAACAACGCTTTCACAGATATCACCTGCGTATGCAATCCCTTTGTCGCAAACAAAACTTTCCTAGAATCCATCTCCGACATTATAGTCGGGGATCAAACGGCAAATCTACTTTCCGGCATTTCAATTACACCGGGAATCACTTGTGTTGGTCCGTAAACAAAGGATGCTCTTGCTATAAATAATTGTGGATCCTTCTCTATGCTATTCTGCTCAGATAGTCGCCAACGCCACCGCCACCAATACCACCAGCTGAGTGCAGCGAAAGCTAACGTTAGGAATCTCGCTTCCTGTGAAGGATAGCCAACTCGACCCTCATCCTTGGTTGTTGCCTTGCAACTTGCTATTGTTTGCACCGATGCTGAGTAAGTATCTAAGCAACTTAGCAAAGCAGACGCACAGGACTGTATCTTTCCAGTGTACCTGGTTGCAACCAAATGAAATGATTTCCCCCTTGTAAGCGATTTTTCGTGTTTTTGTTCGATCAGGAATCAGCTATGCTTTTTCATTTGTTCCATTTCAAATAACTCGTCGTCAAGGACTATCGGTGCAAAACAATTTTTCATTAGTAGTGTTCTTTCTCTTAAATCGAAAGAAGGCTAGTACAACTAAATAGGAAATTAAATTTTATTCCTGAGAAGGATCGGGCGGTTTTTGGAAGACGGAAGTAATGCAGAGCGATCTCAGGGATAGTTCAATACATGTTTAATAATTATTATAAAACCGTGCTTTTGAATCATTATACCACATCCGTCCCTTGTATCAATTTCACCCACTTTGTAACATCGCAATGTTTTAGTTTGTCAAATTGTTCTTGATTTTTTTATTGATTATTATCGTATTTCACTGGAAATTTTAGAGTAGGCATGTTTTTGGTTAAAATTTTCGTGAAAAATACATTTACATCCCCGAAATTCCCAGCCCCTAAGTGCAAAAGTTACTTTGGAAAACTTTCACTTTTCGAAAATTGACCATCTCGGTCACCGAACCCACACTGCCATCAAAATAGGTGCGATTGGACGAAAAATTTTAGAGCAGAAAATGTTTTCGTTCAGCTTTAGCGCAGAAATTGTAATAGAAGTTCGATCAGTCCAATTTCCGAACACATTTTGGACTGCGTGCGGCTCTATTTCGGCAATGATTGCATCAAAATTGGCTTTCCAATGGCCTATCATTGTCACTTGACTTTCACCGCATCCAGTAAATAAAAATCAAAAGGCTTCAGACCACTTCGACTAATAATGCGGCCATCGACTTTTTGACGCGCTTCGGCTATTGTAACGTCCGATGTGTGGCGTGAATCGGACGTTACAATAGCAAAAATCGTCCAAATCAATTTATTCAAGATATGGCCATACCAAGACGTTAACATGTAGCGGTAGTTGGGTCCGTTTACCGTTACAAACACCGGCTTCATATTCGAAGAAATACAGCCCAATAATACCACTACGCAGCAATCCGCACCAAACAGTAACACCCAATGGATGCAGTGGCTTCACCAGATATTCTTGCTGATTTTCCGAATTTTCTTTGTTTACGTACATACCGATAAGGAAATCCGCCTCGCTTCATCGCCTCATGACCTTCAAGTTGGTCGCACGCCAAAATAGCGACTTTTGCTATAGTTTTAGGCGTCTATTTCGTTAAGTTCGAAATACAATAGTACGAGACTGCGATACGTGAGCGCGACGAGAGGCTTGCAGCAAATGTCAAGCAGTTTTCGTAACATGCATTTGTATGCGACATCGTACAATGATTGCGATGCATCGATGCGAGGCGGGAAATATTCGGAAAAACGAAAATTCCTCGTGACAATGTGCGTGACGTTTGTCAAATGCAATATGGCGCTTAAATGTAATTCAAACGCCTGAATCACTTTTTAATTACATTGGCTATTATGAATGAATTTTGAATGAAAATTTCGTGCATTCTAGTTAAGGCTTTTATTTGCTAAACGAAGGAACATTCCAAATTCAAAACTTTTAAAAAATCAAAAACAATTTGCAGCAAATTTCATTTAAAATGTCACCAATTTGACATTTGTCATATGAACATTAATGTTCCCCGCATCGAGTGCATTGTAAATTGAATGCGTTGCGTGACGACGAGGGAGAATCGCATCGCTTTAAAATAATTTATATTCAATAGCTTAATAAAGACATCAGACATTTATTTACATTTATTAGTATCAATTAGACTTGAAAAGGGAGTAAAGGGTAGAATATTCTGAATGAATTTTTATTCTACATTACAACAACAATTAATTCTACAATTAAAATCAACAATATTTTACCAAATTGTCGACGCAGTCCGTTAGCACCTGAGTAGCCTAGCGATATAAAACCAGCCGCTATTTCGTCACTACTCGCAGTCTGCAACGTGCACGCGTTTTGTACGTTCGGGTCTGTCCTGACCAGGGGCGCGGCGGAACTTTTAATTTGTAAGCAACTATTTCGTTTTTCAATTGTTTTTGTATATCCAATTTGGTGATAAAGTATTTATATAAATAGTATTGTTGCTGTTAAAAAATGCCAGAAAATTAACTAACACTGGAATAAGCCAAACTTTGGAATTAGATTTAAATGAAAATGAAGGTCAAGATGTGATGAAGAACGAGAGGAACTATATATGAATCAAGTGATAACTGAGTAATTATGCCAAGATATCGATATAGAAAGGAAAAGATAACATTGCGAAAAACTTTTAACTTGAACATCTGGATGAAAACCTTAATTATATTTAATAAACCCAATAAGAATTTTTTCGTGCTTTTGTCGCTTTATGTCGATTTTGAAAAAAAAATCTATAAAAACCTGCAGTTATAACCTTCTATAACCAAACCAATTAACGTAGATAACCTGAAAAAATTGCGATTTGAAAAAAATGCCTCTGAATTTTTTTTCTGTCTTCTCAACATCTCATACGTAAACGCAAAAATTATTTGGACTTTGAACAATTCTGGTGAAAGTGCAACTAGAAGAGAATTTATAAAAATTGAGCATGACATTGACGCCTCAGGATCTTGCTGAACGACGAACCCTTCCGTCTGCCATTCACCCTACATAAGAAAAAGTGGTTCTCACATAGGTAACCCTCAATTCAAGAAAAACGAACACTGTAAACTGGGAGGTGGCTCGATAATGTTGCATGACAGCTGCTGTTCCAGGTAAACTTTCAAACGATGAAATCATGGACCGCAAAAAGTATAACACAGTTCTGAATGAAAATTCAAAGTGCTGAAAACTTCAAAATATAAGGCTCAACTACCTATTATTTGACTAACTATGTAAAATAAGGAGCTCCGTTGTTTAATCTGCTGCACACTGGCTGCTTTACCTCAATAATAAATTCAAAACTAGTAGTCCAACATAGGCAACATGAATTATCTAAATCGTCACAAGTTTGTTCTTTAAACGGAGTTTCATCCACCAACAAGGGAGTTTATACCGAATCTGCAGAAGAATTTCAATTTAGGGGACAATTGAGTGGAAGTTACTACCTTTTGAAAGTAAGACATTTGACTACATTATAGGATTCTAAGGCCAGCGAAAGCAATAATAAACTTTGAAAATAAAATCAATAACATTGCTTCACCTATAAGTGTCCAACAAGTAGTAAACATAGCCTAAGTAGCTTACTTTGAGCCAAAAAATAAAGCGAGGAGTGACGATGCAACTCATTCTCCGAAAGAAGAAGTAGAAATTATAGAAAAAATAAAAAGAGAATTCTCTGATTTAGAATAGCACAAAAACTAAAAGCTTTCTTTTACCCACGAAATTAGGTGCAAAGTTAAATTAAATAAAAAAACAAAAATCTACCAAAGAAATTATAGATACCCATATGCACTCAGAGAACTTGTGAAAAATCAAATAATAGAAGATCTCGAACAGGGTATAATTGAACCCTCAAAATCTCCATACAATTCTCCGATCTGGATTGTTTCACAAAAAGATGAAAAGAAGCATCGACTTGTTGTTGAGGTCGTTTGTAAGCAAATAAGAAATAGCTATAAACGACATGTAATCATAGATTTAAGTGTAGTTACTTTTCAAAATCAAAAGAATGAACACGACCGAAAACTTGTGAACATAGTTACAAAATCTATAGGAAAATTCTATAGATTTTTTGGAATATTTGTTTTTGTTAATCTCCGGTCAAGATCAATTTGCAAACTGACTATTATTATTATTGTACTGAGGTCCACTTGCTGGAATTTAGCATAGCCCAGAACTCGGTCCTTAGCTCCCTATGTGTAGTACTATTGTTTACAGATGGTCCATCCTCTCATCCTACAGAAGCCAAGGAGTTCCCTCAGCTCTGTAGTCGCCAAGTGTTTCAATTCTGTTACGCCAGTACACCTCAGCCAAGTAAGGCGTTTGTTGGCCAGACTCGGGCAGTCTAGGAGGAAGTGTTCTGTACTTTCTTCCTTCTCGCCGCAAGCTCGGCAGGTGTCCTCCGTTTGGATTCCTATTCGTTTGGCGTGTTGACCTAGAAGATTATGGCCCGTTAATACTGCCACCAATGTTCTAACGCCATTTCTGTTTTTTCCTAGGAGTTGTTTTGTCCTCATTTGATTAGGGTGAGGCCAAACAGCTCGGCTTATCCTGCAGTCGTTCCTGTCATTCCAAGCCGTATCAGTCTCTTTCCGGAGGATTTCGTCTAGTTCGCTTTTTACCGTTGCTAGTGGCACTTTTATTGTGTCTATTCTAGTGGCATTTTGGTTGGCTGATCCTTCTCTCGCTAGCTCATCCGCTCTTTCGTTTCCCTCTACACCGTTGTGTCCAAGGGCCCTTGTCAGTTTTACATTTACACGGGTTGTTGCGGCTTTGAGAGCTTGCGTACAATCCTGCACCAGTTGTGAAACTACGCGGTTAGAGGCAAGCGGCTGCAGTGCCGACTTACTGGCCGAGAGTATTTGTATTCTTCCATTAAGGTTGTTTTTTCCCGCTTTTATTGTAACCACTTTCGACTGGAAAACTGTGGTGTGGCTCTCCAATTTATAACTACGGTTGAGTTGCAGGTGATCTGAGAACAAGATTCCGGCGCCGCTTCCCTCATCCGTTTTGGAACCATCGGTGTAGATCATAATCTCACTTCCAGATGTGAAATCCTGCACCGTTTTCCACGCTTCTCTGGTCGGAATGCTGATCTTGTATGGAATTGTTGTGTCCAAAATTGGTTGAATTCTATCCAGCTGCCTTTTACTTCACGGGGCCGTCGTCTCCATTTTTTTCAAAATGCATACGAGCTCCGTTTGAGTGTGGTTGGTTAACCCCTATGTGGATTTTAATCTGATGCTCGAAATTGATGCCTCTCTGAAGATGAATTTGTCGAGTGGCATGAGATTAAGCATTATCTCCATTGCAGCAGTTGGCGTAGTCCTTATTGAACCTGTGATGCCAAGACAGGCTATTCGCTGGATCTTTTCTAGGTCTTTTGCAGTGGTTTTCGTTTGTAATGCCTGCCACCAAACCAATGCCCCGTTTGTGGTTGTAGGTCTCACTACTGTTGTGTAGATCCAGTGGGCAATTTTGGGATTTTATTCCCCAGGTTTTCCCCACTAGTCTTTTCATTGTGAAGAGCGCCGCTGTAGCTCTCCGTCTGACTGCTCCTATGTGTGGAGTCCTAGTTAGCTTACTAGCCAAGGCTACTCCTAAATATTTCACCTTGTTTACTAAACTGATATGTTTTCCGTCAATGGTCGGGGGTGCAAATGTCTCCGGCTTACGGCGCTTTGTGTAAAGCATAAGCTCCGTCTTGTCGGCATTGATACGCAATCCGTTTAGCTTCGTCCACTCAAAAGATGTGTGAGTGCGGTCTGCATCATTTCCGACATGGTTTCCGGGAACATTCCAGTAATCGGTACAACGATATCGTCAGCGTACGCTTTTTTTGGAAATCCTTGCCGTTGAGGTCTTCCACTATTTGGTTAACTGTGAGTACCCAGGCAAGTGGCGATACTATGCCTCCTTGTGGTGTACCCCTGTTAGTCCGTTTATTCAAGGTTGCACCGTTTTCTTCGGCTGTAATCTTCCTTTTAGCTAGTAGTTCCATCATCCATTTAGTGAGATATGGGCCTATTGCATATCTATGAAGGCCGCCAAGGTGTGATTTTTGATGGCAAGTGCTTATCTATTCTGCTCACGACTTCGTGTAGTGCCGTCTCGGTTGAACGCCCTGGGAGGTATGCATGTTGGTTGGGGCAAAGCTCCGTTATGTTCACGGTGCTTTTTATGTACCCATCCACCAGGCTTTGCAGAGTTTTCAGCATGAAAGACGTAATCCGTTGCTTTTTAGTGCCTGGCTTTTGCCGGCTTGGGTATGAAAACTACTTTGGCTTCTCTCCAGTCCAAAGGAATATAGCCTTTGGATATGGAGGCTCTATATATTTTCACCAAAATCCGTATTATTGTGATATCCGCTTTCATAAGCATGATCGGATACACTTTGTCGGTTGCTGGTGATTGTAAGGTTCGAAGGTATTAATGGTCCGAAGGACTTTTTCTTCGCTTACTATTTCTGTAAGGGGGGGGGGGGCATGGTAAGGAGTCACGTTGTTTAATTGTTCTATCTCCTCAGTTGTTGAGCCCGGAAAGTGTTGGTTTAGTTGGAGCTTGAGACTTTCTATGCTTTTTGTTGTCCACGATCCGTTCTCCCTTTTGGAGCATCGTGTCGACATGTGGTTCTCTTTTCAGAGCCCCAAACGAGACATCTAGGGAAAGATGCCTCGTTTCCTCCCTCAATATTGCTGCAAAAAAGATTCCAGGATTTCCTTTTCTCTCTTCTTACAGCCGTTTTAAAAATTTTCAAGTTCTTTGTTCCACTAGCTTACCTTTTTTTGTAGTGGTTGGACACATTTCACTGAAACTATCGACCAGTATACTTGTGATGTATCTCACTTCAATGTCGATGTCCTTTCGACTTCTCAATGGGTTTGACTGGTGTGAACGTATATATCTTTTAGTAGCGTTGGTGTAGCCGTCCCAATCCGCTTTCCTAGGATTGTAGTAGACCAATGGGGTCTTCTCGCCTCTTCTCACTTGAAAGGTGATCCATTGGTGGTCCAAGAGGCTAGGTGAGTCACATACTCTCCAGCCGTGCAGGTCCTCCAATGCCTCTGTTGTGATTAGAGTGACGTCGATCACTTCCGCTCTATTTTCGTTATAAAGGTCGGTGTGTTACCCTAATTTGCTAAGTTGAGGTTAGTAGTTATTAAGTAATTGACTAACTGCTGACCTCTTTCGTTGCACTTGGTGCTTCCCCAGAGTTCGTGTTGCGCGTTCACATCGCATCCGATTATGGCCCGCTTCCCCCGTATATGCTCCGATAGGGTGCGGAGTTCGGTGGTCGGCATCGGAGCGTCAAACGGTAGGTATGCCGAGGCCAGCGTTACCTGCCCGTCCCTTCCGTCGAACACTGCTGATGTAAGGTCCATGTTGCTGAACTGCAGTAGAAAAATTAAATTAATTTCCTTCCGACATATAATGCAGCTACGGATTTTATTTACCCCGCTTGTGGCAAAGATTTGGAATTGTTTTCCACTGATTCCAAGTTTTCCATTAAGTTGGTAAGGCTCTTGTATCAGTACTATGTCGATGTTCCCATCTGCTAGATGTTTAAGCAGGTTGGCTGTTGCCGCGCTGCTGTGGTGCAGATTTGCTTGGGTTACCCGCATTGACTTTTCGCTGTTGCTCCAAGGGCGCGGTCGCCTTTGTTTTGGCAGTCACCTGGGTGAAGCCAAAACTCAGTCGTCCGTTTTTGTCCCTTAGAGTGTTGACGTCTTCTTTTCGCATGCCCAGTACCAGGACCATGCCTTTGTTGGCGACTTCTTTCTCCGCGAAGAGATGCCACCTTTCCGTTTCATACCCCGTATTTTGCAGTTTAAGCGTCTCGAAGGCTTCCTGCGGTGTCTGCTCTGTTTCGGGTGTAAATATCTTGACGGTACCTCCTTTATGGGGACGACTCTAAATTCCTCGTTCAGGGTGGTGTTTACCTTGGCAACTGCAGTCTTTAGATATCCTAGAGACTGCTCGTCGCTACTGATTACAGTCAGATGGCCTGCTGTCTATTTCATTCCTCTGAATGTTGGAATTTTTCTGGTTGGCTGCGTGAGTGCTCGGAGAGGTCCTCCTTCAGGGCGGTTTGCAGCTTCGCGAGTTGATCCTCTTGGATCTTACCAGTCTCATTGAGTTAGTCTATCACCGCTACCGTTATTGCATCGGTTGCGGTTGCGACTTCCTCGCCAAAGTTTGGGGTTCGGGGCTTACCATCCGTTCGTTTTTACTTGGTTGCTGTCATCCGATCTCATCCGCTTAGGTCCAGTTTTATCCTTTTCCTTTGCGGTTGGTGGTACAGCTTCCTTGGCAGCAGCAGCCAATTTTCCGGGTTTCCCTTGGTTGGGTACTGCTTTTTGACTGATGCCAGGGTTCGTTGGGAAGCTCTTCTCTCCGATTGTGTTTTGACGCTTCAGTTTCCTTTGCGCTTTTTTCTTAGCGTTCTGGCTGATGCTCCCGTCTTCGCAGTTGGTGCGGTAGCTGCCATTGCACTTGTTTTGTTGCGGAGTTACATACTTCATGTATCACATATGCCGACTATTCTCATTATCGTAGAGTCACGATACAAATCTATCCTTTTTGCTTTTATTGTTTTATGAGGATGTCGGCATTTCAAAGACCATACGTAGCTAAGGAGCAGACTAATCACTTTATGATGTCTTGCGAAAAGGAAAACTTTTGTAGCGGTTAAGATTTTATAATGTACGTTCCGAATAAGTAAATAGCAACTAAGTAATTATTTATAACCCACATAGAAATACAATGATCTAATTTAAGTATTAATAGTTAAGAATATTATGTATCTAGTCAGTAAGTACTCTGTCGTCAACGAAGCAACAAAATTGAAAAATAATAAAACATATAATATTAATCTAATCTTCCTTTTTTCAATTTAGGAAATAAGGAAGTACATTTGTGCACAACTGGAGTGCATACATGTAATCGTCAAATGCACGCCCTGCTCCCTCAGCTAACATTTCTGGCCCAATAGCTCTGGGTGCCAACTGACTAACTTACTGGCTATTCTTACCTATTTATACTACCTTACTTCTAAACATATGCTAGCCGCTTTGTTTAACTATATGAACATTGGCGGCGTTTTCCTTTAAACTTACAAACGTTGTATCTTAAATCTATGTTTACATAAAGCAACAGAAATTTTACTATACAGTTACAATTTTGTACCTTAAATCTATATTTACATAATTGTTGCCTAAATCCTGGGAAATGCTCTACAACTACAAAAGCAAAAAGGATGCGTATGAATGCGCGTGCGGATTACATAACTACATAATTGGAAGAGTAATCAAAACAATGGCCATGATGGGTTGCTCGATTGCTTGCGAAGCACTTGTTACAGGGCACTGTCGTAGTGACGCACGATCTGAGCGGCACGTGAGCGATATGATGAAAGAAGCGAAGATTGAAGCAAGGGCAGAGATTGCAGCTTTAAGAGACTCCAAGAGGAAGGAGACAGAGTACTGATGGAACAGGCATAGCCGAATAATGCTGAGTGTATTGTTCAAATTTCACATTGTTCATACATCGATTAAACTAGAAGAATGTGAAAATTCCGTCCGGTTTTTTACGACCCAATAACCGAAATCATAATCGTGAAATTCGAAAATTTATGTTTGAAATCGTGACAATTATTCAGTTTTTAATATTTTCAAACCACTTTTGTTCCTTCAACAATTTTGAAATGTGATAAGCCAATTTGCTGGAATCGTGGATATCGTTTTCAAGCTTTTTATGGACATGGGCACTTTTGCACTACAATAACTCATATCGTGAAATTTTGGTAGTAAACAAATTTGAATTACCGTTGAAATATCAATATACATATATTAAAACTTTCAAATTTTTCACTTTTGGTCAAAATCAAAATCCGAAAAAAGGTGAAAAATACATACAAATCTCACGGGGTGACTGCCTTATACTGGCGCGGGCAGCCTGATACCTCTCGCTATACCTAATTGCATTTAGTTAATGCCGAAATACAATAATGCGAGACTGCGATACGAAAGCGCGACGAGAGTCTCGCAGCAAATGTCAAGAAGTTTTCGTAACATGCATTTGTATGCGACATCTTACAATGATTGCGATGCGTCGATGCGAGGCGGGATATATTCGGAAAAACGAAAATTCCTTGCAACGACGTGCGTGACGTTTGTCGAATGCAATATGGCGCTTAAATGATATTTGAAATTCAAACGCCTTAATTACTTTTTAATCACATTGGTTATTATGAATTAATTTGGAATGAAAATGTCGTGCATCGTAGTTAAGGCTTTTATTTGCTAAACGAAGGAATAATCCAAATTCAAAACTTTTAAAAAATCAAAAACAATTTGCAGCAAATTTCATTTAAAACGTCACCAATTTGTCAAATGAACATTAATGGTTCCCGCATCGAGTGCATTGTAAATTAAAGCAAGGCTAAAGCAAGGTGCGCCGGGTCCAAGCAACAGCAAACGAATTTAGGCCTGCGACAACGAAAGAACGAACACTTTGTAATATTTTATATGCCAAATTATATGAAGATTTTGTGATTAAACAACTTGAATGCATTTCGCAAGTAGAAAAACTAATTTCCCGGCATCTGGAAGGCGCAAAAACGTGACCCCACCCGTACGAGCTTCAAACAGTCGAATAAAAAGAAGAACAGAAAAAAGGGAATAAGCAGAGAATAAATCCGTGCCAATAACAGGGCACAAAAAAAAAAGACTAGGGAATGAAAAGAACACGGGGTAAAATTATGAATAAATTTGGATTCACTGTTCCTTAGCTAAATTGAAATCTGGATTCACTTGTCAATATGAAAAGTGAAATATAGGTTGTCTCGTGGCTTCTATGAGTTTGAAATGGTTTTTTTCCTGAGCTAGTCGACGGTAATGTTTATTAGCTTGGATGTAAGGACAAACTAATCGGTGGGTCAAGCTAAAGAAATAATTTTGAGAATTGGTTGACTTTTTGTTGGCACAAATAAGACTCATAAAATAAATAGTAATAATCACACTGAGAAATTAAATAATTTTGTATTTTTTGTTTAGGAGGTAAAGGCTATTTACGCCCTGAGTGTCGGGCTCCCCGCTACCGGACTACCGGCTAAACACCTACCGTGTCACGCCGAGAACCTAGCCTGGAACTGTTTGTCACATAACTTCGGACCAGGCCTCATTAATCATCGCTTAGCAGTGCCTTCAGGTTAAGGGAAATCGCTCTTTCTGCACGGATGGATAGGAAGGAAGTGAAATGCTGTTACACTGATCCTCCCTCTCTCACCACGTGATCCATCATGCCCTTCTTTATAAGAAGTACTGTCCATACGTTATGCGACACACAGTTCCAATTGTCTTTTGATTGCATCATTTTTTCCGTTACATTTTCTGGGAAGAGCACGCCTATTTTCTCCGAGAGATGCGAACAGAGTCTTGTGAATCTATTACACGTAAAGAACGTATGGCAGGCGTCATCCGTCATCCCCGGGTAGAACACGCAAGTTGGGGATGGTGTCTTTCCCATCTTATACAGGTAAGACTGAAAATGCCCGTGACCACTGAGTAGTTGCGTCAGGTAATAATCAGTCTCACAATGCACTCTATAGAACCTGCCTTCTGTAGAATCACTAATCAGCCATGCGGTCCACCTGCCTCGCGTATGGTTTTCCCATGTTTGTCTCTATCGATGTCCTGAACAAGGTTGTGCCAGCAGCGAACCTTGCTTTCGTTAATCAACTTACGGAGAAGTTTTCTGGCCGACCTGTATGCCAGAGTTCGGGAATGTGACTCGTCTCGATTTCTTAAACGTTGAGATTCGCGGCGGAGTTTGTGACATTCTCTCCGCTTTTCAGCGATTTCTACCGACCGCCAGTATACAGCAGGCTTATTGTGTCGAGGCCGTCGCCTGGGCATAGATTAGTCGCACGCATTCTTGATGAGCCTCATGGTGGAGTTCAGCATGTTTTCAGCTGAGGCTCTCCCCGTTACCGTCATAGTTTCACCGCTCATAAGAACTGCAGCGAACGCGTCAACATCTATTTTAGAAATATTCCAACCTACAGTTGAGGGTTGGGTTGCTACGCGTCGTAGCCAGTAGCACACTCGCCAATTGCGAAAGCAATGTACCGGTGATCGCTCGCCGAGTAGTCCTCCAGTACCCTTCCTCTGTGTATCCTAGGCACTCAGGGCTCCAAAGCAAATTTCACATCCGGAATAGTTGCTAAGCAGCCTCCCCGTCGAAAAGTTGGTGTGTTCCCAACGTTCACGACGACAAGTTCCTTCCTAGCCGCCATTTCTAGGATTGTTTTTCCTCTCGGGTCTGGAAGAGGCATTCCCCATTCTATCGCTTTGGCATTAGTCACCGCTAACAAGGATTCGACCTTCCGTGCTCGAAACAGCTTCCACCAGTTCATCGAGCCTGCTCTGAAACCATGAAATTGACTCATTCGGCATGAAATAGACGCTTATTGTGCCACACTTGTAGCACAGTTTGCTTCGATCTGGCCCCTTGCAGTTCAAGGAGATGTGTCCAAAGCTAGGGCACTTGTAGCATCGAGTTAGGACTACCCTCCGACTTATCCTACACACAACCCAACCGACTTTAATTTTCTCTTTCGCCAGGAGTTGCACAGCGTCTTTCTCTGGGATGTCTATTATTGCCGCCCTTTGCCCTCTAGGATTAGTAGGCGTTAGCCTTACCCTAAATCTCTCTGCCGTAGGAAGAATTAGCCTAATGGAATCTTCTACTTCTTTGGCATCCGCAATGCAGTCACGGTCTCTAATTTCCAAAGAGGCCATTGGCTGTAATGTCGAGATAACAGCATTAGAGCCCAGAAGGTCCTTGACAGCGCTCTCGAACAGGCCCTTGTCGGTGGATTCCGCGATGTCGAGTTGTATGTCGAGTTCTACGAGGAGACCGCCTGTTTTGGTCGCTCTTACCGTTCGTATCTAGACACCATTTTTTTCGGGTTCCACATTTTGCCTGATCTCCTTGAGGAAGTCGGCGTAAGTTCTCCCGTCTGCAGGCTTGATCAGTAGAGCATCCCTGCGCTGCTTGCGTCTGGTCTTTTTAGGCATTGCGCTGTGTTTCGTGCCGTCTTGCTATTAGGGCGCCTGTTCCGAATCTTTTCCTGACACGCGGTGTATCTTCTGTTGAGATTCAGAGCGCACCAATTGAATGTCATCATTTCTCTCCTCCCCTTGACTGATGTCTCCTGTCTCGACTGGTATCGGCCCCTTTACCCTTTTCGTACGTTCAGGTATAAGTGGGCTGCATGCCGTCCTTTTGCCTTTTACGAAAGAAGTAGTATTTTCAGTGAAGGGAGTTTTATTTTCAGAAACTTTCTTAAGCTCTTTCAATTCATTCTCATCCCGTAGTCACCTGTGGCAATAGTGCTGTATCCTATCAAAGAGGTCCTCCAATTCGTCAATCCCATTTTTGATATCCTTGTTGACATTTTTTTGGACATTCGTTGCATTTCTCATCACTTTTATTATAACGCTTATGTTCCTTGCTAGCCGCTTTTCCTCACTTCTGTCAACGGCTATTTTCGTGATCAGGTCGGCGATAACCCCCGGAGAATGGCACTTCTGATCGATGGCTTCAGTGCCCAAAGCCTCCACTACGCTTCTTGTATTGTTCGCTCCATCGCCTTGTGTAGGAGGAATGTTGTGGACAAGCACCTTTTTCGCTGTTGTAAAGCGTTAGATTGAGGTTTGCTTGCACGATGTTTTCTCGCTGCCTTGATTAGGCTTGGCTTCTCTCTGAGGCGGAGTTCGCAATAGTTTTGGCCTTCGGGCGAACATGCTTGCGTCGTTGATTTTTTCACTTGTAATTTTTTATTCTTCGGTGGCCAAGTGTTCCACCACTGAAAAATGCCCTGGTGACTTATCCCAGCAAGATTGCTGGAGAGAAGCCCGCATGAGGTCGTGGCTCCCTCACACGTCGGGGAGCTAGTTTATTGTTTTTGTTTTCACTCATCATATAATTTGTTTTGGTGGGTGGGTTTGGCCCGTCATGAGTTTGGATGACGGACAACCTCGCGAAGCTCCCCCACCACGCCAAGGTAGTACCCATTGAGGGGGGGGGGAGAGAAACTAAATAATAGGAGTTGTCTGGAAATAACGTATTTACACAAATTTCACTAATGATTTGTCTGTAACAGTTGAGAGAATTATTATCAAAAAGTATTTGAAACACAAAAGTTAGCGTCAGTCACACTACAAGGGAGTTTTTCCGTTGGGGCTTGTTCGTTTGACTGTCCAGGACCACAATGGGGTGCCTACCTGCGCGTCTTTCGACGAAAATCGTGTTTTGAGCTAACTATTGCTATTGATTAAAACTGGTTCACGTTTGCAACTGCATGCATTTTCCGGCAATTACAGACGTGTAAAGAGTTAATGCGTTCTTGCTAACGTGGTCAGGGTTGTTGAGTTGTCTGCTGGGCCAAGAGACAGAAGACTCTCTGTTATAGTCCAATGAGATGACTGAAGCGCCAGCGGAATAGTCTGGCATTATAGAGTTGGAAAAATACCACAGTACCTGACTTGGGCCTTTCGAAAGGCTGGATTTTATCGTTCAATTTCTATCGTTGGTGTGGCGCGGCATGAATATTGGAATGATGATATGTGTGTATGATGTATGATGATGTATGATACGTGATGCAGATATGTATCTAAAATTGCAAGCAAACAAAATTCCTTGTGAACGTAAATCGCTCGAATTAGGCGGTTGCGGAAGCATATAGGAACTGTCTTAAAAAGATAAATTCTTGAAACGTCACTGAGAAGAAAATAGACAGAATAACAGCCAGTGATAAGTTATAAACACTATAGACATTTTTTGGAGATCAATTGTCATTTAGTCGTCAGTACCATCAGGGAAGCTTCTAATAAATACGCGCGATTCAAGAACGCAGGAAAATTGCAATGGTGAAAAAAGCAAGCAAAGTTCAGGCTTCAAAGAGATCAGGTTTTTTCGATGATGTGGTACTAATTTTTTGTCTGGAGATAGCCGATCAACTGATTGTAAGTGGTTCAAATTGGCTCAAATTCTTAAAAAATTGATAAAAAACTTAAAACTCATTTTTCTCGAAACAAGATTTGTTAAAAGTGCGGAGGGGTGGTCTCCGGATCTACTGAGTCCATTTAAAAAAACTTAGTTGTTTTATTGTTACAAGTATTCTGCCCCATGATCAAAACTTTTTATTGTCATAAAAGGATCTGTATGTGACAATTTTTTCATGTTTCTTTCTCAAAAGTCTAACAGAACAGAACAGAACAGAACCAAATTTCTGACAAAACTTTCACCAAAGAAAGGCTGGACTTCTTTTTTGTATTTTACATACTTTTCGTTCATTTTCATTTCCAGGTCCCTCACCTGGAAAATTGCTTTGCTGTAAGACTCGTATGTTGTCCATGATATCCGGTCTTCCTACCGGTCGTCTCCGGCCTGGATGGTATAGTTGCTTAAGCGTGGGCGACGTTGTTGCTGCATTCCTTCTGACGACGTCTTTTGGAGTCGTCTTACATCTGATATATGAGGCATAGTCCTACTTCAGGATGAGCTCTATGTTTTCTAATTTGATGTGGTCTGCGTTGATGTCGATGGTATTCACTGTTACCCTGCGTGGTTTACTTTTCATTGAGTTGGTTGTTGAGTCCCATTGAGTCCCATCATGGCTGCTTGCTGTCTGTAGACTTGTTTTGCATCTAGTTGCATTTTCCTTGCATTTTGCGCAGTTTATTGGGTCGCGTTCTTTCAGACGAGAACATTTTTTTGCTGTGGCAATGGTTCCAGCCGTTTTTTTGGTGTTCTTTTAACCTTTTTTGGTACGTATTGCCTTGTTTTGGTATAAAGTCTTCGCCCTCATTTACTTTTAAGTCTCTCAGCAGCAATTTGTTACCCATTTAGTGCGCCGGTCAGTCACTGTAGAAGACCGAACGATTACGGTCGAAAGTTGACTCCGAAAATTACAACGAAACGCAAAATTAAAAGGAGACTTTTATTTTATAGGTTACCGTGATAATTTTTTATTGGGCACTTTTGATTGTGTCGATCTTTGATGTTTTCGCTGCCTCCAGAGTTATACGCCTTAGGATACTCTTGTATACTGCAATTTTTGTATCTACGTTTACGTTTGTTTTTTTATTCAGTAGCCAGTAAATTTTGTAAAGACTATGTTCACTTGCACTTTCATTTCCTGCAGGTGCGTTTTCCGGCCGTCGATCCAGGTGTATGCCCAAATAACCGTCTTGATGAGTCTAACTTTTTTGGATTTGGGGTTTGGGTTTTCTGAGCAAACATTAGTGCTGTGTCGTATCCAAACATCCTGGTCATGACTTCTCTGTCCACCAGAGGATCTGCTTTGTACATTAGGTAGAGGACCGGTACCAGGACACTTGCTTGGGGGACTGCTGCTTGTATTTGGCGTGTCTTACTAGTTGTTGTAGGATATCTGAAATTCGTTATTCGTTAGCTAACTATGTGACATGTAGAATTCGGGAGAAGACTCTGAATTTCGGTTAATAAGCTGTTGCGGTTTACCTTATCGAATGCTTGAGCAATGTGTAGGAATAAGCCGACACGGTATTGTATGTTTTCCGTAACGTCTTTTATTCTATTGTGAGTCTTGTGGATTTGTTCGATGGCGCTGTACTGGCCCCTATATCCGAATTGGAGAAGGGGGATGATTTTGTTTTTATCTAGATGGTATTGGAGTTTTTATTGGAGGATGGCATTGGAGTTTTGGAAAAGGAACATCTTTTCCAACAGCTTGGAGAGTATTGTAAGTAGACTAATTGGTCTATATGATTCTACATTCAATATGTCTTTTCTGGGTTTCGGTATGAATAATATTTTTGCAAGCTTTCATTGGGCTGGGAAGTGGTTGAGGCGAAGGCAATTTTGGCAACCATCCCATTTATTGGTATGGCTGCACAGTGATGCTATCGTGACCTGGAGCTTTGGGTTCACTTCTTGTATTTTGTACAGAATTGATGCAAAACTACAACAGATTGGCTTTCTTCTAATTTTTTTGTTTGGCTTGCTATAGTTGTTATTTTGGGTTTGCATACCGTTTCGTGAATGCCTCAAACGCCCCCACTTTGGTTTCATCCTCGTTTATTTGCACTTTATTTTCCCCTAGTATTGGTGTGGTTTGCTGCATTGGTTTCCTAATGCCCTCTATTCCTTTCCAGTTTGTCTAGCTTGTGTTTTGGTAGTGGTTCAGCCCTACGGCAAAATTAGTGGCCACTAATTTTGCCACAACGAAGGCCACTGCCTTTGCTTGTGGAGATCTTGTTGGTTGCCAATGTCTTTTTGCTTTCTTCTTTTTTCTGAGGAGTTTGCTTCTAGTGTTCTGGCAGATACTTGGGTAGCTGGCGTGGCAGCCTGGGCATATTCCTTGATCATGTTGTTGAGGTGCTCTAGGGTGCTTTCGAGATCCCCTTTCGGTATGGGCGTCGTAGTTTCTTCTTAATAGTTGGTGAACTTCGCGGTAGTTGGTATGATTGCTTGTCATTCTTGTTACGGTATTGTTTCGTCATCTTCGGGGAGCTTTCCGCATGAGAAAAAGTTTGGCTAACGCGGAAATTTGGCAAATGAAGGAATCATACCAGTAAATTACTACCCTCAGTTGATCCGCGATTCTAGGCTTTTTTTCAAGGAGAAAAGCTCGTAGCGTTTAGACAAAGCATTGTACTTTCGTAGTTCACAACGCCAATCTTTGTAAAGGCGGTTGCAGGATAGAACGCGTTTTGTGCAATATCAGGAGGACTTTAAGAGGTGTCCGGTAAACCCGACAGTGTGCATAAAAATGGGGAAAGTTGGGGAACAGATTGGAAACCTTTTGAGGTGTCCGGTTGCGATTTGGACGTGTGGTCTGGATTTGACGCTGACAAGGTTTGTGTGGGACAAAAGTGAAATTGCATGTGCCAGGGCGTGAGTGGAAGCGCGTGAGTGGAAACAGTGTGAGCGAAGCCATGTCAAAAACCAGCTCGTTGGCAGAGGAAGCGATTGAGCTGTGCGGCGATTGATTGCGTACGCGGCTTATCAGCATCTTTATCATTACAACAGTGTGTGGCGGAGGCAACGGACAGGGACAAAGTTAGTCGTAGGGGAGGTTGGATATAAGCCGTAGTCTAACATTAGCTTAGGTGTTAAGATATTCATCGTATAAATAGTTGTCGAAATAAAAAAAAACTAGAGCTTAAGAAACAAGTTGCCGCGAGTTTGTCTCTGTTAGTAAGACCAGCACGGAGGGTAAGTTGAATCTTTCAGGTCTCGAACCTCGATAACAGTGAATACGGCAAACACAAAGGGACCCATCCATCGGGACCGAGGGCTCCAGCCAGTTACCTTCCGGGCAGTACTTTAAAACCAGGCCCAGAAGAAATAAACGTACCAGCCTGTGATGTGTTTCTGTGGATTTCTGAAGGTTAGCATACTTGTTAGTTTAATGGTGGATAGTACGTGGTCTGAAGAAAGGTGCAGAGTTGTTGTGGCATTATGTAGGTTTTGATTCAGGTCCTTGGTGAGTATAAAATCTATAATATCTGGCTTTTTCCTTCTGTCGTATGGCCAGCGTTTTGGCTTGTTGCCTGAGATGCAGTTAAGGTTTTTTGTATGTATTAACTTTGCAAGCTGTTTGCCTCTCGCTGTTGCTATCCTTAATCCCCACTGTAGGGACTTAGCATCGTTGTTTTTTAGCTACAACACTTATTGACTTGTTTCTTAACATTTGTCGATTTGTAGTTTTCCCAGGTTGTATTTTTTTGGGGCAGTAAGCCAATGGTATCTTGATGGGTCCTTCCGCTTCTGAAATACATATTGCTGTGTGCTGGACCTCATTCGTTATGGTAGTGCTTGATCCTGGTTTTGATAAGTATTGCCGTGCCTCCGCAGACCGTGAAACTTAGGTGGTCGTTTTTGTATATCGTATATCCGAAAACTTGGAAGTTGTTTTTTTCTGTGAGGTGTATATCGGCAATTAGCAACACTTCGATTTGGTCGAGGTTCAAGTATTTTTCTATTTCTTGTTTGTGTTTAGGTAGACTGCTAGCATTCCAGTTCACTGTTTTGATTTCATTCATTTTACCATTTTAATTAGTATTTCAGTGTGCCTGCTAAGCATAGTCTGCATATGTTATATGGTTTGCAGTAGCTGGTTTCAGTTCTTCAATATTATCAAAATTTTCACCTTAAATTTGGATTATTCGCGTTTGTTTGTACGTTGTTCCTTACTATACTTGCATATGCGGGACCTTGTGTGTTGTATTCGTGGGATGACGGACACAACCTTTGCCCTATTTGGGCTGAGGCTACGGGTGAGATGCTAGCTGGGGTGTATTTAGTATTTGGGGTTGTTGGATGTTGGGATTAGAGTTGAGCTTGTTACTAAATTATTGCGGTCTTTTTTTATTGTGAATAGCCATGTATACTGAGCAGCCCAAACAGTTGGCTGTGTGGTTACTACAGCAGTTGCTGCGTTTGTTGTCTAAGGGGTTGTTCTTGTCTTTATGTGGTGCAGTTTTTTGTCTCCACTACAGGCTACACATATGCTTTTATGTTTGCAATCTGTTTTTGTGTCGCCAAATTCTTTGTAATTTTTACAATGTATTTTTTCTCAAATGGTTCCATTCTGTTTAAGATGTTTCGTGTTCCATAGATTGGATAGATCTTACATTTCGGGGTCCTATTTCACTCGGGCTCAAGTTCTATTCGAAACATTGGCTGAGGATTTTTGAATCGATTTAAAATGTTATGGACGTATTTTATGTCAAGTTTAGTTATTTGAATTCTTGTTTCATGTCTTCGGTTGGGACTGAGTGGTCGATCCCCATGATTACTACCCTTAGCCATCTGGCACTTTTAAGTTGTTTATGTAGAATTACTGCTGCTTTATCTCTAGCCAGTTATAGTTCTTTGATAGCAATCTACCTCCTTCTATGTTTGGATTTTAGTTTGCCTGAGGCGGCCTCTTTTCATTTCTACTATGTAGAACTATGTATTTCTACTATTTCTACTATACAGTGGTCTTTTTTGTTATGGTTTTAAGATTTTTTATTGGTTCGGTATTATTATCAGTTCTTACGTAGATTGTTCGCGGTTTGGGCGTGTTCGAATCTATGCTTAGAGCTGCCAAGCGATTGCAGGTTACAGAACATGAAGGATCTGAGTTTTGGGGTGGGCATGAGCAGGTGTTTATTTGGCCACGTTTCCATTTCCTTGTAACTATTTGCAAGAATCGTTTTATGCCTCTGGTATGGTCTCATTTTTGTTTTCACTTTTTCTGGGTTTTGGGACAGTGTCCATGTCTCCACTTGCGTTTCCCTCCAAGGAGGTAATTTCACCTTAGACATCAATTTTATGTTTCAGTTTGTCAGCGGAATTGTTTTTTCTGCCGTCATTAGTGAAAATCCACGGGTGGTTCACTTAGACCTTTTTTGTTTAAGCATGCACTTTGTTCTTGCAAAATTGTTTGCTGGGTTGCCGGTTATTGATCACTACTGTTGATTAGTCACTTTTGTTTGCACTTGTACTTGCCATAAGGACCTTGATAACATAGGTTCGCTCAGTTTGGCCGCTGTTCGCGTACTTTTACATGCAACAAATAAAATTTTGTTTCATGTTGATATCTAATTCTAGGAAAGAAAAGGAGTTTAGCAGCGTCTTAGCTTAAAAGGAGTTTAGCAGACAAATGCACTATCAATTCTTTCTTGACTACGCAAAGATTAAGCAAAATCTTATTCACGAATTAGTTCGTGAATTATTAACGAAAACATTACGAAAATGTTTACTCGCAGCATGTCCGATTTAAACAAATGTCGGCAATTGTCTTTTATTATCTTTACCATGGTAGTAAAGTTTTTAATGTTAAAACATTTTTTCTTCTTTAAACGGTACAATTTGACAGTGTTCTTATTGTATATTTTGCTGAACATGCTTATGTTTAATTAATGTTTACCATTCCCACCAACGGGAATCAATTTTGTTTTTGCAACATGTTTAAGGAAAGGCATTTCTTGTGATCTTGCACGTTAAATTTTATTATTCGATAACAGCCATTTTCGGCTGTTATCGAGTGGACTTCTTCAGTGAATAAATCTCATGTAAGTCTTTATAGCGGTCGAATTTGCTATCGCAGCACAAATAAAATGCAGGTTATGTACCACTGGTAGTTACCCATAGTATCCAGATGTTGGTTAAGCGCCTAAGGCTATGCAAAAACATTTTTATGAATGAAACACGCAAATTTTGTTTTTGATTCAATACGAACCCAAAAGAAATTGAAATTATCCACATTTCCGCGGTCCTTTCAATTCTAATAAGTAAAACTCACGGATTATAATTTATTATATTATAATTTATTACATTAAATGTAAACACTTGACGGGTTATTAATATATAATTTGTTAACCGGGTTTACTATTGGGTTCTTATGTATGGAATGCTCTATTTAATCTTGATCCAGGTCTTTTATAATAATATTATGCTGATGTTGCAAAATTTACATGAATTAATACAGATGTTCAATAGTCATCAATATCTTTTATGATTCATATTGAACATCTGCGAAAATGAAAGTATTAGATTAAATTTCTGTATTTATTCCCTTTGTGAGTCATATATCTCACTTTCTGAAGTTTGCATGTTCGTTCTTTGTCTTCGATAACATGACACGCACTAAAGACTTTGACAATATGCCAACACAAATTCACTCCATGAACAGTTCTCATGGTTTTAACGTGCACTACGATTCGTTTCCTCAAAGCCACAATAATCTGAGCGTCATAACTTGATCCTTCTAAAAACAGACGCCGTTTCGAGCAGCCATTTTCCTGGAATCATTGTTGTGGCGTAAGCTCAGCAACAAATTAATAAACAAGAAATTAGCTTAAAATTTTCAATCGTTTCTAGTTGGCAACTAATTTATAGATTTTTCACAGTTTTAAATGAAAAATAAATCATTTCTCCACAAAATGTTCGCGTAAGGTGGAAAATGAAAGATTAAATTAATCAAAAGCAATATTCCCTCCGGTCCAGATCGTGTCAGTAAATCAGCTTTCATTGACACACTTCAGCGGTGCGGAATTTTCCTATCTACTACAAATATTCGGACATGCATTTGGACATGATTGTAGTGAAATCGATGGAGTTCCATTCGGGGTGTCATAGTGACAACACGTGACGTTTATAGTAGTGATTCCTCTATCTAAATTTAGATTTCAGGTCAACAGATTTTTAACACTAACGCGTATGTGAAAGTGATAATTTTCATAAAATACAGAAAAACGAAATAGCGGTGCAATATCTCCTTTCCCTAAAACTTCAACATCTGTCTGGACCACTACGAAACGCGTCCGAGCGCCACTTTAGAGCGGGAAGTGATGAAGTGGAATTAACAACTCAAAAGTTATCCCTAAAGACAAGTGCCACATTTTGTGATACAAACGCGACTCTGGCAGAACATTATAAGGCAAACAATGGCAAACTAGCCAAAATTGCACCTCCGCCACATGGACCACTGAAAGCAGCAGCAAAGGAGCAGTCAGCAAAAAAAGTGGACTGATGAAAAATACTTTCCTTTCAGCGCAAATAAAGAACATGATAAACAGGGAACTACAAACCGTACTTGAAAGCGGGGACACACAGCTACCCGAAAAAAGAACCATGACGTCAAAGGCAAAACTTCCAAAAGCAAAGATAGCCCGAAAGGGCGAGGCGTTTATCAGCACCGCATCCCAGGGCGTCGACATGGAAAGCGGAAATCAACCCAGTACCCACAATGCAATACAAGCTGCTCTTAAGAATGACGCAGAGATTTAAATCGGCGACTGGTAAGCTAGTGATTAGAAATGAAAACATTAAAACAACCTAAAACATCAAATAGCGTAATTAATAATAACAACAAATTCTCCAACCTTTCTCCTCCACAAAACAACCCAACTGTACCTACTAGAAGCACAAACTCTAAGCCATCGTGGTTGTCGCCCATTTTTGTAAATGAAGCGTCACCGTCTACTATTCCCATGACGATGCGCAACTTTCCAGATGCGAGGTACCGCATCAAGTCGATGTCTCCTTTGCATCAAAAGATTGTAGTAGATCATACGATGGTATCATGAATCTGATGCGAGAGAATAAATTAGGGGGCCAATCCTTAACCACTGTGGCACGCAGGAAAGCGGTGGCGATACTTGAAGGCCTAAGCTCCTTATTCCCAGAGAATAAGATACTTGCAGATATCATACAGCAAATACCGGAGCTCAAATCCCCATCAGCCATCCAGATGACCATTGCCTGGTTGCGGCAGAATCCAATTTCGTACCATCTTTTCAGAGTTGCGCTCACGTCAGAAAAACACCTCCACAAAAATAGAAGAATTAAATTCATCCTGAACTGCAAGGTAACATGGAAAAAAGCCCAGGAATGGTGGCTTAATGCTTTTGCTGAAAACGGTTCGGACATGTTGCCGCTAATTATGGCTACTCCCAGAGCACGAAGGTCAACAGTGCCCAATAAAAAGTCTACAAAATCCAAGAGAAGATGTCCCAATAGACCCCACTATTCCCCCAGTTTTCTGTGCACGATGCTCGAGCACGGGCCACCTGGCCAACTATTCTAACTATGTCAAGCTTAGAGCCAAAATAGCTAAAAAGTGGACACTGAGAAATCAACCTCAGTTCACTTTGGAACCTAACTGCTTCCAAGAATTGAACCCATCTGCACCTAGTGCTTACGTTGATCTTCCTCCCTGGTGTCCTCCAAGGCAACAGTACCCCACAGTCTTAAACCGACCTGCACTTATTTACCCGTGAGTGAGCCAGTGTTAGCAGTTACCAGTGAGCCCGTTCAACGAGAGCAATCCCGAAGCGAGAACATCCTTAATTTGATTTCACAGGAAACTGTAAAGCATTTAGGTGTTGCTTTCATGGCGCTAATCAAAAAAGCTCGTGAATCCTGGATGACTCATAGACAACTTCTAAACGAGGAGGAAACTGAAGCGTTACTAAATTTTTATGTGAATGTGGTCAGCGAACAGTTAGCTCAGAATCCGTTAGTTAGCCATCAGCCAACAGTTAGCCATCAATATAATCTCAGAGGCATGTAAAGCACCAAACACCCGTCGTGGGGTGACCACACACCAAACAGCCATGGCTTAGCTAAATGCAACTGACTATCGGATGGATATCAAACGTCTCTAAGTGTCGTAAGCCCAGGAGTGGTAGTTTATTCCTCGACAACTTCATCATATTTGCCATAAATTACATGAATATCCCCGAACCATCTGATCACCACGCCTTACTCCTCCATGTCTCTCCTTCCGGAGTAAAGATATCGCCACCGTAAGAACTCACACGATCATACATTGGCTTTCGAAATAGCTTGAAGGAAGATTCCCCGACCATCGAATATACAGCAACCAGGTAATAAAAGATTCGATTCGAATCCTGTCAAGCAGTATTTAAGAACTGATGAATACTCACGCACCAGCTAAAACTCGCTCATTCTCCAAATATGAGAACATATCCCCTCAAACAGAAAACTTTATTCGAATACGTTGCACTAAAGTCCCAAATAAGCTTCCTTGAGACGATTATAAAGCAAAATGTGCACGGCGAAATGAACAAAGTGTTCAAAGATAGCCCGTCATACGATAAAGTTCTCAATAAATAGAGACCCTATCCAACTGCCGTCCAACGGAGAAGCGTTCACTACGACGGAATAGGGGCTAACTGCTTGCATGCTACATGGAAGCACCACCTGTACAGGGAGAGATTGTATTCAGATCAAAGCACTGACACAATCGTGGAAACGACGGTCACAGAAATCCTAAACGGATATCAAGGGTCCTATCTCACTTTCTTTTCAATGACCAATACAACCTCAAGCCCCTCAAGTGAGCAATTCAAAGATTCGCTCAATCAATTCTAAAAAGTCTAGCGGCTCAGATGTTATCCCAAATTAAATCCTAAGGAAATGTTCGGACGCCATTCACAGGTTACTCACTATCATTATTGACCACTGTATGAATAATGGATACTTTCCCCGAGTCTGCAACAGCTCTACTGCTCCCCATACCCAAAAAAGAGGCCAAAGGTAACTTAAAAAAGTTCAGACCAATATCTCTGCTCTCAAACCATGGTAAAATCCCGGAGAAGATAGTCCTACTCCCCTTCAAAACTTTCGCCAAACCCTTAATACCAGCGCAAAAACTTGGATTTTAAGAAAATGGTATCTATGGAGCAAGCAGTCCTCCACTTACACAACTACTCATCCGGTTTAAGGAAGAAATAAGCAACTGTAGCCTGCTCAATCGACATAGAAAAACCCCGCTGACGCGCATAATACCCAATTATTTAGACAAAAGGGTTCTTCTGGTAAAAATTCCCAATATTTAGTCCAGCACGGTTAGTCTCCCGAAGCCCTGAAATACATGGCACCACACTTAGATTCTCTACAAAGGTATCGCTCAAAATTGTCTTTTCAATCAATGCAGGAAAGTGCAAACTCGTTTGCCTTAGAAACGCCTCGAGCAAGGGCCAGCTGGAAGAAAAGAGCTCTCATTATACATTGATAACATTTTCGTGCCCCTAAGAAATGCTATACAATACTTTGGCGTTCTGTTCGACCACCGTCTTGCCCCGCCTCATGCCCGCAGAGCCTTCGAAAAAACCATCTGGGCTTCTGCAGCGCTGGTACCTCTGTTCTCTAAGTAAGCAAGTCAGTCCAAGTAAGCACGAAAGTCCTTATGCACAAAACCCTTATCAGACCGATTATTTGCAACTGCTTTCCTGTCTGGTTCACTTTCTCTCCCACCGTAACGGATGAATTGCAAATATTCGAGAGGAAAATATTGAGGAAGTGTCGGTCCAAGCATAGAAGACCAAACAAAAAACCTCATCCTATACAGAAAAACAAAAGTTAAGCCCATCATAGAATATATGGCCGAGACTTATTCAAAGCGCTTAAAGAAATTGGCAAATCACCTGGAATCTAGTCTAAGGGAACTGGTCTCCCGCAATAGCGCTGAGAACATCGCTTCTCCAGAGATCCCGTCCATTAAATTACTTACCTTAAACTTTACGGCCATATCAAACCCTACCACTCTACTGAGTGGTAGGGTTTGTTATGGCCGTAAAATGGTAGGGTATGTTATAGGTACCATAAGCCACTCTTCTATACACAGAAAGAGCACGGCGACCGCGGCTAACCAAATTACGCAAGCAACAGACGAACTGTTACATCGATCACCAAGAGCAATGCGGCCACCAAGGTAAACAGTCATACAGGACACCAACTCCTCGTCTCCTCCTCGACAGCCGCCTCTATATCAAACCTTTGAATTGTAAATAAAAGTTAGTAAGTAGAATTAAGTTAATGTAAGTTAGGTCTGAGTTTCACCCCTTTCTTGAAACTAAGCCTAACGAGCTATGGATGAATTTATAAAAAAAAATTGTTTTGTAGCACGAATTCTAAACTAAGCAAGGTAACTAATTAAGGTTACGGCCTGACCATCAACGATATGCTCTTTGACAAACCTGTCGCTGTCAAACGTTACAATTTTTATAGTAGATAAGGATTAATGTGATCTAGTGAAATCGAGAGTCTTATAATAGATTTGTTTTGACACGCATAAAACCTTAAGTTTTTCGGAGTTTTTCATACTCAAACCTATTACTGTTAGACAAACTGTCAAATGGATAGCAAGACTGATGACGGCGCAATATTAGGCACATTTTGGAGGAAAATTAATTACAAAATCCGGATGATAATTTGGTCTCTATATAGGATTCTATTTCAATAATATGTCGCTCTGACTTTTTTGATAATTATTATCTTTCCAAATATTTCTATCTTGTCTGTCACTTTAAGTGAGGGGGTCCTCCAGGTTGGAAAGGATGAGGAGAATATTTTATACATAACAGGGTTTTACATTCGCGAAACTGGATATTGAAGGTGATATTAACGTTCCTTTCGTTCTGTTCATAGCTTTCGAGCTTGAGCACTCATTTTGAACGATAATTGAAATTCACATCCTAATATTCAATGGCACCATTAGGTGGTACTTCCCCATCGTCAATCCTCACTCGTATCGACTTGCTTGGATGCACTACTAGTTCGTGCCCCACTTACTTTATGGAGACATATTATGTATCCGATTTCCAACTGTCAATTTTGAACCAACCAATTTTTTAAGGAGCATGGCTTTTAACGATTGCTGTTTCACCTTTTGGCTACCGTTGATATATACATGGCCTTTGAGTTGGCTTGAAAGGGCTAGAAACATCGTGAAGGACGAAACTAAAAAAGGGGGTTCTAGTATGGAACCTTTTGGGGCACCTGATGATAACCTTTTGGGGCACCTGATGATATCCTTTTGTAAACGGCATTTTCTTTCTCACTTCAATTGTAAGGTTCATTTGGCCCACATTACCAAGGCACCAAATTGCTCGTTTTAAAACAACAAACCTCCACAGGAACCGAAATGAAAAGAATGATTGAACGCAACTCGTCAAATGAGTCCTCCGAGAAAAAGCAACTGCAGCCTCACTCGAGCCTATGACCACACTTGAAATTAGGGACATTACCTGCGTGATCTGCCCGGAATAAAAGACGCCCTAAAACGCGATTTCCCTGAACTAAGATAGACGAAATTCAGGTTGATCAAACCAGACAAGCAGGGTCAACGCATGGCCATACTCGACTTCCATAAGAGGGAACCCGAACCACTACAAAAAAAGGCAAAATAAGAATAGCGTAGCATAATTTGTCGGATATGGCGAAGAGCAACTCCTCTCGAGTGTTTCAAGTGCCTAGGATAACGGCAAACCGAACAGGCATTTAATGGAACTGATAGAAGCTCCCTGTGCTAAAACTGTGGCAAGACAGGGCATAAAAAGAAGGTATAGAAGAGGCATATTCTATTCTTTGCCAGGAGTATAACTCAAGACCAGATGGTGTGAAACACATCCCAGGTACAGGGAAGTGTCGGGTCTTAAATGAAGCTCTAAGCAAGGATAAAGCGCTTCTGCAATATTTCGCATCCTGCAAATCAACGTGCATCGAAGCGTAATCACCCAAGATCGGTTCGAACAGCTTGCGAGAGACAGGCAAGCTGACTTGCTGCTGCAAGTATCCTGACGGATCCGTCGCCATTTGGGTTAGAAACTGTGCTGACCTTCAAGTGCAGGGGCAGCGCTGAGAAGATGGTTTCGTTTGGGTCTCGGTTTTTCGGGAACTACACTCGGTAGTGTATACCTAACATCCAAAGTATCGTTATCATCCTTTTAAATTAAGTTCAATGCTCTGGACAACGCTGTTTTGGGTTCAGAGGGCTATATGCTTGTTAGAGGTGATTTCAACGCTAGAAAAATCGAATGCGTTATGCTTCAATCAGATGCTCGGGGCTAATGGATACTGGTCATGGCAGGCCACATCCTAACTTTCCATGGGAGATCCGTGGTGCCTGAACTACAAAATAGTGATGCGGATGCTAGGTGCCCAAAGGTCACCTCTCTCATATGAGGCAGAAAAGATGGACAAAATTGTGCAGGCTCTTTTCCCTATCCAACCCGCCATCGTTGAGATCGTCCTCAATGAAATACAAATGGAAAAAGCAGTGTTCTCTAGGAAGGCAAGAATGACTGCAAAACAAGATGGGATTCCAGCTAAGGTGGTACAGATGGTCTTTCACATTTGCACTGACCTGCTCCTAAATTTGTTAACTGGATGATGGCTCACGGTTTTACGCTGGCATTCCAGAAAACTGAAATGGCCATCCTGACAAAGAAGAGTAACGCCAGAGTAAGGACTACCAGTGTTGAGTAAGCCCTGATCGAATTTTAATCAGCATTGAAATACGTGGGCGTCCTGATAGACTCGAAAATGAGTTTCTCGCAACAAATCAGGGCAACAGCTGACGAGGCTGCAGCGCAAGCCACTCACTCGATTAATGGCCAACAGAGGGACCCCACCACATCGAGGAGATGGCTTCCAATGAACGCTGTGTAGTTGGTTCTACTGTATAGGTCAGAACAACGGGGCGATTTTCTCATGAAGAAGTTCACCGAGAGCGGTTGGCACAGGTACAGAGACAAGGAGCGCTGCGTATCGAATATGAAATAGAATCGCGTGGCACAATTTGCTCGGGAAGTGTTGACATTTTAAAAAACATAATGAAGTGGTGAGAGGCGTCAGGGACGCAGCAATCTCTTTTGTAGCCTCTCTTATGTTCCCCTTCCTTGTTTCTCTGAATCTGAAGGCGCCTTTGGGTGTAGGAACACGAAGTCTAGTGGTAATATATCAGGTCCAAGTTAGGCTCTCAGGTTGATCCGCCCTGAGTGTGGGACCCCATACTCAGGACGTAAAGAGCCTTCACCTCCTTGCCACACAACCGGTTCGGTTCTTAACAAGTAAAATAAAGCTGTTTACTTTTCGTTGCCTTCATGCATTAACAAGAACAAGAACTCTTCATAGTATTGGTAATATTTGCGAAATGTATCTTTATCTGCAAAAAAGGAAGAATGCCTTATGCAATTAACTTGACGCAACAAATAAGTTCAGCCCGAAATTGCAGCAATTGTTAATTTGATAGGAGCTTGTCTGGATTTCTTTTTGTCTGGATATAAGCTCAGTCTCAAGCCTAGTAGTCTCCTGTACATTTAACCCTAGTGTCACCACTCCAATCAAATCACAATCATGAAACCACCTACTATACACATAACAATATCTAATCATTTATTCCCTTTACTTTTTCTTTTTTAACAAAAAACTTCAATAAGGACACTCCATATCAATTCTAATTAATACTAGGAAATGGTAAAGTCAACAAAGTCCGCTTCTCTGCATTTAATGCAGTACAGAACGCAAACATAAACTAAGCGAAATGGGACTTTAAAACTTTATCGTTATTTTTCCTAACCGCCATCTCTCTCTCTCACACTCTCTTTCCCTTTTTGCAATAGAAAATTTTAGCGGAAGAAGTGATACTCTGAAGTGGATGAATGAGAATGGAAGGAAGATGTTTGTTTTGTTTCGCGGATGCCAATGGAAGTGTATGATAAAAGTGGTTTTTATTAATTAAACTGATGCATGCTAACTCATTTTTTCCCAGATTGCGAGAACTGATTTGATTGGGTTAGCTGGTGTGTACTTTGCAACAGTTAGTGCTAGGGACATTTACCGGAGTAGGCGGGCAAGTACCAATGTTGGAAGTCAGTTATGTTTCCGTACTTTCATTGCATCTGCTTCACCTAAGTGATTGGTTGCCATTGTCGAAATCAAACGAACATGACAGGAAAAATAAGCACCATCAATTATAAAGCGTATTAAGGACTAAGACTAATGATCAATCCGTTTGCAATAAGTTCCGAATCTCGTGTGAGAGCAGGACAGCTTCCGACACAACTTTCACTTTTGAGCCAGGCTGCAACCGATTATCCTGTCCATGAATAATAGTTATCTTGCTCCTACAATAACTACATACACATGTTGCCATGAAAGTTCACCTCATTGCCTAATTCGCTTTATATCAGCTCCTAACCCTTTACCTGTAATTGTGTTCTAATTCCCAGAATTTCAAGTTGATTAAAGCAATTACATGGAGCAGATGCTATCAACACATAAATTCGACTTTAAATCCAACGTTATAGGAATAGGTTCAGCTTTTTTTACTTGTATGTTCACGTGTATCCAGGCTATCCTGTTCCGGGTGGGGCCGTTTTGTTGTTGATATCCAAGAGAGAGAATATAGAGTCGGAAGCCGAATAATATATTCTGCCAGTAATTGACTACCGAGGAAATTTATCGATTGGTGGCGTTGGTCGAGCAACCGAATTTCCATTCTATCCTATTTGGTTAGATCCAACTCATATCTCTGCTATTGGTTTGGCCCTTGTGGGAATTAGAGGGTGGTTGTACTCTAGAGCTGGAGAAAGTGATGCTGAAATGTTCGAGAAGCAAATTGAGTTTCAAAATGTTTAGACGAACTCGTTACAGCTGCAAAGTGACTGTTCACAAGTTTGAATTTCATTCTTGCAAGATAATTTTCGAAAAAATTTCAATTCCGGTTGCAGCTTTGTGTTCCAATGCTTTAATTAAGAAAATGCAGAATATTTCACTGGAACTGGAATATTTACTGAAACAATTTGACCTGATAAAATATAACTTTAAGATTGGTCCTTATGCAACAGTGACATTATCCACACACACAGTACACAGCACCCATGGTCCATGCCTGCATCATTGCGAATTGAAAGGAATAGTACTTGTAAATGAATGGTTCGACACATTTACCGAATGGTCGTCAAGAAGTCAAAAACATCAAACAATAAAATCATTATTATAAATTATCAATTCAAAAATTAATATTTGCTGTTGCAGCTAGTCCTTGTGAAAACTAACGGAGCAATGGTTTTCTTCATACAATAAATTGCATTCGACAGGACTTCTGACATTAAGGTTCTTTTCTCCCGCAGGGGGAATGCTGGTCAACAGGAGTACTCCTAGAAGCCAGTACTCTTTGGGGAGTGTCGCCCCTACGTACCCGAGGACCTGGAGGTCACTGCAAGCCCTCTCCAGCGGAAAATGACCCTGCAACAACTCTGGAAAAACGAACCGACCACCGAATTCCAATTGGCGCACTTGGGTTGGCGGACACGATATTTTGGACTAAGTACCACCGAGGTGCGACCAAACTCGCGCGCGAACGGCTCCAATATAAGAGACGAACTCCCGATTAGCGCTGGTCTGGCTCTGAGCACATGTCCCCATAAGGGCTGGTCCCAACCCTTGCATGGCCTCCCTGCTTTGCACAGACACCCATGGGACCATGGGCGACTATACATAGGAGTGGAGATAGCGGCTCCGAGGGTGGACCCTTTTAGCATGATGCCTATCAAATTAATACCAACTGAAACAAAATCAAAAACATCGAGCAAACTACTAAATCCAGACGTCAAACGGACGAACAAACACAAAAAGGCAGAGAGCCTCTACCAACCAGAAATACTGGCGGCATTCCGACGCAGCAAAAAAACAATACGCACGCCGGAACGTCCCGTAAGACTAGGGGAAAAGCATGAACAACTAATACGTGGGAAACACACAGAGGGAGAAACCAACGATGACATTCAGATCATGATTCGACGCGATGCTGCCACTGACACTGCTTCTGACGCCATCAGAGCTCTAGATCCTAACTCAAACAAAAGAAGCCCCGCTCAAAACCAGGCGCAAGACAATCTCATTGTATTGGATCGGCACGAAGAAGAGCTTCTCATGCGTAAGGCAGGAAACAAAGTTAAAAAGATCAGAGCTTCCTGCAATACCCAGAAAAACATAAGCAAGGACAAAAGGAGGAAGGATGAAGCAGCGAACAGACTTGTTAAGTCGAATGATGGATTCCAGGTAGTGGTAACCAAGGCCGCCAAAAATGCGTCCAGAAGGCTCCTCCTCGAAATGACCAATGACCAATGATAAGCTCCTTCCTGGGGACAAGGGCAAAGAAACCCAAACAAGAACCACGAAGCAAGCCACGCCGCAAAACCCTAAGGCATGCACTGCTGGTCAAACCGACGAATGAGAGAACGTACGCAGACGTTTTGCGGGAAATCAAGGGAGTTATAAGACCCGATGACACTCAAAATACCATCAGAACCGTCCGGCCAACCAGATCTGATGGCCTCCTTGTAGAATTTAGACCTGAGACAACAAATAACGACTCATTCCGGAATGCAGTCAAAAAGGCTCTAGGGGAAAAGGCAACAGTAGCTTCACTTGAACTAATAGCTACCCTCAAAATCAGGGACATTGACTGCGTTACGGACAAGACGGAGGTGGAAGAGTGCCTCAAAAGGGTTTCACCCGAATTAACTGGGATCAAATTACGACTAACTCCTGAAAATAATAGAATGGAGCACATGGCCATAGTCGAATTAACCGAGAAACATGCTGAAAAAATAAAAAAAGGTTGGGTGATCTGCAGAAAACGGTGAAGAGCAGTTCCTCTCCGCTGTTTCAAATGCCTAGGCTACGGTCATACAGCACAAGGCTGCAAAGGGCCTGATAGAAGCTCCTTGTGCTATAAATCCGGCAACGCAGGACATAAAAGAACCGAATGCACGGGAGAAGCGCACTGTATCCTCTGCGAGAACGCTGATATTGCAGGGACAGGGAAGTGCCGGGTATTCAAAGAAGCACTAACCAAAGCCAAAGCAGCTCTGCAATGACGCGTGTCCTACAGATAAACTTACATCGGAGCTCAAACGCCCAAGACCTGCTTGACCAATTCGCGAGGGATATAAAAGCCGATCTATTGCTGCTTAGCGAACAACATCAAGATAAAAATTTATCAGCATGGTACCCTGATGAATCTGGTACTTATGCCATATGGGGTCGAAACAGCAGCCAACTGAGAGTTCGGGGCCATGGGCGAAAAGATGGTTTCGTGTTGGTCCGTTGACCGGGAATAATATTCTTTAGTGTGTAGTTGACACCGAACGAACCAATAACATCTTTCCAGGCGATGTTCAACACTTTGGAGGACACCGTCTTGAGCACAGAAGGTCATGTTCTTATCGGGGGAGACTTTAACGCCAAGGCCATGGAATGCGGCACGCCTAAGTCAGCTCCCAGGGGTAATCGAGTCCTGGAGATGGCAGCAAGAGTAGGGCCAGCCGTGGTGAACACTGGTAACACACCCGCTTTCCGCCGCTTGAGCTGCGTGGGCACCATCCCGGACGTGACATTCGCCTCGGAGTCCCTCTCCTCTATGACACACAATTGGAGAGTCCTAGAGGACTATTCGGCCAGTGATCATCAGTACATAGCATTCGAGATCCGTGAAAACGTTCCTAAACTCCCAGACACTCAGCGCTCCGTCTTCGTGTGGAATACTGAGAGGATGGACGTGGAGAAGTTTGTTGACACGCTCATGACATGTTTACCACCGCTTGGCTCCGCTTGGACCAGAGGACTGACTGCTGAAGAAATGGTGAACTCCACAATCGGTACCATCATCTCCGCTTGTAAGTCATCTATGCCCCACGGGAGACCTAGACACGGAAAGCCTCCAGTGTACTGGTGGTCCACTGAAATAGCTGAACAACGAAGGGAGTGTCACGAACTCCGGCGAGAAGCTCAACGAGCGCGAAGACCGAACGAGGCATTCACCAGAATGTCAGTACATCGGTCAGCAAGAAAATGCCTTCGCAAACTGATTGACAGAAGTAAGGCCCGATGCTGGCAGAACCTTGTCGAAGACGTGAACGGGGACCCGTGGGGCTTGGGCTATAAACTAGTTATGCGGAAGCTCGGCTCCGTACGGGTCCCCTGCGTACTTCAAGCGGACATGATGGACGAGATACTACGGGCACTTTTTCCCCAACATCCCGTCCGCGTTGATGCCGCCAACAGGGAAACAACACCAGACTGACCACTCTTCACGAGAAGCAAACTGGAACTAGCAGTTCTCTCCATGAAGGCGAAGAAGGCTCCGGGCCCAGACGGTATTCCAGCCGAGCTATTGCAACTGGCCTATCACTCTTGTCCTGACTTGCTGCTCAGTACGTTTAATGCCTGCTTGCGGGAAGGTGTTTTCCCTGAGCGTTGGAAGACGGCAAGGCTCGTGCTGATCAGCAAGGTGAAGGGAAATCCCGAGTCGCCGTCAGCATAGCGACCGTTATGCATGCTAGACACTGCCGGATAAGTGCTCGAGAAACTGATAAAGAGAAGACTCGCTAACGTTATCCACGCCACTGGGGATCTTTATCCAAGGCAGTATGGTTTCAGAGCGAGACGTTCCACTATAGATGCAATCGCGGAAGTTGTAAGTGCGGTCTAGCAGGCGGAGGCAGGCAGTCGATCCAACCGTCGGGTAGTCCTTCTAGTCACGGTGGACAGAAAGAATGCTTTCAACTCCGCTAGATGGACGGATATTCTGGAAGCCCTGGAAAACTCTTTCCAAGTTCCAGAATATCTGATGCGGATAGTCCGAAACTACCTGAAGGATCGCAGCCTGATCTACAACACGGTGTAAGGTTGTCGGAGGATGCTCGTCGCATCAGGTGTGGCCCATGGCTCCATCCTCGGTTCGGACTTGTGGAACGTCTCCTTCGACGGACTGCTCAGACTTGAACTGCCGGAAGAGTCACGACTGATCGTTTGCGTTAGAGAAAACCGAAGTGGTCATCCTGACCAAGAAGAGGATCCCCAGAGTAAGAATGGTCCGAGTCGGGGACACATTAGAAGAGTCGAAACTATCAGTCAAGTATCTGGACTTGCTGATAGACTCTAAAGTGAGTTTCTCGGAGCAAATTAAGGCAACGACAAACAAGGCCGCAGCAGGGGTCTCGGCAATTAGTCGACTAATGGCCAGTCATAGGGAACCAAGTCCAACGAAAAGGCGTCTGTTAATGAGTGTAGTGCAATCTACGCTTCTATATGGAGCAGAGATATGGAGTGAAGCTCTCAACAAGGAACTGATCCGAAAACGGCTGGCACAGGTGCAGAGACGAGGAGCACTGCGGATTGCATCAGCATACCGTACAGTCTCTGAGTCAACGGTGTTGGTAATTGCAGGGGTGATACCAATCGCTCTCCTTGCTAGCGAGCGCAATAGGGTCTACCTCCGAAGGCACGAAGGTAATAAAGAAAAAGTTTCTCGCGATGAAAGACGATGCACTCTCGACGAATGGTGACAATCATGGGAACGTAAGCTAAAAGGAAGATGGACCGCTCGGCTCATCAAAGACTTGACATCGTGGCTCAGTCGAACGCATGGTGAGACTGACTTCTACCTGACCCAGCTACTGAGTGGAAACGGTTGTTTTCAGTCTTACCTGCACAAGATAGGTAAGTTACGGTCT
This sequence comes from Stratiomys singularior, assembly GCA_954870665.1. Lineage (NCBI taxonomy): Eukaryota > Metazoa > Arthropoda > Insecta > Diptera > Stratiomyidae > Stratiomys > Stratiomys singularior. Next base: position 54,081,215 of record OX940877.1, read on the forward strand.
CCTGATTGCATATTCTGCATTGGTGTGGTGACGCCTGCCATACTTTCTTTTCATGCAGAAGATGGGACAAAGAATGCGGCGATCTTGCCGAAAAAGTGGGAGAGCTCCATGCAGATAGTCTAGTCGAAGAGATGCTGAAATCATTTGACAAATGGAGTATAGTGGCACATTACGCTCGGGCAATCTTAGTAGTGAATAAAGGCATACTTGATAGGCTGGAAGCGTCGAGGGTGGAGGGTTTCTTTCTCTAGCAATCCTCCTCCTCTTTCCCATCCAACTGGAGAAGGAATCCCTGTAACCCGAAGGCGCCAAAAGGCGTAAAATTGGGAGGCCTAGCCCGAAGTGATGTGTCAAAAGTTCCAGGCTAGGCGCTCCTGTTGACAGGGAGTCGTTTAGTCGGTAGTCCAGTAGGTGCACTGGGAGTCCGACACTCAGGGCGTAAATAGCCTTCAACTCCCTACCCAAAAAACCCAAAAAAAGGTTCTTTTGTACGTTAATGTGAAGGTTTATATCCTTTATTTTGACAATAGTGTTATTGAAATGATTTTAGATTTGAATAAGATATGTTTCAAAATTACATGATTTGATTTATATACGACTACTTTAAAAGTTCTACTTTGAACCCTGAGTCAAAGTTTTGAAATGCCATAAAAAAGGGTGGTAGAGTAAGAAGAGGGTGGAATCTTTTAAGCAACGTTCGTCATATTTACGAAGTAGCCCAATGTCGCAATGAAGGTGTTCATTGTCGCTTCAGTAATGATTGCGCTTATTGTAAATTCTGATGTTTCCAGAAAGGATCGGAGCAAGAGCGAAGTCTGAACGGAAAATCAATTCCAATAAAACTCTCAGTGAAGAGGCTTCTCCGACCTCCAAATTGACAGTACCTCATGTGCCCAGCTTTAATCTGCTCCAGTAAAGTAACCGACTAAAAGTTCTAAACTTCATTGCAAGGATGTATTCAAGACCGTTTCACTTTGGCAACAGAATGAGAATATGAGAACCTGATAAGTATGAAACGCACCGTAATTCTAATATTTATGGAACAAATGAAACAAGAAAAAATTCTGTAATTTTAAGCATTATTAAAGTAAAATTAAGCATTAGAATTGACTTGGAACATACCGCATGCTTGAAATATACACGGAACCCAAGGACACCACAGAAATACTTACGGATAATAATGTCATAGTTGACATTTACCACAGAATATTTATCGAACAAATGGAACATTGTTCACATGAAGCTCATGAAAGAGTTTATTGGATATTCACACTTTAGTGGATTATGCATTTGCATTCAGAGCTTGCGGTATATATTGAGAATAGGGGATAGAAAAAAGGGAGCGTTGTAGAACTCCGGATGAGTTTGAAAAGCGAGAGTGTAATTTTGACTTTTGTTCGCTCGGAAAGGAAGGAGGGGATTTGTTTACTTAGGGGGGGGGGTTAATTGTTTAATATATTATATATATTTTATTGGATAATAAAACTCTTCAAGAGTATTCAATTAACATTTTGAGGTGACTGGACCAAAACTAACAAAGCTACAGGATTTTAACACTCTTCTCTTCGACACGCTATAAAATTGGCTGTTTCTCAACGCTTTCGTAGTGTGAACAGGAAAAAACTGAAGATGAAACTAGAGAGGGAAGGATTAGCAGAAGGTATGAACAACTAGATGCTTTGGGTATTTTGCCCAGCACCTCTTCGCTTTGCGGACCTGGAATCCATGGGATGAGACATGAAAAAATCGATTATGTGTTTTAACCGCGTTTTTCCAACAAGAAGCTTTTTCAAAGTCGGTTCACTCAAAATTTTTTCATCCGATCCTTTTCAAATAAGCTCGATAACCTCGACGTTACACTGTGCACCGTAAATCTACTTTTTTTAAATGTCTACGAAAATTTGCTGTCAGTGGCTCAATAACACAGAAAACTAAGTCAAACTTTTTTTTGTTGCATGAAGTTTTTCTACTGTTGTTTACTAATTTGGGTGCGTTGATTTCAAATCTACCCTCAGATTTTTTGTAGCAGCTCTAGTTAGTGAGATACAGGTACCGTCTTGAATTTACATAAGTAGTCGGTAGTTTCTATCAATAGCGGTGTAACTTAACTAGTTCCTTTATAAATTTCATTATGTCTTCCTCAAGAAGGACGTGTTTAAATAATCCTGATTGTTTTTGTGTTATTTGTGGAGAATATATGTTCCAAAAATTTCGTTTAAATGTGTTGGACTTTGTGAAAAAGGCATACTTCGACACTTTGGGTTTCCGTTGCCGTCAAACGCTAAACCTTGGATGCCAAGTTTGGTATGCAAAAGTTGTGTTGAATCTTTCCGACTGCGGACAAACAAAAAAAGACCCACATTTAAGTACAAAGCTCCTATGATTTGGCGTGAACCATCCAACAATCATCACGACTGTTATTTCTGTGTAACGAAAATGATAGGAATAAACCACAAAAATTGCTCTAAGTGGATATATCCAAACTTAAAATCTGCCATAAGACCAGTCTTGATTATTAGTGACACATCAACATCACAGCAGCCATGTACATTTTCGGAAAATCCAGACCAGTGCAGCGGACAAACCGAAAACGACGGCAGTGGTAGCGACAGTGATTTTGATTGCTACGGTAGTCCCCGACCACTAAATCAAGATGATCTAAATAACTTGATCAGGGACCTTGGACTGTCTAAAACGGCATCAGAAATTTTAGCTTCCCGACTGAAAGAAAGAAATTTGTTGACCAGAGAAACGAAGATATCGTACTACCGTAACAGGGAAAAGGATTTACTTCCTTTCTTTACTAAAAAGATAATTTTGTGTTTTGTACTGATATTCCGGGCCTAATGACTGCAATGGGATTAAAAGAGTATAATCCAAATCAATGGCGGTTGTTCATTGATTCGTCAAAACGAAGTTTGAAATGTGTACTTTTACATAATGGTAACAAACTTGGTTCCTTACCTACTGCTCATTCTACAAATGTTAAAGAAGAATATCCTACAGTATCTTTAGTTCTCGACAAAATCAAGTACAAGGAATATAACTGGGTTGTATGTGTTGATTTGAAAATGGTAAGTTTTCTCCTGGGCCAACAAAGTCGCTAAACAAAATATCCCTGTTTCCTTTGCTTATGGGACAGCCGAGCTAAAGCTGAGCACTGGACAAAAAGAGACTGGCCTTCCAGGGAGGCTTTGATTCCCGGCAAGCAAAATGTAATTAATGCTCCCCTAGTATCCAGAGATCCTTTATCCTTTGCATATAAAACTGGGGTTGATAAAACAGTTCGTAAAAGCTCTTAACAAAGATGGGGAATTTTTCCAAAATTAGTGAGAAAAGCAAAGGTGGTATTTTCGATGGTCCACAAATCAGAAAGTTGATAGATGATAAAAATTTCATCAACCATATGACAGATGTCGAGAAATGTGCATGGGAAGAGTTTGTTTGGGTAGTGAGAAATTTCTTGGGCAATAGGAAGTCTGACGGCTACATTCAGCACGTTGAACAGTTGCTGACACACTTCCAGCGGCTTGGATGCAACATGAGTATTAAGCTTCACTACCTTCACAGCCATCTAGGCTATTTTCCTGAAAATCTCGATGACCTGAACGAGGAACAAGGAGAGCGCTTTCACCAGGATATTCGCACTATGTAGGAGAGGTATCAGGGGTACTGGAATGAACATATGATGGCTGATTATTGTTGGAGCATTCAAAATAGTACTCATAATACATCTCACTCTAGATTATCCAAAAAAGTTAATTTTATTCAGAATAAATATATTTAATAAATTTTTTAAACTTAAACATGCATTTTCAATGCATGCTGCTACATAAAAACGGCATATATTTTTGAAATCAGCGTGGAAAAATTATTCAGATTCATGTAAAAAATATCATGCAACAGACATGCTGTTTTCCAGTGTAATCAATATTTTTGGACCCAAAATTCAGACAATATTCTTCAGTAATTATTCAGCTACGTACTTTGTGGAGAAATTCATTTATAATGACGGTATTGTATACAAAAATTCTATTATCTATTTGGGGCTTAAAAAAATACATTTTCAAAATTTTTTTTAACATTTTATTCATCAGATAAACAGTATTAAACAACTCAACAACTAAAGTTTTTGAATTTTTCTGACCATACGCACCTTATGGTAGGCGCCAAAGCCAAACCCTCAAAAAAGCACTGCTTCATGGGAGGCATTTAATCTCTAGAACGGCGACTCTGAAATATAAAATCAAAATGCGTCTTAAAAAGGGAGCCATCTTACACAATAATCAACCAGGAAATTTGAAAAATAAAAAAACAATGGCGGACCTTCCAAATGAGAAAGTAACTGTCCGTCGCTTAATTTTTCTAATACTGGTTTGACGCACCTCTAAACATCTGCACTTAGAGCTGGTTTATGTGTGAACGGAGTGCTATCAGTCTTTGCCTTGAGGTATTAACACCATTCTGGATTGCAGTTTTAAAGTTGAGGCAGCGATTTAATGATAAAACCCGGCCCATGTCTCCTTTTTCATATTTTCTAAAAAGTCTAGATAACGCTGAAAAGATAAGGAATTATGAGCATTACTTTTCCTTTCAAGTCCGTAATTTATGGTGTTGAGCGTTCGTTCCTTGTATTTTTTAAGTTTTCGTACTTGAGCTAGAGTCTTACTTTAGTACGGTTTTGTATCGTCGTACGATTTGGCATCAGTTATTTTTGCGAAGGTCGTTGAACCCCCGTCCTCGATGTAATAAGCATATTTGGGTCTGTGAAGATTGTTAACATTTTTGAAAATCTCCACCATTTCCTGAACTCCTATGCCACCGGAACTACCCTCATAATTTGCCCGCATTCTGCGTGATGCTCACTATCAAACCAAATTTGAAAATCAAAGTGGTTCACTATTTTTCGAACAAGTTCCATCACCGGACACTGCTAATTCGTCTTCCAACAAATTTCGATCTTCAGTTTTTGCTTCTCTTCTATGCCAGCTATTTATCTTATTTTCAGGACAAATAAGAGAAACAGCTTTAGTTGCGGCTTTAATATTTTCCAAAAGTCTCGACAGGGTCGTTGTACTAAAATTTGACGCAATATCCAATAACGAGCAAAAGAGATTCGAGCCATTCCATTCACGGCCGTAACAATTAATCACTCGACACAAACAATACGCTGATAAATTTCATATCCTGTGTTTACGCATGCATAAGTTTTCTCCGTTTTGTTTTTTTTAAATTCAAAATACTTGTCATCGGCTTCTACACATTGCACCCTTCTAATTAGTAATTTATGAATACCATGCCAGAAAAACTGCGTGTTTTTCGCGATCAACCATTCGTCGAACCACTTTCTAACTTCCTCAAAATGAAGTGCTCCTTGACCCGATCGAAGTGATTTCATAGTGTCTTTCACTGGTTTTTTTCTGTATGAGACGGCGCATTGTCGTGTAACCGAATCACTTTGTCATGTCTTCTGACCAATTCTGCTTGTTTTTCGATTAATGCGCGGTTTAAATTTATCATCGTTTAGGAGCCATTTGTCTAGTATATTAATCTAACCCATTGCCTGTAAACATTTGCTGATCGCTTCTGCTAATTGCCGTTGCGTTTTAGTTGGTTCGCCATCAAATAACTCATACAGTGCTTCGTCCCCGCATTTCTGTAGTGTACCAGAGCGTTCACTGTATTTCACATTGAAATTACCACTTCTTAATTGTCCAAACCATCTCTCACTTGTCCTAATTGATGAAGTATACCCAACATATGTTTTTAACCAGCAAGCAATGACTTTACACAGCCTTTTCTGTTACGTATAAATAAGAAAAGCGGTACATGCCGTAAATGCTCATTTTTAGGCATAAAATTCGACATAATTGATCAACACGATAACACAAACACGCTAGTTTCAGTGAACCCAACTTGTGTTTGCTTAAAGCTAAATGTCAGACGATCGAAATGGCGTATGCGTCAAATTAATATGCTGTGTACTTTTCGCTGCCGCCATCTCTTAGTGAAACTGGAAACAACTTATGCATGCACCCAGCATGCACCGTTTGCGATGAATACGAAGGTATGCCAAAATATTCCAATGTCCCAAAGGGTGTATTATTTTCATTTTCGCTTCAGTAATGATATTCTTATTGCGAAAACTGATCTTAACGGTAAGGATCTGAGCAAAAGCTTACAACATATAGAAAAGCCAATTCCACCAAAACATTCGGAAATAAAATCTACTCAAAAATTGTAGGCAGATTTTGTTCAGAATGAAGTTTAGAAAGACTTCATTGCAATGATCTTTTCAAGACCCTTTATGTAAAGCCGGTACGCACTCGCAAAAGAATATCAAAATCGTTACAGACTCTGGGAACAAGATGACGTTGAGACGCTCCGCAATTTGAATATTTGTGGATCAAAAAAAAAATTGTGTACATGATTGGAGTTGACGCGAAACACATAAAGGAGAATGGCAGTAGTAGACGAGTTGTTATGAAGGTTTTAAGGAGCGCCTAATCAATTCAATAGAGGGGCGACTTGGCCGATTTCATTAGTGGTCATTTTCCTTGTCTATATTGTCTTTGATGAGTTTTTCGAAACCTTTCCAAGGTAGGAAAGAGGGGAAATCGGGCAGTAGCTGTTGGGTTGAAATGGGGTTTCGCGTTTTTTGAGAATTCGAAAAATGATGGCGAAGTAATCGGCAGGTATATGTGTGCAGGATGCATTGCTGGGAATAGAACTAGTAAATTTTTGAGTTTGATTATGGTGTAGAGAATCCTGTCGTATCATGCAAACTTTTTGTCAAAAGGTGAAGGAAGTAACTTCCGGTGGTGAGATGAAGGAACTTCCGAAGACAGAGGACTCCGCTTGGAAAGAAGGACAACTCAGTAGGTTAGTTGGTATGTTTCTCGGGAATAACTGGAACGAGAAATCTGAAACATGTTTTCCGGAGGTTTTTTGAATGTATGAGGACCAAGAGACGGGCTTAATTTTTTTTGCTCAAAAAAGGCCATAAACATTCGAAATCTGGTTATCATTGAAGGTAGTTAAGTTCGCATTATGGTTTTAATAGGAAGAATAATGTCTTCAGACACGGAAATTTGTGAGCGGTAGTTGAGAGTTCTTTTAGGAATAAGACTGTTAATAGTGGATGAAATAAAGGGCCGTATCTACTGTGGAGATTGGTTTCGCATAGAAAAACAATATCGGATTGAATGCTGTTAAGCAGCATTTCCAGCTGACGACTTCGAGGACGAAAAACAATAGAACATTATGAGCCCGATTAAGGTCATTTTCATTACGGAATAGCACGCAAGGGGAATTTTACTTTTCAATCAGTTTATGTGAGTTGTTGTATTTGGGGAAGAAGGTGGAGTGCTGGTTGGCCAATGATGAGATATTTGTTTGGAATTGTAATTTCAAAATCAAATCAAAGAATGAGAATATTGTCGAGGTGCTGAAATTGGGTAAGGATGCGTAACATGTGCTAGGGGCGATAGGCGTAGCGTACTTATGTCAATCGACTTTGGGGTAAACACAGCTTGCGACCGTATTTTTTGAGACAGAATGGTGTGGTAATTGTGATAGTTGTGTTGGTGCCGTGATTGGAAGAATTCAAGTTGACATATTTGGGACTTTTATCCTGTGTCACTTGTCGAGCACTTGCCGAGTTTAGGTGACAGGCTGCACTTTACACATCTGAAAGAGAGATGGCAGTTACTGGCAGCACCAGCTTATCTCTAAAAGTTTTTAAACTGAAGGTAATTTGTAATTGTTTTTCAAATGTCTCGAATCGGACAATGCGGTAGAGGGTTGTGCGGATAATCTTTAAAGGGTTGCAGTCATAGATTTAGGTGGATGTTATTTTTCTTCGCTTAGGGGGTTCCAGAGCATTTAAAGAAAGAATTTTCACAACTTCTTGACTTTTGAGGTCAGCAAAGATGTCAGTCCAAGACAATAAGTGGTTGATAATGGAAGAAGATGTCCTTTCATTAGAATGGGTAAAGGTGTAAAAGTTAGAATTGCTCTCAAACTATTTTCATCGCACACTCAACCATCACACAGGGACTGCGGGCTTATTTGTCGAGTGGGAGCACAATGCTTATAGGATGGTCAGGCCTTGTGTTAACATTGTAAGGAGTGTGCAAATTCCTCTCAAATGTGTGTGAATTTAGGAATCTTGCTTATATAATAGAGATTCCGATCAATAAGTGTGATCACTCATGGAATGGGTTCCACGACAGAATTGCCAATATCCAGTGATCAAATGCTTATCTACTAAATCTAAGGACTTTTCTTGTCAGGGGAAAAGCGTGGGTAAAAGAATAATATTTGTTTCTTAAGGGTAAAATTCATTATTTTTGTTTTGTTAATTTATACATTTCTATACATTAATAGATCTAAACTTACATTTCTTAAGCATAAAGTCTCCTTACACATAGGTGATTTCAATATCCTTATTTATTCTATAATATCGTTCATAAAATTTTTTTTGTTACAATTGTATTATTCTCATAATAAAGATGAGAAAGAAAATATGAAAAGAAATGTATATGTGTAAATGTAAATGTATGTATATGTAAAATATGTCATATGTAAATGTAATAAAGAAAATATGAATATTGTAGAAAGAAGCAAGAGGGCATCTTTGAGTTGATGTTTTTGTAATATATCTTCCAAGTATTTTATCCATCGTGCCCACTCAATACTTTTGGGTTTTTTCTTTACAAAATTGGCAAGTCTTGCTTCTTGATGTTTTGATTACACTTTTTCACGAAAGCCAAGTACAGCATTACTCATTGTTTTCACATTTTCTACAAACTATTGCTGGTGGAGTGTACCCCTTCCTTCAAATGTCAACAATTCTAAGAAATTAAAGATTTCGCCAATGGCAGAGTAGTTCTTTGTACGGTGCCACTAAATCTTTGACTGCTCTCTCACGAACGTTTTGCTCACGACCATCACAAGATTTCCCAGTGAAAAGCTGTCCAATGTGTGGAAAAGAATAATATCAGCATCACATATCCACCATTGTCATTTATGTTGGATTAAAAGGTTTCACCATATAAGTATTGAGCATTTTTCCAAATTTCTCTTATTGGATTGCGCAATAGATTACTATAAACTGTGTGTAGCCACCATGGTTATTTCATATGCCACAAAGCCGACATACAAACAACTTTTGCATTATGGAACGAATGGTCCAAGTTTGTTTTCTGACCTGATGGCTTAGTTAGTTGCCTAGTCCTCTGGACCTACCACTAGGCTCCGAGCCTAGAGGTAAGCCTATGACTAGAAAATTAATAAGGAATTCAATAACAATGTACTCTACGACAGAGATCAGGATAAGATTTTTCATAACGCTAAAGAAATGCAGAAAAAAATTGTAAAAATGTCATACTATTAAACAACCAACAAAGAAATATTATTAATATTTTATGGTACTCAGACTTGATTTTATTTTTCTATGCCTTGCGCACATGTGGTGCAACCTGTCTTTGCACACATGGTACTTTTCGTTGAGGATTTGGGAAATTACTCAAGAATCGACGTTTGATTAGCACAGGGAAATGTTATTGTTATATTAAATGTTATTTCAAACTTTTCTGAGCAAACTTTTCTGAGGAGACCCTGCAGAAATATGAGCCCTTTCTTATTAGTTTCAAATTTGTCACACTTATATCTTGATTGGTTCAAAGAAATGTCAAAAGGCATACCAGCACTCTGATATTCTCCGATCTGCGATATTTTTGCGCAGTTTGCTGTTCATATCTCATGTATTTGCAAGTCAAATGTTTTTCTTCTACTTTAATTCATTAATTTAAATTTAAATAATATTTTTTTCTTTTTTAAGATCTTTGGGCATTTGGTCAATGGCAACACGTGGCAGAATCGCAAGGTTATAGGGGGTCGATTTTTGGAAACAATAAATGCTAGCATCAGCCCATAGCGCTCCACGTATGGTGCTATTGCTTACAGATGGTCCATCATGTCGTCCTAGAAAAACCAAGGAGAACTTTTAGTCCTGTGGTAGCAAGTTGTTCTAATTGTAATAAGAGAGTGTATTTTGTGCCTTCTCCTGTCGTCCGGTTGGAATTCTATTCATTTCGCAAACTGCGAAAATTTTGGCCCATTAGTATTCATCTAAAGAACTCGGCTTATCATGCAGTCATTTCAAATCATATGAGTCCCTTTCCATAAGGTTACGTCGTCTGCCACATTTAAACTGGTTTATGGCATTTAAATCATGTCTTTTCTATTTGCATTTTATTCAGCTGATGAAGCTCTTCATTTTATATACTCAGGTTGCACGCTACGTGAGCACTTACCTACAGTTCTTAGCGTTTGTAAGCCACATGGTAAGAGGCGAGTCCCAACAGCGTCGTCTTGCTATTCCAAAAGCATTTTTTTTCATCCGTTAAGGTTCTTCGCTGTGGTATGGATATAAAATGTTTAATTTCGCTTTTGTTGCCGATGATTTCGAAAGTAGATTCTGGCGCATATCCCGTCTTCAGTTATGGAAACATCGGTGTAGATGACGATTTCTATTCTAGATGTGACTCTCTGCGCCGTATTTCACTATTCCCCAATCGACATGTTAATTCTGGATAGGGTCGCCGAGTACAATACTGGTTCAATTCTATCCAGCACCCTTTTACACCCTTTTCATTCCTTTCAAAATGTTGGGGTTTCCCGTTGGAAGCTGGTTAAATAATTTCGCTGAAATGTTGTCCTTCACGGGGATGGAATTATTTTTTTGTCCTCGGAACATTCCGTTGTTACCCGTCGCTTTCTTTGTTTTCCGCTTTCGGCTTCCATTCTCGGAACGAGCATCACACCGAAGATGGCAAACCGCCGAAACGCGTCTCTGGACGAAATAAAGAAAGTGACGAGTAACGATGGAATATTCCAAGGATAAAAAATAAAGTCGTTAAATAACTTATTTTCAGGTTATAATCTGATGATTGCATATGATGCCTCTTTGAAACTGAATTTTGTCGAGAATTTTGACATTATCTAGCACATCAATTGTCTGCTGTAGTTGTCGTAAGACTAGCTGGCATGCTCAGACAGGCCTTTCGCTCAGTCTTCTCTAGTTTTTTTGCCCTGACTTTCTGGTATTAGTGGAGACCATATCAGCACTCCGTCTGTCTGATGGATTGATTGATTATAATAGTAAACTATTGTTTTGCGCTTATTGTCGCATTTACCATTGCTATCACATTGTCAAAAACATCACCCAGACGCAGAAGACGGTTGGCTATCAAAGTGCCTGTGGCATCTCACGTTTAAAAGTTATTCCATCAAAAAAGGAAGTTACACCTGAGGCTTCATGTTTTTCATGCCGTTTTGCGCAAGAATAGAGTTTCCTGATAACTCAATATTCAAAGTGTGGCTCTGCTTATCTCAAAACATTAATATTTTGAATACGTTGTCATCAAAAAATGATGAAGACGATTGCGTTCTCGGCCTGGTTTTGAGATACTATAGAAGGCATTTTCGATGTAAACTGGTTATATACGCCCATTGGGTTTTTGGTGTTTCAGTGTCCGTAGAGTCTGAGGACCATGTGGTCACCGCACATATACTGTACATGTGCTTGTGATTATGTAATTCATTAAATAACCGCAGCCTCAACGAGCTTACATATTCCAAAATGTAGCCACGACTGGAAGCTATGTAGGATATAATTTGTGTTTAAAAGTAACATTGTGTTCTCTGTTGGATATCTTGTAACCTTTATCTTAGTAAATTTTGATCAAACCATGATTTGAGATCAATATCAAATTAATGAAACACGGGCAGTGCCCTCTACTCTAGCCTTACGTGGCTACAGAGGAAGGAGACATTGAAACCTGTTGTCTTCTAATCTAATGAGTTCGCTTCGAAACAATATCTCTATATTTTCACAGTACTTCCTATTGATTTCCTTTTCGCCTGCTTAATATTCTCCATTATACATTCTTTAAAGTATTATAGTACATTTCAAGCTGGCCCATTTTAAGCAATAAGTAAACAATAATAATCAACAATTGCTACAAACTTTATCATTCACATTGTCCTTTACTAATTTTCAGCCGTGATGCCAACATTCAATACTACTTCGAAATGCCCAACAGCGAAACTATCATCAAAATGAATGTTTCACTTTACATGTTGCCAAACAGTCTCTTGTTTAGAATCGTCCTTCATGCAAATTAACACACAAGCAGTTTAATTAGACTCTCCATGACAATATATCTTCGCCCAATGATCCTCTTCCGAACTGCGTATGTGTTTGGCTCATTCGCCATGAAGGATGCGCGATGGAGTCGCACAACGTCGACGCTACTGTGGTCGAGTTAATTTATTTGGCACCCACTGTGCAAAAGCGAGGGAAAATATTTGCATGGCAGTTTTATTTATAAAATGGCGTTTTCGTGTCGTGGTTAAATATTAATCAAGGAAATTGACCGAATTCTATGAACCGCCTATTTTCACTGCTCTATGGGACGAAAAGGAAAACATCCGTTAGTATGATAATGTTGACTTTCAATGCATAATTTAGCGAACTACGGTCTACCACCGTCAATGGATTTGGAGTGGAAATTTCAATATTTCCTACTTTGTAGATTTTTAAGATAATAACAGATACTATAAAACGAGGAAATCATTGTGCAAGAGGGGCAGAAATTCGACTTCCCACGTTGATTTGCGTGTCCTCGAATTACCTTGATTTTGTCATGCCACGCCATTGTTGGAAACGGAGCTTCTTGCTTGAAACCATCAACGAGGATGAAAGTTGTGTGCCCGATGGGATGACCTATTGAACTAGCTTTGAGTTTCATCTGAAAGTTTGATTAGTTCAACTGTGAAGCAGTGTACAAACGAATAAAGTTGATGATCATAACATGGAATCCTTTTAGTGATATGTCAACGAAATACATGGCAACGAGAATGTTGCGTGCCGACTAATTCAAATTATTAATTAGTTTCAATATTGACTCGAACCTAGAGTATACCCCAAAACAAATTGCAAATATTTCGCAAAATGTTAACAGGACATAGGCGGGTTGCAGCCATGAAGCATTTATTTAGTCTGTTAATACTATCATGACGTGTTTGTCCAATTCAGATTGGTAACAGTAGGAAACTTTACGGGGAAGGAACAACTGAAAATAAATATGTAATGTACATGAGATTGAATTTCATAGAATTAAAAAAAAGTTTCAATTTTGGTTCAAGTGTTTTGAAGGATAAATGATGGTCATCGATACCTAAGCTCAGAGGTATATTCGTAACAACGAAAACATTTGTGTTTGAATGGAAGCAACAATGGAAGAAAGTCTTTGCGTAATGATACAAGAGAGTGTTCATTCGCAACTCATCGCACCTTCGTCTTCATATCCTTCGTATTCAACATAATCATTTGGTCAGTCTTTCCACTACTATCAGTCAGTGCGGACGTACGAGCGAATTTTCCGAGTGTCAGAAACAATTAATTCCATTGTTTTATCTATCTTTCAAATTTAATAAATTAAGTGTATCATAAAGTCCGAAGTGAGTGTTGATTGTTGTGAAAACTCCAACCCTGCCCAGCGCAGGAAAAGAAGTCGGGAATCATCCCCGATTGGAACGCTGCTCAGGGACCAATTCAAGATGGCGCGAAGCACATCTAAGTCATCCGTGTCGAACAGATTCCTGCTATTAGCTGACGTTGAGGGTAGCAGCGACATCGGTCAACAACCCAGCATTGAACAGCAAACTAAGGTGAGAGTTCCCCCAATCACCTTCACTGATCTTCCCCGTGATACAATTGATGCCATCCTCAAAGAGCTTAAAATTGAAAATTTTTCAATTAAATTAATCTCCATTGGAAAACGCCTTTTTCTTCATACGTATGAAAATTACACTAATATTGAAAAATATCTAAAAGCCAAAAAAGTGAACTTTTTCACTTTCCAACGGCCAGAATTACGTCCATTAAAAGTAGTCCTAACAGGACTCCATGACATTCCTACGGAAGATTTTAAAGAATCCTCAAAAGCGATCATGACGTCAATTCATTCGATATAAAAAAGTTCACTTCTAAGAAAGGGAGAAGTGAACAGATATATTACTTGCTCTATCTACAAAGAGGGACAAAAATGGCTGATCTGAGGAAAATTAAAACAATTATTCACACAATTGTACGTTGGAACTACTACTCTATCAAACGTAAAGGCCCGACGCAATGTCAAAATTGCTAAATGTATGGGCATGGCTGCTCCCATTGTCATTTAACCACTGAATGTGCCATATGTAGTGGCCCTCATGAACACTCTAAATGCACAGTACGAAAAGAGCAGAATAGTAGAATAGTTTGCTGCAATTGTAATGGTCCTCACTTCTCCAATGCTCCCGAATGCAAGAGCAGACCAGATTATATCGCGCTTAAAGAAAAGCTACAGAAAAGGAGAAGCAACCCAAAACCTCAGAGGATCTCCAATACGTTTGCACTTTCGGAGAAAAATTTCCCAAGTCTTTCCATACTTCAATCTAAGACACAAACCTGAGTTGAAAATATTCCAAACTTGCCGACAAACTTAGTTAGTACAACGAACGCAATTGGAAATAGACCTCAACCTCAATTCTCCTACAGGGCGGCGACCAAAAACACTCCAACACTTTCTGGTAAAACTTGTACCGAAGAACTTTTTTCACCAGAGGATTTATTAAAGCTCTCTCATGAACTGATCATGAACTTATCAAATTGTAAAAATAAACAAGATTAATTCAATGTAATAGTTAGCATTTCAGTTAAGTTTGTTTATGGCTGAAGAATCGAAAATTCTAATATGGAATGTGCAAAGCATTAAAAATAAGAAAATTGAATTCTTTGATTTTATTACTAAAATTTAGGTTGATATTTGTATTTTAACGGAAACTTGGTTGAGGCCGCATGATAAGCTAAGTCATGCTAAAATCCACATATATCGATGTGATCGTAAAAATAAAATAGGTGGCGGAGTTGCAATTGTAATTAAAAAATCAATTAGGCATACACCATTGCCCCGTTTTGAATCGTCTGCCATTGAAAACTTAGGGCTAATGTCAGATGAATCTGAAATAAAATTATACGCAGTTTAATTTCCTGGGACAGAACTTACGAAGGAAAAATTAACTGATTTCAAAAACGACTTAAAAGGGTGTACGCATCAAAACCAAAAGTACTTGCCCTGTGGTCGTCTTAACGCTCGTCATAGGCTTTGGAACTGTGTCCGAGCTAATAAAATAGGTCAATGTCTGTATGAAATGTTGAGTGAAGGTAATATATTTATTCATTTCCCGACCGAACCCACATTTTATTCGCCTCGAGGTGCCGGATCTACCCTAGATATCATATTAGGTGATGATAATATTGGCTCTTTAGACATTAGTGTATTACAAGCGCTATCATCTTCTCATTTACCAGTGCTTTTCACACTAGAATCAAAGGGAGCTTATCGCTTTGAACCACATCAAGCCTTCCTCTTCAAAAAAGCTGACTGGAGGAAATTTCGAAGACATGTTAACGACAGTTTATCGATTTCACAAAATACGTTTAATTCTTTGAACACAGCGCATGCGGTAAATGAGAATATCTCCGAATTTAAGCAAACTATTTGGAGGGGTATAGAATGCAGTGTTCCCAAATCTAATGCCAAATATACATGCCAAATATACAACTTGCCCCCCGGCGCCTACATCAAGACCAGAGAAATAGTTAGGCAACTTAAAAAACTTTAAAATCGAACAGCTCCTGGGATTGATGGAATTCCTAATTATGTGATGAAAAATCTGCTAAAGAAAGGGATTGTGCTCTATTGCCTCTTATTTAATGCTTGCCTTAAACTATCTTATTTTCCACTCGCCTGGAAACAAGCTGTTGTAGTACCACTGCTAAAGCCTGGGAAGGATCCACATGAGCTAGAAAGCTACAGGCCAATAAGCCTATTGCCAGCCTTTGGTAAACTATTCGAAAAGCTAATTCTCACAAGACTCACAGACTTCGTGGAAAATGCCACCATACTTCCTAACTTTCAGTTCGGTTTCAGACACGGCTATTCAGCGGAGCACCAGCTGTATCGCGCCTCAAAGGACATTAAGACAGCCCTAATAGGGAAGCAATCAGTTGGTATGGTCACCATTGATATTGAGAAAGCTTTCGATAGAGTCTGGCACGAAGGTTTACTTTATCAGCTCCAAGAGTACAAAACTCCAGCATACATACGTAATTTGATAGTTTTATCAGTTATTCTACAGGTGGAAAATAAGCATCAATATTGACAAAACTAAGGCAATATTTTTCACTAAATAACGTAAACGTTCCTTGCTACCTAATCGACCGATTAACTTTTTAGGACAAGCAATACCATGGTCCACAAATCTGCAGTATCTTGGGCTAACGTTGGACAAGAAACTCATGTTCAAAGACCACATTGAACGAATAAGCATTAAAGCATTTAATTTTGTACTTCAACTGTATCCACTACTCAACAGAAGGTCCCAACTGAACATAAAGAATAAGATGTTAATTTTAAAGATGGTCATTCCGCCCAAAATATTATACGGAGCTCCTACTTGGAGCCAATGCGCATAATATTTGAAATCAAAGCTTCAAGTCAGTCAAAACAGATACTTAAAAATGGCGCTAAATAAGCCTTTTTATTTCTCATCACGCAAATTACATGAGCTTGCTAATATTAGCCCTATCAATAAACTCGCGCTCTCACGCAGAAATAATCTACTAGCTAAGGTAGAACACGCTTCGAATCCATACATGCAAGCACTCAGGTTTTAACAGAGGTAGTAGTAGTTTAAGTTAGAGTTAAGCTTAAAAGAGGTTTTTGTTGTATTTTCCTCTACTATTATAATTATATCATATGAATAAGAAACATTTGTGGTACTAACAGAAAAAATACTGTAGATGCATGGAATACCAAATTCAGAACTCTCACTTTAAGTATTAGCTTAGTCCTGTAAATTCTTAGAAACAATAAAGAACTTATTAAATATAAAAAATATATAACCATTTGGTTTCGCTACTGTTTTAGTAAGTAGCTCGTCGGAAAAACCCATTTGAAAATACTTGACAATACCATTGACCGAGTATAAATTGTATTCTCTTTTCAGCACAAAAACAGCCCTTTCTGGCTCAGCTAATATTTGTGGGAAATCGCTGTCACTTCCAGATTCACTTCCTTTGACGAAAGTTTTTAACGTTCTCACACCCACTGCTATTTTATCATCTTTAACAACAGATATTGAATTTGTTTGTTTTTGTTCTTTCAAATTTAATTATAATATTGCATTTGTGAACTACTCAAAATAAGCTGTGGCATTGCTTTAAGTTACTCAATGTTAGCGCATAATTTTTAATTATGAACATTGTGCTAACAATATGTGTTTAAATTATTTAAATATCTTGTTGACTTCAAGCTTTATTGACAGTTCAAGTTTTTTGACATGTGTTGGTCGTTGCCAAGTTCTGATGTCTACATGGTGGATGTAAAATAGTCCACCATATATACGTCATGGCAGAGGTGCATGCATTAAAACTGGAACTAGTCTAATTCTCATTTTCCTAAGCCAGAGAGGTTTCTTCCGTCTCTAGGTTTCACTCCAAGTTAACCTTTAGCCCCGTTTGATGATAGGTGTTCAATGGCTTCTGTTTGAAGAGATCCGTCAACGTTGTTGTTATATAAAAAGCGAAATGTTTAATACCGATGTCTCAAATCTTTTACTTCGATCGTTCCATTTCACTGAATACACCTTCTGAAATTGAGACTTACTCATTTAATTTTTGACAAAACGTCTTGACAGCTGAATGTCTTCTGTATTGTTTTGCCGTTTTTTTTGTGACATTTAGCCGACAAAGATAAATATCATAATTATGATACCGTTCGACTGGAAACTTTATAATAAGACACTTTTTGGTAAGCGTTATTCGATTTGCACCCGAATATCTTAATTTATATGATAAGAATTATAATAAACCATTAATAATATCATACTCACGGGCGGTGGAATCATAGCGTAAGTAGGCACAATGCTAAATCTCCAAGGCGGTTTCTCTCTTGATACAAAAAGCACAAGTTGATTTATATTTGTTTGGCGTTTTAACGCAAAAGCTTTAAAGAGTATTTTTTTCTATACACAAAACCGAGGGAAGATTTAATAATCCTAATAAAGCTCGATAAACCGAAAAGTCAGGAAATTCAGATAACCAGTTTCGACAGGAGTTAACCGAGCGCCAACAGAGGAACCGCTTCTAGGGCTGCTGCTCTCCAGTGTTGCCATTAAAACAGATCTTCATTTGGATGGTAACGCAGATAATTTTCGAAAATGGCAAAGTTTAGGCATACAGGTTCGCCAAAGAATAAGCCCCAAAACAAGTGTTTGGCAAGTGGTCTAGTCATTCTGGTCTAGTTTCACTTATTATAGATTGATAAGAACTGAATATATGTTAACAGAAACCTTCTACTGCAATAATTCAGTATAAATAGAGCGGGTTTTGTAGATTTATCAATCGAAATTGATAAAACCAGGACAACCTCGAGAACAAAGCTCTACCACACCTTAAAACCCCCAACGAGGAATCATACAACTATCACTATATCTCTAGCTTCCCAATCTTGGATACAAATCAAGGCTCAGAATTCTCTGCGTTTTGACTTGATTTGGTTTATTTCTAGATTGGCTGAAACGAATCCGATTTTGCAGAAGGGGAGTCAGAAGTAGATCGAATTGTTGCGGCTATCCAAAGACCTAGTGCCGGTCGCTACATGACAGAAACTTTGGGTTCGTTGCCTACTTGTCAACTGATCAGGATTGGTCGCGAAATAGATGCGAATACACAAAGGAAGATTAAGTGAAAAATAATTTAAACAATGAGTAACACTATTAATTTATACTATTTATTTTTATATATATACTATTTATTTATACTATATTTCTTAATTTATATAGTTTAATCAAAACCTTACATTTTCATTGTAAAAATAAAGAATTTTTCTTTTATAAATTGAGACTTTAAATTTTGAGACTTTGTCAAAGTGATGGAACAGTGCATTTTCATGTAATGCAACCAAATCATTGAAGTGAACCTCTTTAAACATTTAAAATGGGACAGGTGCATACTTAAGCTGACATAACAAAGCAGGCTGAATGATCTGATATCCTTTTCAAAATCACTACAAAACAGAACTGACACTATGGGTTACACTTTGCGCCATGATAACTAAAGATGTCCTTATTTTCTCCAGAACTGTAATTCCGGTAACTACACATAGCTACAACCAAAATTCAGATCTTGCGGCATATGAACAAAATGAGTGGAATTTCATTTGGATTGGAGAGAACATTTCTCTAATTATTGCGTAAGACAAGAATTCTCCTCTCAGGGATTTTGCTTGAAAATGCCAACACAAATATAAATCTACTTGTAATTTTCCATCTCCCTTTGAGAAGAGCCCTCCGAGAGAGCTAGCGCTACTGTATGTGTAGGGCAATAGATGTTAAGTCTGTTAGTTTGTTCGAAGCGTTAGCGCCGTATGTTATACTTTGCCTTAAGGTACAGACTTTTTGGTGGAGTAATTTATTCGATAAGCGAAATACTCTTGTAAGCGATTTAATGAAAACTGTGAAATTACTACCATGAACTGCTACCATAAGTCCTTAGAAAATTGTATCATCTTTGAATTAGCCCGCATCAGCTTTTGTGCGACGATTCAATTTTTTTGAAATGACTCGAGTTCACTCGGAGAGCGTCTTTTATTATATTCCATTCAGATTATTTTAGAATTTTGACGTGTCTCAAGTGTTTTGATAATGTCACAAGGAGCTAAATCGGCGAGTTATTCACCGAAAACATCAAAAACTTCCTCGTGAATAAAGTGAGACATAGTGCATTGTCGTGATCGAGCAATAGAGAACCACGAAACGACAAAAACGCACTGAACAATAATGCAAGTAAAGCGAGGTCACTCCGGGTCGACTTTCCGCAGAAAGATATAGAAAAAACAGTAGAAAACGTAGTAGAACCAATAAAATTATATTTGTACGTTCGAAATGAATTTTTTGGAGGTGCCATTTTTATGAGGTGCATTTGCTATTTGTTTTATCTAGCTCTCGCTTTCTAATTTCTCTTAAAAAAACATTAATTTGTCATCTTTATCTTGTTTAATCCTTATTAATCCTTCCATAAAAAGAAACCAGGAATTGGAAGAATTTCAAAAACAAATTGATCTTCACTAGAACTTACTTGACTGTCAAATCCTTTTTTAGCTTTCAACATGACTTTTTTGCCTTTCACTTGCCACTCGTCCTGATATGTATAATAAGGTGGTTCCTGAATAGCAGGTAATAACGTTCTAATAAATAAGAAAGATTTAAATGTTACTGTCTATTTACTTACTGTTGCTGTCTATTTACTTCAAAATTGTTCCCATACAATATGTGATACCAGATAATGCGATCTAAAATCCATCCAAACGAGACACAGCACGCATTGTAATGATTTTAAGGAAAATCGGATCGGTAATGAAAACCTTTATTATATGATATAATTCGTTAATAAGGGCTCCTACTGAAAACTGACAAAGCAAAAGGCGTTGAAACTAAAAGGCATCAAGAGGCCTACCCACTATGACTACTTAGAAAAATTGCCTTATTTTATTTAATTTTTTTTAAGTATATATATATACAAAATTATTGTGTCAAAAGTATATATTGTATGAAATAAGTGTCAAAAATATTTGTAGGTGGACTTGGTTTAGCGTCAGGTGAAGATAAGCTTCTGCAAGATTTTTCATATAAAATATAAGCTTCTGTCAAGATTTTTCATGTAAAATAACTTTAAACGTATTTTTCTGAAAACAACGTGTTTCGACCTATTCCTGATAGAATCTCCAGAAGTGTTGAGCCTTTCCATATGAAACTTTAAGCAGTGGTTTATAACATGTATAGCTCTCGCGAAACAAAAAACCTGCTGATAATTGGATTTTAACTATTTTTCAGTACAAAAAGTGATTTTGTATCACTTTTGAAATCCCATCGCCAATCTGTTATTTTTTCATTTATGGCCAATATAATAGTATGTGCGGTTACGGCGTAGAAGTATCCGTTTTGAGGAGTTGTGAACTTATGCCAATATTTTTCGTTATCAATGCCAGAATGTGAATAAACTTTATTCATATCTTATCAAGAGTGTCAATTTTAAGCTTTAAAAACTTGTATCGTTATAAAAGATAGTTACTTCAGGAAAAAATCCTAAACATAGATCTCTTAACATTTTTGACCCGGCGGCAATGTGGTGCCAAAGGATTACTTTGAGTTGGTGGCGGGGTGTGATATGCCGTAAGATAAAAATTTCCGTCATCAATTATTTTAAGCTTACTTGTGCCAAATTATTATTTTATATCAAGTAAGCAATCAGAGAAGGCAAATTTAATTTAAAAAAAAAACCAGTAATATAAATAAATTTAATAACATTTATTACTAAATCTAAGGCACAAATTTTGGTCAGAAAAGTCGAGGCACATTGAAATTAATTAATAAAAAATCCAAAAAACATTTAAAAAAATCCGAAAAAAATCTTGGAATATGAAGAAAATGAGGTCTTGTATGAATTACACATGTAAAACTTACGGTATTATTGAGGAACATCTTCAGAACTAAATTCTAAATCAGCAAAATCGTCACAGAAAAAGTTGCATATTCTAGGCATATGGCCTTACCACACCTTTTGCATGAGTATTTGAAGTAAAAGGAAAAAAAGTAGGCGTAAAAAATTCCTAGCAATGAGTATTTTGTTTTTGGATCTTGGAGCCATGGCAACAGTCAACACATCGAACGCAACGTCCCGTTACATTCTGGACAACTTGGCGCAATGCTTCAATGATTTGAGAAGAGATTCTCTTGATTCTCTCAGATCTTGTCGCCTGATTAACAAAGCTCTCGTGGGCCATCTTTTCGAATTTCTGCAAAGATTGTACGTCGCACATTGCTCATCAGGAACGTCTACGCCACTCTTGGGTGAGTTGCGAAAAGTTATAATCTCTGGTTTCTGCTCATTACCCGTATAGTTATCAACATGGTCATGGTCGACAACGTGAAATCGAAGCCAAAAGAACGATTTTGGTTTCCTCAAGGATATACGGGACAAGAGTTACGCCTTTTTGGAGCCCGAAAGATGAAGAGTTTTCTGATTTTCCGGACATGTTATATTACAGCGAGACTCGGGAATTGGCAATACAATACGATCAACCGCTTGAACATATTTGTTGCTAACTGAATATGGACCAATCATCCAAAGTATTTGATTCCTTCTCACCCTAATGTCTTGCGTCGTACTGAGTCTTGCGGCTATCGTTGCGTCTAGCTAAGTGCAGACCAAATGCAAATCACAAGAGTCGGTTCCGCTTCCACATGTTCCAATAGTGAAAATCCTCGTGCGTCACTGATCTTTGCTCCTCGACGGAAGAGGAATAAAAAATGGGCTCACCTCCAGCTCGACGCGTTTTTATTCCTTTTCGTCAAAAACAGTCGCCCGCTAAGGTGATCGTCCGCGAGAGGGTAATTCCCTGGTTCCGTAACCCGCACGTAGTGAAGCCGCAAACAATTGGTAAGGGTTTTTTGTCTCGGCAATGTTATTGCTGCGGCAGTCGATTCGGAACTAAATTCCCCAAACGAGCATGATTGGATGGCGGAACATCGCCGCTGGTTTCCGGGCCTCCGTCTCGCCATCACTTGTCTCGGCGCACTAAGAGATGGTGGTTGCCACTTTAACCACCGCCTTTGTCGTTTGTCATATTCATCGCATACTTCTCCTTTGCGTCGTCGAGTGTTATGTTAGAACCAACCTCGACAAAAACCACGGTGTCAGCACAATTTGTCAAACCATAAAATATTAAAGTCAAGTAGCAAACATAAGCCAGAAAGTGCTGACCAATCTAAAGTTAAGTATTACAAATTGCTTAGTTCAGAATTTTAAGTATGAAACTGCTGACTTTGAGAAATGAAAGATTTTAAGAGCTAATGAATTACTAACGTTGTTTACATTAGCTTATATAAAATCTCAAGATAAATTGATCAGCAAGTAAATCTGTATGTTGTTAATATGATATTGGATCCCAAGGTGTATAGTGCTCAGTCAGCAAGAAAACTTTATAAACAAATTCAGAAACTGGAAAGTAGGGTAGTAATAAGTCTAAAACTTAAGTAGTCGGTGTAATTCTCAGTTATAATAATAAAACCAAGTTATTTAATGGAAAAACTTCTGGTGTATTAATTCAGAGCACGGAAAGCTCTGTTATAAAACAGTTTTTTGGTCAGTATAAAGAACGAAAACTTAAGTCGAGTCATCGCGAGCATTACAATTTTTTTTTATTACATCTATGGTTCTTATAATTATTATTATTATAATCCTTACCCCTATCATTATTAGTATAATTTAAACATAAAAATAATTACTTATAATCAATAGTTTTTCTATGGATAATCGATTTTTGATAGTATTATTTCATTATAAGAGAACAGCTCGCGGTATGAACATTTACCTAATGCCGGATTAATTCATTCCCGGTCCGCGAACCGAAATAAATAGAGTTGCTTCGGGCCGGCTAGCAACCTCATTGAGGAGAGGAGTCGACCCGTAACAAAATTTGATCTTCGTTTTCGATGTCTAAAGCAGGATTTTATTTGCTATCCTCAGAATCTGCCTTTTCCAACGATACCAAAATTCGCTAGTGGCAGTTAGTGAGTGGAATTTTTTATGAAAAAGAAATTGCAAACAAGCATAAAGCGTTAAAAATACTCTGAATAATAACACACTTACGATGACGTCGGGTCATACTTAACCATTTTAAGTTGTTGTGCGAGTTTTGCAATCACTCAATGCAAAACGGTTACGTCACTACATAATCATTATAAGCGCCCGACAAACCCTCATTAAGCAATAAAAAAAAATGTATACACGTAGATGAATCATTTTATCCTTGTAAACCATAAAATGTTTCAAATAATACATTGCAAACACATGTAAACCTTTGTAGAAGATAAGATATTCAAATTAGCATTAAGCAATAAAACTAGAAATATTTGTAAATTTATGTATAAATAGTATGTAAAATCGAGCTAAGGCTCAGTTTTTAACTATAATTAGTAAAATAAAGAACCTAAACACAAGGCAAACGTAATTTTACATGTAGTTTTCAAAATCTTTATTAACACGTTTCGACTACAGTGAAGACGATACAATAATTGCATCCGTTATCAAGTCTTGGACCTTTTATAGATTCCGATAACGCTACATGTGGCGTGCATTCTTCGTTCACGATACTATGTTTGTTTGTATGTTGAAATCCTTGCCTCGGTTAATATTTTCTTGGACCTTATAAGTTAACAAACAAATTCCCAGACAAGACGGTAACAAAACACCGCAAAGCAGTGCACATGGGAAAATGCATTTTCATTTAGTTCACACGAAAAATGCTAGACATAGCGTTAGCATTTTTCCCTAATACAAGCAATTCGCACATGTAATGTAATTTAGTGTTTTAAGTACATTCTGTACGATCACCAGGCTCTGCCTCCAAATAAATTTTTTTAAATAAATTGAACCCACGTTCATTAATTGGCGCCCGAGCAGGGACATTGTCGCGGCACCGTAAGTTTAAAAAAATCGTAAAAAGAAAAGTACGCGGGTTACGCAAGTGCGCACCACTCGTAATAAAAGTGAAAAAACCGGGGAAGTGATTTTTTTCCCAATCGCGCGCAAAAACCAAGCAGCGAAACGTGGTGCTTGTGGAGGGAACGAGGCCTCTTAGTAGCAAAAGTGCAAAAAGGAGTTAGAACGTAAAGACTCAACAGCCTCCCTCTCTGCCGACAATCATTCAAAGGATAACACGGAGATGAGAACCTTGGTAGTAACCTTGTAAGTTATATTACTTAAACACTCATTTACATTTTAAAATTTTCTCTGATATTTTGTATTTCAAATATTTTTTAAATAAAAATAAAATACCTTTTCCTTTAAATTTATGAAAATAAAGTGAATAAGTGAAAAGTGAATCACTCAAGAGAAGTGAACATTTATAAAAACGGAGACTAGTGGACTGAATTGAGATCGTTCTAAATAAATTCATGACAAGTTATCCTAACTTGTGTGTTCGAAGTAAATATTTCTTTATCGATGTGATAAATATTTCTGTCTCGTGAAGCAAAATTGAGTTTTAGAATCATTGAGGATCCTTATAAAAGGGACCTTTCAACCGAACCATTATTACTATATTCTCTCGCAAACGTGAATCCTTGTAAAGGAGAGTTTTAGAAGAATATTAATCAAATATTATTCACCAAAATCGTTTCAGTGTCTCCCTGATTCGAAGAAATATTAAAAGAATATCGTCAAGAAAGTGACCCCCCCCAAAAGAATTTTTTCTTCCACTCTGTGAAATTTTTGCCCCGTAATGCCTAATCAAGCGAACCTCATTCGCCCCCCACGGCTCAACTTAAACGAAACGCAGTCCCAAAATAATCCGGAACAAAATTCTCCTCAAAACAATCCCCCAATCACTCAAGGTAGCGGAAACAACAATGCTGACCTGGTTCAGCTTATAACAGGAATAGTTGAGCAAGTCCTTAACACCCAGGGTAGGGAAATTTTCCACTCTATCATGAACCCAGCCTCCGATGCGAATGACGACTGCGACGTTCCAATAACAGGGAGCGTCGACGCAAGTTTGTCAGATATGGACAAGATCCCTGACGTGATCAAGAGTTTGAGGACATTTTCAGGCGACCCCGGCGAATACTCCTCATGGAGAAAAAGTGTCCAGAGGATCCTAAGGATCTATGACCACCTGAAAGGCACGCCAAAATATTACGGTATCCTTTCAGTAATTCGAAAGAAGATTGTAGGCCAAGCTGACATAGCCTTGGAATCCTACAACACTCCTCTTAATTGGAGTAAAATTTCGAAGTGTCTAACACTTCACTATGCTGACAAGAGAGATCTTGGTACGCTTGAGTACCAAATGACCACACTCATTCAGGGCAACGAAAGTATCCACGAATTCTATCAGACGGTCTACCACCATTTGTCGCTAATACTAAATAAATTATCATCGATGGATATGGGACAGGAATCACTAACAAACATGTCCCAATGCTATAGGGATAAAGCACTCGACACGTTTGTACGCGGACTAAGAGATTTACCGCAACTACTTAGCATTCGCGAGCCAGCTGACTTGCCACAGGCTCTGCACCTATGCCTTAAGTTACAGAATGTTGACTACAGAACACAGCATGAAAATAACATGCATGCTATGAATAGGAAGCCACCCCAGAACACAGCTCCTCCAATTCCTCCTAAAAACCATTCTAAACCACCTTTACAACATGCTTATGTTCCGGGAAAGATTTCAGACCTGAGCTCTTCCATAACCCTCGCATTCCACCAGCCCCACAGTTTTATAGGCAGGTGCAATACCCTCCTCCTAATAATAACCCACTACCTCCTAAGCCACGTAGGTACGAGCTCATGAACGTGGATGAATCCATGAGGACTAATGCAGTAAATTACCAAAACAGACCACAATATCGGGCATTCCCCGTTAAAAGGGTGGCATCCCAACAAGCCTATTTTGGCAACAAGCAGCAGCGCACATATTACACCCACAATTACAACAGAGAACCCGACCTATTAGCTCAAGAGAAACGGGAGTTAGATCAAGCGGATCTGCTTGAATATCTATCTCTTGAAGAAACCGTCCCATTTCCTCCGAGTTTAGAGGAACCCGACGAAACTACAGGCCACGAATATGACAACTACACCACACACAACGAACCCGACGAGGACGTACCAAATAATACGACTGATCCTGGCTTCAATAGCGCAGGCCAACAAGGTGGCATTCATTTTTTAGATTAAGGGGCTCTTCACTGCCATACATCGAATACGCAGCAAAGAGCGGTGAAATACTTAAATTCCTGATTGACACCGGATTAAATAACAACTATATTCAACCATTTTTTGTACGCAACCCTATCCCAAATGAAAAACCCTTTACAACTAACTCAGCAGATGGACCAATAAATATAACTCATCATGCCTTCATTAATATATTCGGACCAAATACAAAAAAACTAAAATTCTACTTACTACCTTCCCTTATAACCTTTGCAGAACTAATAGGAAACGATACTCTGAAAGAATTTCAAGCAGTTATCCACGCTAGCGCCAACGTTATGTCAATAAAACCCCAGATAGACATTCCATTAAAACAACACATATCTGAGTCTGTTAACCACATAAATTTAAGAACCTCCCATATGAATAAAGAGCACGGAAAACGGCTGAAGCTAATTTTGACGAAATATAAACCTTTATTATCAGAACCGGACGAAAAATTAGCCTACACAACTTCCATAAGATGAGAATTTCGTACTACTTCAAATGACCCCGTCTACGCTAAATCCTACCCTTATCCTATGGCTCTCAAGGATTAGGTCGAAAAAGAAATTCAAAAACTATTAAAGAACCAGAATCAGAAAAGAAAAAGAATCAGACCATCAAAATCCCCATATAACGCACCTGTCTGGATCGTACCGAAAAAAACAATTTAGAATGGTCATTGACTATCGAAAATTAAACTCAATCACAGTTACAGATTCATACCTTATACCAGATATCAATGAAGTTCTTTCCAATCTAGGCGAAAAGCAATTCTTTTCAATTATTGATTTAAAAAGTGGGTTTCACCAAATTCTCTTAAGAGAATGTGACGTAGAAAAAAACCGCATTCGCCATAAACAACGGAAAATATGAGTTGCTCCGCCTACCGTTCGGCCTGAAGAATGGCCCAGCCATCTTTCGAAGAACATTAGACGATATCCTGAAGGAACATATCGGAAAGCGCTGTCGTATTTACATCGACGACATAATAGTCTTTGGGAAAGACGAAAAAGAACATTTCGACAATCTTGAGATTATATTCAAAACACTTCAGAGGGCAAATATGAAAATAAACTTAGATAAATGTGAGTTCCTGAAAAGAGAAGTTGAGTTCCTTGGGTTTATTGTTTGCGTAGAGGGAATACGAACAAACCCTAAGAAAGTGGAAGCAATCGCCAACTTTCCACCTCCGAAAACACTCAAGGATCTTAGATCGTTTCTTGGACTGTCAGGATACTACAGGCGATACATACAAGACTATGCTAAGATCGCCAAGCCCTTGACAGCCCTCTTAAGAGGGGAGGATGGACGAACGTCCAAACACGTTTCCAAAAATAAACCCATTTCACTTAATAAAGACGCATTGGACGCCTTCGATAAGGTTAAAAACGTTCTCATTTCGCAAGACGTCTTACTAATACACCCAGATTTCAAAAAACCCTTTGAACTTACCACCGACGCATCCGATTATGCCATCGGAGCGTTATTATCACTAGACAACAAACCGATTTCATATTTATCGAGGACTCTAGGGAAATCCGAAGAGAACTACGCAGCAAACGAAAAGGAGATGTTAGCGATAATATGGGCTCTGGATAGCCTTCGAAATTACTTATATGGATCCAGCAAGGTTAAGATTTTCACAGACCACCAACCTCTAACATACGCCCTTAGCTCAAGAAACACCAATAGCAAGATGAAACGCTGGAAGGCGACATTAGAGGAATATAACTACGAACTAAAATACAAACCAGGAAAAGCAAACATAGTGGCCGATTCTCTTTCGAGACCACCTCGACAACCCGAAGTTAATGCTATGACCCCCACAACATAGTGATGAGAGTTCGTCACAAATCGTCACGCCCATCAACGTGTTTAGAAATCAAATCATCCTCAAACTTGGCGAAGAGAATAGCTACCGAATAACACACCCCTTCGAAAATTACACAAGACACACACTGATTCAAAGACGTTACTCAGAACAGGACATTATTAATATTTTCAAACGTTACCTTAATCCCAACTTAATTAACGGTCTACAGACAGACGAATCAACCATGGGCCTCATACAACAGATATATAGAAACCATTTTAGAGACTACAAAATTCGATACACCCAAAGACAGTCGAAGATATTCCTTCCGAAACTGAACAAGAGGAAAGAATCCTCCAAGTCCACAAAAGAGCCCACCGGAACGCCGAGGAAAATAGACTGCAAATAATAGAAAACTTTTATTTCCCAAAGATGAGTGCCAAAATAAGGAGACTGGTCAAACTCTGCACCATATGTAAGGAGAACAAATATGACCGGCACCCTAATAAGCCTTTTCTGGAAAAAACACCAATTCCTAATTATCCCAGCCACATTGTCCACGTAGATATTTTTTCAACGGAGAAACATCTCGTCCTCACGGCCATAGATAAGTTTACCAAATTCGCCATGGCAAAGATCATCCCATCCCGCTCACTTGAGGATATAAGAAGACCACTCCAGGATATCCTTTTCTTCTTTTGTATCCCGGAACTCATCGTTGTCGACAACGAAGGTGCCCTTTGATCAAACGCTATTACATCCATGATGGAAGACGAGCTACAAATTAAGGTTTACAAGACACCTCCCTACAAAAGCGAAGTGAACGGACAGGTTGAGCGCTTCCATTCTACGCTTACAGGCATCATGCGCTGCCTAAAAAAGGAATCAACACCCCGATCTTTTGAAGAACTCCTAGAGCGCACAGTAAACGAATACAATTTTACCATTCACTCTACTACTAGTAAAAAACCTGTCGAACTCTACTTAGGACGATCACCTAGAATGAACCCAGAAGAATTTGAAAGGACGAGAAAATCAAACATTGACAAACTTAGACTTAAACAGAACAAAGACTTACATAATCATAACAAAAAAAGACATCCGACAAAGGACTATGAAATTGGACAAGTCGTATATGTGAAACAAAACAAAAGAATCGGGTCGAAACTAACTCCTCGCTATCGGCAGAATCCGGAAAACGTGTCCATCAGGATAAAATTCGAAATTAACTTCTTTTCTTTCTTCCCTTCTTCTATTTTTGACCAACGCCACAGTACAAATCCTCGACTACACGAACTCAAAAATAGTATCGTTTAACGTAGGACTGACAAAAATACAATATGGAAACTTCAAAATTATCCACACAATAGATGTGCATATGTACGAGAAGTTCATAACCATCCTATCCTTAATCTGTCCATTATCCAGCATCATCCATTATCTCGCTACCTAGCTCATGAAATAGAATAAATTGAAGCACTCGTTAATAACCTAGTTTATCGTAGGGCAAAAAGGTCACTTAACTTCATAGGAACAGCCTGGAAGTGGCTCACCGGAAATCCGGATCATGAGGACTTTATCACTATTAAGGAAAAAATTAACAACGTTCTGGGAAGCCACAACAGACAAGTTGTCATTAACCAGTTATATAATGATCGGATCAATAATATCACTAAAATCACTAATAAAATTCAAAAATTGCTTCAGGAAGATAGTAATAGTAGCACTAACGTTGTTTTGGAAATTCAAGCCAAAATTAAACTCATGCAGGAAGAATTGAGAAATATAAACTTTGCCTTACACTGGGCCAAAGCAGGAGTTATAAATTCACTAATTTTTTCTAAAACAGAGATCAAATTAGCCGTAGAAGCATTGCATAAAGAAAAATTTCCATTCTCTTCTGTCGAAGAAGCCTTAAATTTCGCAAAAATTAAAATTATCTCAAATCGGTTCACAGTTTTATACATAATAAACATCCCAATGACTAGAGAAGAAACATATAACACGCTTTTAATAAAACCGATCAAAAAAGGAATTTGGTTAACGATATTGTATTTGATAGAATTTTGGAACGAAAGGATAAAATACTTGCTGTAACAAAAACTTGTAAAGAACTTAATCAATTTGCATAGAAAAAGATATTATAGACATAAGTAGTTCAGGTTGCCTACCAAGGTTGCTCAAAGGTTCAAACGCCATCTGCAATAAAACTTCTGGATGCCATATCCCTACAATCGACGAAATCTCGAGCGGCATTCTACTCCTCAACGACTTTTCCGGAATCATCAATGCTGAAAACACTACGCAGAAGCTAATCGGGACATACCTGATTAAATTCTACAACACCACCATTGAAATAAATGACCGACCATACATCTCCCGAGAAATATCAAGCATGCAAATACTTCCGGCAATACTTCAACCAGCACCAGAAGGCGACGCCTACCGAGAACTTCTTTCATTAGAAATGATGAATGAACTTCACATCAACAACACCGAGAAAATCGAGCTGCTCCAAACAAATAGCAGAACTCATCAACTTAACTCATATGCACTCATCGCCATGCTAGGAGTCCTCACCAGCACAGTACTTTTCTGGAGATTTTGCCCCAGAAAAGGTAATTCGAGAATAATCATTAATTCATCTATTCCAGAAAGTAAGCCAGAAGAGCCCATGCGATCACGATCCATATCACTCCAACACTCATCATCCGTATCAACCAGCCCAAAAAGAAACTCAAAACGGATCAACGACCTTCCGTATTTTTGAAGAACAATTGCGGACAATTGTACTTGAGCGGGGAGGAGTTAACAAACAAATTCCCAGACAAGACGGTAACAAAACACCGCAAAGCAGTGCACATGGGAAAATGCATTTTCATTTAGTTCACACGAAAAATGCTAGACATAGCGTTAGCATTTTTCCCTAATACAAGCAATTCGCACATGTAATGTAATTTAGTGTTTAAAGTACATTCTGTACGATCACCAGGCTCTGCCTCCAAATAAATTTTTTTAAATAAATTGAACCCACGTTCTTTGATTTATATAGGTTCCGACAATTCGAACGACATGTCGTGTGCAATATTTGTTTATTATTTTACATTTTTTTATTTTTCATTATTCAAAAAGGACCACATATCCGGTTGTGGTTGCATTAGTGGGGCCGATGATGTAACATGCGTGAATATCACTGGGCGGTTGGCGTTGCGCTAATTACATAAACGTTGCAGATAATGGTGGAATCTGACTTGAGCTCTATATGTTTTCAAACGCGGAATAATTGTAGAAATAAAATATAGCGCCATTGGCTGCGGTATAACTCCAGGAAATCAAAAAAAGGAAGACTGTCTCCACGAAAAATGCTAAGTATCGTTGTAGTACTTACAACGCTTAGTTACAAATCCGAATCAGGACTATTATTGACTTATGACTGGAAATCAGGGAAACTAAAATTCTATAGATGTCGATTTGCAAATAATTAACGTTATTTTGTTATGAAAATTTGATTTTTTTTTAAATTGAATTTACTTACATTAAAAATAAAAATTCCACAATGGGGAAAAGTCAAGGAATTTGTTGTAAACGATGAAAAGAAACCGGAAAAAGAAGAGGTTTGGCCTGAAAAAGCACTCGGTGATCGCAGCAACCGGCTGCTAACGGCTAAATATAATTTCAATAATTCAGAAAACATCATATAAATCGCAGATCAGAATATATTCTCCTAGTGGGTTATCCCTACACATTTTGTTTCAGGGTGTGGACTGCGAAGAGGTACCGTGTCTCATGTTGAAATTGGAAGATCAAAGCTCAAGTTTTTGCAACGAGGAAGTCGGTGGTGAACAAAGTAATGATAGCCTTTGATAACACCACAACTGGTCCGCAACAAATCAAGTACTAGATATGGGAACGAGAAAAGTGTAGAAAACTAGTGCTCCGGAGATCAGCGATTAGATTATTTGGCTGGAACCTGAGCATAATATGTAAGGAAATCCACAATCATGGCAACACCGAGTTAGCAAAAACAGCGCTAAAGGAAAACTTACACTGCTTTGTGGTGGGGGCTGGGGGGTGGTGGATTTTATGCGCAGGTGCTATAAGATATTATGGCGCAAGCTCGGTACCCAACGGAAGCCCTGTTTACTTCAAACAGACAACATGGACGGCATAGTGCAGGCGCTGTTCCCATCTCACCCCGACCGTGTTGATGCTGTCCACGAGGACGATTCAGTGCAATGTCCATTGTTCACAAATAATGAGATGGAGGATGCGGTGCTTTCTATGAAAGCTCGAAAGGCACCAGGACCAGACGGAATTCCAACCGATGTGCTATAAATGGTCTTCCACGTTTGCCCTGACTTGCTACTCAATGTGTTTACCGCTTGCCTGAGAGAAGACGTATTTCCATCTCGCTGGAAGATGGCGAAGCTCGCATTGATCAGCAAGGGGAAAGGGGACCCCGAGCTGCTTCTGGATACCGCCCGCTTTGTATGCTGGACTCAGCTGGGAAAGTGTTCGAAAAGCTCACAAAGATAAGACTCACTAACGCAATTCATGGTGCAGGGGACCTATCTCTTCGACAGTATTTTTTTTTACAGTTTAGCGCAGGGAGATTCATTTCTAATGCCATCATAGAAATGGTTAACGCAATCCGTCGAGCCGAAGCGCACAAAAACGAGTTGTCTTGCTAGTGATGCTTCACGTCAGGAATGCTTGCAACTCCGCCAGATGAGCGGATATTCTTGGCATGCGGATTTTGAGGGATTACTTAAAGGACCGCAGTCTGCTCTATGACACACAAGATGGGCGGCGAAATATGTAGATAACGTCTGGTGTAGCGCAAGGCTCCATACTGGGGCCAGACTTGTGGAACGCCTCATATGACAGGCTATTCAGGCTTGACCTGCCAGATGAGTCGCGCTTGGTCGGCTATGTTGATGATGTAGCAGCACTGGTCGCCGGACGCATAGTCGCACAGGCGCAGCGTGGACCCGCAGGTTCAGTGTGGCACTGGAGAAAACCGAGGTGGTCATTCTCTCGAAGAAGAAAATTCCTACAGTAATTCCTTTGCAGATCGGAGATGCGACTGTTGAGTCTAAGCTTGCAATAAAATATTAG
Organism: Stratiomys singularior; assembly: GCA_954870665.1. Lineage (NCBI taxonomy): Eukaryota > Metazoa > Arthropoda > Insecta > Diptera > Stratiomyidae > Stratiomys > Stratiomys singularior. The sequence continues at coordinate 54,115,096 of OX940877.1, forward strand.
GGACTGTTGATCGATTCAAAAATGAGCTTTTCGGAACAGATCAGGGCAACGGCGAAAAAGGCCGCGATAGGCGTCTCAGCTCTAAGTCGGCTAATGTGCAACATCGGTGGGCCCACACCGAGCAAACGCCAACTTCTCATGAGTACTGTACAGTCAGTGCTACTGTACGGCGTTGAGGTTTGGGCCGGAGCTCTCAGTAAGGAGCTGTACCGAAAGCGCTTGGCGCAGGTACACAGACGAGGAGCCTTGCGGGTTGCGTCTGCATACCGCACTGTCTCTGAGTCGGCGGTGTTGGTGATCGCAGGAATGATACCCATCGCCCTCCTTGCTAGGGAGAGACGGAGAATTTATGATCGAAAAGTGGAGGGTTCAAGATATGCTGTCAACCGAGAGGAGAGGCAGCACAACACTCGAGTGGCAACAGTTGTGGGAAGGCGACTCTAATGGCCGCTGAACTGCCCGCCTTATTGGGGACGTGGGATCGTGGCTGAATCGAAGGCACGGCGAGACTGATTATTACCTTACTCAGCTTCTTAGCGGGCATGGGTATTTTCAGTCTTACCTGCACAAGAGTCGTAAGTCACGGTAAGTCACGTAAGTCAGAGCAAATATAAAGACAAGAAAACTAGTTCAGAATGCTTTTAAGTATGCATTTCCAATGAGATTTTAGAATCAATTGTCGCACATACGAATGAAAAGATATGTTTTTACAGACCACAGCTACCAGACGACGAGTCAAAAAAGCTGAGATAAAAGCAGTTTTCGGGCTTTTATTTTTAGGCAGGATTATTCCATCCTGGGAGATAAAATCTCAATGAGATCTGGGCTTCAGATGGCACTGGAGTCGATAAATTTCGGTGCACAATGTCTAAAAATCGATTTCTGTTTTTTCTCAATAATATGAGATTCGATGATGCTACGACTAGGAGAGAGGACCAATCTGAGACTTATTCGAGATTTTTGTCCAGCTCTGTCAAAATTCCAAGACACCATCCGAATACGTAACCCTTGATGACAAATTGGTTGCCTTCTGAGGGAATTGCGGCTTTCGCCAGTATATTCCATGTGAACCATCGAAGTACGGAGTACAAATTTAAAGTGTAGTAGATGCTAAAGCATTTTACACTATAAATTAAGAGATCTACTCCGATGAAAAACCTTTGACTTCGTTGATTGTATGGTGAACTGCGTTTCCGGGGCCTATTGAAATGTTACTATGGACGATTTTTTACCAGTCATGAAATTGTTGAAAGTTTGCTGCAGAAACATATACTAGTGATATTTGGTACTTTAAGAGCCAATAAATCTTGCATTATTCATTTCAAATCATGGTTTGGCTTCCAACCATTTCACTCTCGTTTCGTGTATTCCAAAGCCACGAAAATTCGTTTTATGCTATCTACCCTTCATCGTGACAAAGGAATTGATCAAGAAACTGGAAATCGGCAGAAACCGCCTATGATTACTTTCTATAATCAAACTAAAAGTGGAGTAGATGTGGTCAATAAACTCGCAAGAATTTACCACGTGTCTGGCAACACCAAACGCTGGCCACGCAGTTTATTCCTCTGAATGCTCAATCATGCAGGAATTAACGTTACGATTTTACTTATGTTCAATTATAACATCGAAGTAAAGAAAACTTACAACAGGAATTCCAAATTTCATTCGAGGAATTTCATTCGTGATGTACAAATACACGAGTAATTGCTGAACCTTTTTTCAAGACGATCCATTCTATTTTTAGTGGAATCATAAGGACATCATAATGATATCATTTGTAAAGCCATGTATAGTTTGTTTAACTGGTCTAGATCTCGAAGATTTAAATTCCGGTGGAGTTTCAGTTTTTAATTTATTCATGGTGCCAACAAATGTGACCTTTTTTGCTTTTAAAAGTTTAAGTACTCCAATTGATGTGAACCAATTATTTCCGATCACATTGCGTTTTGAATGGTAACTGAGTATTGTCAGCTGTAAAACACTTTGTGTCAGTTTTGGTGATTACTTCTCAACATTAGTCAGTCCTTGCATATCGGGGTCTTTTCCACAATATACAGGGTGGGGCGAAATAGATAGTGCAGTTTTGAAAGGCTATTAAAAAAAACTACGCAACTTACAGAAATTGTATTTATTTAATTTTATTCAGTACGTCATGCCGTTTTATGTACCAAGTTCTAAAAACGGCATCAGAAAGATGATGGTCGCCAGCAGCAATACATTTATGAAGGCAATTTCTGAAGTTTTCTGCCGCATTTGTACAATTTCGACTGGTATACCGCCAATTTCCTCCCTAATTCGCTCTTTGAATTCTCCCAAGGTCTGAGGCCGATGTTTAAAATACCTCTTACTTCAGGTAGCTCCACAAGAAAAAATCACAATTGCTGAAGTCCGGTGAGCGCGCGGGCCACCTGACATCACCCCTCAGAGGGACGAGGTGCGTAGGGAACATCTGTCGTAGATTCGTCATTGAAACTCGAGCAGTATGTGCCGTAGCCCAGTCCTGTTGGAACCAGATATCTCGCATATCTGTTTCTTCCATTAGCTCTTCCAATTCTGGTTCAAAAAAATTGTCCAACATGGAAACGTATCGTTGAGCGTTGACATTTACGGTTTATCCATTCTCCTCAAAAAAATAGGGCCCAATCACCCCAAACTTTGAAATCGCACACCACACGGTCACTTTTGGGGAGTGAAAAGGTCTCTCTTAAATTTGCCGTGGATTATTTTCTGCCCATCTCCACTGAGATGAAAGTGAGCCTCGTCACTACTGAAAAATGTTGACCTCACATGGATCCTGTTCAAAGTTTCTTGTGAGCAATTCACGCGATATTCATAGTCGAGTGGACTCAACTCTTGGACAATCATAGTCTTTTAAGGGGTGGAAAAATAAGTCTTGATGCAAAATCATCCTTACGGAGCGGTTAGAAATGCCAAATGCAATTGAATACTTCCGGGCATAACACGTAGACGACTGCACAATAGCTTCTCTCACTCTCGTCAAATTTTCGGATGTTCTTGCCAATTTGGGTCTGCCAGAAACCCTAGGTTTTAGGATAGAACCAGTTTCTTCAAATGTACGCACCCAATTCGCGATTTCATTACGGTGCGGGATGGTATAATGACACGCAAGGTTAAACTGCAGTCGGAAAGCTCGCTGAGTTTCGATGAAAGATCGACCATTTTCAAAAACCGTACGGACGGCGAAGCCCCGTTCTTCACCAGACCAAACGATGGTAATGACTGATAGCGGCATGGCTCGCCCGACGAAATAAAATCATCATAATCGCAATATCCCCACCACACGCAAAGTACCAACCTTCCAGAACAGCACTGTTTGATTTGCCCCACCCTATATAACCGTTATGGAAATAATTTGTCGAAGCGTCAGTCAAACACCTGAGTTTCATCCCACATTGTTGGTTCTTTTCGCATATACATTAAAAACTTGCACCGGCAACGACACTTTACGAGCATTTCATCAATGCACATATCAAAGCCTGAAGTAAAACATTTTTGTGTGGTTGGTATAAATATATCATACTTTATAGAAGCAGCGGAATCGATCTTCTTCCTCTCTTCTCTGATGTTAGGATTGTCTTTAGTGGTATTAGTATCCCTTTTTTGAGAAAATATATCTAAATATTTCTCTTCCCCTCCCATTTGTTGAAAACAAGGAAAAAATATCTTGTTTGTTGCTTTGAATATGGCAGTGAAAATGAGATATCCAATCAGTGCTCGTATTTCTGTCATGTCAATATCTTTCAATTCTGAACTGTGTTTTTGTCTAAGTTTTTGCAACTTTGTATTAGTGTTTTTGACGGTTATTTTCAGAATTTTTCTGTCAACAGAATATTCCAGAAATCCACTTCAATGTTGCAATCACGATTTATGGTCGAACTCCGAAATAGAACGATGTTATGGTCAGGAGTCATCTAGTTGGTCCTTCGAGAGTCTTTACACTACTTAAATTACTCCCTTTTTCCAATTTTTTCCCTAAATAGTAGATATGGTTGCCTGAGAGCTCCTCATTAGATTGTTCATCGAGCTCTGAAATCAGTTCTTCACTGTGTGAAACGTCAGTCGCTGTATCGTGTTCTGACTGTATACGACTATTTGCATCCAAATGTTTATCCTCTTTATCACTTTTCTCATTTTCTTATTGATCCAAAGCCAAACGCTCAAAATCTGGATTGTACAAGTTCATTTTGAACAACAATAACTGATTAAAGTCTTTGAAAACACAAACGCACTATTGGTCAGGTGACGAAAAAATGACGTCAAGTACCATGTATCGTTGCAAATACTAAATTGCAGTGTCCAATTTGTTCCGCAATTGCCGTGAAGCTGACATTAAGGCAACTTCTGAGACACGTTACTGCGTGCTGCAAGTTTTTTTCTGAGAAAAACTTTGTTAATATGTTGGCGACGTCAAATTGATACCACCTCACCAGTTAAAAGTTAGGCTAAAAGTTGAAAGACCGTCTAATTTTCTTACTTAATTATACAACTTGTAATAGGGTTTGTTGGTTTTCCCTCTTTTCCGAACTTATTGAAAGTATTATTCAATTTTAATAAATTCAAGCAGATAAATTCTTTCAAATATAATATGTTTTGATTTAGAGCCAGGGACTTGAGCCTAAATTTGTTTGAATTTGTTCATTTTCATTTTGATACATATTTTCGTTTTTATTCATAATTATTCAGAAAATACATTTGAATTGAAAAACTTGACTCTTTTTGTTCTGCGATTTACAGCCAACATGTACCTTTCTGTCGAAAGTTAAGAACTTTCCATCTTTTTTCCAAAAATGTACTATCAGCGTAACTCAACCTTTCTCTCTGAAACTGTTCCCGTATCAGGCTTGGATGGATGCTACGAATTCTGAAAAGTCTTACGTATTACTACAAGAACTCGTTTGGGAACTGATAACCAAGACTCAGTCGCTGTTTTCTGTTAACAGAGTGTATAATGCTGGTAAGTACTTAAGAGAATGAAAACCGCCATGTATTTTATTTTGAACTTGAGTTCTTTGCACAGTTCTTTGGCTTTCTTAAACACATAAAAATTGGGCTCTGACTTAAGGTTACACAATTTTGAGATTCACGAATATGCATACTAATTACAGGATCGCAAAAGTTTTGGCAGTCAAAATTACCAACTTTACAATCATTCATTGACCTCCGTCAATAGAAAATTCAAACGAATAAAAATTTCAAATGGAAAGAAACTTAAAGTGCTAAGTTTTCGTCATATTTTTGGTTCGCAACAAAATTAAATAATTAAAATTATCAAAGCCCACAACGATTTTGTGGGCTACGCCCTTCTCCCGAAAATGACTTAGGATTGCCGCAAGAGTTGTGTTTTTGCAACTTGATAATAACCTTCATTTTACAAATTTGAAAACGTACGCTTGTTGTATAATGCCATAATAAAATTTACCATTAAATTAATTAGAGCCGCTTTTAATGGAAAGCTGGTTGGCTTTTATCTAATGAGCTTTACCCCGATCTTATCGAAAATAGACATCAGTCATCGCTTCACTTTCATTCGAACAAAGCGAGACCTGGGCCAAAGAAAACTTTTCAGCGAACTGAAGAAAACAAGAGAATAATCAGAAATAATGTTTCTTTTGGTGAATGTTTACGAGTATTAGTCAAAGAGAACAAGTCTCCGGGAAAACCTTTTTTCTCGTTCGGCAAAATAACGTGAATCAACGGATAGCAATAGATAAGCTGACGGACAGACATCAACCCTAATGTATCTGTTCATTTATCTTCCATGAGGCGGTCCTTTTCATTCTTCGCATCACTCATGGGGGAGGATCCATTGAGAATGACTTCCATGCTGAACTGATTGTGGCGTGTACTTGAAAGGAAAATGTTTCAGGTACAACGAGTTCTTTAAATCGATTTTTCAATTTGTATTTTCCACGTTTTTGGGTGCTTCTTCACGTTCGGGATGAATTGAGATAGTCAATTTTTTCACGGGATTTTGACCTGCTTTTCAAAATAAACAACAGATTGCATGAAATAATGCTGAAAATTAATATAACTACTTTTCTAATCGTAGCACATGCCCTAATAACGAGGTTTTGTATCTGGAAAAAACGTTTTGGGCCAATTCAAGGCTTAGAGGAGATTGAATACGAACAACCTCATTGCTCAATCAATTTCCGAAATTGTTTCTCATGAAGCAGAAAATCCATAAAAACATACATTCGAGCTATTAAAACTGTCCAATTTCACATTACTTCCTCGCATTAGAACACTCAACTCTCAGCAAAAAATGCAAGGAAAGACAGAAAAGTAGCAAAGTTTTGTCCAAAAAAAGCAACGCAAAGTGAAACGACATAAAAAGGAGACTTGGAGTAAATTGATTTCGTTATTTTATAGCCTTTAAAGGTAATTTCATCGGCAAATGATCCCTCGATATTGTTAAATCGTCTGTGCAGATAAACATTCAAGGTATGCGAACGTTATGCCTCCTGCACGCCCCTCCCTTATCCTGCCCCCAGACCTTTCTTCAAACAATCACCATTTCCATCTTCTGCCGCCGTAACTCTAACGCTTTCACTACTGCCACTGCCATTTGCCTTCCACTCGGATCGCACCCTCCACATCCACCCTCGGACCAAAGACTCCTCGCCAAACTTGCAGATATCAGCCACCCGCTTGGGCTAGGTGTTGTTCGTTTCCACTGGTTTATGTATTCAAGGTTGCTTGCTCCAAAGCCAGCGAATAGAGGAAAACTTTTCTTTTCGGATTTCCATTCAAGTGCACGTAAAGTTGTTTGTACTGAAACGTTGAAAGCCGAGAGAATACCAAATTGAGTTAAAGACTCGCGTCTTCACATTTTTGCGATGCTATTCAGCTGGGAGATTGAAAGATGTTTGAGATGACGGTACCGCCGCGATGTTTGTTGCTTCCGTATTTTGTCGTTTTCGACAGTTTCATGTTGGGTTGATTTCGCCTTGCGTGATTGCAACAGGAGCAAAGCAACAACGGACAAAGAAGCTTTAAAGTCGTTATCATAAAAATTCCGCTTTATTACACTCACAAAGGATCGAAGGAAATAGTTTCTAGAGAACACACCCTACAGCCGTTTAAGGACTGAGCGGCATGAGCTCCCATATGGTGAATGTACTTGGAAGCTCATTCTACCCATACCCGTGTTGAACCTGGCAATCTGCACTTCTTAAATTATCAAATCATCTCAGATACTAATCCAATGATAGTCTTTCATAATCCAATCTAGCTTTTGGGATATTGCGATTTCTAACATGTCCATTTCCAATGAGCATTTTTAAATTGAAATTCGGCTTTAATTGGAATAATTTTCGAATATAAGTCGTTTTTTTTAAATTTTTCTTCTAGAATGCAGTGGAATCTTGCACAAAACATGCTAAACTTCTCGAGGGAAGGGAAATGGGATTCCCAACTGTTTTACTTGGTTAGTAGTTGGTAATATTATGGAAAATCCACATGAACCCTTTTTCAAAATTAAACCAAATATCGCTTCACGTGATAACTTCAAACGATGTCCACCGAAGAATATAAGTAGATTTATCTCGATTTGTACAGAAATACACCCTTATTTACGTCCTTCTCGTTGGCCTCCCTGTGACAAAACTTACTAGAGTACAGACTTAACACCACTCTGTAAACCTAGCCTACAGCCGGTATTTTATTTAGAGCTACGCCTCCTTATTCAATGCTCTCTTCATTCTCCTGCAGGAAGAGAAGGAGGACGAGCATTTGTAGAGAGAGAAAAGATCAAGCCAACAAAGTGAGTCTTTATTTGTTGTAAGGACTATCCAAACATAACTTATCACCTGTTTTCGTGTGCCAGTCGATTTTAGCATCTTTTAAGCAAGATAAGCGCGCTCATCTTCTGCAGTATGGAAGTATGGCAGGCGGTATCCCTCTTTCTAATGCAGAATATACAATCTCAAGACTATAATTTATTAATTTTATGTTGGTAGCAAATGAGTCCGATCTGTTCTGAAAAGCTTTCTACTGAGCCTCATTCGGACTTCAAACGCATCCTTCTAAGCTTTTTACTGATTGGCGAAGGTGCCACTTCTTTCATCGTAAGCGACTGCTTCTGGTTAACCCTCGTTTCTCCGCAGATACATTTTTTTAAGGAATCTACCAAGAAGAGCGATTGGTAACATCTCCTAGCAACCTAATCCTAGCAACAACGAGCACTGCTGATTACGATGATATGATTTCCTGTATAGTGATGGAATCGTGAGTGTTTTATATATGCTGAGAGTACAGTACTCTCATATAGTTTCGCTCCACTTCTCTGTTTCGTATTAAAGTAAAGATTGTACGACATCCGTGAAGATTAACGTTTTTATTGGACTTGGTACCTTAGCATTCGCCTAGACCCCGCTGTGGTGTTATCAGCTTTTTGCCTGATTGACTCGAAGAAACGCACCTTACAATCTTTCAGCTAGTCTAAGTTGTCAAGTGATAGTTTCGACTCTTCTAATGTATCTACGATATCAACTGGTTTAACCATAGGGTTCATCTTCATTGTCAGGAAGACCTCTTCATGACAATGAAGGTGTGGGTAGACCCCGAAAGTCTGAACGTCCAAAGAGAGACCTACTGCGAAAGTGACTAGCATCTTTCATTGATTTTATTTCGTGTCCTAGGTCAGACTGCCATCTTTCAGGTTATTTCGGAGCATCTGCAAAAGATAATCAGGTATTTCGGATGTGTTTTCCATGGCTCCCTAGTATCCGTCCATCTATCGAAGAAAATTAATCCGTTTCGAAAGAAGCACATGAGGAACATGACGTTGAACATTATCTGCATTGCAGATACTGGTTACGGTACCTATGATGTCAAGGAATTCGTTGGATCTTCTCTAGTTCTTTTGTAGTGGTTTAATGGACACCACACCATTGTTTTTTACTATATGAGGTTATTGGTATCTCGCCTGTTGCATACAAACAGAAGATAATTTTGCGTTCTAAATTACAGGTTTCCCCGATAGTCATTCATTGTGAAGAGCACCAATGTAGCTCTCCATCTGAGTGGAGTTTAGATTCGTTTGCTATCCAAAATTGCTCCCTATTATTCTTCTTTGTTGGCCAGGGTTATATATCTATCAACAGCCGAGATTGAAAATACACCCAGTTTTTGGCGCTTCGTGTAGAGCTTTTTCTCCGTTGTGTCGTTATTTATACAGAATTCAACCATTTCCCCCATTCGAAAGGACGTGAGATTGCGGTCTGTGTCGGGCCTGACATGGTTTCCAGAAACTTCCGCTGGTCAATATAACGATATCTTCGTTCAAGAAGCAATTGTTCTAAGATCGTATTTGATGAGGTCTCCAATTATATGGTTAACTCTGAGTACCTAGGCGGTAATGTGGCGAGCCCTTGTTAATCCATTGCTTCAAGGTTATTCCGTTTTTCTCGAATGTCAATTTATTTATGATTAGTAGCTCCGCCGTCCATTTCATTAGATGTAAATCTATTTCATACCTTTGAATAGATGCTTCTTTAGGCTCCTATAACGTTATTGAAAACTCCCTCGATAAGTTCCGCCGGTAAGTCTGTCGGCTGAATTAAGGCCCCATTTTTTGCCGCCCCCAAGACGCCGATTTTTTTATACCGTTTCACGGAGCGGTACGGAGATTGCTTTGCAATCTATTGGCTGGACTTTTCCGGCTTTGGAATGAAAACTGTTTTGCCTCTTTGCAGTCTAAAGGGATGGATCCTTTGAGTAGGGGAGCTCTGTATATTTTAATAAGGATCTGTATTATAGTGATTTCTATTTTTATAATCATGATAGAAGGCCCTCTAAGGGTACTACCTTGACGTGGTGGGGGGCTTGAGGTTGCCCGTTATTCAGACGCATGACCGAGTCACTAAGAGAACTCAACCAAAAAACATGATGGACGACATAACAAAAAATAAATTCGGGGTGGGTCCCTCACTCCAACGCGTGAGGGAGCCGCGACCTCATGCGGGCTTCTCCCCAGCAATCAGGTAGAGAATAAGTCACCAGGGCATTTTTTAGTATTGGAACACTTGGCCACTGAAGAATCAATAATTACAAGTGTTCAATCCATGAAGATAGGCATGTTCGCCCGCAGGCCAAAACTACTGCGGGCACCGCCTCAAAAAGTGAAAAAATCGACGCAGACCTGCGAGAAAGCAATGAGTATTCGATCTACCATTGAGCGTTTCGCGTTAACGGCAAGGGTGCGAGTCCAAAACACTCCTCTTGCACAGGCCTCTCCTGCTCAAGGCAATGGAGCAAAACCCACGAGAAGCGCAGTTGAAGTGCAGGGGTCCAGAACCGTTAACCTCGAGCGTTATGCTCCAGAGACTGTTGACAGCCACACACCGGACTCTGTTGGTAGTGGAAACAATTATGCTCAGCAGCTACAAGACCCCCCGAAAACTTCACCTGAGAACGAGCTGGCTACGAGGATAACCGTCAACAGAAGTGATGAGGAGTGGCTTACGCGAAACATAAGCACGGTCTTAAAAATTATAAAGAACGCCATCAATGTCCAGAAGAATGTCAATAAGGACATTAAAAATGGGATCGGCGAACTCGAGGACCTGGTTGACAGGATTCAACACTATCGACGCTGGTGGCTAAGGGCAGAGAATGAGCTAAGGAGCTCAGTAAATATCACTCCCTGCGCAAACGGCAAAAGGTCGGCATGTAGCCCACTAAAGCCGAATCGCGGGAAAAGAGAGAAGCGGCCTGAGTCAACAGCCCCCAGCCAAGGGGAAGAGATTGGCGGTGACTACTATTTGGTACGCTCCAAAGCGCAACAGAAGGCTACGAAGAGGGCACAGCGTGTGAGAGCCGAGGAAGTGACCAAACCCACGCCTAAAATGCATAAATATTCAGAACTTGACGCAATGCCTAGAAGGACCAGGCAGAAGCAGCGCAGGGATGCTCTACTTATTAAACCAATAGACGGGAGGAATTACATCGACGTCCTCAAAGAAATAAGGGAAAATATGGAGCCCGAAAAAACAGGAGCCTGAATAAGCGAGCGACCAAAACAGGTAGCTTGCTCGTGGAACTCGGGCGGAATCCAGCAACAAGGACATGTTCGAGAGTGCAGTCAAGGACCTCCTTGGCTCGAAAGCTGTTATCTCGACAATACAGCCAATGGACTCTTTAGAAATAAGAGACGTTGAATGTGTCCCGAATGCCTAAGAAGTGGAAGAGGCCTAAGAAAAACTCTTCCTACGGCAGACAACTTTAAGGTAAGGTTGACGTCTACCAACCCTAGAGGACAAAAGGTCGCAATAGTGGACATCCCAAAGAATCCGCTGCGCAACTCCTGGCAAAGAAGAAAATCAAAATCGGCTGGGTAGTTTGCAGAATTCGCCAAAGAGTGGTCCTGACTCGATGCTATAAATGCCTTAACTTCGGACACATCTCTACGAACTGCAAGGGGCCAGATCGAAGCAACATGTGCTACAAGATTGGCACTCCTGGCCATAAAGCGAAAAAGGCCTGAAACCTGAAGATTTGGCACATGTTCCAGGAAGTGGAAAGTGTCTGGAGTTAAAAGAGGCACTAAGCAAGAGAAAAGGCATGCTATGATCCAAGTCCTCCAGATCAATCTGCACCACAGCGCGACCGCACAGAATTTGCTTGACCAGGTCGTGAGGAAGAAAGAAGTCGACCTGCTGCTAATACCTGAACAGCATCGCAACAGGGAAGACACAGGATGGTACTCGGACTGATCTGGAACCGCCGCCATCTGGGTGCGGGATAGCATTCGGCTCCCAGATCACATCTGCACCATCGGGGATGGCTTTATGCTGTTCAGGTGTGCGGATATGACATTCGTCAGTGTCCATCTCACGCCAATTGAGCCAATGTCATCTTTTCAGTACAAGCTCAACGAATTGGAGGGAGCCGTTTCGAGCATAGAAGGGCGATTCCTTGTTGGCGGCGCCTTCAATGCCAAGGCGGTTGAATCGGGAATGCCTCATCCAGACTCCAGAGGGAACTAATTTTGGAAATGGCGGCTAGGACTGGACTTGTCGTCATGAACGTTGGGAACAGACCAACCTTTCGCCGGAGAGGCTGCTCGGGAACCATCCCGGATGTGACGTCCGCTTCAGAGTCCTTTGTGCCCATGATACGCAAATGGAAGATACTGGAGGATACTATTGCAATCGAAATTGGCGAGCATGTTTCTCGATGCGCAACAACTCGACCTTCTGTCGTAGGTTGGAACATCGCGAAAATGGACGTCGAGGAGTTCGCCGGAGCTCTCATGGGAAGTGAAATCATGACGGGGACTAGGGGAGTCTCAGCTGCAATCGCGGTAAGCTCTTCTATGAAACTCATCACGTCTGCGTGCGACGTCTCTATGTCCTGGCGACGGTCACGATGCGATAAGCCTGCTGTGTACTGGTGGTACAACATATATCGCTGAAACGCGAAAAAAATGTCATATACTCCGCCGCGAAGTCCAACGCTCTAGGGATCTGGATGAGTCACATTCCCGAATGATGGCATACAGGATGACTAGGAAACTCCTTCGCAAGTTAATCAACGAAAGCAAGGCTCGCTGTTGGCAAAACCTCATTGAGGACATCAATGAGGGGCCTGGATTATAAGCTGGTCATGCGGAAGCTCGGAACCTCAAGGACGCCCTGTGTGCTTCAGGCAGGGAGAATGGACGAGGTTTTCCGGGCACTTTTCCCAGTGCACCTTGTCCGTTTCGATGCTCCATGCGACGAAAGTCCTGTTGACTGCCCGCTTTTCACTGCGAAGGAGCTGGATAATGCGATGCTCACAATAAAAATGCGAAAGGCGACGGGACCAGACGGCATCCCAGCAGAAGTGTTACAGCTTGTGTACTATCTTTGCGCTGATATGTTGCTCAACATATTCAATGCATGCCTGCAAGAGGGAGTATTCCAAAAATGCTGGAAGGAGGCGAGACTTGTGCTGATCAGCAAAGGGAAGTGGAATCCGGAGCTACCATCTGCATATCGGCCCCGCCCCTATGTATGCTGAACGCCGCCAGGAAAGTGCTCGAGAAGCTCATCAGAGAGAGACTCGAGGAGGCCATCCAAGCCACAGAGGATCTGTCCCCTCAGCAATACGGCTTCAGGGCAATCCGATCCACGATTGGCGCGATTATAGAAGTGATGAACGCGGTTCAGCGAGCAGAAGCCCACAATCACTACTCAAAGCGCATACTTTTACTCGTGACGCTTGACGTAAGGAACTCCGCTAGATGGATAGATATTCTCAGTGCTCTAGAATCTTTCAGAGTGCTGCTGTATCTAATGCGGATATTGAGAGGTTACCTCAAAGACCGCAAGCTCGTCTATGACACATTGGGGGGTCGGCGAAGAATGGATGTAACATCCGGGGTGGCGCAGGCTCCATTCTTGGCCCAGAACTATGGAATGTCTCGTACTACTGAGGATACCCTTACCGGATGAGTCGCGTTTGATCGGCTATGCTGACGACGTAGCGGCATTAGTCGCCGGATGCACTGTCGAGCAAGCGCAACTCAGACTAGGTATAATAATGCGTCGAGTGAGCGAGTGGATGACAGACCGTGGGTTCAGCTTAGCGCTGGAAAAAACCGAGATCGTCATTCTGACCAAAAAGCAGATCCCCAGAGTTATACCCACTCGGATTGGCGAAGAGACCATCGAGTCTAAGAAGACGGCCTAACACCTTGGCATTATGATTGACTCGAAGATGAGCTTCTTCGATCAAATCAGAGCGTCAGCGAACAAGGTGGCAGATGGAGTATCGGCAGATGGAGTCGTACCGGAAGCGACTGATGCAGGTGCAAAGACGAGGTGCTCTGCGGGTTGCGTCTGCATGTCGCACTGTCTCTGAGCCAGCAGTGCTGGTTATCGTGGGTAAGACACCTATTGTGCTCTTTGCTAAGGAATGGAGGACGCTCTACCTGTGCAAGGGAGAAGAAGGCAGAGAGGCTGCTTCACGCGAGGAGAGAAGAAGGACTATCGCTCTGTGGCAGGAAGAGTGGGTAAATGAAAGACGGGGCAGGTGGACCACGTGCCCTGGGACCAGGGACCTGGAGTCATGGCTCAACCGAAAGCATGGCGAGACTGATTACTACCTGACACAGCCTCTTAGCGGACACGGGTGTTTTCAGTCTTTCCTGCACAAAATGGGAAAATCACGGTCCCCTGCCTGCCTGTTTTGCCCGAGGATTGCAGATGATGTTTGCCACACCTTCTTCACATGCGCACGGTGGGTGAGACAGCGTGTGCATCTCAGGGAGAGAATAGGGGAGAACTCTCCAGATACCCTGGTGGAGAAGATGCTGTTGTCTAAAGACAAACGGAACTGTGTGTCGCACTACGCTTGGGCGGTTCTCACTATGAAGAAGAACATCGTCGATTGCCTGTCGGCGCATAGGGAAGAGGGCTCACTCTCGCATTCATCCCTCTCCTTTTTGTCCATCCCCGCTGAGGGAGTGATCTCTCCAATTCGTGGGTGCCGGTAGGCGAGACGTAAGAGGCCTAGTCCGAAGTAATGTGACAAACAGTTCCAGGCTAGGTTCTCTGTGTGACAGGGGAAGTGTTTAGTCAGTAGCTCAGTTGCTGTATGCCACTGGGAGTCCGACACTCAGGGCGTAAATAGCCTTCACCTCCCAACCAAAAAAGAAACCATGATAGAAGGCACTTTCTCTGACTATCTAACTATCATTGTTGTTTCATCTGCATGATGGGTGTGCATGTATTATTTGAAAGCGTTTGCATAGCCGATATAATCCGCTTCTCGTTGGAATGCGGTGCACCAATATGTACTTCTCGCCTATTCTTCCTTCAAAGGTAATCTATTAGTGTTGCGACGGGCTAGGTGGCTCCCAGACTCTCCAAACATACAAGTTCTTAGAGTGGCGACGCTCGATATTTGTGACTAAAGGTCAGATTCACCCTAATTTGAAAAATTAAGATTAGCGGATATTAGCTAACTACACAACTGCTCAATTCATTCTTTTATTTGGTACATTCCCAATGTTTGCGTTTTATGTTGGTATAACATCAAAACTATCTTCCCCATTCCCCGATTCCACGGCCAGTTTCAACTAAACCGCGAGAAATATGGTGGCTTGCGTCAACTAGTTAAAAGGCACAGCGACTTGGGATAGAATTACGGATTTTACCAACCCCGATGACTGACAACTGAATCCAAGTACCTTTCCAACAAGAGCATAAGAATTTTGATCAATGCTTTCTCGGTACCACGATTTGCTAGGTGTTTAAGTAGTTTGGCTGTTGCTCTGCTATGGTGCAGATTCATTTGCTAGCCTGTAGTCTTAACGATTACCTGGGTGAAGTTTGTGTTCCTAGGCGCATTGAAACTTTTGTTGCATGACTAGCGTCATGACTTCCTCCACCCCGAAGAGATGCCATCTTTGTGTCTCGTACCCCGGGCTTCGTCCTTTATACGTCATATATGAGGCTTATAGGGCTACGTCTTTTATATGGACTACTCTTAAACTGCTTGCCCAAGGTGGTGTTTACCATGGCCACTGCAATCCTCAAGTATTCTAAAGACTGGACTGAAAATGTGTTAGTTATCCGAGTGTTATCGCTGTGTTATTATTGGGTTATGTTTTGAGCACTCTATTTAAAAGCACACTCCAATTCTTAAAAAAAATTTAAACACACAAAGGTGTACTAAAAGCAGTTGCTATTGTTTCAATCGATCATAGGCTTTGTAAGCCTACACGATTTTGTATCTTAGTAGCTGAAAACAGATTTTAAAATAAATTTAAGTTAGGATCCTAAGGATTTTTAGCTTTATTTTGAAAATTATCAAAAATAAAGAACAAAAGTGGAACAGAGTTGCATCCTTTCAAAGTTTTTGGTCCGTTTCATCTCTAAGAGACCAACAATGGTAATTAATGTCAATATAAATCAATAGCAATTCAATTCCTTCAAACTCTCGATGTTGTCGTTCTTCTTGCTTGTCGCTAGTTTAGTCTAAGAGTTCGCAACTGTCTGTTTGTTACTGCTTCTTCTGCAGTCAAGTAAGTTTTGAACAATGCTCCTGAATGATTCCTATCCTGATACTTTTTGGACCGATAAAAAAAATTTTGATGTATTTGAGCAACAAAAATGCCTTCTTTGACTTTAGCGTTGGGAAGTTTTTAGCAATATTTTTATTGGATATATTTTAGTCTATAACATAAAAGAGCCTTCACATAGTTTTCGATAAGGCCAACTTCTGTGATCAAAAGTGAAAGTTATACGAAAGTAGGACCAACCAGAGGAGTAGCTGAGAAATTATGCAGTCCTGCTGTTTACTGTTGACTTATTAGCCAACCTTTCTAAGGCCAGTAGCACTTCTACCCTAATACAACCAACAGTTCAGGATTGTACTGAGTTTGGCGCTTTTATATCTAGGAGCACAAATAATTACAATCCCTTAAAGTGTAAGTTACAAATTGCGTTCGATAAAATTAATATTTATCACTTTGAAATGTATTGTTGCCCTTTGTCAGGTGTGCATTTTATTTAATTTTTCACTTTTACATTGATTAATTAATCGCTTATAACTATCACTTTTACTCGCGATTTGGAATTCGCGCTTACTTCGCTGCATCCACGAGACTCCCTTCGCCGCCCGCTGTAGTCACTTTTATACATACACCAATCAATCCTGAATCATTCATGTGGATCGTTCTCGAGTTTACGCACTAAGTCACTTACACAAGTATTGTCCTACTCAATGCACGCAATGTGTTCACATTATGCTTGTTTTCTCTTCGAAAATAATTGAATGGTATTGGTTATTGATACTTGTTTATGAATTTTCTCTTAAGACGATTGCAGTGGCGCGTGACATTATTCGAACATGTCACATTATTTTAAATTAGAGAACTGAAAGCAATATTGATTAGTATTTTTGACAAAGTTATATGCGATCTGGAGAGGTGATTGAGAGATGGAATCTCTTCGGCAATCCGTAGAGTTTGATTTTCTAGCTTATTTATCAACTCAAATCCGGGTTAAATCACAATTTTGAAGGGTTGCAATGACAGTATTCTTTATTTTACCGGATTGGCTCGGATCAAGGATAATCCAGAAAGTAGTAGGAGTAGATTACAGAGGTATATGAAGGGATATGCAATGGGTTTGCGTACGTCCCAGAGCTCGCTATCACTTTATATGGACAATATTGTGGACAATAAAAACTAGGAAAAAAAACATTTGAGGATTTTCCACCGTTCTGGACTTAAAAATATACTTTTGATATATTTTGATATAATTGAAAAAAAAACATTTGAGGATCTTCGGCAATTCTAGGCTTAAAAATATATTCGAAATAAATACACAATTAAATGGACGTGGAAATCCGTAAGTGCTGCAATCAATTAATTTTTGGTGCGTGAAAGAAGTGGAAATACCCAAACAATAAATTAAAATCATTTTCAGAAAGTCGGAAGTCATTTTCAGAAAGAATATTTCATAATATCTCAATCATTTTCATGTTATTTTGCCTAGTGTTATCGGTTTTATGGCTTACGATATTGTACTGAAGTAAGTGGAGTTCTAGAATACTAGCCCCAAAGTTTCTGCTATAAAATTAATATGAAAAACCTTAATTCTACTTTCCCTTTCTCAGTCTGAGAGGAGCCGCTAGAGAGTGTTATGACAGTATATTGCTACCATGTAACCGTGGTGCGAGCAATTCTGCAATTTTTTGGATAATTGTAGACCCAGGATCAAAACAATCAATTTCGCTTGTGAAATTTGACATTTTTCGTGCCTGAAAATTTCATTCCATTACTATTTTTCACATCAGAATCTTCCATTTTGCGGAAGCTTCAGTGGGGATAGTGATCAATTGCAATTTTCGCGACTTGCCACTAGTAAAATTTCAAGAGCCCTTAAACTTCAAGCCCTTAGCGCTGTATCATGTATTCCCATCACGTCGATTGAACATGAAAGCCAATAATCGTGGTGTTTGTTCTCTTAATTGCAACGGCAATGAAAATGGATGAGGTTTGCATTCTTGCACCTTGCATGTCAGGTTGCAAAATAATTTCCAATAATTTCCATGATTTTTCAGAGATTATTGTGGCTGCATTTGTAGTATAACTTTTCGATTTAGGACCTTTAAAACAAGTCAAGTAAGTAGTTTTTATGAAAACGCAAAACTATCGAAAAGTGGCATCTATGAAATTTAACGTTTTGATGGCCAACGAGCTGCAAGTTTGAATTCAGTATGCGAAAGAATCAAGCATTGAACTTCAAAAGAGCAAAGATTGATCGGAGTTTGATAGTATTTGCTATTGTTTCTACCTTTCGAACTCAAAAATGTTCCTCACAACGCATACAAATGTTTCTTATAATCAAACATATTCTTAGCTATGATTCGGGGAAATACTCACTATAAAGAAAAATAATTACGCAGTCATTACTTTGACTTGCTGCTTATGCTTTAATTATTCAGAGAAAAACATGTTAAGCATAGTCTTTAACAAACAAATAAGTATAGATTTATATTTTATTGTGAATAGTGTAATTCTTTTGGTCCGAAGTAAAACAATTTCGTGCAATCTCATGCATTTACATACAAATGCACCCATGCAATAAATTTTCCCGCATTTTTCATCTAAGGAGTTCCCATATTGCGCTATAAACTCCATATCAACGTCGCCTTAACGCGAGAGATAACATAAAGTGCGGCCACGAGAACAAAACTCATCATGCTTGAAGGATTCCTGAGTTGTGTCTTCGAATGAGCAATTTACCTGCGAGCATCTTGGCATTCATTACGCAACACACAAAGACTCATCCTGACATTAAAGTGAGCACCACCAACGATTTTTTGCAGTTCCTACTTTCACTGACTGCGCCTTCTTGGCTGGAGTTAATGCTTATATGGAGACGCAAGTCTAAAAAACGTCTTACATCCTAAGTACCTCCACGTTCTCGCACTCACCTCAACTTCATAGAAAAGATTTTATACTCGTTGAGTATCAAAAGTTTATGGCGGAGAGCAGTGAAAAAAGATTTCGGAGGCTTTAGGAAACGACTTTTTCAAATTTATGGTAGATTCTCCACTTAACCTTCAATGAAATATTGCGCTTTCAAGATTATCCGTTTTCTATATATCGGCGGATAAGGCAGCGAAAATATGTTTCTTATTCAGATCGGTAATGCACAATTTATTCGTGCAAGAAAGGGATTATTCTGGGCACTGGAGTATTTTGGAGTTGGTTCACTCAACATAACCTTCAGACGTCGCTGGGTTTGTTGCGAGTTATTCAATCGAAAGGACTTCGTGAGCAACTTAAAAGAAAATATGGGCTGAAGCAATTGCATCGAACCTCGAAATGATTGAAGTAGTTAAACTAATATTGAACTCATACATGGATTCCTTCCAGTGCAAATCAGCGATAGGTTATTTTCAGCACTTCAAACTCTTTGCAGCTTAGAGCGCAATCTTATTGTAACTCGACATTAGCTTTAACAAATGAATTCACCAATTTGTTTGTTCAATGTTTGCGAATGTTGTGAAAACTAGTCGAGAGCCTTAAAAATCCAAACAAACCGTTCCTATCCATTAATCAAAATACCACAAGTCACTTGATTTAACACATTTCAAACATATTGACCAAGAACACAAAGTTTTAAGCTTCAGACCCTTCTATACTTCCAGCATTAACTTCATACTATACACGTTCGAGTCCACTCGCATACATTTGTCCGCAAACATTGAGCACATTCATAAACACTTCTCGAAAAGGGAAATGTGGACAGGCTGCAAGACCTAATCCCATTTATTCTCGCTCTAACACGATCCGAAATTTTCTGACCATTTCCACACCAACCCCAGCGCTATTTGTGGTACTTCAATGATATGGTTGATACCACTTTGGTCAGTTTCCAACTCGTTCCCTATCCCTTTTCTCCCCAAAACACTATTCATAGCAAAAAATCGTCGAGTAGCAATGAGAAAATTTCATTGGATCCCTAAAAGTTTATCACAGAGATCCCATCTCGCCAACTGCACAAAGTTAATTACTTCGGGCTCATTTAACCAAAAATAGGAAAAGGATAGATACTCGTACTTCGAGGCTCCACCTGTACATCAATCATGGCCAGCCAGTTCACTATGGACGCACATTGACTTGTAGACGGGTTTTGCGTGAGGGTCACGGCCAAGCTTGATTTCGTGATACTTACTAGACGCAGAGTCGAAGGTTGGGATTAAGGACGAATTCTTTGAACATCACTATACTTCCATGCCAGAAAGTATTGTCTTTTTGAATTTGGATGGAATTTCATGGTAGGCATAACTTACAAAGGAGAAAGAATAAATAACGACAATCATTTTTACTTGATCAGAACGGCCATTGCATCCCAAAAGTCGAAAAAATTAAAATAAAAAAGGAAATAAATAAGAAAAGTTTGGAGTTTAGTTACTGAAAATTTTCAATTTTTTGCATTCAAAAAGGTTTGAGTAGTTTCATAGTGCCAACTACGGCCACAGAAAAATAAAGTGGAATAAAGAATATCGTAAGGATACGCTAGTATAAGATTAGTATAGGGAAGACCGGGTCTAGTTGGTCTTCGGTTGCTTAATTTTTTCTATGAAAAAATACTTTCAGCAAATATGAGTTATTCTAGATTATGAATTCACGCTTTGTTCATCAATTAATATTGATTTTCAAACAGTGGCCTTATAAGGATGCTGCTCACCCTCAAATTGGGCTAAATGCAACTACAAAATAAGTTGGCATACACGTAGGGGTTAGTTTACGTCACAGCGAATAAATGAGTCTTAGAAACCATTAGAAGATTTTATGATTTTTTAAGCAAATATCAAAAATTCTTACTTTCGTCTTTTGGTTTCGATAAATGACTTAAGCTAATATTACTTTCATAATAAACAATTCAATGCAATTCTTACTTTTTCGAGAATATCTTGCTTCCATAGTGTTTTTTTGTAGTTTTTACCCTTTAAAGGTCCTTGTAAGACAACTTCTTTGTTCTTCCTTTCTTTCTTTGCGTGATATGTCTTTGGTGCTAAATAGACTTCTGTGTAATAGATTAACCGTGTTCTTCTTTTTTTTCGACGAATTGGCCTCAAACCGACATAAGTTAGTCAAGCCTAGAGATACAAGAACGAACCGTACCCTTCAGATCAACCGCTCAAGGTGCAAATCAGTCATTGGGGACAATGTGACTGTCGAGGATTAAGGGACTACCCAAAATACATAAACCAGGGAATGAGATCAGGAAAATCGTTCCAGCAGAAATATCACCAACATATCGACTAGTTATATAGTATAGTCTAGGCTAGTATAGGTTAGTTAAACAATTTCGGTGCATGAAGAAAGAACTCGGAACCCTGCCAGTAAAAAGAATCAAAGAATTTACATCGGAAACAATTGGAAACATTATAAAGAGTACTAGTTCATGACCTCATTTAGACGGACCCATGATCCCTCTGAGTTGACATGACGTTGAGGCATGCTTTCCTAGCATCCCGGCCAAGGAAGCCATCTACCTTATGGAACAGAGGCGGCACCAAAGACCGTAGTGGCTACACTGAAAGGAAAAAACCCAAACAGTACATCAGGCTCCCTAACCTTTGTATGAAACTGAATTACTTTTTCTTTTACTTTTTTTTATTACTCATTCAATAAACAATTCAAAGGCACACGGACGGACAACCCTCTATCCCCTTTTATCAGCGTCTGTTATTCATGGGTAAACTAGAATCGAATCTAGCGGCTAAAAACATTATGCCCAGATTTTGGAAATGGTACGTGGATGAAATATTTACCAAAAAGCGACTGGTAATGAACGCTGTTCGCAGATGGATCAATGGATGTTAAGGACATAAGCTTCACCTACGAAATCGAGAAAGAAGGGGTACTACGATTTTAGGATATTCTCTTGAAAATAACACAAGGAATTTTGGAACTCGTGATCTATAGAAAACAACGGACGCCAGAAGGAGCAATTCCCAGCATTTCTAACCATTGCTAGCAGAACAAGGTTGCATCCTCTAATTACGTAATTCAGCGGATGCTAACACTCTGTATCTATGTGTGTGATGTGAAAAAAAATGCACATTTTGGAGATCGCAAGATAAAATGGATACCCAACACAAACAATCTTAAACTTGATAAATAAACGGTGAAGGTCGCTACAACGGGCTACACTGACTAACCTTAGTAAATTATAGAGGCGAGGCTTAGAAGTGGTTTTGAGCAGCAGAGACAACCAACATAGGACTCTATTATGAAGAACTAAGGGCCCGATTGCAGAAATGGCAAAGTTTTGATCAAACAAAATCACTTATCCCGTTTGTAACAAGATATAGATCGAGCAAGCAATGAGCAGCATAGTGATACGCCTTAAAGATCAAATCAGGAAAGCACAAATTGCGAAAAGCAGAACAAATCATCGAGGGTCTTTCTGCTTAATAAAGATCAATGCAGCGGTTTTTGTTCTCTTTTAATGTTGATCAGATCATCATCAAACATCAGATAACGTTGTCGGAACAATTTACATCTGTCAAGTTTACTACCCACAACTCACTACTTTCCAGCAATTTATTCAACTAAGTGAGTACAAGCAGTTCCCAAAATACAAAAAACTGGCTTCGAATCAACAGGATGTGTTTTCGCAGGTAATCTTGTAGAGGAGGACCAGAAATAATGTGCACAATTCAACTTTCAAAACAATAAATAGTTTATTCAAAAGATGACGGTGAAAAATAATCTTTAATCATGAAATCGTGGATTAATGGTAAATTTGCTCTCTCGGTGCTGCGTGCTGTTGAACCGTACGCAGTTGACTGAAGGCCGAAATACAATACCTCGAAACGGCGATACGTGAGCGCGACGAGATTTTCGCTCGTTGTCACGCAACGCATTCAATTTACAATGCACGCGATGCGAGGAACAATAATGTTCATATGATAAATGTCAAATAGGTGACGTTTCAAATGAAATTGTTTTTGATTTTTTTAAATTTTTGAATTCGGCATGTTCCTTCGTTTAGCAAATAAAAACCTTAACTAGGATGCGCGAAATTTTCATTCAAAATTCATTCATAATAACCCTCCTACTTAAAAAGTAATTACGGCGTTTGAATTTCAAATTTCATTGAAGCGCCATATTGCATTTGACAAACGTCACGCACCTCGTTGCGAGGAATTTTCGTTTTTCCGAATATTTCCCGCATCGCAATCATTGTATGATGTCGCATACAAACGCATGTTGCGGAAACTGCTTGACATTTGCTGCGAGTCTCTCGTCGCGCTCTCGTATCTCGGTCTCGCGCTATTGTATTTCAGCCTTGACTTCTCCTACACAGTTGACGTGCAAGCGCGAGGTTTGTGCCTAACTTCTCAATTGCTACCACCAGCGCACGCGGGGACTCTCTTTCATTTGAACTATAAAGTTTTAAATGGGTACTAAATTCGTCCACGTAGTATCGTCAACAGGATGCAAACACTTACGGGCATAAAAACAAAGATACGCTATTTCTTTGCACAAATGATTACACACTGAGGAAGCCGCGAAGAAGCAGACGAAATTTGAATTTTTGTGAATAACAATAAAAAGTGATTTTAAGTGAGAAACGCAATCGGCACGGAACTCTGACGAGGCATACAACCGAGAAAAAGCATATGGATCTGCTGAGAAATGCCTTCGCAAACTGATAAACAACAGCAAGTCTCGTTGCGGGCAAGATCTTTCGAAAAAAAATTTGATCAAAGATCCGTAGGACCTTGGTTGCAAGCTAGTTATACTGAAGCTTGGTGCTCTATGGAAGCTTTGCATACTTGAAGTGGAAGAGATGGACGAGATAATGTGGGATCTCTGCCCCGGTGGTCACGATGAAACAAAAATTAATTGCCACCCTTCACAAAGTCGAAATCTGAATCAAGGAAGAACGCTCTCAGGCACAAGGAAAGGAGCAATACAGATTACATCATCATATCTGACAGTTTCTAACTCGGTAGTGAGAGTCATTGAAGGCGTGTTACTTATCCCAAGGAGACAATGGCTCGCGAGGGAAGATAGTGCTCAATCTACGATCGGCAGTAGTCTAGAGACCATAGCTACAGCGATGATACAGTAAAAATGAATTCTTCCAGAATAGACATTTCAGCGCGCATGGGTGTAATCAGTCTTACGTGCATAAGATTGCTAAATCACGAACCTCTGACAGCAGATTTTGCAAACTACGCTTCCCACATATATTTTGTATATGAAGGATGGGGCAGGCTGCGATTGGACGCCTACAAGGAAACAGGAGAGAGCAGAACCTCCGTGGTTCCTTTCAATGAGGGAACTACGTGCCACACTATATTCTCACACTATACAGCAGCCGAGGGTGTTGAAGTTGCGGTACAACTTGCCTAGTGATCCTTCTTTCGTCCGTTTGACGTTGACGGCGTAGCGAAACGAAATCTGGTATGAAGTTATGGACCAACCGCAACAAGAACATACACTCAAAGCTATGAGAATTTATTAGTATAAATTTTGAGTTTTTTTCGTGCCATAAAAAAATCACCGCAGAGTTCAATATTTGAGGGCTACAGATTTTCAAATTAGCGTACTTTCCCGCGATAAAGTTGTATGACAATTGTATAATAAAAGTAGTTCAACCTTTGCGTCCTAGACGCCGAATCGCTTTATTTGGCTTATCCTACGTCATAACGTCTTACTCCTAGAAAAAATATACATAAACTCTTGCGTTCCCCGATTATTTTGATTAACTAAAGGTCCTTGAGTTTTGCAACTACCAAAATTTTCACTTCTTAAGTTCCTTCACTCTAAAAAATTATTCGCGATTAATATCGCGGTACAAAACGAATTCTTCGTAACTTCAGAGGCCTACCACTGAACTAATGAATCGAAGTGTTTAACGTGAGTACCTACCACCATTAGGCCTTAATTCACGGTCTCACTAGACGGGGTTGATTTGATGTGTCAACCAACACCCCTCACTTTCAATGAGGTACCAGTTCATAGTGGTATAAGAAATCCAATTTACACTGGTTAGAACTCAAATACTACTTCCTAGCCACATCGCAAATCACAAACCACCACGTTTCAGCCAGAATAGGCGCCTCAACGTGTAGAGAGATGATAGTAACTTATCAGTGGGCGTCTCCCTTACCCGTGGTATAGATCTCTGCTCAGGTTTTTACAGAACACAGCCTTGTTCTACTACCAATTTACGTTCCTATTTCGATGGGTTGGTGAACTAATAGCCCCCGAAACAAAAGTCCGATAATAACGGTAGGTTATACAAGATAATAAGACAGTTCCAACATTTGAGTCTCGGGCACTTCACTGTGACAACATTAAGGGACTAGTAGACAGCAACAGAGTCCGTAGTTCATAGCGTAGCAGAGTGCTGCAGACGCAATTGAAAGGCTTCGCGCACGAAATCATTGATCTTCTGAAAGACATCCTTATCAATCAATGCATCCCCAACATCTAATGGAGTTCTAAGCATGTCAATAACACGCGCATCACGTAGGCGGGCATACGCTCGACAGTCAAAAAAGATATGCTGTCCAGCCTCACTCTCCGCACAACACAACAGACACCCACGATAGACACCAATACCATGACTACACAACCATTCATTAAAACTTTCATGTCCGAGTAGTATATATCCAAACGCCAAGCAGAATTCCAAACTCTGCATTCTCATTGCAGTCATCACAACTGGTAGGAACTGCACATTGGGTCCATCTGGATTGCCATTAGGATTAGTACCACGCACCCACTGATGTCCCCCCACGGAGAAGCCTTTCTGCAAATCAGTCTTCTACGGATGATTTCCAGATCCAATGGTGGGACCCCCATAAGGACCTGCATGGGACTGGTTGTAATTGTGCGATATACACGTATGCATGCAATCGGTGACCCCATGTGATAAGCGTCCTAACAAGAAGTACAGGAGAGCAGCCCCCAGTCCTACAAATTCTTCGCAATATTAAGGCTTTGCCACCTCACGTGTTGCCAAAACGTCAACCTCTCTCCCACTCGGATTCCTAAATATGAGACGGATTTCACTACTTGAGATCACGTACGTCATATCTCACACATGGCGGACGACTCGGGCTGAGTACTTTTTTCAGGAGCATCCTCGACGATTTTTCTACAGAGATGGTCAGTCCTATACTTCCACACTATCTCTACACCACAGCCATGCATTGCATAACAGTGTCCTCCAACTGCCTGCGAACATCGCCCTTCACCAACACATTTAAATCATCCGCATACGCACACATAGCATACATTCATGAACTCAACCAGCAAATGATCCATTACAAGGTTCCATATAAATGGGCCGACAACGGATCCCTACGGACAACCCTTCTGAACCGACACGTTAACAACATCACATACTCTCTGTACAACCGCAGACCTGCCAGTAAAGTAGCTTTTCCATAGGCCAATCTCTTTGCACCCAACTGAGGTTAGCTTAGCAAGAATGGCGGACCAGGTAAGATTATTGAACCTCCTTTAAAACCTAGAAAGACAAGACTAGATGCTTTTACGCATCTCACCAGTCGTATCCATTCCATGCAGGTGCTTCCGACATATCAACCGGTTAACACTCTCATCTATCAACCAATGCTGGAGGGGGGAGTACACTCATGCCCTTCAGTACTATCAATATGCGGTTTTTCAACTTCCGCTGCCGGAAATAGTTCAACGAATGCCCAACACAGTCCACCCACATTGGTGGCGGGTTGCCATCAACTCGTAGTGCACGAAAGTCCCGCTTAGCACCTCCCCCACGGCAGAACCTATAAGCCTTCCTCCATGGATCATCAGCATTCTCACTAATGAAACACTGCCAGTGCCTCTCATCGGTTAGAGCAAGCAATTTATGGCATTCTTTAGCTTTAGCCGAGTATTCTAATCTGAGCTGACCCACTGTTTCCAGGTTGCGTCCTCTAGCCTACTGGAACTGCCTTCTGGCCCGCATAACAGCTGCGCTTTTGTCAGAGAGTTCCACCGTTCACCATGCCACGCGTTTTGTTGGTGTTGTCTTACAATTTTTTGCTAGCCCGCTCGTACCACGCATGTAGATGTGCCACCTTTTCGTTGATGCTGAGAGTACTGAAGTCAGCGATAGACATTGCTTCAGTGTATTCCCGCACCAGGGCTTCATATCGAACCCTATTGGGTTCGGACCCATGACTCCAAGACCACCTTGCTGGTGGGCGAGCAATCAGCTGCTCATTAGAGGTGATTGCGGTTATGGTCACTCGTCCTCCAACCAGACACGAGTCTCCAATCAAATTGAATGGTTCTCATGGCTGCGCTGTTAGTACACGTAACATCAATGTAACAACGACCTATTGGCCTGTCAAATGTAGACAGTTCACAGAGTAGATTCAAAACATGCAAGTCACGAACAAGGATTAGATCAGCAAACTTTTCCCCACGGTGCATCGCAACGGAGCGAGTCTTGTTATCACTGAAGTAATATCAGAACTTGCGCTGGGTGTCTAGAGGCAGAGTAACATTTGGCTTTCCGTCCTAGGATGTTGGGTTTCTCAACCACGTTCACCGCCATCGAGATCCACAGAATGAATGAAAGAAAACAAAAACAAATAAAATAGCATATTAAATGATTGTATACCACCTTGGTATCTTATCTCACACATTGCCACTCTATCCCTAAGAAAGATTGCGAAACAGATGACTCAAAACCATGTTAAAACACAGCCATGTCAACAGTATAATTTCTGCAAGGACTTCCCGTTTGGTGGAATAATTAGCCACTAATTCTTAATGATATGCGTTTGGTTATCCAACATTGGTTAGTCATTCGACAACTATCTGCGGTCCCGTGATCTGCGTTTTTTATCTAATTTATCTCTGGTTCGAAAAATAAAACTATATTTGTCTATTCTACAGAAATTTAATCAATCAACGCCAAATCTAGTTGCCATTAATCTTAATTTATGCCTCGGCGGTGTACTGACCTAACGCAAAACTCGATCCGTGACGTATATTCTGGTTAGTACCGCCAAAGCCTTTACTCATTTACATATAAATAAAATATATTTTGTTGACGGTTCTCCCAGAATGCCAACTTTGCCACACCTTCTTTACGATTTTCTTAAAGAAAGTAAAGGTGATGGAAGTGAAATGTATTTTGTTTAGAGCACTAGTCCGATTTGCATATTAGTTGAAATATGACGCTGAATTAGTTGGAATAATAAAAAGGAAAAAACGAATAATTCAGTTCTGCAAGGAGCGACGTAAGGTCGAATATTGAGTCACTGATAAAACAATTGAAACTAGTTTGGACTGATTTTTTTTTTGAATTTTCACTCTTCTATTCGCAGAGGAGCTTTTCCGACCACGAAAAGAAGTAACTTGTTCTTAATGCATGCATATTTATTCAACAGCACATCGGTAAGGTGTCCGCGTTCCATTGTTAATGATCCACTCACATTGAGACGATCGGAATTACATAAGAAGTTCTGGTTTAAGCGGGAATTTTAATTTGCACCTGATCACCCCGCGAATGTCAAGGTAATGAGGACATATGTCGATACAGTGGAGTATCCGCTTGCTGAGGGGTCAGTAACTTGAATTGTGACGCATGAGCTACAGCAAGTTCTGGTAGTGGATAAACGTTCCAAACAAATAGTCCTTCAGGTTGGCAAATCACCGATTGCTTCTGGACAGCAGAATACTAATGCGATCTTTTTACGTAATGCTCGTGGATCGTTGTGGACCCCAGACGATGGACTTGAATTTTCAAAATGTATGCAGTATCGGTTTAGTTCTAATATTGAGTTTGTCCTCAATCTGCATACCAAATACATATGTTTGCGACTTTCAAATGGAGAACTTTATTGCGACGACTGCGAGTGCGATTTGACACTAATTGTGGCTCGAATCGACTCATCACTAATTTCGTCCTTCACTATTCCCACGGGTTTGCTGAAAGAAAGTATTAGGAACGCAACCTTATTTTTGCATATTACTTAATTCAAATTTAAATTTATGGGACTGCTAACTACATCCTTTTTGCGTGTGCTCTCAGCAAACGGAAACTTCAAATATTTTGAGTAACAGCTTTCAACATTACAACCATACCCAACATTTTATTCCAGAATTTTCCCATGCATAATGACTGGAACTATTTCAATCCTAACACATAGTCGGCGCGAATGAAAAGTGGCTACTATGGCGTCTATATGGATGTTTGTCCATCTGAACATGTATTTGAATTAAATAATACTTATCCAACGGTATCGCATACATGCTTAGTATGAGAAAGGAGCATTTTGTGGGAATGACCTTTCATGTGAAAGTCTGCCGCAGGATCAGAATTTCAAGTTTTCAGATTGATTCAAAGCAAGAGATATAATCCTTTCCTGTATTTGTATAAACATTACGAAAGGGTTTGGAAAGGAAATTTGTTGAATATTTTCGGACTTTTGAAAGGCTGCTACCGGCTAACAAACTCAGTTCAATATTCAAAATATATTCAAATCTATATGTGAATGGAAACGTTTGTATTGTATTAAAAGTGTGCATACAAAAAGTTTTCATTCCATAAGAGAGTGGTTTCATTTAATATGCTGCCCCTTAGAAAGCAGAATTTGCAGCAAATACTAACGTTCAGTGGATCTATCACTAACATGAGGTGGCTGGTGTTACTTTTCAGCGTAAGGTTCAAGATTTACCAGCCAAATTTAAGCAATATTCATTTCGCAAGAAGATCACAGCTCCCAGCATGTTGTATTTGGAGTGACCTCAGAGTCCCAAACACATCTAGATTTTTCTGAAGATTAAGGGTAAGGCTTGAGGGTACAAATTTAGTGGAATACCAACTAAACACCTCCCCTGGCAACCGAAGTTCGAAGTCTCTTGATCGTTTATTTTGGGCTAGGCCTCCCTATTCTACTCTTTATGACCCCCTTGAGTTACATGAATTCTTCCTCGAGCGGGTGGGGAAGCAAGAAAAGTATCACCTGCATTCGATCAAGTACGCCTTTTTCGTTATAAGCATTGCCCGGCCGTAATATACCACTTGGTTCTATTCGTCAGGTTCCTTTTTGCACACGCACCAAGATTATTACTATTCGTTGAGAGTGCATCGACATGCATTGGTAGAGATTGATTTTTCGTAGGGAGACTGACTTTTTACGCTTTTGACAAGGAGGGCGATGGGTATGCTCATGCAATCTGCAGTTTTCTTAATGCCCAACATCTTATTGAGAACTTTACTCGTACTAAGAACTTATAAAATGTCGCTATTTGGTTGACTTGGTCCCTTAACGTTGGCCAATAGTTGACTAATCAGTGAGAATCCTGCTGTGATTTGCCGTTGGCGCATGCTCTAAGAAACAAAGCTAAAAGTCTCAGCTAGCCTAGTTACTTAACTGATATTTTGGACTCTACTAATGTATCCCCGACAATGATTATTCTTACTCTAGAAGACTTTATCTGATTTCTGTTCCGTTGGGATGACAACTCCAGTGATTTGTAGCGCTTTCCTGAATGAACGAAAGTTCATTCATCTCCATACCCGATGCATTACCGTGTTTCGCTTTAATTGCGCTTAATCGACTTTGCACCCAGCGATCAGTGTCGCTATATCATCGGCATAGTCAATCACCCATTCCGATTACTCCTCCGTCATTTCGAGTCTGAACAGGCCATGAGTCACACCCGATATGGACAGCATCCTAACACAACGATCCACAGGAAATTCTGAACTACCGTTACTAAGACTATTTGCCGGTCAGCATTCACCACCTCCGCAACTGAATCCATAGTGAAACACCCCGCTCTACAACCGTACTGCCGTCTAGAAAGGACGCAGCATGGACCCATGGATAACCTCTTCCTTTAATGAGTTGCTGGAGCACTTTTCCGGCCGTATCTAGCTATTTTTCATTGCAAAAGGTAAACCTTGGCCAATACCGCCAAGTCCTGGAGCCTTCTACGACTTCATACAAATAACAAAAGTGGACGACATATTGATCTTTCCCTGCGGGCACCTTCAAAACATGTATTATCGCATCGCATGTTTCCATAATTATTAAGGAAAGACTTTGTGGAGAAATTGCACTATGAAACCTTAAATCTTCCAGAGTATTTCCAGTCGCTAGATACCGTAATGTTATTGAAAGCCATTGGAAAGGTGGTATTGCTTCCCTCATGTTTGTATTTTTTTTTCACAATCAATGGCGTGACCAGTTCTAGTAGCTTTTGAAACTGTTCCAAGTTCAGTCGTCCAAAATTGTTGAAGTCTGCTTCCTCAGTTAACATCAAGTCTTTTAAAAGATTTTCGTGAGTGTATTTCTGCCTTTTCTTGTACCAATCTTTCGACCAACGACGTGTTCGTTTCCGTTTACGTTAAGCCACAAGCAACAACACTACAGCTGCAGCTAAATCTTGTTCGAACATGTTGCTTCGCACGGTGTACACGGTATCAATACTATTCTCCTACTGAACACGAAAACATTCGTGGTTTCATATTTATTTTGAATGTTAGTTATGTTGTCCAACGTAACTCGCGTGAAAATATATTATAGCTTCGTTCAGTGTCAAGTGGACACTTCGATGACTACGTGACATCAAATTCGTTGTACCTTGGCGGCCTTGTAGCGATCATTACAATTATTCTTGCTATCGTATTCTTCGATCATCAAATATCATTACTCAATCATCAATCATCAATTATCAATCAAAAATCATCAATAATCAATCATCAATCCTCAATCATCAATTATCAATCACCAATCATCAATCATCAATCATCAATCATCAATCATCAATCATCAATCAACAATCATCAATCATCAATTATCAATCATCAATTATCAATCATCAATCATCATTCATCAATCACCAATCATCAATCTCCAATCAGCAATCATCAATCAACAATCATCAATCATCAATCATCAATCATCATTCATCAATCATCAATCAACAATCATCAACCATCAATCATCAATCATGTACCCATACAACGTATTTTGAAATAACTCAATAATGGTGGTCGTTTCGACGAATGAGTTTGTGTATATGCTTTCCCAACAAACAGTTTTTTTAATTTCTAAACCTAATTTCCAGTTTTTTCATGATCATGACTTGACTGAGATCGCTGTACGTTGAAGAAGTATCGACGTCAGACGACATTGCAGACGTCAGTGCAATGGAAACGTTATAATTTTACAGTGAAATCGAAGAGAATGTGGAGGTGAATTTGAAGGTGATTACTTATCAAAAAAGTCGTCCGACGATAAAGAGGTTCAAGATAGAACTCTTCAAGTTCAAAATAGATCTAATCTCGGGCAGGACGAGATCAGAGCTGGATATTTTCGTGTTGGCGCCAGTGCTGAGAGACGATCGCTTTACGCTTGATGAACTTTTTAACAAGAAATATTGTAGTACAAGGTATGCATCGTGTATGAGTCTTTTTATGATTTGTGACTCTCTTTTGTGATGTCTACATTTCGACGATAAGGCATTTGCAATGACAAAAAAATATCGGAAATCTTTATGAATAATTGCATCTAAAATTGGTCGATTACTACTATACCTCGGTACAGAGACAGAAACAAGCATTACGTTGTTACTTTGAAGAGTATTTTACAATGGCGCCTCACAGTATACATGACCCCAACCGAAATGGTACGACTAACAACACAGGCTCAGGGTTCAAGGCTCAAGGTCAGGCTAGGTTAAGGATAAGGCTAAGCAGCTACCTCAGCATCAGAAGAGATGAAACCCCAAAAGAAACCCCTGAAGAAATAGGAAAAAGAAAAAAAACGAAGCCAGAAATATGTCCAGAAAGTTTAACACATCTATGTTTACCCATTGTACTTCGTTTGTATAATTGAAAAAGGGTACATAATTATTAATCTTCGGATTTTTTGATTTCACATACCTTTAGAAATGATGCTGATACTTTTTCGTGAAAAATTAAAATAGTTGTCATGCAAAACTTAAACTTCTTTCCACTGTTTTTTTTTATAGATGGCATCTTGTAGTGAAAGAAACCTTCCTTTTAAACAAGTTTAGTTTGTCTTGTTTCAAATGTGTCTGAAATTTAACTTTCTGAAATTATCTCTCAGCAATTAAACAATGTCTCATTGGAGTGCCTCACTTACAGCACCCTCATAATTCTTACAGAAGTTGCAATAAATACAAAAGACTTTTTGAAGTTTTAAACGCCAAAGTAATGAGAAGAAAGGCTAGGTTAAGGTTCTTCTGCTTTTCAAGGCTGATAATTCAATCTCTGGGCATTTTGCTCCTGAAAAGAAACCATTTAGATGTTTGGCACATGAGCAGCCAATTTCAAGTGGAAAGCCAGGACGCACATCACAAGAAAAACTAGGTATACCGAAGTAAATGGTTGACGACAATCAGGCAGCTATCAAAGACAAGCGTGTAAAGCAGGATGGTGTAAGCCATATAATTCAGTCGAAAAATGACTCCCAGAAAAAAGAAGGACGAAAAAGTTATAGCAAAAAGGCGCTGAGCATCTGATTCCAGATAACTTAGCCTTGGAGCGCATGGTACTATTATTTAGTAAAGGTGAATTCTGTCCACCACATAACCAAGGAGTCTATGTTGCTTGGTGGTCAACAAATGGTCCAGTTCCCTTACATTAGAACTCCTAAGCAAACTCTTCCTCAAAGAAACAAGATATTTCTTTGCCAAGCTTGGATGACCTAGAAGAAAGTGTTCCGTTTTTTCTTCTTTCTCGTCCAAAGCTCAGTAAGTACCACAACCTTGGATACTTTTTCGTTTGGTGTATTGACCAAAGAGGTTAAGGCCTTTGATATTGCCACTAGCGTTTTTGCCTCAATTATCTTTTCCATAGGTGATGTTTTATCGCCATTTAACTAGAATAAGGCCAAAGTTTTTGGCTCATCCTTCAGTCGTTCGTATCATTTTATTGATACATTGTGGTCTTGATCGTGTCTGTTCTATTTCCATTGTGATCAGCTGATCCTGCGCTAGAATATCAGCTCATTCATTTCCCTCTGCACCGTTGCGTTCAGCGTTCCATGTCAGCTTTATATTTACCCGGTTTTTTGTACAACCATGTACCTAGAGAATTTCGGGCTTCGCTTTTATTGCAAATACTTCTTGACTGGATAGACACTGGATACTTACTAGAAAACATAAGTTTTAAACTTCGATTGAAACATCGATAATCTAGGAAGAAGACTCCCTATCGCCGCCACGCCGTTGCAACTCTCCCTTTGACTTCCTTTATGGGTGGAGTCAAAGCTACTTACTATTAAATCATATTCCTAGGTATTTTACTTTGAATGCAAACTTTTAAGTTTTTCATCGACAGTCGATGGTGAAAATGAGTCTGCAGAACGATGTATCATTCAGTTGGGTTTGTGTAGCCATTCCTGTACACTTTTCTCGGATTGCGATAGGTAAATGGGGTTTTTTTGCCTCTTATTTCTTTGAAAACTTTCCATTAGTGGTACAACTGGCTGAGAGAGTCATAAACTCTCCGAT
The DNA here is from genome assembly GCA_954870665.1 of Stratiomys singularior. NCBI lineage: Eukaryota > Metazoa > Arthropoda > Insecta > Diptera > Stratiomyidae > Stratiomys > Stratiomys singularior. Next base: position 54,149,633 of record OX940877.1, read on the forward strand.
TAAAACCACGTGGAAAGAATCGCATCAAATCGCGGTCACCATTTTACCACAAGATATTGGTCGCTTATACGAAAGCGAATAGCAGCATCTTGACATAATGCATGAAAATAACTTAGGTAGTCAAATTTTCACCCCTGAAACGTCTGCAGGACACTGGTGGCAATATTAAAACCAAACCGCAATTTAAAGTGCCCAACCCCAATTTTCAAACCATCTTTAGCTTCCTATCGTTGATTCATCAAACATTTCTTAGCGTCATCAACGTGGCTTTGCCAACATCCCCACTAGCCAATTCAGTCGTAGACAACTTCATACTATCTGCTGCGCTCTGAGGCTTGAGCGGCTTACTTTTACATTATATCAGTGTCCCGGTACCATCTTTACATCACGGGTTACTTTTTGAAGTTGCTCTTTCTGTGGGACTTCACCTGATCGTATCGACGCGTAGAGTGGCCAACATGGAAGGAAAATTCCCGGACCATCGAATATACAACTACAATAAAAGAGATGATTCAATTCTAACGCTCTACTGCATTGTACAACTATTATACGCACCAGCTAAACTTTCCTTTTCCTGCAAATATGGTAGCATTTCCTCAAAATCATGCTTCAACATTCGTTTAGGGCGTTCCCGAGGAACATTTCGGTGAACATGGTTTTAACTTGAAGTCGTCTATAAAGGCCCAGAGCAGCATCAGGAAATACGTAGAACCCCTACAAAAGCTACTCTTCAAATGGGTCTTCTCGTTCACGAATACCCCTGGCAAAAATCATCGATTTGCATCAGTTGAAAGTAAAAGCCGCTCAATTCCAACCGATAACATTTCTGTGCCCCTTAAAAAACTCCATAAAATACTTAAGTTTACTTTGACATTCCGGCCTCAAATCTAATCTCTACACCGTAGAGCCATCGAAAAAACCACTTGGTCTTCCGCAGCTTTTGCTCCCTTACTCTCTCAGAAGTTAGTCCAAGTAATTCCTTAACTTGTACAAAACTCTTATTCAACCCATGTTTAGCTCCTGCTCAAGAGCAGCCCTCTGGGCACAAGAGTCCTGCCCTAACTTACGGACTGCAAATTTTCTAAAGAATAATATTTGTTCGAGTATAGTTGTTCTTCTATACTATACAATACAATAACCACTATTTATTGAAAACATATATATATAATTCCGACTAGCTCAAAACGCTATGACAAAGTGACCGTCGCTAGTTTACGCCGGGTACAGCCAAACTTCAAAATTGATCAGCAAGGTCTATCGCACCATCAAAAGCATAATACAGTGGCCCCTCAGACTCCCCAAGTCTCTCGTCAGCGAGGACTCTGACTTCGAATTCCCATCGGATTAGCAGCTCCACATTGACCCTTTCGGTGCGGATTATTTGTGATACGAAAAAAATAATTGAAGAATTGTGAAGTAGAACATTTAAAAGGACGAAAGTTTTATTTTTAAATTTTTCCGTTCCGTGGTTTTCGAGAAATAGGTTCGGGGCATAAATGTCCCACCAGTAACTTTGGGAATCAAAATATATCCCTACAATTAAGCAAAAACATTGCACTTTTTCATCGATTATCTTCATTTACACTTAAAAATATAAAAAGTCGAATATCTAAATATGGTAAATTGTAAAGCATTCATTGCACAATTTAACATTACACACTACACAAATTGTTTTAGTCCTTTTCTCGATTATCCGTTTTGCACAATGACAACATTTACGCCAGGTTTTGCCTTATGTTAGCATGGGGTCGCCAATGTTGTACATTCCTTTGGTCCTGAGTAATGGTCTTCCTTGAGATACAAATTTGTTGATCAGTAATGAATTTTTTCGGAATTAACCTGAACCTGATATCTGACCTGATTTTTCGTTGGAATGCTACTCGGTCTTTACCGAAACAAATTACTTATTCCACTAAGGTCACCAAAACGCGATGAAGGGTGTTTTCTTGCGATGCAGTTCTTGGTATACAATCAGCGAGTTCGCAACTGCGGACATGAACATTTTTCGAAACACTTTTGACGTTCTGTTTGGATCATACAACGCTGGAAACTCATCCGTAAGGTCAACTCCGCCCATACGTTCTTTATAAAACATAATAGTTTCTATGCAGGGTATAGTCTCCCTGGAACCACCTTTTGCAGTTCTTTATAATTCAGCGATTGTATTCTTGTGGCTCTACTTCGTGTGCCCCTTTGATTGGCAATGACCCCAAATCGTTGCACAGCATTTTCGTACCTCCTTTTTGAGACAGATCTCTCGCAAATTTGGATACATTTCTTGTATTTGCCATGCAGGTTCCCACACAAGCGAAGTTCATTGAAGTAGATAATGCTTCAATGAACTTCGCTTATTTGGATCGTTCATTTATATTTTTGAAAAAAGAAGAAGAAATCGGTCTCAGCTCATGGCTTTCTTTATTGTTGTGGTTCCCATAGCATGTTGTGTCCAATACATGTGAGCTTTTAGTATACAATCGTAGGACATTGCTATCATGCTACCCAGAATCATCATTGCTTCAAAGGACATGTTTTGGGTTGTTGATTATTAGCTGTTTGGGATATGTGATGATTTTTGGGAATGGGATTATAAATATGAAATATTGATAGCAAAAAATAACTTGAAAAGAGTTTACTATAACTCAATTTTCGTGTTGTATTTGTTTTAAGTAAAGAATCGCGAAACATACCTGCTCATATTTTCAACTTTTTTTCACTAAAATAACAAAAAAATCGATAAAAACGCAAAAGTTGTCGCAAATATCGCAAACGCAAATTTTTGCAGTTGACAATATGTCAAAAAGGCCCCATATTACGGCTGGGATAGAACATAACGTTAAAAGAATAGTTCGTAAGCCCACCAGTAATTTTAAAACAAGGTTTGGGACATATAAATCCCGTCAGTACCGAAAGGGTTGAACACATTAGATTGCTAATAATAAAAGAGATTCAAGTAGAATTAAATTAGAATAAGGTTTACCCGATCAAAGCAAAATTGCTTATGAGCGAAGGATAAATTTACAAAAATGTAATCTGAACATTAGACAATTCATATCAGAAAATGAAAACCAAGTTCCCATAAAAGTCTCAATAAATACTCTCATCCGTCTTACTTGAAACAAGTCTAATATGCTCACAAAACACACTCACATACCCTGCAATCTTTAATTGACAATTCAATGAATTGTAAAAAATGTTCATGTCAAAGTTACACTTTATCAAAATAACATAAGATGAATTTGATTCCTTTTTGACGAAGTTAGATAGACGACATAAAAAGTAATGGATCATACATACTCGTAAGTATGAACTGAGTGCAGGAAACTGGTCAAGGATTGCAGATCTCGTTTGAGTTCAACTATTATAGTCAGAATGATTTTCATATCGTGCAACGCTATAACATCTGAGAGTACTGTAGAACTTTATAAGATTTTGGTGCTATGAAGAGTGAATTTGATTTCTTAAATCAGCATTAGTTCAAAACCTAAAGATTTCTGACAAACTTGACAAATTCATTTTATTTTAAACTTGTGGAAAGGATCGTAAATGAAAATCGATGGGTGTTAAATGGGCAAATACACAACTAGGATTGGGCACTCCATAGTTCCTGATTGGAAATTGTTTATCCTGGGTTTTTGTCGGGATCAATTAAGTTCCAAGGCAAAGTAGTTTTACAATACCTTATGTTTAATGTATCAAATCTATCAAATCGTTTGTCAATCTGTATTCTTCGCTTGCTTAATCTTGCTATAACACAAACAATAAGAGAATAATAGTGATTAACAGAGAACTAAGCCGGCATTTCCTTCAAGGGGTATAGCCACCCTGAAATTGCAAAAAATGATGAAGTTACAGCTATTCTTAGGTACAACTTCGCGGCACACCTTCGAGCCGATGATGCGTGGTTTGGCAAGCAGCCGTGTCCGTTGCATCATTACGTTCATCGGCATGTTGCACAGTAGAACATAATTTGAGTTTGAGCAACTTAGAAACACGCATAATATAAAGTTTAAGTTCCCAAAGAAAGTGGAATTTCAACAGCCAGAATCTCGAGTTTATCTGGATATCAAAGGAACAAGAAATTGGAAGAGGCAATCAACCAGTGCAAAAAACCAAAATCGGCCAGAATATCGATATAAAATGGAGCACAAAACGAAAAGTACAACCACAGCAGCCAAAAAATGAATGCTGGCCAAGATATCGATGTACCGGGTATAGCATTTTCAGTTTTCGTGCTTTTTTTCAAGTGTTTAGCAGTGTCGTTAAGTATAAGATATGCAACGATGAAGTGAGGTTCACTAAATAGAGCATTCGTGGACTCGGTTTCAAATTAGTAATTTCTTGTGACATCTGCGAACCAACAACTGTTGATTCTAGTCCACTCATCAACAGCAAAGCCTATGCCATAAACAGACAGATTATCCTAACATTCCGACAGTTAGGGATCGGTCTTAGAGGAATAGAAAAATTTTGAGGGGTTATGCATTTACCGAACGCAGTATATCATTCGTTCAGGCGAACGATGACGACTGTCATCAGGAGATTCAAAACTGCTGCAGAAACTGTGTGTAACGTGTCCATGAAAAATGCTGTGCAAGAGGAACTAAAATTGATATCAGAAATGGGGAAGGGTCCTCGTTTGACTGTTTCTGGCGACGGGCGTAAACGAGGCTACAGCCCGCACTATGGCGTATCGACGATTTTTGGATATTACTCAGGAAAACTAATTGATTATATAATAAAATCTTCGTACTGTAAAGCCTGCGAGTGTTAGATCAAAAAACTCAGTACACTTGAACACAACTTGTGGTACGAAGATCACAAAAAATAATGTTTCACGAATCGTGAAGGATCGTCCGGGAAAATGGAAGTCAATAGCGTCAAGGAAATATTTTTGAAGTTAATAAAAAATATTCTGCCCCTTACACCAATTTCATCGGAGATGGGGATTCAAAAACCTACAAAGGAATTGTTGATGCGAATGCATTTGAACAAAAAGTAATAAAAAATAATGTATTGGGCACGTACAGAAGAGGATGGACACATGACTTGGTCATGAAAAAAAACAACCAACGAGCTGGGTGGAAAAGGAAAACTTATCGATAAGGAGCTAAAAGTATATTATGGTCTTACTATTCGTACTTTTCTCATTCCATAGACGAAATTAAGAAGGTGATCCGAGCAACGTAGGAACACAAAATCTCGACAGAAAAAAACCCAAAGTATGACGACTGCCCTCCTGGAGAAGACTCGTGGTGCACTTGGCAAAAATCAAAAGCGATCGCCACTTTGAATTAATATTCTCACAGGAAGCTTTTAGTAACAATCGTTCAAGATGCCCATGAACCAATTTGAACGGACCTCACTTCAGATGACCTGTTGTAGCTCCACGCAAAATAACAACGAGATCCCTAACATGGTTATGTGGTCAATGGCTCCGAAAACCAGTTTAAGTTGTGTAGAAATTGTCCAAATTGATAGTTGATTGAAACAAACCTGGACAAACAACGCACCATCTACTGCAAAACTGCGTTCTTACTTTTTTTTTTTGCGTTTATCTCGAAACTAAATTTTTTGACCTTGCAGCTTGTAAATCTCGGAAACTTGTGGTCTAGTCTCAAACAAATTTCAAAACAAATTCAAATTATTTTAAATATTCCCTTTTTTGTGGTAAGAAGGTGAAGGCGGTTTACGCCCATAGTGTGGGACTCCCAGACGCTCAAAGCTTTTGGACTACCCACTAAACACCTCCCCTGTCAACGTGAGAACCTAGCCGAGAACCGTTTGACATTATTTCGGGCTAGGCCTCGTGTTCCTACGCCTAGAGGCGCCTTCGGATTATAGGAAGCTCTTCTCCAACGGGAAGGAAGGAAGTGCTAGAAAAGAGATCCCTCCATCCTCGATGCCTCCCAGCGCTCCAATAAAGCTTTCTTCAGTGTCAGCACTGCCCGAGCATATTCTCCCGCGCAATTCCAATTGTCAACCGTTTTCAGCATTTCTCCGTCCATAGTTTCCCGACACAGCTCTCCAATTTCGCTGAAGAGGTCCCCTCGCTGCTGGCTCCATTTTTTACAGTAGAAGAATGTGTGACAGGCGTCATCGCTCAAACATGGTTAGGAGAATACACAGTTAAAACACACAGCTACGAGACCGTGCTCCGTCAATTTTGTGTAGGTAGGACCGAAAACAACCGTGCCCGCTTTTGAGCTGGATCAAGTAGAAATCGGTCTCACCACGCACTCGACTGAGCCACGGCCTCAGGTCAGGGACCAGACGTGCAGTCCACCTTTGCGATTACTAGCACTGCCGCCCCGGAGACCGTCCGATGTGTGAATGAGATTCGCAATGCTCCTTGTCTCTGTAACAGTGCCACCCGCTTCCGGTGTAATTCCTTGCTGAGAGCGTGGCCCACAGTTCTGATCCATAGAGTAGAAGCATCTGAACAACGCTCATTAGGAGTCGTGTCCTTGATGCGGTGGGCCCCCCGATGTTGGCACTTCATCGTGTGAATGCTATCACACGCGTTGTAATTTGTCAGTTGTTGCCCTGATTTGTTAGGGAAAACTCATCTTCAAGTCTATCAGGACGCTCAGGTACTTTACTGCTGATTTCGATTCAACCAGCTTCTCCCCAACACTGATAGGTCTTACTCTGTGGATTCTCTGCTTTGCCAGGATGACAACTTTGGGTTTTACCAGTACCAGCTTGAAACCGTGATTCTGAGTTGCACATGGCCGACTGTGCGTCCAGCGACCAGCGCCGCGACATCGTCCGCATAGCCGATCAATCGTGACTCATCCGGCAGTTCAAGCTGCAGGAGTCCATGGTAGGAGATGTTCCACAGGTCTGACCCAAGGATATAGCCCTGAGCTACAAATGAAGTAAGATTTGTACTTCTCCTACCCTCCTTCGAGTCGTAGAGCAGGCTGCGGTCCTTCAAATAGTTTCTGAGAATGACTGATACTTGAATCGCTTTTCTAGCGCTTCCAGAATATCCACCCATCTAGCGCAACGAAATGCATTTCGGACATCCAGAGTAACCAGTAGGACGACCCATCGTGTGGGAAAACTGTGTGACTCCGCACGTTGGACCGCGCTCACTACTTCTCCAATTGCATCCATGGTGGAGTCTTCCCTGATAAGTTTTCAAACACTTTTCCGGCCGTGTCAAGCATACACAGTGGGCGGTATGCAGCTGGCGACTCGGGATCCCCGTTTCCCTAAGTATTGAGCACACGTCTCGCCACCTTCCAGCACTCTGGGAACAATCTTTCGCGCGGACATCCGTTGAACATGCGGAGGAGCAGGTCAGGGGAAAAGTGAAAGACCATTTGTAGCACCTCAGCTGGAATCCCATTTGGTCCTGGAGGCTTTCTGGTCTTCAAGGACAAGACTGCTTTCTCCAATTCCATCTTCGTGAAAAGTGGAATTTCCGCTGGTGTTTCATAGTGAACGGCTTCGACGATGGCGGGATGGATGGGGAAGAGAGCCCACGCGAGTTCGTCCATCTTTTCTGCCTCAAATGAGTGAAGCGGCCTTTGGACACCCAGCTTCCGCATTACTATTTTGTAGCCCAGGCCCCATGGGTCCCTGTTCACGTCGTCCACTAGGTTTTGCCAGCGGCTGGCCTTGCTGCTGTTGAGAAGTCTGCGGAGACATTTTCTAGATTTCAAGATGACTTGTAAGCTGCTAATCGGATACATTCCTCTTCCTAGGTCCGAGCTCGAAGTGTCTTTCGTCGTAGTTTCCCTTCTCTTTTTTGGCAATTTTGGTGTATACGGAGGGCTTGCTGTGCCCGGGTCTTCGTAGGGACATTGAAGACCTGCAGGCGGATGTAATGATTTTCATACTTGAGTTAACGACAAGGTTCTCGGTATCTGGTCTTCGGGAAGCACCGTGATGGATCTCCAGAGCTATGTACTGGTGATCGCTGGCCGAGTAATCCTCTAGCACTCTCCAATTTTTAACTGATTGTGCTAAGCACTCCAAAGCGAATGTTACATCAGGTATGATTTCGACGCAACCCCATCGACGGAAAGTCTGGGTGTGGCCTGTGTTCAATTGCCATGTCCAGGATCCGTTTGTCCCGAGGAAGGAGTCAAGGAGCTTCAGTCAGTTTCATTACATGGCTGTGCGTTATGACATAAGGCACTTGAAACATCGGAGAGTAATCGCCCTTCGTCGTATCCGACAAAAAGCCAACCCTATTCTAATTTTGTCCTGCTTGAAAAGCTATTCTGCTTCACTCTCTGTGAGGTCGATTATGGCCATGCGTTAACCCCTGTTGTTTGGTTTGCCCAGCCTGACCTTCGTCTCGCCTTGTACGGGGAAGTCGCGTTTTAAGGCATCTTCTACTTTGGGCAGGTCCGTAACGTATTCAAGTTCTCTGATTTCCAATGTGGCTTTAGTCTCTAGTGACGGTACAGTTGCCTTCTCTCCAAGGACTCTTTTGACTGCGTCACGGAACGCGTCTTTATTATTTGCATCTGATCCGAACTTAACAAGTAGATCCCCCGACCAAGTTTGCCGTACAGCTTTTATTGCAGTTTGTATGTTTTCGGGTTTTACCGCTCCCTTAATTTCTCGCAGGACTACCGCATAGGATCCACCGTCAGTGGATTTAACCAGCAGTGCCTACCAAATGGATTTTCGACGCTTCTTAATATTTGTGACTTGCGTTATCTGCGACGATTCATTCCATTTTGGAGGTTTATCGCTTTTGAACTTTAGAGCCGCTTTTAAAGCTGCCTACTTGGCAACTTTGGATAGTGCCGTCTGAAAATCCTCCTCAATCACGCCTTGATCGTGCGGCGTCCTGTCCTCGTCCTTTCTCCGTCTATTCCGATCCCCTTTGATTGGGCTGCAGGCCAACCTTTTGGTGGCAGTCGAAAAAGGGACGGCTACTGCGCTGTCCAATGAATTAGCCTGTTGCTCTTCCTCTGCCTTTAGAAACCTGCATCTATAGTGACCTGATTGCGTTAGAAAGTCTTCCAATTCCAGAACTCTGTTTTTGGAGTGCTGTTTGTTTTTTCTTGCTTAATGACTCATTCTCGAGATCCCTTGTGTGCAGGAATCGCACATATGCGGCAGGAGCCCTTCACGGAAACAGCTAAAGAGCTGCCATTTTCAAATAGTTTTGCCAAAAACTATAACCGATGTTCATCAAGGTATGAAGTAGTATGTGTGCGAAAATTCCGTTAAAATCATCGAGTTTGTAAATTATTTTAGAATAAACGTATTTACCATGCCGACAGGATGGCCAGACCCCTTAAGACTGTAAATCGTCTCTGTCAAGGACATCTAGCCCGTCAGGACCCACACACTCCGTAAGGTTATAAGTGACCATTAAGAACTATCAGGCAGAGTTTTAAGTTAATTTATTCGACTCGACGGTTATACATTCGAAGGTTTTTCTTAAAAACAAAACGGTAAGTCCATAGCCTTCTGTCTTTGGACCTATTTGTTTTACGTCTAATATTCTCTGTGACAAATATCTATTATTTGGGGTTGTAATAACGGCTGTTAAAGTCCAAACCTTCAGTCGCAGCGTTCAAAAATTATGATTTCCTCGGACCGAAGCCATGTTTCGAACTTTTTTTCGAATATTCGTGACCTCGAAAGAGTTCACTTCACTAGGCGTGAACTGTCTTAATGTAATGGCAGTCATACTACAAAATCTACTATTATCAGGAAAATATGAGACAATGCTGCACCGACAAAGCTCCCTATTTTCTAATTCCAACGCTACTGCAAAACCTCTATAAAGATTGTCTTGGAAAATTGATGTAGATTACTTCAAATCTTCATCGTTGCTACGAAAGAAGAAAGATCTTGCCAGGAAGTCCTTTCGAGACTATATGGCCAGTAATTGGAAGGTCCAAACAACAACCAAGGCTAGTTGTGGCAGTTCCAAACCCCGAATTCCGTCAAGGTGTGAGGAAGGTGACAAATACAAGAAAGACGAGCCGGAAACCCCGCAGAAGTACACTCGCTTACGATAGGCGAGGTGTCAGGAAACCTAAGTCACAGCAACACTGACATCGTTGGACCATTTCGTCTATGCAAATTTTAATTATTTGTTTACCTGATTAGACAGATTGAACTGAATACGATCAAATTCAAAACGGCAGAAACAGTCGTGTGTGTACTCTTCAGTGGTTTGACTTCTCGATTCAGCACTCTGCGTCATATTACAACTGATCGAGGGAGACAATCGAAGCATCTTTAAAAAGCTGATGGAAATAAACCAAGCACCGACGAACTTTAATCTGTCATCCACAAACCAGCGGATTGATTAAATGTACTCACATAGTGATCGCTGGAAAGTCTCAAATGTCACTCTAAAAATTTGGTCATTTGTTGAAAACTTTTCTCTTGGAATATCACTCTGCATTCAATGAAATATCAAAGCGACACCAGCGGAACTTGTCTACAGAACATCACATGAGTTTGTCCATGGTTGCAGAGTTTTGTGGCCGATCTACAATTTGAATTCCCCGCTCACTTAATTTTGCTGATATTCAAAAAACAGTAATATCGTAAAACTACAATTTCTCGGTCCAGGGATTTAAAATTAAGTACGTAAAATTTCTCCATATGACCCGCTAAATAAGATACTCGTAGAAAAGGTTGACGCTATATAATAAGTAGTCAACTAAATCAGATACACGGTTCCCAGTGCCACTTTATTTTACTACAATCCGTACTCGACACTTCAACACTCCTTACGTGTCATCAATGTCGTTATTTGTTATAAAGAATGCCATATGCTCACATTTTAATTTTGATACACCTAGAGACCGCGCGTTCCTAAGTTTACTTGTAGATAATAATTCCTTTGACCTTCTTACCTTGGTTTCTACTTCCAAAATTAACAAAGTGGCGATTCTTAAAAAGGCAGACATTTTACTCTTTCTCGATAATACTCTCACGGAGAGCCGGAGGTGTGCCTATTTTTGACAACTGCGCCCAAAAATACTCAATCATCCATCTCTCTCAAACGATGCTTCTAATAAAAGCCGGCTACTCATGTTTTGTGGACTGCTACCCATATAAAGTTCTTTCTGAAACTTCTTTTTAAGCCAAGAGAGCCAACTGAATCTTCTTTTTAATTGATTATTTTCACGAAGAGCTAAATAAGTCTTTTCTTAAGCCATCATCCTAAAACGAATCAAGCGTTCATCTTTTCTCGAAAAATATTTGAAGAACCAGTCATTCTTCCTCCGAAACTCCCAAAAGAGTTCCCATATTCGTTAGTATTTTGTTGACTCCATTGTTTCCTGAGTTTCTAAAGACCACTGTTTTCCTGTTTTTTCGTAATGCATCAGCTGATGACTGTTGCTACTCCTTGCTCCACGCGTTTTGATATCACATTCCAAATTGTTGTTGATTCTTCCCTTGAAAAATCAAATATAGTTTTATTGAGAAAAACTGGTACAAGGTACACTATATGTGAAAATTGCACTTACAGCAGTCATAATAGGGAAAAAAGTCAGTGCTTTTTTCGATCAAAGAAGACAAGTTGATTTCACTTTTATTTATTTATTACTTGTAGATGATTCTTATAAATAACAAGAAAAAAACATTTCTGTTTACTTCATTTTCTCACTAATATTTGCGTTTCAAATTTGTTTCAAGTTTATTTCAAGTGTGCGTTATTAGTCATTGCATGTAAATCAAAAACTTACACATCCATTGTAAACTAATCTCGAGTCCACATAAAGAGAAATTAATGGTTCTAATTTTTCAGCGCAGTTTACGCTTGCTTGTATCTTAATGATAGTTGCAGTTCCAAAATTCTAGTAAAAGCATTAAGTAGTTTTGTTCACCCAGATCTTCTGAAATGTCGCAAAAAGAAAAAGGTTCCTTGTGAAGTAAGAAAACTAATTGTTAAGCTGCAAGAGGAAGGTTAAAGTTATGCAGTCATTGGAAACATCGTAGAACGACCACGTACAACCATTCAAAGTGTAAAGAAAAACGGTAAAACTAATAACAGTCTCGATATTGCTCTGGGGAGAGGACGTAAGAAAACAGTGTTTAGGATCACGAATTTAAGAAATAGTGAAGAACGATTCACAAATAAGTGCTCCGGAAATAACCGCTAACCTTCAAAGTAATTTTGGAATAACAATGAACCCTGAAAACTGTGTGCAATTTCTGACATGAAAATGCTTGTAGGCTGTGTTGCAAGAAAGAAACCATTCACTTCTAAGATAAATATAAAAAACGAATCCAATACGCCAATGAATACTCACCGAATTCTGACGAGTTCTGGGAAAAGGTAATTTTCATAGAAGAAATGTAAATATGATGTTTTCGACTCTGATGCATGGCGATTTGCTGTGGCATACAGTTCACACTGCATTGGAATCAAAAAAACTTGAACCCTAACATAAAACACGGAGAGGTAAATGTGATTGTTTGGAATGCAATGGGTCCAAATGAGTAGGTTTACTTTTTATTTAAACTACAATAAAAAAAACAAAGTTTTTGGATAATTTGAGGAAGAATCAAAAACAAAGTGCTGGCAAAATTGGCATAAACGTTGGGGTTTTTACTGAAGATAATTATCCCCAACATTTTTCAACATTAGTGCGTGAGTGGTTGCTCTAAAATGTTTCTTCTCTTCTTCCACACCCTCCACAATCTCCTGGTGAAAGAAGATGTGTGCAAAGACATTATTTTAGAAGAATGGAACAAAATTATACTCGATATCAATCAAAAGTTACTACTTTCGATGCAGGATCATATGCGAGTATTAATATCAGCCAATGTACATCTTACACGCTATTAAAAATGTAAATATCGCAGATTTCTTGTGTGTTTGCTATTTTTGATGTACATATAATACCTTTGTATAAGTATAGTACATAAAGTACCTATAACGCAAGAATACAAATATTTTTAAGAAAATTAACTAAACGGAGATGTTTTTCTCTTGCATTTATAAGAGTTTACTATAAGTTATAAAAAGACAAAAAAAAACTAATTATTTATTTTGATTTTCTAAAACACCGACTCAATTTCCTATTAGAGCTGGTGTGTACGTCATTCAAAGTATTGCCCGTCACTTTCTACACTTTCCTCGCTTGAAGTTGCTTTCAGAGTCACTCCCAAGGGTTAAGCAAGCTTCTCTTGACATAAATCTCGGTCCAGTAATGCTTAAAACTCAGCATCTTCAAACTTTACCGGCCTCCCTTCGCGTTCTTTGTCACTAATGTCAAAGTCACCACTTTTGAAACGTCGGAACCAATACACACAGATAGATAGATACAGATAGATTTTTATTGATAGAGTATTCTCTCCATATATGTACTTCACAAAGCGTTGGATGTCTTTCAGCTGCACTCTTGTTCAATTTGAAGCAAAAAAAATGTAAAAAAAATGCACACAAGTTGACGCAGTTGAAGCACGACAAATGCGTGATGTTTACCCCTTAGCAAAATGACACATACTTCGAGAGGAAAATGATGACATCCCATCAAACATTTTGTCGGAATTTCGCTTAGGCGAACTAAATTCGGATCGCCTATTTTTCGCCAGAACGAACAAAAAACGGAAAATAGCATATGCGGCACGTTAAACTATGGAAAAATCGTCTTTTCTTCGCCAGAGCGAACAAATGTCGGAAAATAACATATGGGGCGCGTAAAGCTATGGACAGAGCGAACAAAAAAACATTTCTTTTTCCTATTTTCTGGATCCAATTTTATTTTAATGGGTTGTTGATCAGTTTGCTCTTGTCAGTCTTCTAAATGACATTTTTGTTCATAATTTTTTCGTCAGTCCTGAATGACATTTTTGGTTATCCGTTTTCGAACTCATACGCTCGTTTTAAATTACTAGTTTACATCGCGAAATTTGCGATTATTTTCTCCATCACGCATTACCTTGTACAGCATTTTCACAATATTTTAGTTACGCGACCAAAAGTAACCATTTGTGCGTTCTTTTTGATTAGTTTTATACACAACCAAGGTGTATCCCTTTCGGCTTCTTTATTTGTTTTCCGACTGCGCGAGTTATGTGTTAATTGTGTGGTGTGTTTAACAAAAACAATTTAGTTTAAGGTTTCGAAAGAGTGGTACTTTACCACTCTTTGAATTCCGAACCCGTATGAGTATTTGTCTATTCACGGATTCTCGATATACTGTCGGAACGCCAGGTAAGCTACAAACAATATACTTTTTAAATGCCGAAGTTTTGTCCTCCTTTTTTTCAATGTTTTACAGCAAATTGTTTAGTTATGTGTTTTTTTATCTTGTTGCATTAACATTTTAGATAGTGTGATCCTAAGTGAATTTCATTCAAATAAATAGATATTTTTTATATAATCCGATATTAACGATTTTTGCATGTTGAATGTATGAACTTTCCACATGTGAAAGCCGCTGATATCAATTGTAAAATCAATCACAATATGTGCTCTACTGTCGGTACATGTAATAAAGTGTACATATATTGGACAACAAAAGGAACAGCTGTTATGCTGATTAGGCTACTGAATAAATTAATAATAAGCATTACAGCTGGTTTTGTTGTGTGACATATAAATCATTGAGATCTCATACATTCACTAATATTGGCAGCACCGCAGGAAAATGGCGACCGTTTAAAGTGACGTCACGTTGACCCTATCCATTGGTGGATTACATATCATCAAAGTCCCTCTGACAAAAACTTTGGCCTATGTACTCGACTGATTTATATCCTACCTAGAAGAAGTCATCTCTTTTGACTTGTTTACAGTATTTCAAGATTGGAGCATCTGCAGTTACTGAGAAAACATGAGAAACAAGTGGACAGACAGGAAGCCGTACTGACGGATAGGCAGGTCGCCAAACTAGTAGAATTATCCGAACAATTATCCTAACTTGACTGTCTCCCAATTTTATTGATAAACTGAAGATTTTTAGGGCTCGTCAGTTTTCCTTTTCCTGTCTTTAGTAAGACGTACAAGACATGATTTTTTTCCATACGCTTGATCGTATTCTCCATGTTTCGATGGCTTTCAGATTCCCTGTGACTTTATATAAACATAATTAACCCTACAATTCAATTTTTTTCACGAAGAAAAGACTTACTTTACAGCCTGTTTGTATTCCTATTTTGTTAACGTGTTGTCTGTAAGAATCTGACGGATACCTTTTTAGAAAAGAATAATCTAATCTAGTACTTATGAAAGCTCGAGACGATAATAGTTATGTGTAATCAATTATTTTTCTTTAAAATATGTTCAAATCATAAATGTTACTTATTTAGTTCAGATACAATTCCAAAATGGAAGCCAGTTCGTATTGATGACATGTCGCGAAAAACAGTTCAAAAACACGCTTGAAATATTATGAATTATTTGACGATTGACTTCAGGTCAACTCCTTAAACATTCCGTACATTCCGACATTCCGACATTCCGTAATAGTTATTATATTATATTATTATTATATATATAAGTTTCATATATATATAAGTTGTAAATAATATAAGTTAGGGACTAAATAATATATATTTCAGTTTCTTCAACTTATGTTTTTACCGTTCAAAGTAATGTCGATAGTCGAATTAAAAATAATATTGTTTCCAAATTGGCACAGTGTGCTGCAAAATATTTAGTAAATAATTCGACATTGAATGAAGTATTAAAATTTCTCGGGCGTTGCATTTAAAACGTTCCAAGGGACTCACGGAGTTTAAATAGCACTCCCATCAATCACATCACATTATATTACGTTTAAATTCAACAACATAAATATCCTAAATAAATGCGACTTTACTTCAAAAACAAAACCACCTATGAATCCCCTAAATATGAGAAAAATTTTAAAGAATCAATGACGATTGATTTTTAAGTTGTTACAAACTATGTTACAAAACTGAAAAACTGATTTCGCAAATTTTATTTCATTGGTTTTGGGTCATTTTCAAGTCAGTTTTTTTAATTTTTCTGAATATTTTTATGTTTAATAGGTTTTTCAGGCAATATCAACATTCAGGAAATAACCTGGAAAACTTTTATTTCAGAACATACAGCAAACAAAACGATTGCCGACGATGTGAGTTTGTATCGCCATTTCGAATAATTTAACAGCGATCTGAAGTACTGCGGCACATCGAAAACAAACCGCCACGTCGGATTACAAACACACCGCCAGGGCAGTTCACTAATAAATCGCCATGGGAACCGTTTGCGATACGCCGAGGGGATTCGTCTGCGAAAAGGTTGTTAACGTAGAAAAGAAAGCTTATGTCTTGTTCTAACGTTAGTGAATTGAAGGTCAGCGAAAAGAAATATCTTTGTTTTAGAAGGTATTCACCGAGGGTTTCTCAACACAACAGAGCATGGCTGGGATAAGTACCTTCAGTGGAGTTATCAAAGTCAAGCATGATTCTCACCATATCTAACCCGCTTCAAAATGATTCTGTACTAATATGTCATGTCACTAAAACAACAGTAAATACAAATTCGGAGAAAAGCGACTCATCTTCACATTCAAATACATTGCATGATACTACGTTACACATATTGGGCGTTTCGACCGAGCACCACAGAATGAGCCTGCGAGATATGCGAACAGTTTAGTAGGAATATTCAGGTTGAACCGTCATTTCTCATTCGAAAACGTCAGAACAAAGAGTCATCAGAGTGGGACCTTGACGAATCTCATTTGTCTTCCATCTCGACCTGGAGCGATTTTTTTCTAGGACAGAGCACTGGACGAATAAATGGTTTTTTTTTGCATGAAATGATTGAACGCAAGTTTTTAGTATCGAATATGGCCAATAAACCAATACCGTCCGTTTCCTGAAACTTTCAAATAATATTTTAGATATTCCAAGCAAATTGCATCCCATTCAACTTGTATACGTTGAATCAGCCGCTGTCAGTTTTTGATTTGGGATCTCTACAGACATTCTCGTTTAATTTGCACCACGCATTTTAGATCGGCCTTAAATCAGGGGAATTACCAGGCCAATAAATCAGAAAACTCTGATCAATCACTTGGCAAGTTTTCAAAGCAGTTTGCGTCTATGCGCCATCTGTCATCAAAGTCACTTTCTTTCCGTCCCTGAACTATTGGCGATTAATGCAACGTTACACAGAAACTTGGAGAATCTTGCTGTCTACCATGATTTTGAAGTTGAAATCGCCGGTGTGGATGGTCCAATACTGTCTTATCCCGTCGATTTGGCATTGGACGCAGTTGAATCCGTAACTCGTCAGTGAAAATAATGTTTGCACGCAACTTTTCTTCACGGACATTGCCATATTTAAATCGAGGCTTTCGAGATTTTGGCAGAAGTCCACCCGGTTTTGAATGTTCTTGTCAGAAAGTATTGGTTTCTTGCGTTTCCTGTAGGCATTTCAGACCCAGCTGATGGATTTAAAGGATCATTGAGCGGTTCACCTTTATATGTTTTGAATTTGCATCAGTAGAACTGATGCAGGTTAAGGTTAAACCTTTTCGTCACTGCTTGGGATTTCTGATCTATTTTTAACGAATCTCCGAATTTTCCTATTTGCTTCTGCTGAGAGGACCGAGGCTCGATCACCTTTTCGGATATCGTCCATATTTTTCTTCCGGGCATAGCACGAGGCTCTATTCTATACTCGTATCCTGCATTTGTCGGTGCTGTTGAAGCTAATAAATTGTTGCGCTTCGTCAGGTGCGCGACCTGTTTGCTTTTCGCAAATGTTCGTCAAAGTAAATGAAACGCACCCGAATAATTTAAAATTATATGTTTAAAGTTTTATTCTTAAAAATCACTTCACACTTTACAATTGTTTTTACTCAATCACTACTTCACTTATTAACTTTTATCAGTTCACTTTTACATGAATTTATTAATCACTTTTATAACCACTTAATAAAAGAAATCACCTTTACTTGCCACTTAATATTCGCATAAGATTTTATTTCACAACACTTTTACCGCACTACTTTTACCGAGCACTATCGCTCGCTTCTTCACTTCATTGACAATACTCTCTTCGCCGCTCATTGTAGTCGCTTTTATACAGCTACCAATGAACCCAGAATCTTCCATGAAGATTTTTCTCGATTTTACACACGTATTTGTTGTACTCAATGCACGCAATGTGTTTATGTTATGCTCTTCGAGAATTATCAATGCATTGGTAATTGAAACTTGTTTACGACTCTTCTCCTCCGACGACTACAGTGGCACGTGACAATATTCGAACATGTCACAATATTTTACTTAAAATCCACTCCGTCACAAAAAATGACAATTCAATACATTGAAGACTTTCGTAGTTTTCAGGGATTTGTACAAAAAGTCGTTAAAAATGAGGTCTTTCGAAAAATTTGGCATTTTCACTTGACGAAGCCACTTTTGTAACTGTTTTCGCTGACTTTTTTTTATTATTGTGTAAATTTTGCTAAAGGCGGAAAAGGAACGTAAGGCCAAAGCACAGTAGAAGGGTAGAGAAGTGCTAAGGGTGGAGTCTAAAGAACACGCACAGAAAGCTCTACCGTCCGGCATGAATGAAAAGATGGCCTTTAGAGCAATCAAAGGTGACCGGGAAAAAGGAGGAAAGAGAAGTCACTCGATGGGCGTAGAACTCCAGAACAGGGGTTCCAAATTGTTCTGACGAGAGCAGCATAGAAAACTGCTAAAAACCCCTGCGAACTCGCCAGGAAATAAAGCTCGAATGGACTCTTAAACAGAATAAATGGCTTGGCAGCAGGCACTGCTAGCGTAACCCCAAGATAGCCGATTGGACGCAGCAGTGCTGCGTCAAGGCCAAAATTCGGACCGAAGAGACCAACGCAGACATTAAAGCAGTACGGCGATCCTGGTCGTGTCACATACTTGGGGAGTTCGGAGCAGAGGTCAGAAATAAAGCAGAACTCTGCAATATAGTCCAGAAGATCCTCGGCAAAACCACATCGGTGTTCCCGCTCAAACCGATGGCAACGATGGAAATTCGAGACATTAACTGCACCACGGACCGAATTGGCGTGTAAAGGACCTGACAGAAGTTCTCTATGCTAAAAATGTGGTGAAACAGGATAGAAAAAATAGTGTGTCCAGTGCCCAGGAGCGGTTCTTGAGATCTGGATAGCGTCGGCTTTTTCCAGGGGGCCCAACCCAAAGCAAAAGCGAATCTCCGATGAACCGTATTCTGCTGGAAAATCTACGCTGTAGTACAACAAAAACTTGCTCGTACAGGTTGCGATGGACAAAGCTTACTTTTTGCGTCATAGCGAACAACAACGTTACAAAAGCTCTGCAGCGTGGTACCCTGACGATTCTGTCTCTTCCACGATCTGAGTTCGGAACAATGATTTCCAGGAGATCTACGAACGTGTGGATGGTTTCATGTGGGTTCAGGGGCACACCTTGGATCTGAGGACATGGCTCAATCATGGGCATGGTGAGATTGACTTCTACCTAACCAATACTATTTGCATAAGACCTGTAAATCGCCAACCACCAGCTGTAGTTTTTGCCCAGGAGTAGAGGATGACACTGGCAACACATTCATTGCATGCAAAAGATGAACAGGCTGCAGCAGGACCCATGCAGGCAAAGAAGAGAGCTCAGCCCGTACGATCTTATCACTGGGATGCTTGGATAGATTTAAAAATAGAACCACATAGCACACCATGTTGAAGATTCTCCAGGAAAATTTCATTACTTCCACTTCACATAACCAAAAATGATATTGTCGAACTGAGTATCAAATCAGATCTATATCAGTCATACCATCCTTAGAGGTGGAATCCAAGTGCTCTGAAATAAATAGGGTGAGGCAGGTGCTTTTCTTTACTGTATGCAAAACGTCGCTCACGAAGTGTGAAAATTTATAATAAAATCACGGAATTCATGGGAATAAGAAATACGAGCGGTAATAAAGAGCGCGGCAATACCGACCGATCGCACATCAAGCCCGACGCAAAAGAATTGATTTCCAGGATGCCTTAGATAAAAAACATCGGGCATAGAAACAATATTTAGGTAGGAAAACTAGTGCGAAGAGGACAAGGTATGAAAATCTTAGAATACAATGACTATCAATTGAGAAGCAACGAGGCAAGTCTAGCATGCAACGACACAAAACATCATCGCTGATAAAAGCAGCGCTTAGGAAAAATGAGTTTCATATTTCAAGAAACTCCTCAAAACCTCAACAAATCCCCATTGATCCAAAAAACCCTGGATGAAGTCTGTTCCACCATCAAAGCCAAAAAACAATTCTAAGTTCCAAAGCGAAGCAAAACTAGTAGGGCTACAAATCAATGAGAAGAAAACATAGCTCATGACGCTGTTAACAAAAAATACCTCAAATACCCAGGATATCACAGTTGGCGAATAAAGTGCGGATAAATGGAGCGAAATCCGACTGGGAAAAATGCCAAATTCAATACAACCATGCACTGTATAAATTTTTCGACGATCCGGAGTTCTCGACGATTGCAAGACTTCGGAAGCTGCAATACGTTTACCATACGAATCGTTGGTTAGTTAGACAAGTTAGTTCATAATGATTTTAATTCGCTTTATCATTTTGATTTATTGATCACTCAAATTCATCTTGAAATGTCCTTCGCACGTTAGAGAACTAGGCAGTTTAGAAATTCCGAATAGCAAGATCAGTCACAGCGTAAATGCACTTTAATTCAATCTACGCCGGAATTATTTCAGTCTTTGTTTCTCACACTGCCTTGTGACTATCCAAGTTCACTAAATTAACTTTTTTTTAAATTAAAACATTATTTTCGCTTGGTTTATTCCAAAATAACTCTGGACACTTTCCACTTCCAGCAAGAGTCCTTTCTTTCTCACGGCTGTTAACCTTTCATTTCTCGACCTATGCCAATCTATTCAGAGCGTATTGAGCACGATGACAATCACTCTGAAGAATACGAACCGACGTTAAGACCTTTTGAGTAGTGTCAAATCCAGAATCTATGGCATCCACCATTCTATGAAGCAAGTTTTACTGAATTTTTCTTTATCATGCACTGACGATCTCCGTTGTTTCTTGTGATGTTAAAATGGGCAAGTACGCCTTTGGCATCCACAAAGGAAGAAAGTAATAATATGTATGAATATTATATTAACAATTTATATAATAAATAAAATAGTCGAAATTTCAGTCCGCTTTCGAGAAAATTTACTCATTTTACCACAAATTCACCAATTCTTACTTAAAAAACCAATAGGTACTGTGAATGAACGGGCGAAAATTTCGTGATCAGAACTATGGTGACAAAATAACAATTTTTGCTTGCTACGATTTAAGCCGTGTTTTGTTTTCATTTACACGAAGTATTCGAATACTAATAAACATCATTTCGTCAATTAATTTAATAAAACAACGAAAAAAGAGCCTTACATTAAGTGTCCCATCATCAACAAATTTGTGTTGCCCGTTAATACAGGAAAATGAACTTAATCAGACTGTTAACTCTACACAAACAAAAATTTTCAAGGAATTAAGTCCCGCCCATTCCAGACAATTTTCAGAGATGCTCGACTTCGATCTGTTTTTTCTGCATGCTCATTCAACCAGAATATAAAGTCTCCACTTGATATCATGTGCACAACAAATTGATCAAATATCTTCATATTTGGAAATATTGATATCAAATATCAAGAATTCCATTGTCAATATCATTAATGAGAAAATCCTAATACTTAATGAGAATTGGCAAATTGAAAATGTGAAAAATGCACAATTTCAATTAAAATTAACCAAATAAAAAAGTGTGACCATCCCTTTACAGAAATTGCTATTCTAACTGTAATGTTTACAGTTTTAAGTTCGGTTTTAATTGAAAACCGAAGGTGTCAAAAGATTGTGGAAAATATGAATATTGGTATTTTTACATTTCATGAATGAAAATGTTTTCGTTTTGTAGATTATATGCTTTAAATTTAAGAAACTTTAATGTTAAATTGTCAGAATTGATATTGATGAATAATTTCCAATATCACGGTATATGCCCTCCAACATAACATGTAAAAATTATAAATTTTTCAGCTGTTGTTAGTGATCTATGAATGAAGTTTGCATATTGTTTGCCTATGGTTTGACAGGACCTTGTGAATAATAACGATTTACAAGGCATATCATTCTACGTGAAACACGTATGGAGCCGAACATTTGAACAGATGTGGAGGGGGAAAATCAGCGAGAGAAAATTCTTCGGACGCTAATGTACAGTCGGGTACACGGGTTGGATTCCTTTAATTCTTATACCTCTATGGTGGAAATAATAGGAGTATAATTCAATACATTCGACCCATACGAAAATTAAAGTGTAGTGTCGTGTGTACCAGCTACTTGATGTGAATATTTGGGGTAAATTTTGTGGGGAAAAAGATGAAAAAATGACATGGGGAAAAAATAGACGAAAGTGGAATAAATGAGCAAGAAGTATCATTAACATGTGCAACATCGAGCTTTGATTTTTTTTTGTTTGTTGTCAAAGTTATGAAATTGATAAAGAAATTGATTTTGACTAAAAAATTGTTGTGATTTGTTGGAAATTCAGTATTAACCATCGAGTAGGCAAGACCGCCTCAAGGCGGATTTCATTTTAAAACAATAAAAATGATATGCAAACTCTAAATATTTCTTCGCCAGCAATGCAGCCAGTAGTCTCATATCGCCTTCAACTAACCGCGTAAATTTTGTGTCATTCTGCGATGCAGTCCTTTTTTATCTGCATTTGAATGTCGTGAGCCGTCAACTTTAGACGTGAAAAATTATTTGTGCAATATCTACTTTTTTGTGAGTTTATAGCTTGTATTTTGTGCAGATCTTGTGGCAGAAAAAATTCAAATTGGATGCGAATTTGTTATTTACAATAAGAACTACAGTGTGCTGAAGCAATCCCGCTTCCAGGCGGGGTTCCCGGTTTACATCCACTTTACTATGGATGCTTGTTGTAACATTTATGTATTTGTGTTTTAGAAAAATGGTGAAACCTGCGCTCCGAAAATAATTTCGGTTGTCCGGAATCAACAGAATGACTGCAGAAGAAATCGAGGAACTTTTAACTTCGGTTCCATCTCACATTGAGTCGGAGCCTGACAATGAGCAGGGACATGATTTCGAAGGAGACAGCGATAACAAAATGGATGGCTCAGGTCACGAAGACAGTTTTACACTCCCCCGACTATCTAACGTCACCGGAGCTTGTGTCTCTGGATATTTATCTCAGGCCGTTCGTGTTAGCCTCAATCTCAGTACAATCGAGTCCATTACACAACCTGCTACGCCTTCTGGCCTGTCTCCAGTTGCATCAACATCTACAGCAATACATCGTCAAGAGGTAATAATGTCAAAAAACCAAAAAAAAAAAACAAAAAAACAAAAAAAAGTTGCGTTCTCCGTAGCCATTATATGATCCATATGGCCCAAGTTTCGAACCGAATGATGGTGGTTTTAATGGAACAGTTATGATTATCAGCACGAAGTCCACTGAATTTAAAAATATTAAGTGAAAAAAGCACATACAGCTACATGAAAATGAAGTGGCATTCCGTGGCACTACTAATCTTCCAGAGGATATAAGGCATTTGAAAACCCGATATGCATTTAAGAAAAGGTGACCTAGCAATAATGGATTAAGTCCCACCTTCACATCATTTTCTCTTTCGCATCTCTCCCACACATGTAAGCAAGTACATTCCAATTTAAATTTCAATGTTTTATGTTCAGCCGACGAAAGCTGTACACTCAACTAAATTGAAATTTGCGATAATCCATCAATATATAATTTAGCAACACATGTAGAAACCAAAACCTCGTGACACAAGCAGAGTCATTCACATTTAGATACATTTGGATAACTTTAGGGCAGATTCATTTCTGGTCCAGTTTTCTGCGCATGACTTATGATGTAACTTGAAAATTTTGTTTGGTGTCCCTGCTAACCATTTTGAAATAGTTGACTATTACAACAAACTTTGCATTTAATGGTTATCTTAAACTGTCGACCTCCAAAACACTATGCAAATCGTTGTTGTTGTCATTGTAATCAATCTTATACAAATCAAAAGCTCACAAACATTGGACTAGCAGTTAGTGTCCTCTCCGCATTCATAAATTATGATGAATAAATCGTACTAGTGGCTTTGGGTTAACCTAAATTCCATTAAAAATGGATTATCCTAACATGATTGCTTACCAGGATTGTTCATTTTTGGGACTGGATCGATTTGGTACGTTAACGCCGAGCCTAGTGTACGAGCACAAAGGTTGCAATTTTTCGTGACCAGAAGTCACCAACAGCATGCGACATGCGATTAAGCATGCGACAGGAAGAGTTTAGTGTGCTAAGGGACACAAACGAGGGTGTTGGTTATGGTTTCAACCAGGTAAGTCCCAAATCAAGGCAACAGAACCCTTAGAACAAAAAGAAAATCTGACGGGGTGACCTCAAAAAAATCTGCGCTACAACAGGATGGTAATTGATATCCTACCTAAACATCTCGCTGATAGAGGCACCAATGCAGCAATGATCCAAGAACCTGATGCTTGTCACCGATTTCCGCGAATTTGCGGACGTATAATCATTGAATGCGAAGTAAATGCGTTTTACAGTTAGCTTGGTTTGCCATTTAATCATGAATAGGTTGACGCTTGAGCAACGTCTACAAATTGTGCAGATTTATTTCGAGAAAAAACGGTTCTGGTCGAGAAACTTATCGCGCTCTCCGTCAATTTTTTGACCGGATATAATCATCCATCACAATAATATTTCGATTAACTAAGAATTGTTTCCGCGCCATGTTTATTTCCGCTGATAATACGCACCCATGCAGACGTCGTACAATGCATAATGAAGAAATCATAGCAGGTGTAGAGCGTAGAATCGATGAAGACCTAAGTGAGTCCTATCGGCACCGTACTGAACAGTCAAACATGGGCTCATCCGCATTATGGAATATTTTAAGGAAAAACCTTGGTTTTCTGGCTTACAAGTTTGAAGTCGTGCCTGAATTTTTTGTATTCCCAAAACGTTGGGCCTTGCCTATTCATCACAAGATTAGCTTAAAATATGGCTCGCTTCGTCACAAAAACGTTGTTCCCTTCGTTACAAAATGATTTGAAA
Source organism: Stratiomys singularior (assembly GCA_954870665.1). Taxonomy (NCBI): domain Eukaryota; kingdom Metazoa; phylum Arthropoda; class Insecta; order Diptera; family Stratiomyidae; genus Stratiomys; species Stratiomys singularior. The sequence continues at coordinate 54,174,724 of OX940877.1, forward strand.
ATTATTGAATAATGACCATCGTTTGCATCATACTTTTGCAGATTGATTTTGCAGATAATCATATTTTTTTATTGTGCAATTTTGTTCAGTCTTTACGCTCATTACTCATCACTCATTAGTCATTACGCACAATTACTCGTTTTGAGAATCAAAATGGATGTATATGGAATGATAACAACCCAAAGAGTACTTTCAACCTCTATTTCATCCATTGAATTGACTGTGTGGTGTAGTGTACCGGCTCATGCTATCATCGGCCCATATTTTCTTCAAAATTCGGAAACACCTTTCATTGGCGCATTTTCCATGGATTTTCTTCTCTAAATTCGAAATTTGGATTCCACAGTTGCTTCTAACACAATGACGCTACATATTGCACCGTCACCGGATGAGTCGATGAAAACGAAACTTGGAGAATACATTATTTCACACATATCTTGGTTGGTGCATTTGTATCAATAATATTTGGCAAATAGGAGGAAGGTCTTTGACGTACGATTGATGAGATGATTGATGAGACCAAATGAAAAATTATGTTATCAAACACTTCAAAAACACATCTTCACATTTAGGTAAATCTAAGAAAGCTGGTAGCCAAAAAACTGGTAGAATACATAACTAGTAATTTCAAGAACCTTATTCGGATCCGGAAATCGGAAAACGGCTGGAGGAAATCTATAAGTCCATAAATTAAGGATATAGTCAGTCGAATAAGATTTCTGTAAAGAAAACCAAACACGGACTCAATGCTTTCAAAAGGGGACGAATTCTCAAAAACAAACATCATTTTGGCGTTTTGGGTTTAGTAAACCAATTTCTTTTGGGCAGAACGGATTTTGCGATCGACCAGAGTCTTAAGGATTTTAAAAGTAAACAGCGAAAAGATTTTTTGGTACAATGGAACCTTTTAATGGTACAAATCACAAGAAACCGACAAAGTGTATCCGAAATACTTCTGAAAGCGGGTATGATAATAAAACGGAACTTGGTGAAAATGTTCAGACTCTTGGTTTGCAAAGAATAAGTACTTTTATGCTGGAGAGAAGCTAAGGCAATGTTCATCCAACGGTTGCCAAAACTCAGCCATCCCTAAACAAAGGATTGCTGTCATATCAGCTTAATGTGTTTGACGCTGGATAACCTGGCATGCCTTGGTATAATGAGCCGTTAACACCTTGGGTATAATGAGCCGTTGCACCAACAAAGTACGAATACCTTCTCAAAAAATTAAGTAGAAAAGACACGTTACTCAATACTCCATCAAAAACCAAAAATTCGTTGTATGAAATAGAATCGCATCTGATCAGTTGACCAAAAAGTTGAAGACCTAAATAGAACGAGGTTCAGAACGACAGTCTATGCTGAAGATATCGTTATATTCATCAGGGCAAGGCTCCCAAAATTTTTGTCCACTTAATACTGACAGCTCATTTACTTATGAGCTTGCAATTCGACTGTCAAATCGATAGGACGTGTTCCAGGAACTTGAAATACATAATCAAATTAATTTTGAATTTATTTAGTTTTTATTGTCCCAGGCTTTGGCGCTGTAATTTTGGAGTGCGAGGTGTTCCGCCCCATCAAGAGGTGCTTCTAAGTGCGCCTGCAGAGCCCCGAACCGCAATTGGAGGCCCCTTATTTCGAAAGGAGAACGAGCAGTTCAGTTTGTTAGTGTGGAGGTGGCACAATCTTGTTTGCAAGTTGCGACGAAGCGGGCTCAAGTAGCGATGAAGCTGCCGAAAGTGAAGACAGAAGATCAGAACCGGTGCCCGATTGGCCGAAATCACTAGCAAATCTCCGATCCGACTACTTGGCGTCTACACTGCAACGCAGCATTCAACCTTAATTTGAATATCACACCTAAAGTTTCAAATAAAATCTTAAGAAAAATAATAAATTAATTTCCTCAGTTCGGGTTCTGAATCCGGGACTGAGGTTTGGGAGCCCGAAGTGCTCACCAGACGCTAACTGAAATTTCATGTAATCAAAATTTATTAACAACATTGCAACAAAAAATTCAAAAAAATTTCCACTGTAAAAGAAATCATGACGGGCGCCAATAAGCGCAAGATCAAACCGACGCCTTATTTGGTAAATCGCGACATGCGATTTATACACATGTTTAACAAAAATAAAAAACTAAAGGAAGTGGTCCTGGAGCTAAAGAACTTGCTCAAGAGCTACATGAATAAAAATATAGATGACGCATCTGTACAAACGAAAGACAGCTTGTGCCCTGAAGTGGAGATTATCCCAGAAGAGGAAATGTTAAAGGACTCGGGAGCATTTACCGAGGTCATCCGCAAAATAAATCAGATGAGAAAGACGGAAAAAATGGAACTACTCAAAAAGCAAATTGTAACAATAACAATGCAGAGAAAAGAAACCTTTCTTAGAAAAGAAGCAAAGCAACTTAATACTAAAGAGTCAAACTTTCTGAAGCGGGCCACTAAAAATGTACTTGCAGAATATTAAAAGTTTTTTAGCAGATTTTGGAAGGTTTATAGATAAACATAAATGTCCTAAATTTGTTTTTATTTATTTTAATTATTTAACAAATTATAAATAAATGAATTTCTAGCCTTCTTTTATCTAATATTGCTATATCTCCATGAATATTAAATTAAAATCAATGAAATTTTAGTGGTAGGTTTAAAAATAATAGTATAATCGAGAAAAATATTTTGCATTTGAAAAAAATTTTATTTATTAATAAATAATAAATTTTATTATAAACAATTGACAATTTAACTCACTTCTCCTTGTGTTAAAAAATATTTTTTTTCACCTTTTTATTTGGTACAGTATACACTAATCACATGTGCAAAAACATTTTAGTGCACTCTATCTGATAAGAAGATATGAATTTTTTAACACCGTGGACACGCGAAACTGCAGCTAAAGCAAGAGCCAGCGCCGATCAACCGAGCGCTCGTGTCTACTTGTGTGCTTATGTTTTCAATTACATATCTTGTAAAAGGTCTGTTCAATGTTAAAATAACTACAACTACTAATTATTATCTATTCACAGTGATGATTTATTTTTCATTACTTTTACAACTGTAGATTTTAAGTAGTTTAGAAAAACTTTATATTTTAAAGAATTCAGATGAAATGGTTTGCAGCAATATTAGTATTCAAGTAATTAACACAGTTACTTCTTTAAATTAATAATTTCGAGCAACATTTTATTGAAATCTGAATAACTGAACTTATTTTCGAGCTCGTGATACTCTTTATTCTTGATTTTGAGTACAGACGACGTATATAAACAAATGAAAATCGCGTATAACAAACGTCAACTTATATTTGTTGCATGCTTTCATTAGTCTCCTTTTTCTAATCATGACACCACCTCCGAAGTGTTGTAATCCTTTTGCCAAGAAAGGGCATAACAGTGTGAAAAAAAAATTATTTTTTTATCAGAAAAGCATGACGAAAAGTTTAGTGGCTTATTTGAATCATTTATGTGCATTTCGTGTAAACGGCGGCTGTATGAAAATGGAGATTCTGTTGAGTTCAAAAAAGCAAGCGAAATTTTTAAAAATCGAGTAGAAAAAGAAGAAGATAAGAAGGAAGAAGAAGCTGGAGAACCGGAATCAAATATTTCTGTAGAAGATCAAGACTATGTTTGTAAATCTGTTGACAATGAAAACAAAAGATTGAAACTTGCAGCTGCTGTTCGAGAAGTGATAATGGCTCCTCCTGCGAAAAAAATGCACTTAGATTTATCCGATACAGACAATGAGATTCTACGCAACTCTATTAGTAGAAATAGTTCAAGTACTTTTAATGATATTTATTTAAATAGTTGGAGCAGTGATTTTAAATGAGCAATGTCACGTGCGACGAGAGAAAACAAAAAATAATTTTACTAACAACGATTCCTGTCGAGTGGTCAATTCGAAAAATCGCGAACGAGTTTGGCGTCAGTAGACGTATGGTAAGCTCAGTTAAAAAACTACGTAATGAAAAAGGATATGGTGCACTACCCGACAAAAGAAAAGCAAGAGCTATGAGTTCTGATCTGATGGAGAAAGTCGAAAAATTTTACTTTGCAGACGATGTTAGTCGAGTAATGCCGGGTATAAAAGATTTCAAGTCAGTCAAAATCGGTGGAAAACGTACACACGAAACAGTAAGTAGCAGCTAATAATATATTTTCTAAATAATATGTATTTAATGATAATATCTAGTAATAATATACATTTCTTTAATGTATCATTCATACATCGTTAGTTTATTTTGGTAATAATATCAATAATAAAAATCACATCGTGAATTATGTATCGATATTTGAGCTAAATAAATAATATTTTTTTAGAAACGACTGCTGTTAGGAGATCTTAATGGTTTACACGCTGATTTTCTGAAAAAATAACCAGATTCAACGATTTCTCTATCAGCTTTTACAGCTTCGAGACCTCAACAGTGTATCCCTGTTGGCGCGAAAGGTACACATAACGTCTGCGTATGTAAAATACATGGAAATATCCGGCTTAAACAGAGAGAGCTGAAAGAAGAACTTGCTCGAAAAAAGTTTCATTATCAAACTACCTATCGAGATTTTTTAAAAACTTTGATTTGTTCAAATCCAACTGCAGATTGTTATTTATCAAAGTGCCGACATTGTCCTGGCACAGACAGAATTTTTCATGACTTGCAAGAAACCCTACAAAAAAAATAGTTTTTTCTTTTCTTTTATGATTTCTTTCAAATGAACTCCTTTAAACAGATGTCAATTGCTTCATCAAACTGAAAGTGTCAGTACTTTTATAAAAAATATTACTGCAGAATTACCGGATATTTTAAAATATGACTTCATCGCTGAAGCACAATCAAAGTACTTGAATGAAGTAAAAGAGTCACTTTGTCATGGCGAATTTTTAGTCACTCTCGATTTCTCAGAAAATTATTCTTTTCATGTGCAGTATGCTATCCAATCTCAGTATTGGAGTAAGGACCAAGCATCATTGCACATATATGTAATTTATTATAAACAAGAGTACATTATACACCATCTTAATTTCGTTGTTTTTTCGGAGTATGAAAATCATGATGCCACTGGAGTGCATCTATACAACTCCAAAATGATTAAGTTTTAAAAAAAAAAATTTGGCGTGCAAAACGTGAAGAAGCTATTTTATTTTTCCGATGGAGCAGGATCGCAATACAAAAATAGATTCAATTTTTTAAATTTATTACTACATAAGAAGGATTTTAATATAGAAGCAGAATGGTACTTCTTTGCCACTGCCCACGGTAAAGGAGCTTGTGATGGCATTGGTGGTTGCATTAAAAAAAACTGCATACCGTGCTAGTTTACAAGACAAAACTATTGTCTCTACACGAAATCTATTTGAATGGGCTCGCGAGTTTTTTAAGAAAATTGATTTTGATTTTTGTACGCTAGTTGAATATAAAAAACACGAAAAAGTGCTGGAGCAACGTTTCTCTACAGCTAAAACTATCAAAGGAACACGACAGTTTCATTGCTACAGACCATTTAACTCAAATTCTTTAGAATGTAAAATTTTTTCAAGCTATTTAGAATCTACAGTTGTAAAAGCAATGAAAAATAAATCATCACTGTGAATAGATAATAATTAGTAGTTGTAGTTATTTTAACATTGAACAGACCTTTTACAAGATATGTAATTGAAAACATAAGCACACAAGTAGACACGAGCGCTCGGTTGATCGGCGCTGGCTCTTGCTTTAGCTGCAGTTTCGCGTGTCCACGGTGTTAAAAAATTCATATCTTCTTATCAGATAGAGTGCACTAAAATGTTTTTGCACATGTGATTAGTGTATACTGTACCAAATAAAAAGGTGAAAAAAAACATTTTTTAACACAAGGAGAAGTGAGTTAAATTGTCAATTGTTTATAATAAAATTTATTTAAAATTTTTTTCAAATGAAAAATATTTTTCTCGATTATACTATTATTTTTAAACCTACCACTAAAATTTCATTGATTTTAATTTAATATTCATGGAGATATAGCAATATTAGATAAAAGATTTATTTATACAAATTTAGGACATTTATGTTTATCTATAAACCTTCCAAAATCTGCTAAAAAACTTTTAATATTCTGCAAGTACATTTTTAGTGGCCCGCTTCAGAAAGTTTGACTCAAAACTAATTCCAATAACGTTAAATAAAAAAAACTGCCACTCATTAATACATTTCACCAGAATTCCAATGAGCTGGTGAAACTGTTCAAAGATTGTGCAAACATTGACAGTTTTAAAATTAAAAGAATAAATAAAGAAAAAGCACAGATCAGGGTGAAGAAAATTGAAGATTTCAGGGCTGTAAAAGAAACATTGAAGAAGGTGGAGGCACCTTTCTTCTCTTATGCAACAAAAGAAGAGAAAACACAGACGTTCCTGCTCAAGGGATTGTGCGAAGGGTACAATCCTGACGAGCTCTCCAAGGAACTGCAAACAGTGGTTCCGGCGGTGAAATTCACCAACGTGAAACCATTCGCCACTAAGCGCTCTACTTTTGAAAAAAGAGTACTTCCAATATACATTGTTCAAATAACTCATGACAGCGCCGCAGCGGAACTACACAAGTTGAGATACCTCAACTATCAGGTAGTCCGTTTCGAAAAACTGATTAAGAAGGACATCGTTCAATGTTTTCGATGTCAGAGGTTTGGACACAGTTCCGTGTACTGTAATATGCAGTTCTGCTGTGTCAAGTGTGGCACTACTCATAAGCCTGGCAACTGCTCGCTTGTTGCCGATGATGGCAAAGAAAAAGTCTTCTTCGTTAACTGCATTCGTTATGCACATCCAGCCTCATTCAGAGGCTGCATACGAAAGTTTAAAACATACGAGAGTTAGAGCATACGGAAGTTTAAAACGAAATTCGCCTAAGGCGAAAACGGTTCGCGCCTGCACCCATAACATCTGGAGTTTCGTTTGCCGCAGTTGTCAGAAGTAGAAATGAACCCCAGCAAAAAACCAACAATAATGAGGGTTTATGTTTCGTTCACTTCGGTAGCGTAAGCTTAATAAAAAATATATATATTTTTATTTTTTTCATTCAAAACATCTGCTTTTGTATTTGGCATAAGCCAACATCTGTGGTGTTGATTGATTTGCTGTTCGAGTTGAGATGTTCTAACCTTTGAATATTTCTTAAACGAATTGCATGTGTTATTGTAGTTTTGTTTTGTTAACACTTAAGTTAAGAGTCTTTTTTAGACTATGTTATATTAAGAGTTACAAATAATTGACTATTCTTTACTGTTATGGCATTATAGGAGTTAAATTTCATAAAAATAAACGAAATATAAAAAAAATAAATAAATATCAAAAATTAATTAAAAAAATAATAAATTAGAAACCATTGATACATTAAAATAAAAGAAAAATCAAATAAAAAAAATTAATATGAATGAATATTTATGAAAAAAAGCATAAACGCATAAAAGTATCAAAATCTCGACAAAAAAAATCATTTCATTATTAGTTAAGACTAAACAGTTAAGATTTCAAATGTTTTTGTAAAACATGTTTTATTAGATATAAGTTAGTGATAGGTATTTGAAGTTTTTTTTTCTAAGCTTTTCTTCAAAATTACATTAAGATGCATGTAAACAAAAAAATTTTAAAGATAAGGATTGTAAGGGGACCTCCCCATCATATATGACTGGCCTGGACCAGAGTACCCTAAGTGGCCATACGTGTAAGTAGAGTTAAGATTGTTACCCCTTTCTTTGTTCTCTTCTCTTTTCTACAGGTTTTAATTGTTATCGTTAAATTTTTGAACTTACATAAAGGTTAGTGAAGTTAAACGAGCTGCGCAAAAATGAAAGTAAAACACAAAGCGCTGGAAACTGAATATTTTGTCACCCGCGACTCCACATGGAAAACATGGGAGGACTCGGCAAATATGTAGGACTAAGCTGAGATGGCAAACTGACTTGGGAACGAGAGAACTGAAACGAAGAACTATAATTATGAGAAAACTTCGTGCGTTTTTTCTGGATATGGGCATAAATTTTGTTAGAGTCCCGTTCATTTTAGGTCCTTCTCCCTCCGCTTGTTGGTATACAGCTAACAACATTTCTTCAGCAGATGTATAGCAACATTAGAGGATGTGAATAGAATCGATAGAACGAATAAAGAACGAATATACTGCAGAAACTTAAATAAGGATAGAAAATATTGGGACATCTTAACTGAACAAAATGAAGAAACTCAATAAAACAGCTGATTTGCCAGCGAAAAATTCTCGTATGAGGATGATTCTCAAGCTTCTAAAAAAATGCAACAAGTTCAACATACTTGAAAAAATTCCTAATAACGTGTCAAATAAAAATTTTCCAACACTAACTCCGCAAACATAAGCTGGCTCTTTTTCTCAAAATATTTTCATCCCGAGGATTCGTTCAAATTAACCCACATTAAATTTTCTTCTGCAACAAAACTTTATTATTCAATCCAAAAGAATCGCAAAGTTGAATTTCTTTTCGCAACGAACTTCATCATAAAATCATTTTTGCCATTCTTCCAGTATTTCGTCGTTCATAAATTTCTACAAGACACTGTCAAAGAATTCCTTATAAATATGAGTCTGACAAAGTCACTTCGGTACTGTGGAAAAAATCGAAATTTTATTCGAAAAGTTTCTTGCTCCTGCTCTTAAGTTGTTCCGTTGTTGCGTGTAAAAAAAGGAAGCAGAGAAAGAAAAAATGAACCAAACCTTTTCTCAACGTTGGCAGAATCATAAAATGCATTGTGAGAGAGAATTTTCCACGCTTTGAATGAGTTCACTTGGCACAAAAAGCATGGAGGCAAATCGCGATAACAGCAATAGTAGTAGGATCAGGATGAATCGTCAGGGCTCATCCTTTCCAGAGTGCCGTAGTAAGAAGGGATGCGACCAGCAAAAAAGAGGTGATAGATGGGTGAAGCGTTTTTATATTTGACGCCATTGTTATTTGCTCATTTCAATGTTAGCAAGGTACACATGCAGATAGAGACGAATATTCTCGCATATGTGAACAATCTACTGAATTGTGGTTTGAAAAGTTGAAACTGTACTTCTGCCAACTTGAAATAACGCCACGGTAGACATGTTTTCAATGTCACAAAAAGCCTGTGGGGTGAATTTTTCGTATGTTCGGAAACGAAAAGTACGAACACATTTGCATATGAAAAGATTTTATGCCAAGTGAAGCGAATGTGATGTCAGTACAACCCTGGAGTACTCCTCGTTCCCACGCGAATCCATTGTGGTGATGAGATTACCCTCACTTTGCGAGCATTTACAGCGAATAACTTTTGATTTACACGGATAATATTTCAGCGATTACAGCTCCGAAGCGCGACTAGACTAAGCAGGAAAAATTGTGAAAAGGATCGCACTACGTTTACAATATTCACAAAGAAACCACTCATCAGCAAGTATCTAGTTGGCAGGTCCCGAAATGTAGAACTGAGAGAAATAAAATGTCACCAAATAAATCCACTACGTATTTAAACGAGTCCTGGCAAAGTGCTAATGCAAATTTTAGTAACAACTCCGTCACGGCAGAAAAAATCTTGCCCAGAGAAGGTACGATCCGGGACATAAAAAGGACCCTACCTGTGCGCTTTGTTACATGTTTGATTTTCATTTTATGCGCCATATTTTATGATATTTCAGGTTCCCACTTTTTTCTCTGATCAAATTTTAAATCTAGGGCCATAATTTTTATGAATTTTTCTACCTCCAAAGAGAAAAATCTTTGCAATTTAATATATCTCCATGCAAATGAAACACGTCCATTTTCGCGGGAATCAAATAAATCTAATTTTTCCCCCGCGAAGACCAATATTAAAATATAGACAAAAGCATTTTCCAAAAGTTAGACTTATTTATAGCTCATAATTTACTTGAAACCCTTTGAATTCTTTAAAAGTTTAGCTTGAGCTTGATATCTTAACCACTCTCATCAATTAACAGTAGAAATATGGTTGTTAAGTACAAGGTAGTAGCGAAGTTTGACAAAAAACTAATTAAAATAAATTATTTTTTCGAAAAAATCAATTTGCTAACACACTACTAAACTGCGATTGCTGCCTTTTCTTCTTCCATGTTTCCCATTGCTTATTTCCGAAAGTTACTAACACGTTTTTGTTTACCTTTAGTTTAAGCCGAAACGCCTTCCCTATTGAAGCTCGGGAGAATCCAGAATCGATGCGCTCCAGCCTGTGAGTTGGCACGTGGTGAGGTGCAGCAGGGGTGCGGGTTCGAAACCAGCTTGAGCTCTTCCAACCTTATTTTCTAATTTCAATCCATAGGCTTCCAGTCATGGAATTGGCTTTTGCCTAGTTTATATTATAATTATTACATTATAATTATAACGTACGACCCATGTAAATTCGTCAGACGAGACAAAACAATTTAACGTATAATTATTTTATTTTGCATAAGATTGACTAGATTGAATATTTCAACCTGTTCCCTAAGAAAATGTTGCGAGCCACTGAGGTAGGCAGATAACTATCAATATAAAGCTTGTGTTGCTTTTATTTAAAATTTATCTTTTTTTTGAAATAATAACATTGAAAATAAATTGATTAGACTAATCCGTCAATTCTCGCCAATAAACAAATATTTTTTCATATGCAAATAAATTGAAGCAAACAATTTGTCTCAAATATAAGTTTGAAATTTTCTCGATTGCTGGGAAAAAATATAAAAGATGCAACAGTGTGAAATAATACGAATAATAAGCATTTGACAGTTCACGATAGTTCACAATTAATTGAACGCGTAATGTGCACAAAAGAACATTTCTTTCTTCAATAATTTGTCTTTGCAGGAGGGCGGCGACGAGCTGTGAGCCATCAGGATGTTTTCGGGTCACAACCACCAAGGTGAAGAATTCGAAATATGCAATTCCGTACAAATTATCACGTCACGGAAATCCAAAAAATCACTTTCAATGTACATTGTACTATCAATTATTGCACTGTAACAAAAGCACACAAAATATTCACATGCTCATTATTTTGTCTGGACTCCAAAGAGACTGGGTGTATTACAGCATAATCTAGGGTACGTTTTTTCAAACCTGGATATAATTGTTAAAAGTATAAATTTCATAAAACTTATTTTGGAAATACACTAATGAATACGGTATTCCAACAAATGTTGAATAAAATATATTTTAAGTTGCACATGGTCATCTGATAACTTATTTTTATAAAAAGTTACATTTATGAAGCACATCTCAAAAATGCTTACATCAAAGTTATGTTTATTTACCATGGCTTAAGTTTGATCGTTTATTTGTTGTTAATTTTCTAGAAAGTTGTTTCTTGTGGTGCTTAATTTCAATTATAAATGAAGAAGATACATTTTTTCTTGAATTAAATAATAATATTTTTATGACGTTCCCATAAATGACGGAACGTTCACTGCTTGTTCGCGACGTTCAATAAATGACAAAAGAGTTTCAGAAATGACATTGTGACTTTCTCCCTTCATTAGCTGAGGCTTAGGAATATTTTGTAAAACTTGCTCGTATGCAACGTAGGATACATCTTTATGGTCAACTTAAATGTCTCTGGCACTAATACACTAATTATTTCTGAAATGTGACCTTGATTTCTACATAATCGTCTACACAATATCCAGTACTAGCAACATATTTGTAGCACATATTCTTATTTTTCGTTAGAACATTAATCGCTAAAAATTTTCCGGGTATTACTTTGTTAGGATAGATATTTTCATCTGCGTCACGGGTATTAGCACCCACGTCTCGTTCTTGTTCGTTTTTACGATGCACTGTCATAAGTTCTTGATCATCGGAAGTAGATGAAGAGCGTCGATTATCCGAACATCGCTAAACCGAACGACCGCTTATCCAAACTACTACGCCCGCTCGACCGGCGCGTGCCTCTCCCGTCTCCCGCGATAGAATGCTTGCCCGCTTGTCGCGAATTGTTAATTGTACTCGTTTGACACCAGTCATGTTATCGAAGACAAAGAACGAACATGCAAACTTCATCAAGTGAGATATATACTCACAAAGGAAATAAACAAAGAAATGTAATCTAATACTTTCATTTCCCCAGATGTTCGATATGAATCATAAAAGATATTGATGACTAGGGAAGATATTGATGACTCTTGAACATCTGCATTGATTCATGTAACTTTTGCAACATCAGCATAATATTATTATAAAAGACCTGGAATAAGATTAAATAGAGCAGTACATACATAACAACCCAATGGTAAGCCCGGTTAACAAATGTTATATTAATAACCCGTGAAGTGTTATGTATTTAATATAATAAATTATGATCCGTGAGTTTTACTTACTAGAATTGAAAGGACCGCGGAAAGGTCCATAATTTCCATTTCTAATATAGTTAATATAATTTCCATTTCTTTCGGGTTCGTATTGAACTAAAAACAAAATTCATAAACTTAACTAAAAATAAACTTAATTTTGCCGCGTGAAAGAAAACTCTCGGTTTGAAATGCCTAAACGTAAACGTGTTGTTCTGTCTATGAATGATAAATACAAGATTAATAAACGGTTAGAGGAAGGCGATTCTCCAACCAAGTTATGCAATGAATACCAAGTTGGTAAGTCTACCATTATGGATATTAAAAAAACAAAAGACTAGCATTAGTAACTTCATATCCCAGCTTGATTTTTCTGACATTTCCACGAGTCGTAAAACGATGAAACTTGCCTCAAACACGAATTAAGATGATGCTGTATATAAGTGGCTTACTGAAAAAAGATCCTAGGGGAACTTATTTCTGGCCCAATTCTGTGTGAAATAGCAGTTCAATTTAACGTAATACTTGGAGGACCGTCAAAATTTCTAGCTAACACAGGCAGGTTAAAACGATTTTAGTGCAGATATGGCAAGACACAAATATAATGAAAAAAAACTATCTGCTGATACATCAGCAGCTGATTCATTCAAAATCAAACTAAGGGGTACACTGTAGGAAGAAAATTACGGTCTTGAAAACGTTTACAATGCAGACAAAACGGTTCTCAATTGGAAAGCTTTGCAACGAATAACTTTTACTTCACTTCGTGAATTAGCGCACCTGATCCTAAAATTAGTAAGGATCGTATCACTACCTTAGTCTGTGCTAACGCTACTGGCAGCCACTGATTCCCCATGCTTGTAATTGATAAAAGCAAGAAACCACGTTGTTTCAAAGACGTTAAAATGCCTTTCGATTCGGAAAAGATACTTAGAGGGATAGTACAATTTTCATGGAATGGTTTATTATTGAGACTTGTAAACGGTATTATAGAAAAGAATTGTTACGTAAGTTGCTTTTGGGAAAAGAAGAGGAGGGAGAAGAAAGCCTGATAAGAAATCATAAAAAGATTGATTTAAAAGACGCGTCACATGATCAGAGCAGCATAGAACAGTGTAAAAGAGCAGAACTTGAAAAAAGCGTGGAATAAAGTTTTGTGTTTAGGAGAAAATCCTCTAAGTGGGTGCACGATCTCATGACTAATAAGACCGACGCCACCGCTAGAACCTCAGCAACTACAAGTCCAGATAATGAAGATGAAAACATAATTAGTGCTTCTAAAACGTTTATTTGCTTATATATTGCCTTGCGTTGGTTTCAAACACAGGCTGACAGCGACCAGTACCAAATACCTGTCCTTAAAAAAGTACGTGGCATAGCCGCTCTTATCCGGGTAGGGTTGCTACGGCTGACGAAGATTGAAGAATTTTTTGGAGCGTTAATTCTACCTAGTATATACATGTTTTCCTACAAGATTGTCTGCACTTTTTTTTTGTTAAATTCTTCTTTGAAATTAAAAATATAAATGTAAATATGAGTTTCATTTACCTGTACGTAAATATGGATGGCTGAATCAAAAAGTTCGATTATTCAAAAACACCGAACACCCACCACACCCACACGTCTAGGGGTGTCTTGTATGCCTCTGTATCAAAATTTTGTTTTTCAGTATGGAGCATGTGTTCCTAGTTTATGTATGTTTTCTTTATCAGTATTTGATTTTACATTTAATTGAATGTCTCCTTGGATTTGACCGTGCTGTCTACTTTAACCAAAATTCCCTATTTCATTTTTCCATTTAACTTTTCTGGTAATCAGGATTCCAGGAACTGGATCAATTTTTCGGGAACTGTGTTTATGGTGCTAATTATTTCCTCATTCGTTATTTTATGCAGCATGACAGCTGAATCTTTTAAAATTTCAATGAAATCATCCGCGCTTTTGAAATCTTTACCCATTAGTCCACGTAACACATCCTCCTGTTCCATCGATTGGACTTCCTCTATGTCCTAGCTCGGTATAAAACCAAGCAGCGGCGGTTATATGTTCACAGCACCTTACAGAGTTCCTCAGACACAAATAAACGTTTGTGTGAGTTCTATACTGCGACGCAGGCCCATCTGAGAAAAAGATAAGGAGTTAAATGTGCTTTTTATCTACAAGAATTTTTCTTAGTATTGGTTTCAAGTGACTCCATACTGCATCCGCTTGATGGTCTAGACAGTCGCTAACAGTGGCAAATGAGAACGTCTGGTGAATTGTTATATGCATTTTAGATGCACCAAAATGCATTCATTGAAATTCTCTGTCATATTTTGTGACATAATTTTCTGAGAAATCTATTTGCAACATAAGTTCATTGTTCTTTAAATTTTTTCTGACTTCTTCTTTAACTTTGTTGTGATAACAAATACCATACAATGTTTCTTCATACCTGGAACTTCTTTTGGTTTGAATTTTAATCCTGTAATAATGCTAGCAACAAGAACTTTCTTTACAACTGTCACGATCTTTTTTTCACCTCTTATTAATCTTTCTTCCTTCGTAGATTTCCTTTGAAAATAATTAATTAAATCTTGAACGCTCTCGATAGCAATCAGTGGTAATTCTTTACTTTTATTATATCGTGCAAACATACAGTCATAAGATACCTCATCACAACTAACACAACTGATTAATTTTCAAGCTTTTCCAAAGTTTAATTCATTTACTCCGTATCATTTGTTGATCATGAATTCGAAGTTTCATTAGAAGTTGCACGCACAAACAATTATCCCGATCTTTAGCCGTTGGATTAATAAAAAAAATTGTTTTTCCCTCAGTAACGTATTAGATAATTAAATCCCTGTGACTTTCACAAGCTTTAAATGCAAATCTTTGATTGTATTTAAGGGACACTACGTTTCTCTTAATGAAATTTCTTTTTCCTGGACACTTACTGCGTATTTCATATTTTTCAAAAAAGTTAACTATTTCAAATGATTTCTGGTGTTACAACACACACAAAAATAATATGTTAAAAATATTGTTTTTAACTCTATTCCCTGGTAAAAACTTTTTGGTCGTCATGAACATACGATATTTTTTAATTATTGTTCCACTCAAACCTTCTTGGAATGCTTCTCGTTCTTTAGAATTCTTAGATGAACTATCAACTTGTAAAAGCATTTTTTGGACGACAGCCTTCACATTTTTATGCGATTCATTGTTTATGTTTTCTTCTTTTGAAAGTGGTGGAGTATTATTTACTGTGTTGGTTATGTTCTTTTTCTTCTGCATATATTTTCTAGAGTTTCTATTCTACAGAGCTCTTTGCTAACGCTTCTCTCTCTCGCCTATATCATTTATAGATTTTCCTCTATTTGCAGGCTTCCGTTTTTTTTGGTAATATTCTCTATCCTCTGCTTTTTTCAACTATCAATGTATTACAGTCAAATTATTCAAATATTTACGATTTCTGGCAGTCACTTTTTGGCGTTGTAATATGTGAGCGGCGCTATTTTTAAATCTTATTTTATTAACTTCTTCAGTCTCCAGTTTCCTTGGTTTAATCGAAAACAAATGTGAAATTAACTGAAATAGTCAATGTTAAACTCTTTATTTTAAAAAAGTTTTACAGAAGCTGTTCGGTATCGTACTTCACTGTACTTCTACTATTGACTACATATAATGATATTTTGATAAAAGACTTTGTCCCAGGCAAAGCAAGCAGTAAATTAAACGTCAGTTCAATCAAATGACACTACTAATCAAATGCATATGATCGCTTAATAACACAAATTCACGAAACAAAAGCAAGTAAAACTTAAATCCTTATAAAAATATTGTTGTAGGAAGATAGTGGTCATTAAGGGAGTGCATGTCATGTTCGGCAACGTTCTCAAAATGACAGTTCCCGAAATGAATTTTCAACGTATTATTTTAAATAATCATCGGCCATCTTGGAAGTCACTTGATAACACTGGCGGCAAACCATGACTGTTTATCTTTTTCCAATTGTTGGTTCGGATGTTTGCAATCTTCTAAAAAATTAAAAAATTCTTGTTAGATTCCATTTTTAGGTTGATATTTTTATTTTGCAACAGACAGCTGTTTCGAGGCCGATATAGAAGGGACCATATCGGCCTCGAAACAGCTGTCTGTTGCAAAATAAAAATATCAACCTAAAAATGGAATCTAACAAGAATTTTTTTAATTATTTATCTTTGTTCATTTTCATGCTAATGGTTTGGAAGCGTTCCCGTTATTATGCTCTATACATGTACGACACTAAAATGAGAGACTTTTTTCCCAAGAAAATCAATTGAAAATCACAACAAAACAACCGAACGCTATCTCACTTGACATGGCACGCAAACGCACACCAGTGCTACGTATGACATAATTGGGAACTCCTTTTTTGACAGAATGAAGTGCGTTCACGTAGTGACCCACTAAACAGTGTGTAAGACGTGTTCCCAAAATGCCTTTTTCCTTTTTTTTTGTCATGAGAAAAACAAGGTTAATACCTTTTTGCTCATGAAAATGAAGGGTTTGAATGAAATTAAATAAAATTTAGTAGTAAAGGATATTTGTGACCCAACTATTTAAAAATGTTATTGCGGGAAATGAAGTTGAAACCAAATTTGCCACCTTGGTGACTTTGGGCCATATATCGTATCGTTATTGAATTCAAATACTGTATTGTTATTGCTTTTCTGGGGCCGCATTAAAAAACAGCATCAACCATTAACTCTCTCCATTTCATACCATTCATTGTATATGGGCTATCGTGTGGTCCTATAAAAACGAAGTAGGACTTGTTCTGTTACGGTGAGCACCCCATTCAAGTGGGCTTTTTGTTAACCAGACTAGGCCAATCTAGAGAGAAGTTCTTCGAACTTTGGTGTTTGTCGGCGGAAACTTGGCAAGTGCCATCTATTTGTTTCTTATTCGCAGTGGCGGAACCACGGTGGGGGGGGGTCTTCGGGTCCGGGCCCGAGAGGACCTGAATCTTTGATGAATCAGTTGGTATAAATTGAATCAGTTGATCACAAATCACGACAGATCACGACAAAATGACTGAATTAATGACAGATGTATTTTGTAACAGTAAAAGTTTTGGGAAAATCTTACGCCGCGGCGCTGCCATCGCAGTATTGTTGGCACGCTATTTAAAATGTCGAACACGCGAGATATGTAGAATACAGAAAACGACATTTCTTGAATGTGCATATTTTCAAATTTTTTCAAATTCGAGATTTTACGTTTTTGTGAATCCAACGCATAATAGTTATATGCTTCGATTTTTTATACCTTCAATTACGGCGCATTTATCTGTACATCAAAAATTATATACTGTGTCCTAAAGAGGATGTGTTGAATATCAAAACGTGTGTACACACAAGCGGCATTATCGTAGTTTATGCGAGATGTATCAAGAGAATTAGAAAATGAGGTTATTTTAGGTCATGACGGCAGAAATTTTTTGGAACAATATATCACACACACGGAAAAAATTTTGCTGTTTCGTTTTATACAAATGAAACAAATTTCATACAAACTTTATGCTAATTTTAGATTAAAAATACAAACATAATCATAAAATACAAGTAAATACATAAAAATATAGTCAATTTACATAAATTAGTCCTGCTACGTTGATTTCGACCACCTATGCTGCCTCCAACACGATTTTTATCTCAGCTTGATTTCGGGACTTCACCGGAGCATCTTCTTTCATGATATCCGTAACTTCGTCTGGAATTCAAAGGTATTGTATTGTGTTTCCTCGAATATCACTTACTGGCACCCACCAGAAATGATCGCCGTCCTTTGATTCGCAAATTGATATGTCTTCAAGACAATTCGACAATCCGTCAACACCAACAGACACCATTCACGTTCCGAAAAGTTTCTTTTTTCGTATTCGATTTTCCGTCATCCGCTGACCAGTACGATAAAAATCATTGTACACACAACTTGTTTTGGCGAAAGGTAATGCATCCGCACACGAGCTCATTCGTACGCCTTATCTGATATATTTCCACGACCATAAACAGCTTATCAAGAGTCCGTTCTTCTTTCCTTGTCTTTTCTTTTTCTTACAGGCATCGAAACAAGTCGGACGTGCGGCACGACGATTGTGGCCGGTGAACGTTAGTAACGCGCGAAAGTGACATTGAAATAAAATTAAACTGAAACATTTACTCGTACTCAATGTTGGACTTTTTTCCCCCTAAGCCAACACAAAATCAAAGTGATAGAGAAAGTGAAATTGACAGAATATATACGACACTCGAAAGGGAGTTCATCCCTTTGAGTTCGAAACGCGCCATTTTTAAACTCATTGAACACGCCACTACCAGAAGTGACGCCACACAGATAGAGACACCGCACAAATTAATCACAAAGATTCCAGCACAAAACAAGCAGCCGAGGCCGCAACAAAGCATTCAAGCTAACGAAATCACTTGAAATGTGACGCGGAATGCTTTTCTCTCAAACGAGGTATAAGAAGTGATCGAGCTGGAGCTCGGAGTAATCGTAGCAAACCAGCAGCGGTCAAGCTCAACAGAAGAAGGCAGCCAAGAGCCACATGTCACACCAGCAACAAAAAAGGACAAAAAAACCGTTAACCGAACCCACAGAGGACATCGAAATGCCAGCATCGAAAAAATCGACTCCTAGGCAACAAATGACGGAGAAGGAAAACAATAAAACAAGAGAGAAACGGAAATCGGACGAAACAAGCGAAATGCTACGCGGAGTATCAAACGCAGTTACAATTTCCAACAACCCACCAGTCAACGACAGTCACAAGTCAATAAGGACGGATGTAGATATGGCCAATGCGGATGAGGAAGATGAGCTACAAGCAGCCCTCCAGGCAAATGAATCTAGATTCAAACTAGCGACAGGCAGACTCATCAGTAAAACTAAGAAAACTAACGTAAGTACTAACGTTACTATTAATACTAATAGATTCCTTGCACTCGAACCCCCAACGGCACCAACCTCGTTAAGTGAAACAATAAATACACCAGCCATATCGAAAAACTCATGGCTCCTACCTATTTTCATAAACCAGTTGACTGCCCCTTCGATTGTCCTTCTAATGAAGAGATTCCCGACGTCCAGGTATCGAGTGAAAACGTTCACCGAGTCGTACCACAAAATCATAGTCGAAAAAATTCAGGCGGACTTCATTTTGAGTATAATGAAGGAGCGAAAACTTGGCGGGCACTCATTCACTCCATCGGAGCGCCGGAAACCGGTAGCAATCCTAAAATGATTAAGTTCCC
This sequence comes from Stratiomys singularior, assembly GCA_954870665.1. NCBI lineage: Eukaryota > Metazoa > Arthropoda > Insecta > Diptera > Stratiomyidae > Stratiomys > Stratiomys singularior. The sequence goes on from OX940877.1 coordinate 54,194,319, forward strand.
TTTTTCCTCAAACGAGCATCAAAGAGGATATTCTAAATCAGCTACCTGGCCACAGCTTCGAAATTTCGAACCTGTTAACAGCCTGGTCACGGTGCAACATTATAACTTTAAACTTCTTTAAAGTGACACTGAACTCCGACGGAGACCTCACTAAAATTCTAAGGTTAAGATATATTCTTAACCACAAAATCCACTGGGAAAAACCAAAAAGAGGGGACTTAACCCAGTGCTTTAGGTGCCAACGCTTTGGGCATGTGGCTGCGAATTGCAGCCATGCGGCAAGATGCGTGGCTTGCGGAAAGGACCATGAAGGACAAAGTTGCCCTTGCAAGCTCCTTACAAACCCAACCGAAGAGCTCGTACCTGCAGATCAATCCATTCCCCCGGCATTTTGCAGACTCTGCGGCTCCGGCAGCCACCCAGCAAATTGCACAGGATGTCCTGAACGGATAAAGCTAAAAGCTAAGCTGATGGAGAAGAAAGCGGTAAGAGCAAGCGGCTTGCAATTTGTACCAACCGCTCCACAAACCTGCAGCCCCTCAGATTTCCAATCATTACCTCACCGTTTATCACACCAAGTGCCGAATGATCAAACGAGCAATATGCACGCAACGTTTGCATCCGTCTTGAGACCCCCCAACAACTACAGTCACAACAATGTAGAGGATAACCCCTTTGCTTTTATTACAAGAGAAACTCAGGAACACCTGAGAGTTTCTGCACCCACATTCCCGCAAAAGTCAAGAGAATTCGTGGCCACATACCGCATTCTTCCTCCCCAAGATAAATCCATAGCCCTCCTAAACTTCTTCCTTAACTTTTTCATCGATGCCCCAAACCACAACTAAGCTATCGTTCCACACAATTAACATTAAGTCTCTGCAACGCCATGACAAGCGAAAAGCAATGGAGCACATGTTGGAGACTTACTCTTCAGACTTCGTCCTGATCAGCGAAACCTGTCTTCGAGCAGTACACCGGCCTGGTTTCCCGAATTACACCATGGTATGGAACGACCAAGGACGAGGGACCGCGTTTCTCGCCAAATCTTTTCACACAGCTTACCAAATAAATCACTCAGCGGCCGACATTTCCTGCACCTTAGTGTCGCTACACCTTCGAAGCCCACGCGGATACATTCAAAAATTCATTATCGGGTCTCTGTACATTTCTTAAGGTTTAGGCTCCACACTGGCCACCAATCTCGACCACTTATTAAACATCGCTGATAACCACGACGAGGTCATTTGGGGCGGCGACCTCAACGCTCTTCAATACTCGTGGGATGATCGCACCATCAATTACAACGGTAACACCGTCTTTCAATGGCTGTCTTTAGGCCATCAAATGTCTTTTGGAATTGTTACGCAGGTGTCCCCACTAACCCCAGAGGAAGCTCCTGCATTGAAAACTTAATAATTTCAGCCTCACTCCTAAGTTCCACGGTGCCAGTACCATCTGACCACCATGCTCTACTGCTGCACTTACCCCTAAACAATCTCAAACTTTTGGACCGAAAAACTCCTCATTACCGTTCCTATTCGCAAGTCGATTGGAGCCAATTTGAAGACGATTTGAAGACTCTCCAACGAAGAAACCGAAAACGAAATTAAGGAAACTACCACTAGAATCATCTTCTGCATGGATACACACGCCCCGTTAAGAAAGTAAACCTCTTCCATGTACGGATATGTTTCTGAAAGCACTTTAGGTCTCATTCGAACCAAAGCTCGGTGGTTGCAAAGACTGAAAAGAATCTTCCACAGAAACATAGAAACCGCATTAAACCTGAATATACACCATTGCGAGCCCAAATTAACTGTTTAGATAGAATCATCCGCGAAAAAACACGTATAGAACTCAACAGCCATTTTAAGTAACGTTTGTTGACTATGAAACCCTCTCCCAATGTATTTGAAGAGATTAACAAACTTTGCGGTCTCCTAAACACCCCCTACAACCTGAGCTCGGATCCTATTAGGTGCGGGAACCAAAACCTGTACACCACAGAACAGAAACTCGCGGCTTGCACTGCATTCTATAGGTTCCTTTATAGCAGCAGATCTTCCATGGATCAGGCCACCAACGATCTAGTTTACGAAAAAACTGAACAATTCGTAAACGGATACAGAGGGTCCTACTTAACTATCTTCTCGACATCCAATCGATCTTCGTGCCCAGTCACTGTAGACCACAATAATTTCTTCACCACACCGGATGAAGTGGAATTTCTTCTACACTCCCTGAACCGAAAGAATTCCTACGGGCCAGTCGGAATCCCCAACTACGTGCTGCGAAAACGCAGTAACGCATTGAGCAAACCACTGTGCACTATAATTAACAACTGCATTAATAACGGATACTTCCCGGAATTATGGAAACAGGCAATTCTTAATCCCATTCCAAAAAAGGATCAAATCGGGAAATTTCTAAACTAAGACCCATATCACTTCCTCCGAATCTTGGTAAACTTATCGAAAAAGTTCTTCTCCTGTCACTGAAGGACTTCACTATCAACCTTATACCGGCCCAACAGTTTGGGTTTAAACAAAAAATGTCAACAGAGCACGCCGCACTACTGCTCCATGACGCTTTTTCAGCAGCTCTCAGAAGGAAAGAAACCACAGTCGCCTGGTCAATCGACCTGAATAAGCCCTTCGACTCCGTCTGGACAAGAGGGCTTCTGTTCAAACTGAAACACCATCGTTGCCCAATTGCACTAAGACGCATATTAGCAAGTTTCCTTAGCGAGAGATCATTTGTGATTAAAATATCCAACGAAACCTCAAACAATACCCAAGTACTCTCCGGAGTCTCTCAAGGATCTATTCTAGGCCCGACACTTTTCAACTTCTTCATCCATGACATCCCGCTGACTCAAAGGCTCCACTCCGAATTTCACTTCGCTTCGAAAGCACTGTTCTACGCCGATGACATCATACTGTTCGCAACCCGTGCTCGGCCAAAGACAGCCTTATCCGTAATGAAGAAGCATGTGGACCTTCTACATGAATACTTTGAGAAGTGGGCACTGAACATAAACGCAAGCAAACTCGAACTCATTTGCTTCCGCAACGCCAGTGGAAAAGAACATAAGTACGCGCCATCTGAAAGCAAAGAGCTCGCATTATCCATCAACCAGCAAATGGTTCCCTTGAAAGAAACAATCAAATACCTTGGCATTCTATTTCACCATTGCCTAAAATTCAACCCATATGCCCATATAATTCTGCAGAAGGCAAAAGTTTTCACAGCGTCACTAGCTCCCCTACTTTCTAAGAAATGCTTAGACCCGGGAACCAAACTTCTTATGTATAAGACTCTCATACGTCCAATTCTGACTTACTGCTTCCCGGTTTGGATGACTATTTCCCCCACCGTAGCCGAGGAACTTCAAATCTTCGAACGAAAGATCCTTAGAAAGTGCCTCTCAAAATATAGAAGGCCAAATAAGAAACATTTTCGGAACGAAGTCCTCTACAGCGGAGCGAAAATAACTCCGATCATCCATTACCTAATTGAAAGCAGTAGAAAACGCATAGACAATTGAGCTATCCACCCAGGACTTACTATAAAAAATCTCTACCATCGCAATATATCACAAAATGATTTCTGCTACCTATCGCCAATTAAACTGATATGCGCAAACGACTCTCGCCTCCGCATACATCACATCCCTATCAAAAGCCTCCCTTCTATACACCGGCAAATGCGGGCACCGATCGGGGCTAGATCATGAACGAATAGAAAAAAAAACACCCAAAACAAATAGAAATAAATGACACCACTCACAATCCTCACACCAAATATAATCTTAAATTTAATGTCACAACCAATTGTAAATTTTAACTCGGTTAAGCGAGGTTAAGTTACAATAAGTACAAGCCATGTGAGCAGATGGCATAATTGCTTACATCAATAATAATAATAATAAAAAATGAAAAAATAATTTTTCAAATGCATTGGCAACGGCTTAGTCAGTTACTTGGACTTAGTCATAAGTCCGTGCTATTTGACATAAGTGTCGCTGTCAAATTACTCTAAGACGTTAATGTAACGTGTAACTCCAATGTACGAAAAATGTCTCAATAAAGTTAATTTTGTTTTTTAACTATTTTACTCTACTCTATTAACTTTTCCTTCTGCTATGCTTACTTTATCATCTATTCAATTTTTCTTTCTTCTTAATTTATTCTATCCTCTATTCAAAACACGCGCCAAAAGGACTCTAGCACGAATTGAGGCAGTCGAAAGTGAGTAAGGGGGAAGTGTTCAAAGTACAATGTTTATGATTTTTTTAAAGTTATACGTACGAGAAAAATGTCAAAATAGTCAACAAATACGTGTGGTCTCTGCTTTGAATAGCACCGTAATTTCGTCTAAGTACTCAGGTAAATTTTTGAGTGCTATAACTTACCGATGACATTTGTGCGATGGATGTTTTATGGCCGCTGCCATTTTGTAACCCGCGCAGCAACGGTAGGTAAAGGTCATCAAAGGTAAAGACTGTTGGAACTATAATTACGTGCGGCCCTGATTTTGACCGAATGTAATTCAGTTTGGTTATAAGTCATTGTTTACGAACATAAGTTGTGGAAGATAGGCAATGAATGAAGGTTTGTCCTACTTCAATCGAGTTTTGATTGCAAATAATAATCCATTTATGGTTGAGTTCCTCAAGTTTGAGTTCCTCAAGATAGGAAATGTATTATATGTGCCAGCACCTGCTAGTATTTATGGCTAAGACAATGATAACTACTTAAATGCTGTTTTGGGTCCGACAAACACCACTGTGAAAAGGCATCTATTGGCGAAAATTAATGAAGATGATGTTTTATTCAGAGTAACAGGCTGGGAGCAACTCTGACCACTGAGACAGGAGCATCTGGATCTAGGTGCTACGCTTGGAGAGACAAGCGAAGAGTCACTCAAAAAAAAAAAAAATTTTTGATATTGCATATTCCTTCCTTCAAAGAAAGAAATTTTTGATGCGAAGCAACCCATATGAACATAGATTATTTTTATGTCCGTTTATCTATCTTATTCTCTCTCTTTATCTCTAGTTTTTTTCTGAATTTTTTGAATTAAATTCCACTAGAATATATAAACCATCAACACACCAAACCAAATTTATAGCAAAAGTTTGGGCTAATAAATGGGCTGTATCCTCGGCAACATTTTAATAAAACAGGAGAGAGAACATGAGATAAAGTACCTGGACTCCTGGATCATTTTCCCGACTCTGATTCCCCGAATTCCCGGGGAAATGGTGTAATTCCAGCATTCTCCGAATGCGATCAGGATTTACAAGACTAATATTTATGGATAAATTCATACACAACTTTTTTATTTCTATTAATTGAAGTGTGTTTTGCATTAAAATTATGAGCGTATGAGAAGAAATGAGCATAAATCTTGTATATGAAAGAAGATTGGATATTTTCGGGTATTTATACTACAAATAATGCGATAGAAACGGGACAACGAATTGGGATTGTGAAAAAGTTAGAGATAAGCAATGTTCAGCGAGGGCAGTCACTTAAATTAATCATTGCGGTCAGATCATAGAGAACACAAGACCAGAGCTGAATGGGCTGCTTCTTTCTTCAAAGAAGGCATCCTTAAAATCAGGAGGAAGTCAAAGTCGAAGTTATTTGAAACTCTTTAAGGACAATAGGAGGACAATACCCGCAATTCTTTGAGGTATCTAATATTATTTTAATTTATGACAATAATAATAATAATAACAATAATAACAAGAGTTGAGTTTTTGATGATTGAAGATGAATTAGTAGGACTATCTGGGAGAACTCTGAACTATCTCCAGGCCAAAATTCTGTGCCGGTAGAGAAAAAACTGTGTCGATAGAGTCTTACTCTTCGCAACTAAAAAATAATTTGAAATTCAGTTACATCATGCACCACATCTGCCGACCATCCTCAATAAACAATAATCCTTTTTCCCTTTTTTATGACACTGTCGGGATTTCAAGAACAACCAGAGTAATAATGTCTGGAAATAATTATGTTTTATTGAGGGTCATAGAAATAAGCAAAAGCAAATGTAAAATGTGTGAATTCTTAGAATCTTAGTTATCCATACCGATACCATATCCTTGTAATAGATTTTAAGTACAAATAGAGATACATTTTGTATAGCTAGTCAGTAATTATCACTCCATTGAAGGAGAAACTTATTCTTAACAAATAAAATTAATTTAGAAAAACTTCTCTTTTTGCTTTTTAAAATTAGAAGTGCATGTATGTATGCACACCTAAAGTGCACACACGTAATTATTCTAAGCTTCAAAAATCTTCACAGTAATTTATCATCAAAGTAATTATCACTTCTATTCAAATTCGTGTTCAATTTTTAACTGTAAACCGATCCAATTCGGTCCTAACATTTTCATCCTGGATTTTTCCGTACTGTGTCTAGTGAAACTACGCGGGGGTCATGCAATATCTGCGTATATATGGCTGCCAATGGCATACGCTTTTCTTTTTGCAGAAGAAGAAAATCAGTATAGAGCCGTCTTGCAAGCTTTAGAAGATGCTGCAGCACAGTTGGAAACTGGATGAATTGATCAAGGTTTTCGGACTTTGAACTATGAATAATTTATCCGGTGAAAGAATTTTATCCATTGGTAAATGTTTATTTACGCTTTTTTCATCTGAAGCAAGATCTGTATAGAAAAATCAAATTACTGGTTTCACAGGGGGACTATAATTATCCCGATGATAGTTCTATAAGAGACTACGCAACTATGGTAACAGGTGTAGCCTACGTTCCAACACAAAGTGTTTTTCATGCATTTAGGAAATTGAAAACTAAAGTTCCTGCAGCTGTAGCAGTTTATAGCTTATTATTATTATTATTATACTTGGGTCCACTTTCTGGAAATTAGCATAACCCAGAAATCAGCCCTTAGTTCCCCATGTGCAGTACTATTGTTTACTGATGGTCCATCCTGTCGTCCTACAGAAGCCAAGGAGTTCCCCCAGTTCTGTGGTCGCCAAGTGTTCCAATTCTGTTACGCCAGTACACCTCAGCCAAGTAAAGCGTTTGTTGGCAAGACTCGGGCAATCTAGGAGGATGTGTTCTGTACTTTCTTCCTCCTCGCCGCAAGCTGGGCAGGTGTCATCCGTTTGGATTCCTATTCGTTTGGCGTGTTGACGTAGAAAATATTGCCTCGTTAATACTGCCACCAATGTTTTAACGCCATTTCTGTTTTTCCCTAGGAGTTGTTTTGTCCTCATTTGATTAGGGTGAGGCCAAAGAGCTCAGCTTGTCCTGCAGTCGTTCCTGTCATTCCAAGCCGTATCCGTCTCTTTCCAGAGGATTTCGTCTAGTTTCCTTGTTACCGTCACTAGTGACACTTTAATTGTGTCTATTCTATTGGCATTTTGGTTGGCTGATCCAACTGTCGCTAGCTCATCCGCTCTTTCGTTTCCCTCTACACCGCTGTATCCAGGGACCCATGTCAGTTTTACATTTACTCGGGTTGTTGCGACTTTGAGAGCCTGCCTACAATCCTGCACCAGTTGTGAAACTACGCAGTTAGAGGCAAGCGCCTGCAGTGCCGACTTACTGTCCGAGAGTACTTGTATTCTTCCATTAAGGTTGTTTGTTGCCACTTCTATAGTCACTTTTATTGTAAACAGCTCTCCAGTTTATAACTTCGGTTGAGTTGTGAGTGATCTGGGAAAAAGATTCCGGCGCCGCTTCTCTCATCCGTTTTGGAACCATCGGTGTAGATCATAATCTCACTTCCAGATGTGAAATCCTGCACCGTTTTCCACGCTTCTGTGGTCGGAATGTTGATCTTGTATGGAATTGTTGTGTCCAATATTGGTTAAATCCTATCCAGCTCCCTTTTACTTCACGGGGCCATTCTCTCCGTTTGAGTGTGGTTAGATAACCCATACGTGGATTTTAATCTGATGCTCGAAAGTGATGCCTCTCTGAAGATGAATTTGTCGAGTGGCATGAGAGTGTGCATTATCTCCGTTGCACCAGGTGGCGTAGTCCTAATGGCACCTCTTTTGCAATAGTTTTCTTTTGTAATGCCTGCCACCAAACTTATGCCCCGTAAGTGGTTATTGACCTCAATACTGTTGTGTAGATCCAGTGGGCAATTTTGGGTTTTATTCCCCAGGTTTTCCCCACTAGTCATTGTCACATTTCATTGTGAAGAGCGCCGCTGTAGCTCTCTGTCTGACTGCTCTTATGTGTGGAGTCCAAGTTAGCTTACTATCCAAGGTTACTCCTAAGTATTTCACCTTGTTTACTGAACTGATATGTTTTCCGTAAATGGTCGGGGGTGAAAATGTCTCCGGCTTACGGCGCTTTGTGTAAACCATAAGCTCCGTTTTGTCGGCATTGATGCGTAGTCCGTTTAGCTTCGTCCACTCAAAAAGATGTGAGAGTGTGGTCTGCATCAAATTCGACATGGATTCCGGGAACTTACGCTACCGTTTCTCTATCGTACGCTATCGTTTCGAAACTATTCCCATTGAGGTCTTCCACTATTTGGTTAACTGTGGTTAACTGGTAACACTATTTGGTTAAATGCTCTCAGTTTTTACATTATTGAAGGCTCCTTCGATACAATGTCCTTAAGTTTCAGACCGGTTCCACGTCGTCTTAGAATTGTAGTAGTTCCAGAGGATGTAGCGACAGAAAATGATTCTCATGGAAATGAGGATGACCCCGATGACCTGGAAATGGTCATCGGAGAAATTGGCGGGAACGTGTATCGGCATTCCTATATACTTCTTGGTTCATATACGCACATTCCAAACCATCTTAGCGAAGCGTGGCCTGTCCGGAGCACAAATTTCATTCCCTAAAGGTACATGTGAAACTGCTTATTAAACCAATTATTCTCGCAGCAGTTTCTAGACAACACACCTGAGAGTTGTGGTTTTCTGAAGTTGTTTACATTGGTATTAACTTCAAATATGTCACCCGATTGTCGGTATGCCAAAACCGAAGATCCACACAGCTTCAATTTGTGGGCCTCACTGGTTGCCTGCGTCTAATTCTAAATAAAATTATCATTACTATTAGATGAATGTTTCATCGAATAGTCCTGATCCGCAGAGTTGGATGGAAAACATTAAAAAATAAAGTAGCATTTTCCTCCCTTGACATAGCTGGCAATATCAATTCCTTTACTTCCGAGGGTAAGCTAACAGATTGGTTCCTTGAAGTACCTCGGAAGCTGTTATTATAGGGTCAGAAGTTATCAATATCATCTTGACCAAATCTCTATTCATGGCTTCGCGTGAACTTTTTCGAGCATTCCGTCCTATCGTCTATAGTCGTTATTGACAGCTTCCTGGTCTTCCTCCGAAACCTGCCCTATTGGTAAAAGACTGATTCTATTAAATCAGCATTGTACACAAGCATTTTGTGAACCACAGCATGAATAGAGTTTTAAATATAGTTTTCGAGTCTCTTGCGCGAAGACTAATTTGTTATGTTATGATTTTCTAAATCATAACATTAATATCGTCTGGTGAATATCATAACCAGACGATAGAGTGCGTAGTATTATGCAAAATTAGTGTCACATCCAACTCGGTATCTTATGTGTAGCAAGCACTCAAAAGTACGTATCCAAGCATGCAAAGTAGATAAACCAAACCCAAGATTATCTTTCTCGGTAACAAAATCTTTATTTAAATCGTTCATCGTTATTGGGCCTGCTTCACAAATGAAACATTTCTGTATGGATGAAGTTCGGGTTATGGAATATTTTTTCAAAGACCATTGTAAAAATCATCTTATGTTTAATGGAAACCTGATGCCCCATAACTTCGCACAGAGTCGGCAATAAACTTTTCTCTTCTAGGACTTTGTTTGTTTCAGTTTTGGAACATCTTTAGTTTCTTTCCCGAACAAAAACTTGATTGGCCGACAATGAGTTGTAGATAACGGGCGAAGATTTTTTCAAAGAGTATTGCCCTATTGTAAAAATGGAAAAACAATTTAGTTCACACAGTTATGTAACTCAAATTTTCTATTGCCGTTTTATAAAATGAATGCAATACGAATTGCGTTAATCTGATATACTGACGTTTGTCATGTACAAGCGCATGATAAAATATAAAATAAATCTAACGGTGCTTAGTTTTCAGTTCTTATGCGTGCTAAAAAGTTGTAAACTGGCATCCCAACGTTAGAAACACCGGAGAGCAGTGTGGCGAGACTTTATTTGAGCGATCTACTGCTGGTGCAGGTTACAGGAAACCTGAAAAAATCAAGTGTTGTAATGTCAAAATTCGCAACTTTGCGTACTTCACTCCAAAATTTACCAACTTAAATGTTAAGTGCTCAAATTAAAACCGGATATAAAGTTAAAAACGGATTAGAACGGATTAATTCGGAAACCTTTGGAGAACTCGGGTTAAAGTATGGAATTCGACCAATACTGCTTTTTGGGAATCGAGGAATGACAAATCTTGCAAAAGATCATCTTGTGTATGAAATCTTTGCTAAAATGGGGAACTAAATTCAATTGGAAATTGGATCACATGATCACATTTTTTGTGGTAGGGAGGTCAAGGCTGTTTACGACCTGAATGTGGTGCTCCCAGACGCAAAATGCTTTTGAACTACCCACTAAACACCCCCCTGTCAACCTGAGAACGTAGCCTGGAACCGTTTGACACATTACTTCGGGCTAGGCCTCGTGTTCTTACGCCTAGAGGCGCCTTCGAATTATTGGAATCTCTTCTCTAACGGGAAGGAAGGGAGAGGAAGGAAGTGCTAGAAAAGAGATCCATCCATCTCCAATACTTCCCAGCACTCCAATAAAGCGCCGAGCATATAGGCCACGCGATTCCAATTGTCAACTGTTTTCACATTGAAAAATTATATAAAACGTAGCTGCAATAGGCAATATAAAATCCAAAAAGTAAATAAAGCATAGGATCTGTTTACTACTAAGAATATCATATGTTAATTGACAATTGGCATTAAAATTTGTACTGCCCGACAACTCACTTGGAAAAGAGTGTCAATGCAGACCTCTACTCTACACTTCTTTGAATGAATGCAGGAAGAGAAAGCCTTCCAATATAAAATGCCATAGTATACGGCGCATCAGAGTATCTGTAAAGTGTTTCCGATTCCATTCACAACTTTAATTTACTTTTGTTTTTGCTGCTGTGTGAGAAATATGAAGAAACAACCTTGACAATTTTTTGCTGGCATAGCTCACGGAAAGGTGTGTCATTGGCTAGGTAAAGCTTTCTTTCAAAGAATGGGATGTGTTACAAACTTACAAACTAACTTACAAACAAAACCTGTGCACTTTCACCCTTCACCGCTCCAATCGATCCTTTACCCGAAAAGTAACATTGTGCTCCACGACGTCTGTATAATGCTGACTGCGGCTTCTTTATTTCTTCTGAAAACTTCGATGTCTCGAAAATTATATAAATTAAATAAATTTAAATTAAATTAATCAAGAAATATCAGAGCAAAAGGTTACTTACAACAATAATTATTGGTAGCCAATGGTAGCAAATGGTAGCAAATGGTCCCGACATTAAATGCCGAAAATTTCGATAACTGTAAATTCACCTATAGCTCTACTACTACTAAGTCCTACTTACTTACTTACTTACTTACTTTGTGCGAACTTAAGAAAATGAAGGCGAGTATTCCATGCCTGATAAATGAATCAAAGTAATAACCACGCCACCGGAGTGGAGGTTGGGCGATGGACTAACTCCCCGTCCCTACGAATCCCTTAATTGTTTCAAACCTGCAACAGAAGCTCAGAATGGATTAGGCTTACGGCAACGACTTCGGAACCGGAGAAAGAACTAAAGGAAAAATGACTGGAAGGGTGATTCAATATATGAGATCGGGAACAATAGTTAAAAGTGGGAGGCCCACTCAAAAGCGAAAATTTAGAGGGTCCTTCATTGTGGATAGGATATTTAAAGTTTATATTGACTTTAAGGCAGTTAATGAATGGTTGTGCGCGATCCGCTTAAAAGCGAAATCCTCTAAAATTTGGCTGATAAACGTACACGCCCCGACCGAGGAAAAGGGCGAAGGAACGAAGGAAACACTCTACAATCGCCTACAAAGACTAGTCGACTCTTTGCCAACTAACGATACACAAATTATCCCGTTATTTCAACACCTTAGTTGGCAATGAGCTACCCATCGGGGAACGACTGGAGCATATAGCTTCCACGATGAAACAAATGACAACGGCCAGCGCCTGATTGACTATGCATGTAGCAGAAATCTTGTCATACGTTCCATTTGCTTCCCACGTCAACGCATACATAAAATTAATTGGGTATCACGGATGACAACACACAATATCAGATCGACCATGGTCTGGTCCAACAATGTTTGACTTGATGTTCACATTTACCGAGAAGCCAATTGAATCACTACTTGATTAAATTAATATAGCGATATCGCATGTTAGAGGCGTATTCGACGAAGGCAACCTCTCTATACAAAAATTCGTCATGGATATGCTCCAAATGGCGTTTTTTGCCATTTTGCCAAAAATTTTACGGTGACCCTTGACAATCAGCTAGCTCCCATCCTATCAAATAACTCGCTGATTGCAGGCAACTTGCTATGGGTAGAAGCGATAGCGGCAATTAACACTACGGCAGAACAGAAAAATACAAATAGTACAGAAAATATTTAGGTGAGAAAACCAGGACGAAGAGGGAAGGGTTTGAAAATCTTAGAAGAAAAGCCAGTAAGATAATTAGAAATAAGAAATAAGAAACGTCATCGATGTGAGCAACAATAAGAAAAAACGTGCAAAGTAGTGAAAAGGTTGAAACGAGGTTATTCGCTCAAGATCACGCTAAACGAAAGATGGAAAGATGAGCTTCATATTTCAAGAAACTCCTGAATCCTTTGCATAGCTTCAGAACATTGGAGCCTATGGATACAGATTTTTCTGCAGAGCTTCCATTGGCCTCATAACTCTGGAAGAAGTCTGTTCCGCCATAAAAGCCCAAAAGAATAATAAAACGCTGGGCATAAATGGGATTCGAGTGGAGCTCGAATGTTAAGAAATCCATTCTCAAAATCATGCAGCACATCTGGTAACGGGAACATATGCCGAACGTGCGGAGCCAATCAATTATATCTAATATATGTGATATATGTCACATAATATATATAATAAAATTATAGTATGTGACAAGCTACAGTGCGAAAACCACAGAAATCACTAAAAATCACTACTTTGTGCAGCGTACAAAATATTTTCGAAGATCTCAGAAAAATGAACCAGAACCTTGCAGTATCAAGGTGGCTTTAGAGCTTGGTGGATCAACGATAGACCAAGCAGGTACTGGCGAAATACTGGAAGATCGACAGAGACGTTTGCCAAATTGTCGTGGAGTTTTAACAAGTATACGACAATATTGACCGTAACGTACTGTATCAAATAATGCTTCGCTTTTGTATTCCATAAAAATTATTCGGTCTCACCAAAATGACAATGACGTCGACAACCTCTCAGGTCCGCATCAACAACTAACTCACCGACGCTTTTGACACAAATACCGGACTAAAGAAGGGAGATGCGATGGCCTTTTTGCAATTCAATTTTGCCCTAGAGTATGTCATAAGAAAACTACCTGTCAATACAAGAGATACAGTATTAAATATGTCAAGCCACATGGTAGCTTATACGGATGAAGTCAATATTTTGTCATGGTCGCTAATAATCTCGATGTTACCCTGAAACTCGACAGCAAAGCAAAACTAGTACAGCTGCATTTTAATGAGAAGACAACAAAGCTTATGACGTAGTCAAGCAAATATACCTGAAATTCCCAAAACGACACAGTTAGCAAATACCGGTATCGAAAATGTGGGCAATTTTATATATCTAGGCACCATACATATATCTGGGATATCTATATCTATATCTATATCTATATATAGGATATATATATAGATAGATATATAGATATAGATATCTATAGGATATCTATATCTATATATTTAGGATTACGAAGACCAGCTGCATACACAGGAAAACAAAACTCAAAGTCAGCAAATGTTTGATAAGACCTGTGCTATGCTATGGGTATAAAACATGGACCCTAATTCAACGTCCGTAAATTTTTGAACGCCTTTGAACGATGTGGCCTTAGGCGGATAATTGAATCGAAACTAGATGGGGACGAATGGCGACATCGATACAACCATGAACTATATGAAATTTTTGACGAGCCAAAGGTCTCAACGCTTTCAAGACTGCGGAAGCTGCAATGGGCTGGCCATGAGAACCGTATGAACGAACCACGTATACCCAAAAATGTATTCGTTGGGGAATTAATCTACGAAGACTAGTGGGTAAACCGAGGAAACGCTGGTGGTGACTCTGTTGACAAAGACAGTTTATCACTGCTGGGACTTCAAAATAAGAGGACGTGGTTAATGGACCAAGGCAGTTAGAGGCGCTTGTTGCAGACAGCAAAGGCCCGAGAGGGACTTTAGTGCTAAGAAGAAGAAGATTTCTATTGTTTGACTTAGGTTTACAAGGTCAGTAGCTGTCTTTCTTTATAATACGTTGAGCTTATGATAGTATTCTGCTTGCTCTCCCCGAAATGACACCACTAGAAGTACTGATGAGGCACACCGGATAACAGATGGCTCATTGTTTCCTTGTTTCCATTTCCGCAATCTGCCAATCCACACTTCTACAAAATTAACTTTTATCTCCCATTCTGCTTTAATTTTTGTTCAAGGTTTCCACATTTCTAGCTTCAAGCACTTGACTGTAAGCAAGCTTTTGCTTTTTATGCCCTACTTATTCTCCACCCTTAACTCTTCTTTGGGGTTAGCAGTGATGAGAACTCTAATCAGTCTAGTAGTATTTACTAGGGTTCGTCTTTTGATTTGTTTCCGTGGTACCGGTAGGAGCGTTGATCCCCAGAATCTGGGCCACATTCTCTTGGGAGGATCTGCTACATCAGTGACACCACTTTCTGTCAAATTTATTTCCAAGATTTTGTCACTGGAAACCCTTTCAAAATCCCCACATTCAGCCATGTCAATACGCACTTAACCAAATCTAAGGCGAAATCCTTTCCATGATGTCACTGACCAGGAGTTGATGTTGGAAATGCAAATCTTCTTATCTGACTTGCGAGTTGGCTTCTTCCTAGACGGATCCAGTTTTTGTTTCTGTTTTACACAAATCTTTTCACATAAATTTGCGTGCAAAGAACTGTTCAACCAGATTTTCATGTACTTTTATCAAATTCCTATTAAACTACTTGTGAAAAAGAAAAAATTGCATGATGCATTCATTACTGGGGAACAAATAAAATGGCGACTGTACTTTGATCGCCTTCGTAGCTTCTTATATGATCTTGAGAGTCAGAAATGCGCTTTGCTTGTTTCACCTGCCATGTTATTTGAGATTGTAATAAGCGAAACTGCAGTTTCTGTTACTCACGGGAGGTGTATTTGATGCAAACATCTCAACAAGGAAGTATTGATTTATTTCAATGAAGGACGACATTCCAGTGAACTCGCATTGCCAATAACGACTTCCGATTCAAATCGTATCATGTTTAAACATATTATTGCACAAAGCTTATTAAAGCTCATTACAGCGATCAAACAGTTACATTGCGCCTATTGCAGCTGAAACCTTCAATATAAATAAATAAAAGATAGTGAAATTAAAACAGTCAATTTTTCTCTGAATCTTTTTTGCTAGACTATTAATTTTTATTAAAGGCGAAAGTAGTTTCAATTTAAAATCATCGATTGCGTTCGCATCGAAATTATCACTAGCGATGTAATATGTAACAACAATAATTGCAAAAATTAGTGCACATACCCAACTAGATAATGGCTTTCATAGCCCAGAAACACTTGTCATGTGTGTCGCACGAAATGCATGGAATTCTCGAACTGCATACAAGAGATAGTAAATTGTTCACAACTTTAGTCGCAGCCATGCAAGCCTTACGCAATATGTTAACAAAACACTCTGCAATAATGTGAACTTTGCTTTCGTAGCATGTAAGTTCATTATTGATCGGCGGCAGTCACATATCAACTTACAGCACGTGAAAATCTGCTGACTGACTATTTTCAAGGTATAGTTCTTACTTTAGAACGTGTTTAACTTGAAAACGCATTCGTCAACATCCTCTACTTGATGGCTGGAACACACGTTCCTCACGAATGGAGTATTTTGTCTGGAAAATTTCGAAAACTTTGGCTTGACGTGGTGACAATGATTTTTCTCTTATCACTAACTTTCAATATAAGAAATTATAACGTATCAAATGTAGCTGAAATGTAATTTGAATTAACACTGGTTCGGGCAGCCTCTAATTTTAGTCAAATCATTAAACTAAGAAGATAAGTCAAAGATAATCGAGAAAAACAAACTTCAAGTGCTGTAGCTACAGTCTCGGTCGAAATGAAGGTAGCTTTGGCAATGAACCACAACTACAATTTTTAAACACGAAAAATGATAATTTTTATGGTTGTGAGTAAAAGGGTATTTACGCCTCGATTGCTGGACTTTCAGTGTTACGACTACCAGCGAACCACCTCCCATGACGCACCGAGAACCTAGCCTGGAACAGTTTTTCACTTTACTTCTGACCAGATCTCCTTCGTCATTGCCTAGCGGAGTCTTCAGGTTAAGAGAAATCTCTCTTTTGTCAGGAAGAGATGGGAAGGAGGAGCCGCACAAGAGCACTGACTCCATTGCATTCATGGGAACCGCATTCATCACCTCTGTAATTGCACCGATCTTGAATCAGTCAGCCCTGAAGCCGGACTGCTGAGGATATAGACCCCCGAAGCGCGGATGGCATCCCCGAGTCTTTCTCTGATGATCTTCTCGAGCACTTTACCAGATGGGTTCAACATAAATAGGGGCCGATATGCAGATGGTTGCTCTAGATTCCCCTTCCTCTTATCGACTCCTTTCGAGAACTGGAGGAAACATACCCTCCTGCAGAGAAGTATTGTTGGCCAAAGTTGGACAAGGGGCAAAGTTGGTGTACAAGCTGTTCCATTTCAGCTAGGATACCGTCTATATCCGCGGCTTTTTTTATTTTTAAAATTTTCATCACCCTATTCTGCGCAATAGCATTTAAAAGTGGACACACAAGAGGCCCCACGGGTCCCTATTGATGTCCTCAACGATGTTTTGCCAACAGCGAGACTTGCTCTTATAAATCAACCTTCGGTGAAGTTTTCTAGTCGACCTGTGTGTCCGCAGTCGGCAATGTCACTCATCTCGATCCCTTAAGCGTTGGGCTTTCAACGTTGGGTCTGTGGCATTCTTTTGGCTTTTCAGCGGTTTTCGCTCACCACCTGCTTGCTCAGAAAGAATGAAATTGAGACATTCAGTTGATATAGACACTTGTGATTGTCATATTCACAAATCACCCAATCAGCACTAAGCCATCCCCCGCTGAACCAAGTCCGAATTGTGGACAGAATACTATCCCACACCCAGATGGTGGCGGAACCAGATCGGTCATAGTACCATCCAGTCTTCTCCCTATTGTGGCGCTATCCAGATAATAGCAGTAGGTTGACTTACTTCTCCCTCGCAAGCTGATCGAGTAAGTCTTGTGCGGTTGAGCTACGGTGTAGGTTGATCTGCAGACTTGGATCATGTTTTCGCTTTTCTCTTGATATTTGCCTCGTCTAACTCCAGGCACCTACCACTTCCTTAAATACGACCCAGATCTACAAGCCTCAGTCCCTTAGCTTTGTACAAAATGCATATAGGTTCGCTTGTGCGAAACATAATGGCTGGTTGTGCTACACTTGCAGAGCACTTTGCTTCGATCCGGCCCCTTGCAGTTCCAGGAAATGTGTTCGTAGACACTTACAGTATCGAGATAGAACTTCTTTTCGACGTGCTTTGCACACAACCCAGCAGATTTGAATTCATTGCTTAGCTAGGAATTGCACAGCGTCTCTAACCCTTTGCCCTCTAGGATTGGTAGGCGTCAGCGTTACCCTAAAGCTGTCTACCTTAGAAATTTAATGGGCTCTTCTTAGTTTGCCTAAGGGCTCTTCTACTTCTTTGGCATCCACAACACAGTCAAGGTCTCTTATTTCCATAGAGGCCATTGGCTGTAATGCAGAGATAACAGCACTAGAGCCAAGGTGGTCCTTGACAGCGCTCTCGAACAGGTCTCTTAAAAACAGGCCCGAACGGTTCTACGAGGAGGCTGTCGGATTTGGTCGCTCTTATCGTTCGTATATAGACACCATTTTTTGGGTTTCACATTTTGCCTGATTTCCTAGAGGACCTCGGCGAAAGTCCTCCCGTCTGCAAGCTTGATCAGGAGAACATCCCCACGCTGCTTGCGACTGGTCTCTTTAGGCATCGCGCTGTGTTGCGTGCATTCGTGCTTTCGGACGCCTGTTTCAAGTCTTTTGCTATCAGGCGCTGTATCTGTTTTGCAGCCTTCTATTGCGATTTGAAAAACAAGGATCTCTCTCCATCCCTTGTCTGATGCCTCTTGTCTCGACTGATGTCGGCCCTTTACCCTTTTCTTGCGATCAGGTTTTTGTGAGCTACATGCCACCCCTTCATCTTTTACGACATACGACGACTTTTCCGAGCAGCTTTTTCGGTAAAGTCTTTTCAACTCACTCTCTACCGATGTTTTCTCACTGTTGTACCAGCAGTTTTGGCTTCCGGGCGAACATGCTTACCTCGATAATCTTTTCACTTATAGCTTTCGACTTTTCAGTGAACAAATGCTCCACCACTGACAAATTCCTTCGGCGACTTATCACCAGGAAGATTGCGAGGCTAACTCGAAGCACCCATGTGGTCGAGGCTCCTTCACACGCCGGGGTGTATATTCCCAGCCCTTGTTTATTGTTTTTCTCTTCACTCATCATTTTGTTTAGGTTGGGTACTTATATTGACTTGGTCACACATCTGGAAGACGAGTAACCTCACCAATTTCCCCCTCAGGGTCGTGTAGGAGCTTGGTGGCGAGAATAATAATAATAATAATAATAATAATAATAAAAATAACAATAGTGAAGTTTAGCTGTCATACTGAACATATCATTTTGCAATTTGATAAAAACAGAAATTAAGTGAAGTCGTATGAACTCACCCCAGTCCTCACCGGAACCTGCCAACACAATGTCCAAAATGAACTTGTGAGCCACTCCCAGCAGCGATCGTTGAAGTACACGTGTGCAGTGTAACAGTGCCAACCCTAGCGTACCTGATAGCCGTCAGAGTGAACGGATAATCTGTGACAAAGGGAACAGAGTCTCCACTAGTCTTGTTTTCAAGCCCAATAGAGATTCTAGAGAACAAGCAGTTTATTTCCGCGCAAATTCACATACTGAGACTAAATTGACACTGTCAATTCAATTCACAACTCACTGCGTATTCAATTTTAGGCTAGTGAGTTTCTTTAAAAGTAATTTTTCCCACGGTGATAAGGTAAAGGCTATATTATGCTTGATTGAAAGAACCCAAGAAGCACGCAATTTCCGAGACACTCATGACACCACTCCTCAATCAACTGGCTTGTATGGCTTGTAACGGTACTTCAACCTAAGCCTCTTTTCCTGGACTTCTTTGGGGATTGTTTTTTTTCCAGCTGGAAAATGTGGATCGTACTAGCAAAACCGCAAAGGTGATTTCCCTTTCTTCGACATTGTCAAGCTACCCATAATTATAGTTTTTTTGAGCTATATTATCCGAATATGGTATAACCTACAGAATAATGGGTCTTTGACTTCATGTAGTACATGACGACTGCATTCTTATGGCAGGGGTATTGTCGAGGTGGAATTGAAGGGCTCTTCGATATCACGCTCATCGCGTGCGACCGGGCATTTCAGTCTTTTTAGTACCTTTCAGTCTTTTCAGTAGCTATTAGAATAATGGGCTGTTTTGACAGCTTCCTTGTGGCACAATCAAATAAAAGACGACCTTTCGATCGACATCCAGCAATTTTTTAATGACATCTGCTCATGCGCGCTTCCTTCAGTTTGCAAGAAAATTGTAGCAATAACTACAATATGTGCCTTTTTTGATTCTGGGTCAAAGTCGGACATCCAGGACTTGAACCCTGTTAGAATAGAGTTCGATAGCGTGGATCATTTCTAATCAACTCCGAAATTTCTCAACGCATGAAATTCGAACTTCTGCTGGCCGTTCTCTTTGTAGTAGGCTGTCTTTCTGGTTAACAGATACACTGACACATCTTTGTTTTCTATACGGTAAGCATCCTTTCGGCATCTTACTTTTGAAATGTGAATCTTTTGAAATGCATATTGATAATGTTCTACTCTTGGAAAGAAATCGAGACACAAACCAAAGACCATGCCATACCAAGGAGTAGCATCGCTTATGTTGAGTGCTATATACTGATATTCCTATTGTGAAATATATTTTTTTTAACCAGCAGCACAAAATTTTGCGATATTTCCTTTTTTTGAAATTTCCGAAGAATTTCGAATCTGTGAAAATAAAAAGTAAGTATGTTGCTTGTGTTGGTTACGAAAAGCTTAATCTTGGCCACCGTTTTCAAACCTGATACTTCACCTGAAGTCGCATAATATGCCAAAATTTCTTATTCAACGATAGATAAATAGACAAGAATGCTAAATCCCAAAACCAAGCCAACACGAGGTTATACTTCCGTTGACCTTCTGAACTCGGATTGCTGTAATTTTCTGTATCTATGTGGCGGCCCTCTAAGATTCGCCACTGAATAATCCTATCACTACCCTGCTGAAAGCCCACTTTCTCGGGGACTTCTGTTGGAGAAGCTTCTCCCATAGCCGCTATAGCAGAATCTACTTGCTTCTGACTGCTGTCAGGGTCCCATATTTTTAGTAGTGGCTACGGGAGAGCCAACCACGTTCATTAGCAATGTAAAGCGTGTCCCACTGCATCAGCAGTGGCGAAGCCTGCTCCGTGGATCGCTTTTATTAAGAGGAGTGTTTCTCGTGGGTCGGTTGCAATGAGGCTAATCCACGAGGTTTCACAAAGAGGACTGTGACTTGTACACCGCCAAAGAACTTCTCAACCAGCATGAAAAAGAGGGGTAACCAACGGGTTCCAGGGTATGACAAAAGGGCTTACCAGGCCTCCCTTCCTGATAGGCTGTAACTTTTATTTCTGGAAATGAGCTTGAAGTAGAAACGGTTACACGTGAGCTCTGAAGGTAAATGAACGATGATGTAACTCGAATTGCACAATATCATAACCAATCACCACCTCAACCACGTCAACGCGGCTACAACTGTCTTGGTAGGAAATTTCACAAAACAAAAAAAAGGAGAGCGCTGATCAGGAACTCTGATCCCATGAGATTCGTATCAGAAGCATAAACACATATCAGATTCCTCTCCCAGAAACAGTGCTGTTATCAAAAAAAAATTAACGGTATAATTTAACGTTTTTCAAAAAACTGGGAAACAGTGCATCTGAAGATCTTAGTTATGATTAATGGTAAGACTCGCGACATAGTTTTTGTATCAGCCTATTTTGAAAGAGTGTGGAATACACTCCACCACGGAAAATACAATAGCTAGCAGCAATGAAAAATTCTCCGACTAAGATTTCATTGGATGCGATGTCAATGCTCATAATGAGATTTAGGGAAGCAACGATATGAATCGAAGAAGTTACATGAACTACATTAATTCATAAGGCAATCAAATATGATCAACCACAACTTTGGGAACATACCTTCGTTTGTCACAAGAATACGTAAGGAGATACTAGATACCACTGTCAATAGTATGACTTTCGACTTTGATTGAAAAGTGCACGTATCCGATGAGAAATTGGATTCGAATTGGAACTATATACTCTAAACTGGCACTTGGAAGGACTGTGGATGAGTTCTACCACCATTAAGAACCCAAGACTGAGCATTTTATATCACCAGATTGCGCGAAAATCTACAGGATATCTCTGTCAAGAGAACCCCCAAAAACACATTTGACTTTGAGTGTGCTGTAAATAAGGCAATTACTTATCAAAAACTCTCAATTATCCTCCTGAACACGGAGAAGGGTTACAAAGAATGAAAAACAAGCCAAACTTTGAATGGAGTTGGAATATGACGAAACGTCATAACGATTGAGGCGAACAACAAAGAATTGCAGCACACGATATTAAAAATACTAAGGCCGAAATTTTTTAGCTTGAATTGTTTTTTCGACAGGGTAGAGAAATACTTGTGATAACTTCAGGGTGTAAAGACTCGAATTATTGCCTATCGGTCAAGGTCTCACAATTGTGTGCTTTATGCAGATATTGTGGGTGGTTCCTTGCCATACATGTATGGTATGCACCTAATGTAATAATGCGACTAGAACCGCAGCAGCCGAGGCCTTGCGCAAAGTTATACGTCAAACGGCTCCGGGGTAGAGCCTCAGGGCGATAATGGATTTTTTTAAGTTGTTAGTGCAGAAGTATTGCGTGTCTGATAGTTCACACTCAGGGCCTAAGTAGCCTTTATGCCTTTTTTCTATAGTAATTTTTTTCAGTTTCTTGGCAATAATTATGTAACAGTCGCTCAATCATATAATTATGAATAAAATAAAGACACGTCTGGCGTAATAATGTGTATTATTACATTATTACGCCACAAATTTTGCACAATTGAGTGCAAAATTATATCGGTTACCAGTGAAGATTTCTAAATTCCTCTCACATGACTTGGCGTTGGGGAAATAACAATCGAGGGTTAAAAAGAGAAAAGCCAACTAACGACCACTTAATCCAATCGGAAACTTGGACGCTGCTAAAATAAAAAAAATTAGAAAAGAAACCTCACGCTCGCGGATCGCAGCAATGATCAGGTAAGCGGTTGAATTAGATGAAAAGATGATTCCCTACATTCCTTTTCAAAATATGAGATTAAAGACATTTTGCATCGGCAACTGCTCTTTTTACTATTCGCAAGAATTAATTATTTCTGCTTCCTCTTTCTATTGACAATTTAACTACAAAACTAGGTCAAATCCGTACAAATGTATGTCAGATGCCAAGATGAGCGCCAAAGTGTCGGATCGATGTAAACGATTTATATGATATTAAACCTCAATGAAATCATCCATTAAAAGGACCCGAGTCAATAAGTTCCAAAGTAATATCAACTATATCCTAGTGGATTAACGCCTTAATTCTCACTCAAAACTTTATTTTGGCTGAAAGTGACCCACCGCCATTACGTGTTAATTTGACTAACATCAATATTGTTGCAACGTATAAGGGTGCTGCATAGTTTAACCTTGTTTAACACTCGTCTACTCTTAAATTTGCTGAAATACCAAGGTAATACCTCGCTGACTATCACCAGACTCGTTGAAGTAAGTCCAAGTACATCATATATCACTCAGGTGACTGCCGTCGTTAATTTGTAGGCACTTTGCGATCGTCTCAGTGTTTCGGAAATAAAGTCAGCAGACGCTGGCAGAATCTTAATCCGTCGGCATTTGAATTCAATGTTCACATTTGGCAATTGCAACAATTCGTTAACATTTGTTTGCAAGAAACGAAGCTGACGGGACTTTTCTTACACTTTTATTACCAATAAAATGCTGAGCAGCTTTTCACTCTGTCTTGATGCAGTTTCCTAGAAATTGCTTCTTCTTATTTGCATCTGACCGTTCGTCCTTGATTAATTCACCTATGTCAAGTAAAGCGCTAAAATTCCCAAATATTTGCATTGCTTAAAATATTTTAAATTGCCTTTGTATTGAAATGTTGGTATACACAAGGCGGACCAGTAAAATGAGTAAATTTGCAAAATTCCGACAACCAATGATGTAGCAAATAAATGTTTTATAGCAAGTGAATGGCAAATAAATGTTTAATTTGCAATAGACTTAAAATTAACTTCTATTAATAAAACCATTCAGATATGCGGATATTGACGCAAACATCCTTAGTATCTGGACCTGCAATTTGTAAAGTCAAAGTGAATTTTACTGCGATAATCATATTATGCAAAAATATGGAGCAAAATCAAAAATAAAAATAGAAAATGCAACAATAATGGTAGTAAAGGCGCTCTAAGCTAGAACATTTTTTCTACACAAATGAATCGCTCGGAAGGAGTAGGCCTATCGGTACAAGGCTCAAAGTACCAGTTGGCTGGGTGGTATGGCGGTGCAATCGATGAAATTAAATGATTTCAAATCAGGTACAAGATGAAAATATCGACCCTGGTCACTTCAGCAGTTTGGTAGAGTTTTCGATTTGATGAAAAGAAATGGTGTTTGTAAGAGTTATGGAACTTTAAGTTGGCAACACTCTTTCATTGATGAAAGTCGACCGAGTGACGTTTACAAATTGTGCAAATTTATTTCGGAAAAACAGTTCCGTTCGAGAAACTCATCATACACCGTCAATTGTATGGCCTTCATAATCGTCCATCAGAACAATTAATTCAAATAACTATGGAACGTTTCGGCACCTTGTTTACTCTCACTGATAATAAACATGCATCCGGACGTCTCATAGCACCCTGGAACCCAAACGGTAAATAATTAAATTTAGACCAAGTTGCTTTTATTTTCTGAGTTATTTGAGGTTTGACTAAATCAAATATATCGAATAAATATTTCATTGATGTCTATTTTAGGATTTGGAGATGATATGATATATTGTACTTCGGGATAATCAAGATAAAAACCATATCATTTGAATACTATCAATTTACTTTTTTATTCAATTATTTTGATCTGGTAATGTTCATGAGAAGATTTACAACAAGTCCTGGCCGAATTCAAACGTAAATATATGTCGCACTCCCAACGTTTTACAAAAGTTAACGTTTTGCAACCAGGTAATCTGCATTTGGAACGATTTTGATCCTCAATTGTCCTTACTTCTGGCATATGAGATGCTTCTTTCTTTTTGCCTTCGTGTGGAAGGGCTGTGAAAATGCTTCTTTGCTGGGACCGAGTGTGTGAACATGTTGAAGAAAGCCTTGAACTTTGTCGTTCAGAGTGCGGGTTTTGAGGGTTTTTATTTTGGGACGTATAAATTAAAGTTTTTGACAGCTCCATTTTTAATCGAAGTACTGACAGGCAGTGCCTCCTTTAGCTTTAGCGTCCCAACGATAGTCTATCCAAGAAGTAGCAACTGCGAAATTTACGAAATAAAAAATTGACCTCACGATCCACTTTCCAGTCCGACCTCTCATCGCATATTTGCCAAGAATTCTATCTAGCAAGTCTATCCCTCCGATGTATGAGTTTTAACATATGATCAAGACCAGTCTTGTTACATCGATGTAACTTTTTTGCTCCTTGTTCGAATGTTTACAGGTATTTTCAGGGTGAGCAACAATATGTCCTGATGCGAAAAAGATTGGTTTATCATCAAATCACTTTATTATGGCCACTTGTTCCTCATCACGCAGAATGCAATATTCACTACGGCCCTGTTTTCTGAGCGCGATTTCTGATTTAATTCTTACTGATCTGCCAATCATTTTCACAGTTTTTTCTATCTTTGGGACCTTGTTTTTCATCAAAACCTCCATTCCGTTGCATTGTATTTGCCTAATAACATCCAAAAGCGATGAAGGTAAAGTAATGGTTCATGTTAATCGAAGTACCAACAGGGAGGGTGTCCTCCAATTTCAGTAGCATTCTTTCACCTACGTTTAACTTTTCAGGCATCGGGTACAAAGCCGATTCCACAGAAGACCCTTTCCCTTCATACAAATACAGGCCTAGTGGTAATCCGTCGGGATAGCCTGCGATAAAGATTTTTATACCTTCTGGTGTTGGCTTTCCTTTCACAAATTACATTCTAATGCACCTTCCTGTGTAGTGTGAAATATGTTGACCGATGGAAACATTTTTGTTTCGAACATTTTCACGGCACGCCCTTGCAATTTCTGCAACGATTGGACGTATTTTCCAGAAACAGTCGTAATATCCTGTGGGTTCGGAAACATCATCATCAATGGCAACTTTTAAATGTGAACGAATTTCGGTTTAACGATTTCTGACCATTTCAGATGCCACTAAATCACGTCTAGTTTCAAAAAATCAGCATTCAAATACCGTTCAAATTATTGCAAGCGTTTTTTAACATCAGGCCTCTGGTGATCCTCCGGGAAGTTGACTTCAGCGGGATATTATCCATCGGATAGGCCTCTAAAATCAATTGAATGCAAAATACTGGCATACCGGCGCAACTATTCCTCGTTGTACTGGAGGTGTGCTGAAGCGGCTCATCATCAGAGGAATCCCAATCACTACTTGGATTATGCAAACTTTGCAGTTTGCATTACTGAACAAGTAACTA
The DNA here is from genome assembly GCA_954870665.1 of Stratiomys singularior. NCBI lineage: Eukaryota > Metazoa > Arthropoda > Insecta > Diptera > Stratiomyidae > Stratiomys > Stratiomys singularior. Next base: position 54,220,648 of record OX940877.1, read on the forward strand.
TTCCATTATACTAACACTTTGTTTTACCAGAACTAAAATCTGAATGTGAAGACTTGTTGAATCGAAGTTTTGAAATAGATGATTTTGACCTTTTGATCAGTGTATCTGGAATTAAAGAGCCGTCGAAGGGCTTACTTAAAGGCGTTACTATGCATTATTTCAAAATGATCTTTTTACTGCAGATACTGATACAAATGAACACCGGACCATCTTATGCGAATTTATGCATAACGCTTATAAAATACCCAACGCCCGTTCTTTTTGGAAATATTTTTTATTACGATTTAGATCGGTACCCGGTGACAATAGTTATATTAAAAAAAAAATCGTTTTTCATCTTGTGCATTCGCTTCTATTCGCCCAGTGTATGTGTTAAACTGACCTTTGTTAAAACTTTTATGAAGAATCGCTTGAGAGGCAGCGCACAATACTCGAGTGGCAACAGTCATGGGAAGGCGACTCCAATGGCCGCTGGACTGCCCGCCTTATAGGGGACGTGGGATCGTGGCTAAATTGAAGGCACGGTGAGACTGATTATTACCTTACCCAGCTTCTTAGCGAGCATGAGTATTTTCAGTCTTACTTGCAAAAGATTGGTAAATCACGGTCCCCAGACTGCATTTTCTGCCCAGGAGAAAGGGATGACGCATGTCACACCTTCTTCAACTGTAGAAGGTGGAACAGGATGTGGCAGGACTTGTGGGAGGTAATGGGAGAGCTTTCTCTCGAGAGAATCTAGTCGAAGAAATGCTGAAAACTTTCGACAAATGGACCTGTGTGGCACATTACTCTCCGGCATTACTAACAGCAAAAAAGTGACCATGGATAACCTTAGGCGCGGGGTCTAGGGGGGCCTCCTTTCTAGCAGTCCTCCTCCATCCTGCCTCCTCCCGCTGGATGAAGATTTCTCTACGCTGATGGCCGACATTCCCAGAACTAACCATATTCATCATCTTTTATTACGGCCATATATGGCGCGACACGGCGAACTATTGTTATCCGTACAGGCGAGTTATTTGCTCTTGTATTTAAATGCAACATTCGATATTTTTGTTTTCCAAGAAATTTCGCACATTGTGTGGTAAACAAAGAAAATGAAAATATGTTCGATATTGTTAAGAACATCGTGGGAGATATTTAGAATTCCTTTTTTGTTGGTACTGAGTATTGATTTAAAGGATGCAGCGATGAAATTTAAGTTACATTTTTAACGCAAAAACTGAATAAGTTCAGATATGGTTGCTAATAGTTGCAAATAAGATCAAGAGGGTAAACCGCATGAACTCAAAAGTGCAAAATAATTAGTGATTGACATAAACTTTGCTAGATGGTTCAGTAAATGTGTTTTGAATTTTGAGTTCGATCAACTTAATCAAATGGTAAATGAACAATTTAATAGAGAATAGAACTATAGTGGAATAATAAAGTGAAACTACCTAATAGAACCGTTTTATTCCATATGTGTTTAGACGCAACAGAGTGCAAGGTTGTACGCTAATAAGTTCGGAAACAGTATCACACTGTTTACTATATCTCCTATCTTACCAACATCGCATTGTCACTGGTATTGTACTAAGAGGTAGCTTTGTGAGATGGATTCTGTGGTATTTTGTTTGAACTTTTTCAAATTAGTAAAAACTAAGCCAAAGTGTTGTTAGTAGTGTCGGACAAGTGTAAAAACAAGTAAATTCGTAAAATTAGTGGTTATGAAAAAGTTATAAGAACTGAAAAAGGTGCTAAAGTGCTTCATGACTAAAGAAAACCGCAAAAGTTGACGATATATTCTGTAATAAATGTCGACTCATCCCATATACTAACGAAAAAGCTTTTCTGACGAGGCTCGTTTAAGCATGAAAGTATGCGATGAAGAATCAGCGACTAGAGTACCGGAAGAAATTTATGTCAACTCTAGACATTCAAATACTAGTAGTGACAGTGATATTACATATGAATATCATCTAAGCGAAGATTTTATTGAAATTCCATTTCAACGTATGGCATCTACTCACAGGTATTGCATTCTATGTCAAAAAACAATTGATCTTAGGACGATATGTTGAGAAACGCGAATACAAATGTTCATAAAAAAATTTCATACCAAAAGGTGATCGGTGCTGTTTGACGCATTTAATGGGAAAATATTTTTATGAAGATGATTTATCTCATCTTTAAAACAGAATTGACACTATTTTTTAATATGCTGTCAAATAAATCCCAGTCATCAATATACGATAGAATGAACGAACTCGATATATCAGAAGATTAACAGGACTATCTTGGAAAAATGTATTGAATTTCAGGTCATTACTTACGTCCTTCTGAGATACAAGCACGCGTTCTGTTTCGGAAGCTTTAATTATATTTTAGTTTCAACTGAAGACCGGAAACTCAAAGCAATCGGTAGCTAGTATTTTTGGTTTACCTTACGGTCAAAAAGGCTCCGAATATTTCACACTAATAATTACAAGTATAGACATATAAATATAAAAGACTTATTACCGAGCTGTTTCGGATAAAACGCTGTTTCTCGACAACAACTTATAGCGAACACCTGTGATACTACAAGAAAATTATTAACTGTTGGTGAAAATCAGCTTGTATTGGTTGTAGATGGAACGTATGTACGACTCCAAAAAAGTAAAAATAATTATTTTGAAAGGAGATCATACTCAGGACAAAAAGGACTCATCTATGTAAGCCTTTCACAATATGTACCACAAATGGCTTTGGCGTTTTTACGGGACCCTAAATATTGCTTCAATTATGAAAATTATTTTAGAGGATCGTCTTGGCCTGAAAAAACTGCTGTTACCTGATGATATCTTCACTGTAGATCGTGGATTTAGAGATGTTGTAGAGCTACTGAATCACAAGGGCTCTATCGTTCTTATTCCAGCTTTTAAAGGTAATAAGCCTCAACTGACTAAAGAAGACGCCAATGTATCGACCAACCAAAACGTAGAAGAATCGCGTTTGTATATGAAGCAAATATTAAAACATAGGTTTCGATATAGGTTCCCTTCTGGGGGCCAACTTGTCATAATTATCCAGCTAAACCCTTTGTAGTTAGTAGAAGAAAAACTTCCCGAGCTATGAAAACTTGAGTCCCAGACGCTCAGTTTTTCTGGCCGACAGTCATAGAGGCAACTTATTTTATAGCAACTGTTTTGTAGCATCTGCTCAAAAGACTCATTTTTGTTCTTTTTAAAGCAAAAAACCTGTTTCTTAAAGTGTCATTTTGATGGACTAAAGGCCGAAATACAATACTACGTGACGGCGATACGTGAGCGCTATGCGATTCTCCCTCGTCGTCATGCAAGGCATTCAATTAACAATGCACGCGATGCGAGGAACTTTAATGGTATTATGACAAATGTCAAATTGGTGACATTTTAAATGAAATTTGCTGGAAATTGATTTTTTAAAAGTTTTGAATTTGGAATGTTCCTTCGTTTAGCAAATAAAAGCGTTAACTTAACTTAAGCGAAATTTTCATTCAAAATTCATTCATAACAACCAATGTACTCAAAATGTAATTAAGGTGTTTGAATTTCAAATTTCATTTAAGCGCCATATTGAATTTGACAAACGTCACGCACATTGTTGCGAGGAATTTTCGTTTTTCCGAATATTTCCCGCCTCGCATCGACGCATCGCAATGATTGTACGATGTTGCATACAAATGCATGTTACGAAAACTGCTTGACATTTGCTGCGAGACTCTCGTCGCGCTCTCGTATCGTAGTCTCACACTATTGTAATTCGGCCTTAAGCCGAGTTTGTTTGGCATCGCTCATCTTGCTGTATGGATATACATTTGAAGTAGAAGTTTGAAAGGTATTCGAAACGGTAGGCTGAGAAAAGAATACAACTATTTAAGCCTAAGCAACCCGAAAATAAAGTGTTGACGAAGACAATTAACCGCTGCTCGGACTTCAAAATCGAAGGACACGGTCAAAGCATCGACACATTTGGACGCACTTGCTGTTGGAAGCGAGGCGCCGAGGGGGCTGTAGTTCTGCGAAGAAAAAGATCGCCAGGAAAAATGACGAAATCAATGTACCAAATTATGCTTCCATGTTCAGTGTAACGCCTGTCGTAAAAAAGTACTTCCAAATTATGGAAACAAAAATGTTTCAGAGCAAAATCTGACAATTGGTGAAACGAATATGTTAGGAGTATTGAATGCACCACAAGTCACGAAGGACCTTCAGGCGATATGGATATGGAAAATATGATTTAAAACATAATAAGTATATCGAACATGGTGACGCTAAAGATTTTAAAAACGTTATTGACGACCAATCATATGGTTAGGAGCATAAAGACAATAAAAAATGTCGGCCAACTGGCAAATTCAATAACAACTTGTCCATTTGGCATGGACTAGCCATTAAGATAAATCCAAATTCCGAAGAAATAATGAAAAGCACAGTTGCGGCCACTTTTCGACTTTAAAACCAAAAGGACAATAATCCCTAACATGAAGAGTGGTGAAGAGTCGCGGTGTGCTTTACAATGAGCTGCGTCTTCTGATGAACTTGAATCTTTCCAGGAAGGAAGTTGAAAATTTTTTCACTATTGTGTTTATGTATCAAACTTAAATCGCTTTTTTCTCAAAACTAGTTTTTAAAGTCGGTAGTCACAGTTCCTCGAAAACTTGGGACCGATTTCGCCTGGCTTTGTACGGTTCATTTACATACTTAACACTCGTTTCTGAATGCAGGATTTCGTTCGAATTATGAGGTATTTTCGATTGAACAAAATAGTCATTTTTGACGAAAATCAAAGGTTATCAATTTCACTTTCATTTATAATTGAAAAATGGATATTTTGTCGATTATTTTTTTGTCGCAGTAAAGAAGTTGCTTTAGTTTTTTAAATTTCAGATGAAGCAATCATGAGTTATCCTGACTACCACATGAAACGTTTTTCGAGGTGATTTGGTTCTTGGCTGATTTTCCAATATGTTTTATGAAAATGTAGCAGAATGTTCTAAGAATACGCTTTGTATGTACCAAATATTAATAAATAAGGGACTCTGCTTTGCCTTGGTGACAACAAGCTACAGGACGAAAACTTTCTATCATGTAGCGGTATTTCCTTTCTCTGACATCGAGAACACTTTTCAACTGATTGAATTATCATTGAAAAGCACGCAATAATTATAACTAGGCACCTCAGGCAAATTTTAAAGAACATTATGTGGAATTCAGTGAATAACATTTATTCATTTGCCAAACATTTGATACAAGTTAATGAAATAGTCCAAAACATGACATCTCGATGTACTGAGGGATGTTAATTTTTAATTGGTTAAGGACTTCACTTGTGTAGAATGAACGGGTTATGTTCAGAACATTCTTCATGGGTTATTTCAGTAAAGCCACTGTAGCGTGGTTGTGACACTGCAAACGCCAATTGATAGACGAGAGAGTAGTAGTAGTAGTAGCTGTAGTAGTAGAAAGTAGATTTATAACTTAGAAATCCATGAGGATTTGTTATTTGAACTAGTGAAAACACGCAAATGTCAAACTTTTAAAATCGCTTTCCATTATATTAGAGTCGATTGAACACTTCACTCAGTCATCACGCGTCGTTGTCATTCTTGTGATAAAGTTCCCGTTTTTCTACGAACCACCCTACTGCATGGCATATTTCCTATACAAAAGTACCCTGCTGCAATTATAAACCGAGTTTAAAAATTAAAGTAAGTACTCTGAACGCTTTATTTATACACTGGTGCATTTGAAAAACAAAAGAGTGTAGATTCTGAAAGTTAAGCAAAATGGAGGACTGGAAAGTGAGACCACCGGACCCTGAGGGGCCCCATGCGCCTGACAAGGCTGCGCTACAAAAAAAAGGAAACTCACTGAACTAACCGATAATAACAAAAACAAAGCGGAACGTAAAAGCTTCCCAGAGGAATACCCAAACCTACAAATTCAAGTGATTAAAGATAGTATCGAATCCAACAAAAGGGTGAATCTTCCAAGTAACACGTGTGAACCTAACCTCAACTTGAATGATAGATAAATGACAACACAAAATCCCCAAAATCTACCCTGAAGACTCAAAAGCCAATTCTTTCCCGGTACCCATGGACGCCATAAATAATGAAAACAATAAATTTAGAATCACACGTATGAAATTCTTCCTAATCAACAAAAAAGTAGGTTTAAAGGACGTAAGTGATGTAAAACAAATTGGGTTTAATAGGATCAAGGTGATATTCAATAAGCTCAAAGCGGCCAACGAGAGCATTAACAACAGCGCTCTTAGACAAATGGACATAAAATCCTTCATACCAAACAACTTTCTATATAGATATGGAGTAGTCCGTGACATCCCTACGGAAATGACAATGGATGAATTTGCAGATATATCAAGACCGTGCAATAAGAGAGGAGACTACCTTGATATCAGGATAGTCGAGGCCTACAGATTGACGACCAGGGACAGAACAGACCCAACGAAGTTTATACCCACTACAACCATAAAAATAAAGTTCACAGGAAACATCCTACCTGATAACATCAAGACTGCGTATATAATGAATAAAGTTGAATACTTCAAATTCAGACCCCGACAATGTGCAAACTGTGGAAGGCTAGGACACTCAGCTCTTCTATGCAAAGATAAGATTAAAACATGCACGAGGTGTGGAGAACAAAATTGCACTGGAAACTGTACAAACATAAAGTGCGTTCTCTGCAAGAGCCATGAACATGTAGCTACCAACAGAGACTGCCCGAAATGGACCGCATATAAAAACGAAGTAGAGACAAGCTCGATCTTAAATATCACCAACAGGGAGGCAAGGCTAATAATAAGTAAAAATAGATATGCTGGCCTGGGACTCGAGGACATTGCCAACGTGGAATTCCCACAACTCACAAAAACACACGGTAATAATCAAAGAAATCCTATCCAAGATGTCAGGAAAAATCTATTCAAACACTCTTATGCACAAATAGCGGCAATTCCTAACATGAACAATAAAAACAGAAACCTAAACAACAACAGATCGGAAAACTTCCCTACAGTTGAACAAACAAAACACACGACTAAGCCTATTACACAAAATCCACACAAAACTAGTGATATGGAAAGAATGCTTAAAAGCCTAGTTGAGGAGCTGAAGAATATTCAAGAAAACAACAAAGAGAACATACATACAAGCACAGATAATATTAAAAAAATCCTAAACAGCATCAATGACAACCTGGAAAACCAGACTGAAAGAGAAAATAGAAATGCACAAATACCCACAACTGAAACTGCATGGAAATTCTACAACTGAATATACAAAGCATCACAAGACACAAAGACAACTTAGAGCACTGCCTAAGCAAACACAATATAACAGTAGCCCTTCTTCAAGAAATCCTAAGCAATTTCAACCCCAACAATAATTTCCGAAATTATAACATCATATATCAGCTTAGAGAAAATAGTATGGGAGGAGAAGTCGGAATACTATTACGTAAAAACATTAAATTCATACAGCTTACACACAACACTAAAATCGAAGCGATCGTGATCAAAACATTAAACCTAAAAACGGATTTCATAATTGCATCCCTATATGCACCACCCTCCTTCAAAGCCTCTGAACTAAAAACTGAACTACAAAAACTCACTGACTCAATAACCTCTCACACCCCTCTAATCATCGGTGGAGATCTGAATGCTAGAAACAAACTCTGGGGCGATCACACCACTAATGCCAAAGGAAAAAGCGTTCAAGAATGGATCAGCTGGAACAAACTTAATATCCTTAATACCGGAGCCTACAAATATGAAAGAACAAATGCTGAAAAACCAAATGTCAGGTCGGTATTGGACATCTCGCTAACAAACATTAACAGCAATCAAATAATCTGGAAACTGTTAAAGGCGGACATATGCAACAGCAACCACAAGCCCATACTCATCTCATTACCTTTCTCCCCTAACACACACATTAGAAACAACAATAAATTAGGAATACAGCATGAAATAAAAACCAGTACCATCAACGATAACCTACAAGATATTTACAACAAATTGCAAGAAATTATCATAAACAATACCACGTACAAAAAATTCAGATTCCCCCCGAATTACTGGTGGTCCAAGGAATTAAAAACACTTTGGAGGAAAAAAAATCATGCACATCTCAACTTTAACAGATTAAAAAGCATGGCGAATTGGTCGATATTAAATGAGTATAAATATGAATGGAAGAAAAAAGTAACTGAAGCCAAAAAAGCCAGTTGGAATAGTAAAATCAAAGAAATTTGCAACAGCAAAAATTCCAAAGAACTATGGAATTTTGTCAACCACTTCAAATTAAAAAATAAGAACAATGATTTACCACAATTTGACGATGAACAGGCGAAGGAATTCCTGAACCTAATCAAGAGCAAACAACACCCTAATGTAGAAATGGAACCCTTTCCTCCCCCTCCGAACAACGAACAACTGAACTTTACGCAAAACGAACTAGTCGTAGTACTGAACAGACACAAGAAATCCACTGCACCGGGACTGGACAATATAACATATGACAATATTAGAACTGCACACAAATACCATCCAGAAATAGTCTTGAATACATTTAATAAAGCCATTTCTAACTGTGAGATCCCTGAGGAGGCCAAAACTATGAGAATATTCCCAGTTTTAAAACCACTAAAAGACAGGAACGATATAAACAACTTTAGACCATTATCCTTACTTAGCGTACCGACTAAAGTAATAAATAACCTTATAAAAAATAAAATTAATCAAATATTGGAAAAAATCAACTCAATGCCTCCAAACTCCTTTGCATACACAAGTAATAAATCATCCACCATCTGCCTAAATAATCTGATGCTCAAACTGTCAAACAAGACCCCCTTCATGTTTAAAATATTAAACGTAATTGACATATCAAATGCTTATGAGAAAGTTGACATACACATTCTAATAAAAACACTGCAAAATCTACAAATACCATCTGGGTTCATAAATTGGATCCAACAGTTGTACACGAATAGAAAAATTAAATTAAATAACCACATAATGAGAATCACAAATGGCCTCCCACAGGGTGACGTACTAAGCCCAACTTTATTCAATATATATACACACTCATTACACAACATTATGGATCGGAACACGACAATACTACAATACGCTGACGACTTCGCCATATTACATGAAGGGAACAACGCCGAGGATACCTTTTTAACAATGCAGAGCGAAATTGACAAATTCTTAGAAAAATGTGATGCTCTCAGACTCACCATAAGTCCAGACAAAATTCAAAATATATTTTTTGGCAAAAGCAATAACCCTGAAAGTACCCTACAAATACTTAACATCAATACACCTTTGAAGAATAACATTAGATACCTAGGTAGACTTATAAATAAATCCGGAAATTTTAAAGACATTAATAATAACTACAACACATATAAAAATAAAACCAGCCTAATAAAACGATTATACAGACCCATGAATACCTTCAGTCGCAAAACTGCTCTAAACATCTACAGGACACTAATTAGACCCAAATTAGAATACGCGATAACAACCATAGCCCATGCCCCGTAGTACGTTTTCAGAAACATCGATAAAATCATAGCCAAGATACTAAAACAGTGCCTAGGTCGACCTCCTAGCACCCCCAATGCAAACTAATGCACTTGAATCTAATAGACACATCACTAATAAACATAGAGGCACCCTCACTAAATAGCTATAATTTTAATTTTTTTAATTAAATTATTATTATACTATTAAATAATTTTTAATTAAAGCCAACAAATTCCCCCAAATCACCACAAATTTCAGACTAATCAAAAGAACCAACCTACCCCCTAATACTAAAATCTTTTGGGATCCAGAAGACACACCTTTCGCTAACTACAAAAACACTATACATTCAGACCTAAATGACATCTTCAACACATTCATAAGAAAACCAAACAACAAAATAATTATCACAGACGCCGCCAAAAATCGGTTTGGCACAGAAAGAATATACAGAAATATTACACGGTACAGGAAACTCATATAGTCTCAATAACTCCATCTCCGTCCTAAATGCTGAAATCACTGCCATTCACACAGCCCTATTGGAACCAAACTTCCTTCCAAACTCTAGGTGTACAGTCTTCACTGACTCCAAAAATGCTCTTACAAACCTAAATTTCAATAAAAATAACAAAAGAATAATTCAGGATATATGGAAACAAATCAATAAACACAATGAGGTCTTTTTCACTTTTATATGGGCTCCAGGGCACAGGGACATAGAGCTACTCCAAAAAACTGACTCACTAGCCAAAGAAGGCATACTAAAACAAATCCCCTACACACCTACAAGGACCTGGATGATGTCCTTAATGAAATACATGAAATAATATATGACAAGTGGTTAGATAATACAGATAATCTACCAAAAAATTTCAAACCTAGCCCATGGAGCAAAGCCCCGCATCTAAGACACCTCACCAAGCCCTGGTTCCACAACAAAAACATAAACCCCATAGTTATAAAATCAATAAATAGATCTATGGTAAACCGAACATACAACAGGGAAAGGCTATTTAAGATTAAAAAAGCGCCCTCGGAGGAATGCCATCACTGCAATGAGACAGATACACCGACAGATATGAGACAGATACAGAAAATTTATTATGCAAAAACGATGAGCTATTGCTAGAACAACTATGCAGCTTCCTTGATTCCACAAAAATCATCCTTTAAATACAAAGTCCGTATAAACCTAGGAAACTCCTAATTAACCACTCCCACCTTACCTAATTTCCTACCCCCGTGTTCCAACGGGTAAAATATCACAATAAATAAGTGAAAACGCTGGCCAGTGCCTAGAGAGCCAGGGCCAATTTTTGGTTTTTCGGCTCTGCCGAAAACGGAAGGAAAAAAAACAAAAAATTCCATTATATTAATTTTTCTGGAGAAACTAAGTTTTACGATTTGTGACACTTGTGGACATTTTGTTTGAGGTACGTTTCTCTACTGTATTTTGAAGGTAATTACGTAAACAGAATGTGCTAAATATGTGTGTTATACAAGTATTGAAGAATATGTATCGAAATATTCTTCAATACTTGTAATTTGGCCCCCTCACATTTTTCCTAGTATGATCTCGAGGTCCACATAATATTTTCGTTCAGTATATTATTTCTATGTTTTTAAAATTTCGTTTTCAGATGCTTCGGCTTAGTCTGTTATTCTCATCTTCGTAGAAAACGAAACATGGAATCCTGATTAAATGAGAAAGGCAATTGAAGTTGCAAAGATAAAGATCATGGGTTACAAAAAAGCTGTGAAAATGTTCTCTGTACCAAGGTCCTTGCTTAATCGGTTAATGAAGGACCCTCATGAACCTTTGAAGTGACTCGTGCATAAGCCTCTTGGTGCAAAACCATTCCAGCCATTCCACCTGCCCTGGAAAAAAAAGTAGAAGTAGATAGATACTTTGGACTTATTAGAATGGATGTTAGAATAATGGCTCATTAGTTGGCTCTCAAGAACAACATCGATAATAAATTTAGAAATGAAGTAGCGGGACATCGTATGTTCGTACTGAAGGCTTTATTCTTGAAGCAGTCAAAGAATGGTTGGATATTTTATAAGCTAAAATAAAACAGAACTATCATTCTGACAAGATTTTTAATGTAGATGAGACTGGGCCGACAATTATGCACTTAAAAGAAACACAGGTTGTGGGGAGAAAAGTAGGGAGCAGAGAGGAGTTTTGACTGCTGCAGAACGTAGTTGATTCTGTACTCTGGTTTGTTGCATGAGTGCCTGGGGTATTTTTTACCACCTATGATGATTTCCCCTAGAAAGAACTTTACAGATGTATTGATGAAAGGTGCACCACCTGGAGCAATCGCTGGAGTTCATCCGTCTGGTTGGATTAAATCGAATTTGTTTACCGAAAGTGCTCAGGCATTTTATTGAAAAAACGAACCCAGCTGAGGCCTCTTCGGTATTGCTCATCTTTGACGGGTATAACAGTAATACCCGTAATTTAGAAATACTAGAGCTGGCCCACAAAAAAAACATGTCACTTTTATCAGTCCCCACCTCATACAACGCATAAACTGCAGCTTTTATATAAGTCTCATGGACGCACATACGAATCATTACAGCGAAGAGATGTGCAAATTGGTTTTGCATTCTGAAAGAATGCTAAAGCCTTACGATATTGAGGAGCTTTTTAGACGGGCAAGTCCACAACGGAGCAAATTGCACTGAATGGTTTTCGTCCTACAGGCAATTACCCATTCATTGCAAGTTTTTACAGACGTGGATTTTATACCGGAAAAGTCAAAGTGTTTTTGCTGACCAAGATACCCGGTAAATAAGCCCAGCGGAACAATAAACGCCACCTGGTATAAATCTACCTCTAGACATTCAGCCCCTCCCTGGGGCCAAGACTATGACTTCAAATCGTAGAAGAAAGGCTACAACAGAAAAAATGACCACAGCAACACTTTACAAAAATCAATTAATCAAATCTTTGCGTTTGGCGGAGACTCGTGGACAAGGCCATTGAAACCATTATAAAGGTGGAGTGGATAACGACAACATTGCTAATCGACGCCAGAGGGTTAGAATACCCAGCAGTACCTCTAAAAGTGGCACTCAAAATGCTCGGTTGCACAAATATTTTCAATCTTATCTGTATACTATGGGAAAATCACCGTCCCCGGCTTGCTTCTTCTGCCCGGAGATGACAGATGACGCCTGCCACACGTTCTTTGCATGCGGAAGATGGACTCTCTCCGGAAAATGCAACGTGGAAAATGATGAAGTCGATAGACAATTGGAACTGCGTGTTGCATTACGTTCGGACGGTACTTCTTATGAAGAAGGGCATCATGGATCGCTTGGCGGCGCACACGGAAGGCGGATTCCTCTGATGGCAATCCTCTTCCTTCCCATCCATCCGTGCTGAAAGAGAGATTTCTCTTAATCAGAAGGCGATTAATGAGGCCAAGTTCGAAGTAATGTGACAAACAGTTCCAAGCTACGTTCTCGATGTAACAGCGGAAGTGTTTAGTTGGTAGTCTGGTTGCCACGGGAAGTCCGGCACTCAGAGCGTAAATAGCTTCCACCTCCCAACCATAAAAAGGTTACACAGTCGTTGAAAGTGACACTGAATATGATGACAATGTCAAGTCAGCTTAGATGCGAGCTGAATATTTTGTGAAACCAGTTATTCTAGCGACAGACATTGAGAGGAGTGGATTCAGTGCCAGAGTTTTAGGGCTAGGGAATTTAAGGGCTCATATAGCGTGTGCAGGCCCTAAAGGCGAATATCATATTTTTGATTTTTACCGTCAGGTTTTATCAATCATCATTATATTGTATAGGACCCAGGGTGCCATAAAACACTCACTTAATCTCATATTGCCAAATTTGTTACTTTTGGGAATAAATAAGTTTTTTATTATTCTTTTAATTCATTTTAAACAAGAATCAAGCTAATTCTTGATTTAGAGAAATTTTTTCAGTTGTAAAAGAGTGTTGTAAAAAGTTGTAAAAGGCCCTTGCGACTTTGTGACGGCATTTCCATAGCCGGCGCCTCAAGAAACACAAATTTTTGGAATAAAATACGACACACCCGGTAAAGCAGAAGCCTTGGCAGATACGCTGGAGCTCCAATTCCGCGAAAATACCTCCTGGAACGAAGATCTTGATGAAGAGGACGCCATATTAATCCAAGTTAGAAAGTTTCTCAAAAACCCACCCCTTGCGGAAGAGTTGATACGGCCACTTGACACACAGGATATAAAAGACTTAACACTAAAACTTGACAAACGGAAAGCACCAGTACCCGACGCAGTTACGAGCATAATGCTGAAATGGCTCCCAGACAACTTTTAAGTATCTTGACACACACAATCAACACTACTTTCCGTTTGAGTAGGTTTCCTACGGCCTGGAAATCGGCTATCATAACAGTCATACCCAAATCTGGGAAAAACCACGCCTTCCCCCGAAATTGGAGACCTATAATCCTTCTCTCGTCAATCTCTAAAGTAGCCGAAAAGGCAATATTGACCAGTGAGAATGAAGTGATCCGAAAAACGCATAACTCCGGACGAACAATATGGATTCAGAGAAGCACATTCGACGGAACTCCAACTGATGAGGGTGACCCAGCACATTAGAATCGGATTCAACCGCAGGAAGTCAACAGGTCTAGTAATGTTTGACATAGTGAAAGCCTTTGATAAAGTCTGGCATACAGGACTTATCTGCAAAATGCATGAATTCTCTATCCCACTACCGTACATTCAACTCATACACACCTTCCTAAAAGGCAGATCTTTCAGAGTTAGGGTGGAAGATCATCTCTCGAGCCTACGAACGATCCAAGCTGGAGTTCCACAAGGATCACCCATTTCACCAATATTGTACAATCTATACACCGTAGACATCCCAACCCTCCCAAATAATGTTCAATTATCATTATATGCGGACGACACCTGCATATACTATACCTCAAGACAAGCAGAAGTCATCACTTCAAAACTGCAGCACTCAATTGAAATTATGCAAGAATACTTCCGCAAATGGAAAATCAAGACAAACAAAGAAAATACCCAAGCAATATTCTTCACAAGACGCAGAACACAACATCCAACGACTCTACACGTAGACTCTGACAAAATACCATGGAACAGGACAGCTAAATACTTAGGACTTACTCTAGACGACAGGATGACTTGGAAAATCCACATACATAAAAAAAATCACACTGCATAGGTATCCTCTCCTCCTTACACCCGCTCCTCGCACCCGGCCGGTTAAATTTAAAAACAAAATCCTAATATACAAACAAATCATCAGACCAATACTACTATACGGCAGTACCGCTTTCTGTCAAACAGCAAAATCAAACAAAAAAGCGCTCCAGTCCCTACAAAAAAGAGCCCTACGGTGGATTTGCAGAATTCCATGGTATGTTCGGAATACGGACATACACAAAGACTTACGCATCGACACAGTCGAAAAGTACATACGAATCAGAGCACTGAAACTATTTGACAGAAAAGACGAGAATCCAAACAGAACCATGGAAATCCACAAAATCCGAGACGAAGTAAACAGCAAATACCCAAACTTCAGATCAATAAACAACTAGTAAGCTAAATGATAGAGTGTTGTGTCTGGTTATGGTGAGTGTTTAACACTCACAGACACGAGTGGAGCAAGAGTGCTAAATCGTACTAGCTCCCCGCAACCTATACTTCAAGTATCGCTTCACACCCTCGTCGGCGTCTGCAAAAAATGTTGGGGTTCCAAATGCCAATGCATCTGAAAGATGGTGCATTGAATTTTGCGGAATTTTCCGATTCTAGTCCCTTTGGTACGCATAGACCTTCTTGGTCAAACTTTTGTTGAGTGTGTGTTTAAACGTTTAACCCATACAAAGTAAGATAGATACTATCTTTTACGATAACGTAAAATTACGCCATTATCTTATACCTCTATGGTTCGATCCTCGCACACCCTAAAGTCTTGAATGAATCAAGAGATCATTAACCCTTCCGGAGAGCTCTTATTGTCTAGACTTTCGGTGAGTTTACTATGACGAATACGTAGTTGCAGCTACTTACACTCTTCTTAGAATCGGCTGATTGAGCTAAAACCAGGAAGATGTCTTTAGTTAATAATTATTGACAAAGTTTTATTCCGACATTTTCCAACATTTTAGATTATCTGAAAATGAATGTTTTCATTCTTCTGACCTAAAGATTTTTGACCAAGCCATTATTAAGGCATAAAAATTTAGAGTTTAATGTTTTGTCTAATTCGAAATATAAATTGAATAATAGAGTTTAAGTTGAATAGTTTTCCTTTCAGAAAGAACTGCCCGAATTGGGTTCCGTATCAAAAACCATATTTTTTCGTCATTTTAAAATAATGAACCTTTTGGATAATAAAGTGAACAAAAACCAAACGGATAAGAAAAAATTACTGCATAGCAGGAAAATAATTTTCATATTATTATTTTAGAAACATTATTTTGGATCAATCATCCTTCAGGAAACAGAAACGATGAAATCGATGATTGACCGGATACCTTTTCATTTTCTTTGTAGGACAAAAACTACAGGAGTTGCTTTTTATTTTTGTGCTTGATAAGCCTTCTGGCATGTTGAATAGTCTGCACTGGTATTCCCCTGATAAGCCCCTTTATAAAAATTCGTAGCGTAGGTACAAGCAAACATTTATTCTGATGTAGTTCAAAGGGCTCCAAGGCAAGTTACTAACGAGAGTCTTTCCGAGACATGCTCTCTTCTCTTAAATTCCAATTTCAAATTATGTTACGAAAGGGCGTTAAAATTCTATTACGAACAATCGAAGGAGCCTATCTTCTCTTGATTCCGCAAATAGAATAGTTTCCATACATCTAGTCGAAGATATCGTTTTACAGTAAAACAGGATTATTTTGGGGTTTTGCCCGAATATCGTAATTTTTATCTATGTAATGTGCATTAGAAGTGCAAAGAACAACTTTATTCCTCCAGGAACAAAAGCAAAGGAGTGTCGAGCAATTGTTGTAAGCGAAGCTTAGGCTCCCCTTGCAGAAAGCTTGCTGAAGCTTGGCGGGATTTCAATCCAATTAATGTTAAGCCATACTCTGTCTTTGGGTTTTCCACAATACTGACCTGTTTCAACCAATTATCACAGGTCATGATGCGTACCGTATGAGGGATTTTTTGCTCAAGCTGATGATGTAATTCTGAGCTGTATTATCCAAGGAACCTAGGCCATTGCCTTCGTATGGTTCGGCGTCAATCATATAATCGTCCTGCACATCATTCCGGCTTACAATATGTGTGTTATGCTTCGCTGGGTTTTTGGAACATACACTTAACACTTATGCTCAAGCCTACCCTTGAAGGATTATAGTTATTCGTCTATAATGACATTAGTTGAAGGTTAATACTAACTTAGGCAGCTTCGAACACAAATATCCTTGAACTGAATTTTTTTATGAATAAGTTCAAACGAAATTACCTGCAAACAATAAAAAATTCATGTAGAAACATTTTTTATTGGCCCTAACACAACCTTTTTGGCTTTTCTCTCCGGTGTTCTTATCGTCAAATATAGCGTAATAAAAATGTGAATCGGGCTTCGGACGTAATGAGCATCAAAGCTTATCATAACTTTGATGGTTCAGGTTTTTAACATTTGAAAATAAGAATTGCAGTACAATTTACATGAAAAAACAATTAAACATGCCATTTCAATATAGAGGACCCAAATGAGCCATTATTTCAATGAAATCAATGCAATTAATTCAATCAAAAGGGTGCCTTGCTATTCTCTGTCATCTGAACGCTTTTCTTTGGCACTAGCAATTTAGTGAATACGATAACTTAAATAAGCAGGGCCCAACCCGCCAAAGGATCCTATATATTTTTGCTATGGCAATTACTTTAGACAAATACCCGAATAGACATTATACCCCGAAGTTCCGGTTTATTTAAGAGCCATTTCTATTTCGGCATTTCTTCCTTCCTTTGCCAAAAATAATTGACTTTGTAGTCCTCATCTTTAGCTTTTACATCCTCAGAAGGGAACTCATTTAAATCCTTTTCATCAGAACTTTTATCTCATATTCACAATGATCGTTAGGGTATTAATCTATCATTCTACATCATGATGGACTAAAAGTACCCTAAATTCATGTACATTTTTTTCTCATGACAAAGACACGTCACCAACAACTGCTCAAACAATCAAATAATTTCTAACTATGAACACATAGCTGAAAGTTGATATGTTCTAAGTAAACAAAAATTAGTAAAGCACTAGACATATGGGAAAAACATTACTTGCCAAAACATTTAGAATCACTTATTAGGTGATAAGAATAACTATCAAAGCATAAACAGGTTCATAACGAGCCTCAATTTGTTGATAGAATGTTACGAGTAACATGTTCATATCATAATTGTCACCAAGTCATTGGGACGTAAATAAGAAGTTTTAAATTTTTTAATACGATGAGCACTCAAATACAAAGGAGTCGTTTTCAAAAATTAATTTGTTTTTCATTTAAGAAGAAAATGCATTAAAAGTTGTGTTCGACATGCTTCCTCTCCTTAGTAATACCCTTTTCACATCGAACAGAAGCAAAACGTCTCGGATGGGCCTACCAAACCTTTTTGAACTATTTGCGAATCGAACCTACGAAAGCAAAAATTGTTCACAGCGTTCATTTAGCAACGATTACAAAGAAAATCAATGAGTAAGACTCCGTGAGAGGCCCAAAAAACAGCTGACATACACTCTCCGGATGATTTTGGCACTGGAGCGAATTTTGGCTTTAATGATTCTGGTTTTCCGTTTCTTGTCAACTACATAACGTCCTTTTCCATTCAGGAATGTAGTGGTGAACCTACGTTTTGTCGCACGTCAGAATTCGTTGCAAGAGAGCCTGCCCTTCATCTTGATAACGAGCAAGAAGCAATTCAGAATTTTCGACTGTTGCATATTTGTGTTCTTCGGCAAGCAGACCTGGAATTCACCTGACCGAGATTTCTGGAAATTCAAGGTAGTCTCGGGCGATGATGTGTTTACTTCCAACTCTGATCCTCGTTGCCTTATTTCAACGATTTCTCTCAATAAGTTTGCGAACAGTCGTAGCGTTGTCAGGAGAAATGCCGGAGGTGGGGTGTCTTTGGTTACTTATGTTTTCCCCTGTTTCGCGCTCTTGTTTAAATTCGGCACACAAGACCTTCATTCGAGGCCATGAAAGTGAATCCTGCCCAAACTTTGCATGCAACCGATCCCAACTGTTGCACTTACCCAAATCGATCCCACAATATACAAATCACACACATTGAATTAATACAAACAAAGTAGGCATTAATATTTTGAATTGAATTAAAGTAAACAAAGTAGACATTGATATTTTGAATTGAATTAAATAAAACCAAGTAGGCGATGAGTGATATAAATAGTAGTGAAATTGTCTGAAAGTCCCAATGTGAGGCTGCATTGGGGTGCCTTTTTGAATACCGGTTCACGTATACAATAGAAATTGTATACCGGGAATATAATAAATATAAATTATTAAAGTTGGTGTCATTAAATGAAACAAGAGTTTTATTTATCTCTCCGTCTAAGAAACATAAATCCCAACCTCAACTGGCCTTAGTTGGCCTTTAAAAACTTTATTTTGATGCATTGGGCAACCGAGGGATGAACGTCCCTTCCGCTCATTTTGAGGCATCTAAAAAAACCCATCAAGCAGGCTGTTCCGGCGCGAAACATCTAGCGGAGATCATGACCGCAACCCTTTCGGACAATTCGCCTACCACCACAACCCTTTTTGAGCCTTCAGAAGCAAAAGGCTTGTTTATGATTGAACTCCCCTTTTATTACACGAAGAATAAAAACTGATTCGCATTTACGTTGGCTTCTTTTGCGTCCTCGAGTTTTTCAAGGGAGACGCCTCCCGCAGTACATTTGAGTGAGCTACAGTATTCAAGGGTTAAAGCGAACTTGCATTCCATCCAACCAGCAAAATCCGGAATTAACGGCCGAAATGCTTACAGCTAGATTGGATTTGTAGAAACAATTATTAAATTCGAATTTTTGAGAGGTTATTATCATCTGTTAACAATTTTCTTTTACTCCTCGTTGTAAGGCGAAATTTTCGAACTTCAATTTTTTTTCTCACTTTCGAGATTGTATTTAGTTAGAAATGAGATTAGAAGCGTTCATAGAAAGGCTGCTGCCTTCGTTCGTTCGTTCGGGGAAGCCAAATGAGCGATCCACTGAAGTTTGTGTTGTGAGAAGCACCAAGCATTCATCATTCGTTATGATTTGACCTCACATGGATTCGAAACGCTGTATTTTATCAACGGGACAATGAATACCCTCCAGTTCTTTGAAAGATATACAAATTAATTTCATATTTCAATTTTTCGAGATGCAGCAAAACTTTGACCAGCTCCAAGCATTTTTTTGCTCCATGTCATCGTGCCCAGTGCGTGCGGGCTATATTTGATGATCCCACAGTTGGAAATATGCGGACTCTCTGGAATTCCAATGTTGAAGCCTCTACTAATGCACTATAGTTACTTTATATATATAAAGTACAGCTGAAGGTGGTCTTGCGTAATATTAGTAGTTAGACACAGGCTGTGGTTAATGTGTTACGAATAAAAAGTTAAAAAACACTTAAACATTTTTCTACCCATTTCTGTTGCTTTAAAAAGGGATTCCACCAGCGAAAGTGTAAATTTTTGAAAAACTCTTTGTATTCTCGATTTTTTGATCAGGGACGGCAGCTGCCCAGTTCCAAGGACTGCTCTTAAATATTTCATCTCGTTTTTGCTGGTGCTTTCATTTCGTCGTCAACTTTAGTACACATATTAGTAATGCGATCACAGTAAACGCTTCAAAAAGTAACCTACTCGCTTTCCGGCGCAAAGCTTAACTCCGTTGACCAGCCTCAAGACGATGGTTGTATCTCTGGTGTAGTATGCGATGCTTTATCAATGAATGCGAAATTGTATATAAACGATTACAATGCTATTTTGAAAATCACTTAAAAATTTCTCAGCCTCTCGTACGTAGTGGTCGGTGAACGTGCTCCAAGCGCTGGCGGTTTCGGTGGCGCAAATTACTTTTTTCTTTTCTTACTAGTTCAAGGTTTCCTGTTAACACAACGAAATGAAAGGTGCTCGCGGTTTTATCGGCCCGGTAGTGATAACACTAATATTTGCAACTATTTGCATTGCTGGTGTTCGGTGTTATAGTGATGATGATGGTAGTTATTCTTTATTGAAAATACGTTTATATAACCCCAGGGTGAATGTGTTCCCGACTGACCTGATGTTTGCAAGGAGATCAGAGCGAACGCACCAGAGAGCAGTTTCCTTTCCGCACCTTCTTCCAACTCCGTAGTTCATTTGATCCGAAAATGTTATTACTAAAACTCCAAACTTTGAGTCTTTGTAACGATGGAGAACACTTTTACAATGTTATCAAAAAATCAGCAGCTTTTATCGTCTATTGACAATCAGCTTTTATCGACTTGTAGAAAGGGTCGAAACATGGGTTATTAATTAATGAATTAAATATTTGATAAAGTCGTTGGGAATTCTATAAAATCGAATGCTATCAACTAGAAAAGTAATTTCATCTTCATCTCCAACAAGTTTGTTGGTAGTTTGAAGTAGATTTTCAATTACAATCTCAATTACTGTGTAGATTGCCTGATATGTAGAAAATGTAATCATTCACCAAACTATTTGTTTGAGTCGGATCCAGCGATATTTGACTTGTTTATTTAAAACATTTCAGAATACGATGGAATGCATCCTAGATTGCATTTCATGCGTGCCCCATTGAAGGAGAATGGTCGCTCCAAGCGCGAAATGCCAGCTGTTTATTTTCGATCAACGAACGATGAACGAGACTCCGTGTATTGGAATGGGGTGGCGCAGGACATTTTGAAAACGCAATTAAATAAGAATCGATTGAATACAAATGTTGCGAAAAATTTAATCTTCTTTTTGGGCGATGGAATGTCAGTGCCAACGTTAACTGCTGCCCGAATCGCGTTGGGTGGTGAAGAGAAACAGCTATCGTTTGAGAAATATCCTTATGTAGGACTTTCAAAGGTAAGATTTATACTGAAACTGATTTCCATCAAAACAGCTCAGAATTTTAGTGAATATTAATCGTATTTCGACCGAGGCTTAAAGTGGACTTTTTGTTTGAGGAAATTAGAGCGATGTTAGCATTAAATAAAGTGTCCAGTGAATTTTTCAATGTACAGAACCCGCATTGATCATGTACCACAATACACATTAAATGCCTAAAACGGGCTCAATCGATATGTTCAGCGACGGGTATCGATTTATATGAAGATACATGATTTATCCGCGAGGGATCCTCGAGTCTAGTCCTTCTGATTAATTTATTAATTAGTACAGCATGATCTTGGCGTAAAAAGTTAAATTGTCGTTCTGCATTTACATAGTTATTATTTCTAACACTTTCTACAATTCATCAACACTATCTTCACAATAGTCAAAGAACGTTAAATATATGGTGTAATCCCCGGATTCTTCGAACCTCCATCGAATATCATGAAAATTGGTGAGTACTCAGAGCATGCCTCAAACGTCGATAATGCTGCATTTTGGTTCTAATTTGGGGATAAAAGTCAGCATTTCTCGGGATTGGGAATTTTTAATGTCAAAAATAACAACAGGAATTACAAGGACAAGTTCCTTAAAAAATTTTACTCCATATAGTTTTTTGATAAGTCAAAAGCTTTGAGTTCTAAAAAGTTGAAAATCTTGATTTTTTTAAAAATTATCACACACACTCTAAAACAATGCATTTCTCGAAAAATATTGTCAAAGTCAATATTGGAGCTAGTAAAAAACAACTTCTGGAATGAACATTTTAAGTGGAAACCAGAGGGACTTATACGTAGGCAAAGAAGTTCTTTTGTGTCTCAACTCGAATCGTAGTATGCGAGGCTGATTTGGGGATATCCGTTACATTCTTTATCATTTACATTTTTGAAAGTTAAAGGATTGTAGCTCATGAATTTTGAAATTGAAATGTAGCTCATGCTACATTATCCTGCCAACAAAATACACATTTCTATGTTTTTAATCCAACAAAAATTATAAAAAAAAACACAAAAATTTGATTGGAGCATTATTTTGCATATATTGCGCGAATAAAAGAGAAATGCGAAAAATTTAATATTTTTCAATTGGTACGTTTTCAAAAATAACAATATGAAATCTTTGAGTTCACAATCTATAATAAACAAAGTAAATCGTTTAGGGGTTTTTCTTATTTCAGTTTTCCAGGAAATTGCGCTGGTCTTATTTCTCACTTTCTCACGCACACTTAAATTTTGCGAGTCACATCTTATTGTCAACATAGCTGACTTTGTTTTAATACTACTGACTCTACTTTAAACTAAGAATGGTCCTTTCTGATACGTTGGTACTATTTAAGTGCTTTGTGATGCTTCCTGTAAATTTTTCCAAATGACGTATCGGCTTCTTGCTATTTAACCTAACATATTCAATCAGTATTGTATATTTACAATAATGGAGTATTCACCAAAAAAAGGTCCAAACTACGAATAAGTCACTTCGGATTTCACTTATAATGTTGCTTTAAACGATGTCCTTATTTCTTAATTAGCATCAAGTATGGTAAATACAATATTTTTCGAAAAATGAACAGTTTTGGAGTTCTATGTGAACGATGGTTCCCAAAGTTACATTTTTTCACAAAAAAAAACAACAATTCCAAACATTAAACATATGAAAAAACTTGAGGCGGTTAGGATTTGTCCTTCTTTTTATTTCCTGAGTCCTTTTTGACGAGAAACAATCCCAGCGAGAAAGGATAGCAGGAACCCTAAGGTAAAAGCACAAGATGACACTGTTTTACCATTGATTTTTGAAGCATCTAATTTACTAATTACTCCAACTACTCAAAAATTTGTATCCAAATGGATGAAGGGTTTAAAGAATTCGGGGCCGAAATCCTCCATAGTCTGGGCTCTAATTATTTTAACGTTTTTGATTACTTTATTCGGTCTGATCCTACTACCTAATACATTTAAATAACACAATTAACCGAAATGTATTAGAAAACTTAACAAAAAACCATCCAACATAGAGATTAATGGTTAAGTTCCCAAGAAAAAAATACACGACGAGCTCATTATAGAATTGATCCAAACCTTATTTAGCGAACATAAACAATTGAATCTCTGCATGTATGCCCATATTTACGCTTTAAAAAAATATTACAAAACTAACTAAACCAAGAAACGATATTCAAATACTAAAACTTGTCTCTTTACCAGCGTTTTAGTTTATGTTTTTTCTATCTAAAATTTGAAAGTGCTTTGATTTTGAAGTAAGGATTTCAATCGAAATGGTTTTCCGTTCTTTTCTGAGCTAGTCAGTTTCAAATGTACAATTTTGGTTTTATTGGTACTTGTTAGAGCATTCCCAGATCTGATCTTCGTTAATTCCGGGTCTTGTACATTTTAAGCCGTCCGAGTATCTTGCATATTATATCACACACAAGCTCAATGTTACTTTCTCCTTGTATTTCTTTTCTAGGACCATTTAACTTTCCATCTCCGTCCTTTTCCTATCGATAATGTGATTAAACTGGCTGTTCTTATGTTTCATTGCTATTATTGCAGTTTTTTAGAGGTTGCAGGAAGTCCTTCATTTGGTTAAGGGAAGTTAACTACATTATATTCGTTGTTTTTATTACTGGGATCGACGAATATAGACTTTTTTGATTTAACAAATCCTTGAAGGGAAGAATGATATTTTCAAGTTCTAAGACCGTGAAATGTCCTTCCAAAATGTTTGCTATCCTTTCGCCTTCTGGAGACTCATGTTTTGACTAAATATTTTGAGTCCGGAGCAGAATTCCAGCGCAGCACTGTCCATATAAATATATCGAACCTGAGTTGCGCATGCTCAACTGTACGTCCTCGGTCTAACACCGCAACAAAAAGCCGGAAAAGAGTGATACACCCAGAGACTCAATCCATACCTGTCATACCCATTGACATACTATATTCTTACTGAATATGTCAAAGTATAAAAAATATGATATGATACAAAATATTTTTTTCTTTTATCCTCTAGTTGAATTATGAATTATCCACTTGAATTTTATTTTCTAGTTGAAAATACATAACACTGTTTTCGCAACTAGAACTTATTTAAGTTGAGATGCCTATGTTTGCTTAGTAAGTTTCTCAAAACTACTCCAATAAAGTTCGTTCAGCAGTAAAGTAGGTTCAGCAAATCCTACTTTTGCACTGTTCCTTGTGTAAGGAGTAAACTTGTGATATACTGATACTGCAACGGATTCCTTTTACATCAGACACTATGATCCTTCAGAAGCTATCATTGTCTAAAAAAAAGAAGCCACAACTTTTGGAAATCCAAAATATCTTCTTTTTGACAAAGAAAAATCATATATTTCGCTCGTTTTGGTAGTTATATAGATCTTAGATGTCAAATATGCTTTTGTTTAACGACTGTGTAGCTTTTTAAATTTCTCTTTAACTGAACCGAAAGTCATGTCTTGTATTAAATAAAAAATCCTCTGATTGTTAGCGTGTACACTTCTACCACTGTCTGATACAGATATAAGGAACCTTATCATAACATCTTTCTTGTTCTGCCTGCAAATTACTAGACTGGATTGAAATTTAGCTTTCTCAGTATCTTCTGTACTCACTCTATGCCTAGAGTGTATGGTTTACACAAGAACTTCTTCTGCTGAAGTCAAAACAGGACCATATTTGTGTCCACTGTTAATGTCTCTGCTTTTTTGTAGGATTTAAGTTTAGTCATTTTCAATTAATGTATCAAAGCATTTAGGTTTGCTTCAGAAAAAACAATGCTTTCAACAAAAGAGATCATTGTTAAAAACTTTGGAATAACAAAGACCCAAAAATATTTCCTTTTACAAGTCAACGCAATCAAGACCTTATTTCAAAGAGTAGAGATCAGAGTGATGTAATTAAAAATTGACCACTTTACTCTTGAAAAAATCTCTTGACAATTGACAAACTGAAATTTCTAAGTTGAAGTAGTTTTAAATGTAGAAAAATAAATTGTGAAAATAATAAATTGTAAAAGAATGAAATATCTGATATCTAATCTACTTACATGCATGGCAGTCCCTTTTCCTGGGAAATGACAAAATACCATCTACACAAGAGAGTGGATGTATCACAAGAGGTCCCTTATAAATAAGCGATCCATTTGTGGGCCAATCTTCCTAGATTCAAAACTCATATTAAAACCAAATCAAATGAAAGTTCTTGGCAAAAAATGTGAATCGTCGCATTTTCCCTAAAACACGATATCTCTACAAAAAAAACAAGCTCCGGTGGAGAATGAGTTAAGCCTCTGTTAGTAAAAGTTTAGGACAAAAACTCTTATGGACAGTTTGTAAAACAGTCCTCGCGCTAGGATATGGCAAAAGCTCGAGGCTCTGTCACAACGACAATTTGTATATAGGATGACCTATCATCATATCTGCTACTTACTTGAAGGGTCCTATATATTGCAATGGGGTAGAAATTCCTGAAGAAATTTCCAGATGCATTTTCAAAGGTGGGTACTTGCGAAAAGTTAAAAGTAGTCTGGTGCCTTCCATGCTGTAACGCACTCGTAGCCCCGAGGGAGATTAGAGACGACTTCCTACGGAATGGACTCCATTGGGAAAGAATGACGATATTAATATTACTTGATGTTATGTAATTATTTACCGTTGTTGCGTTTTATAAAAAAATTTTAGAAGTAGTAAACTTGACAGAATTATAGTTTTTTTTGCATAAGATGGTAAAGTGCAGGAAAAACACTAGTAGAAGACCGTGTGGCTGCCCTCCAAACAACCTCCCTGTCACTCCAGCCTTGAACTGTTTGCCACCTCAAATCAAGCCATTTCTTCGGAAATTTACAGCTTGGGAGGGAGGAGTTCCGTTCCAAACCCGAGGGAACATGGTGAGTAGGGACTAGTGTACAAGCCATCCTTCTTCCTTCTATGTCAACCAATGGTCTAAGAATACAGGATCACGATACTCCCGAGCGTATCATAATACATAGTACCCTTCATCAAATGATAATATCATCCGTATCCTCGTTAAAACCGCTGCGTCGCGGTCGCGGAAGTCGGCCCTTCCACCTATCCCGAGTCTTTTGTTCGTAGTTTTGTGCCTTACTTGCATGCCCATTTCCGAAAAAAAGATTTTCCTATGCTCTTTCCCTCGGAAAGATAGCGGAAAAGCCAAACATAAGCTTCAGCCGCAACTTCCTTCCCACTATTTAAACATTTTCGTTTGTTGAGATGCTAGAAATTTGGTGATTTAAAAAGGAAGTAGCAGGATCACTATTTGCACTAATCCTGATATATTTACAGGGTATATATTCGGGGGCACATACCCTATCAAAGTATTGAAAAACTTAATTTTGCCTACTTATACCTACTTATTATAAAGTTAATGGCTCAAACAAATGGAAGCATTTATTATTTAAATTTAATTGGTTTTCTCTGGGTTAAGTATAACAACAGTTTGAAAACATGAAAGATAACAAGTAAATGCTTTTTGCCACCGGCCATTTCATTTCATCATGAGTTTTCGCATAATTTCAGCTCTTAAAACGTTTTTTTGTGTATCTCTGCAGTATTTTCGCGAGCGATTAGAATTATGATTTTTATAACTTTCGCCCCAATTTTGTTCAACCGTAACACAAATACGATTTGGTACAGATTCGTTTTGTCTAGGTAACCTGTAGATACTTTAGAGTACGTGAAATTTCTCGAGCTGAATTACTAAAATAAACTATTGAAAGTTAAGAAATACATTCATAAATTCTTAAAATTCTGTAAAATTTCTTCACTATGTATTTTACTTAATTGTGAAAACGTGAGCGTTATTATTTCGTTTTAAATAAAGGTTGCATTTTTGCTTTTAAAATTCATAGAATGATATTTCCTGTCCAAGCATAGTACAATTGTTGCTATTATTAAGTGTGCTACTATCATTTTTTGCTGCTAATATAAGTTTTCAAAAGCAATAAACTCAAAGCAAAAGTAGGCAACATAATTCAAACGCGCATTCTTTGGGTGTTGTGAAGTACAGGGTGTCTGGGATGTACATTTTGGAACGAGAATATTTCAGAAACGTCGCAGGAAAAGAGAGGACTTATTCGGATGGCCGAAAGCACGGATTTTTCGGCCACGGTATTGCAGTCATAATGAGAGTATAGCACGCTCGCTAACGAGGTGATTTTCCAAGACGAGTTTTCTCGGGAAGATCTAGTCGTTTGATGGGGAAAATAGCTGCATCGTCGGGACTTTTTAAGGCCAATCATTTACGCGATTTTGAAGAAAGGTTTAAAATTCCGTCCTCTTAAAGTCTGAATGTTCAAACGTTTCAAGAAAATTACTTTGTTCTACGAAATGAAAACAATTTTTTGAAATGACACTGGGCATGTGCGAAGAGTGAATTCCATTTTTGGAAGAGTGAATTCCATTTTTTTGACGAATTCCATTTTTATTTGCCAAGACCCCGCAACCTGTGTCTAAGCCAACGGGAACCTTGGCACATTCCCAGGGAGCTATTTGATAAGCTTTATTCACGAAACGGATTGTCAAGCCTTATGTTGGAGGATTCTCCGGATCACGATAACAAACGTCAAACGTACTTACTTTGGGGGTTTGATCTCAGATATCTTTATGCAAATCAGCGAGCTCATACCTCGTTTTCGTGACAACATTTGTTTCAAGAAGAAAAGGCAGCCCCGCGCACAACCAGAACTTCAATGATTCTGCGTCGGAGAAGCATTTCGTCGAAAACCCACGTTGGGAACATCCTGTGGTCACAATGGTCGTCTAATAGAACTTCAATAATTTCATTAATTTATCCTATATTTATACAAATATGGGACTATCTCAAACAAAGGGCCCAAAGCAAAATCCGTCCTCTAATATTGACTTGAAAGACAGCTTTCGGCATGAAACCAACAGCAATCAACCTACCTTACTGGGTGATGCCCCGAGGCTCCAAGCAACTCATAACGAGATATTTAGGCAAATAAATTTTAAAAGTGCCTCAATATATCTAAGTAAAAAAATATATTATACAAAAAACAACAGATAAGATACTCCGGCTATGGATATTCTGGTAATTTTGAAAAATCTTCCCCCATACACCGTATATTATATCCTTTTTTTCACTTGCAAGTGCGTTGTGTTTGCCAAAAAAAAGATGTTAGTAAAAATAAATTACTAAATAAACTATAATTTATGATTAATATTTTGAGTATTTTTGACATATTCGCCAATTTCAACTAATTCTTATGATCTTATCCAATTTCAACCAATTTTATGCATTTCCACTTGTCCTAGCATCACGCACCTTCACAAGATTTCTGCTTTTACTAGATTTGCAATTGCACAACTCTTTCAGGAAATCTTGAATTATATAGCAAACACTTGAATAACACTTTAATGAAGAAGTAACATATAACGAATACGATAATGTAAATATACATTAGCACTAAAAACCAATGAGACTGCCGTAAAAAATATGCACAAGGATGAGGGCTTCGGAACTCCAAAAACACAAGAAACATCAAAAAAACAATTATTTTATTAGTTTGATTGGATACATTCGACTCAATACCAACTTCAGATTCGCATCCTTGATTGTGATTGTCCTCTGACTTTTCTTTGCTTTTGACTTTACACTAACCAACCGAATTGCTTAGGGATGCAAGTTTTAATTTGGGAATCTTCTGCTTCCTGTTTGAGTTTATTTGAGTTCCCTAGTTCAGTTTGGTAAATTTGCTTCAAATTTGATTTTACAATGATAGTTTCAACCTTGACTTCCAAAGCTAATGGTGAATATGAACAAAAATTGGCAAAATTTGCTCATTTGCTAATGATACCTTTGCTGATCCTGCTCCTTTTTGCTGCTCGTATAGTACTTTTTCTACGAATCCGAAGAAGGAACATTCCTCAAGGTGGAAGAGTGTTTACTAAGATTTCGGGGATGTATTAAAGTACTAAAAATATGATTTTCTGGACTGAGCCAAAACATTTCCATGGTGATCATAGCCAAACAAAAAAAATATTTAAGATCATCCAATCAAACTGTTACCATCCTTTGGTTACCATCCTTTGGTTTCAAATTCAGTGTCTTTCCCTTGCCTCTCATGTAATAACCACTAACATATGCTTAATATATATAAAACTTAGAGATCCTTGACATACATTTATGATATCGGTAGTTCGAAAAAATTGACGTTTAACTGCTCTTACGAGTTCAGATAAGTTCTACTAGCAGTAGCCTACGAACTATCACCAAATAATCTAGAGACCTTTCACTTTCAGACGTTGCCTTGTTTTTGGGTAACGCAAGGCAATATTAACTGTAACTTAGATTTTCGAGTCAAAAAGGAAAGTAAGGAAATATGTTAAGTACCATCAATTCTTAAGGTCATTTAACCTCCGACCAATTCTGCACCCTTATGTGTAAGAACTTTTCAAATCTAAGGTGCACAATCATTCAACTTATCATTTTCGTTAGACCTGAACATCTCTCTCTTTATCTCTCTTATCTTGCCAAAGACAATGTTTTAACTTGGTATGTACCCTCTCGACCCTCAGCATATTCACATTGTGGATTGTGTCGCTTTTCATGATTACCACCTAGGCTCGATTCTGTACGACTTGTCCAGCTCCTTTTCTGGGGTATCGTCGTTTCAAATCTAAGTTTCGTTTGTTCGATAGCTTGTCTGCCAGTGACTTGTATCGTTCACATGGTTAACCAAGCCGAGCCCATTCAGCAGATCAAACCTCAGTATCTGTATTACAAACTGAGTTTTTATTTGCCTCAGCCAAGGACGCGACCTCATATGATATAAATGTTACCTCTTTTTTAGGGCAAACCTCACTTTTTTTCATTTTATTTAGTTTATTCTTTTTTGAAATTCAGGAATAGTTTTCCATGCTTTAAAACGATTCCCTTTCCCACGGTTCCGAAAGTGTTTTAGACTTACAATGCCATCATTTAAGCATGCGTTATTTATAGCCCATTCACGACTTGCATACATCCACCACTACATTACTATGAAATTCCTTTGTTTTGAAGTCGGAGGACTATGGAAGCCGGGTCCCATTAGCACTGATACGCTACCTAACTCTGAAACGCTTCTCGCGTTTTTCCAATCGTTTTTAACGTCCATAACAGGTAATGTGCAGGCAATAAATCGAGGCTCACCTCCACCTTGTTTATCAGCTTGAGCTATGCTACCTTGCAAGGCTTCAGGAACAACTCTTCACAAATATTAAAGAAAATTTTTGCCTATTTTTGCGAGTGAGAAAGTCGAAGTAGACGACAACATTGGACGAAGAAACAGTGTCTGCCGAGGACTGAACAAGTCTCGGGATCCAAAAATGTTGTAAAAAATTAATTATTCTCTCAAAAAAGGTTTAAACTGATAAAAACTCAAAATGATTCCATCTTTGCCAGAAGCTCAACTACTGAAAGAAGTTATTGTCGTGGGGTCGAAAATGAGAAAATTGATGAAAGATACAGCTTTTGATTATAAATTGAGTGGAATTGAATCAGAAGCGTACAAATCTTTCAAGGAAGAAGTTAGACATTATCTGAAAAATTATATAAAACCAAATTTTGAGGAAATTGAGAAGAAAATTACAGAAAATTTCGCAAAATGCGATGATAATTGAGTATCAAACTTAATTTTCTTAATTCGTATCTGCATTTCTTTCCTCTTAACTACGGAACTGTAAGTAAAGAGCAAAACGAATGATTTCAGCAGGATTTAAAACAGATAGAACGTTGCTATCAGCCAATGTGCAATAAACTAATAGCAGACTATTGTTGGCCGACAAGGCAAGGTGATCCAAGCCGAAATTTCAAGTGAAACCTCACTCGTTTGCTTATCTTTCGCTACTAAATTGTCTAATGCTGCTCCAAACTCTCGAGCTAATCAGTATTCTAACAGATTTGAACTTTTTCTGATCCTTTTAGAAATAAGGTTACTTTATCACCTGGAGTGTATCATATGTATTCATGCTGACCACATTTTGTTTGATGTAGTTTGTATAATGAACTTAAATCTAATCAGAAATACTTCAAATTATCATTTTCTATAGGCCCAAATTTAAATTTAGACTTTTTTGTAACAGTTTTACAAATTTATTTCAACGAATTATTTTCAATCTCAATGTCAAAAATCGAAAAGTCTCAACTATCAGCATGCCCTTGAATATTTTTCAAACGTTTTTGAAATCTTCGAGAGACAATTTAGTGGGTTAGTAATTATTTGCTTTTGTTCAATGTCAACCCTGGGGATAAACATCTCTAACGCTAAACATCAAAGTGAATAATTTAGGAGATAAATAATTATTAAAATGACACGCAAATTCGCTTACTACAAAGAGTATTAAACTATTGCAGTTCGTTTGTTCGTTCCCGCGGACCATATAGAAGGTCCGTGGCAGGTCTTATTCGAGTCCATGCAACCATCTTCAGCTTGTTCTCGTGCAGAACATCAAAAATAAGAGAACTAGCCCCAGCGGACACAATTAACACCATACAATCTAACTATTAGTTAAATCAAAGTTAGATAAGCTAACTTTAAGGCATATTTAAAAAGACCTGTGCAATGTGTTGAGATAGGACTTTTCTCCGATTAGAATGACCTGTAATATGCGCTTCGAATTCAGTCATATGCGCATCGACGCTTCAAAATATAGAATATAATATGATTTTTGAGAACTCATTCCCAAAAATCACAGCAGACAAATAATGAAATAATTATAAAAACTTATTCAAGAGTATCCCAATCATTTTTTTCAAATATTCTTCATGGTTTTTGACGCAAACCTCGTGCCACATAAACTGTTGATAAATGTGACATTCAAAAATGTTCCTGT
Organism: Stratiomys singularior; assembly: GCA_954870665.1. Lineage (NCBI taxonomy): Eukaryota > Metazoa > Arthropoda > Insecta > Diptera > Stratiomyidae > Stratiomys > Stratiomys singularior. Next base: position 54,253,195 of record OX940877.1, read on the forward strand.
CAAGGAACATTTCATTGTGAAGGAGTAGGGAAGTGCACATTTTGTAATAGAGCATTATTTGCATCAACCGTCCTGAAGCATTGAAACCGGAATGCATTACGTTTACCAATCCTCAGAAGTGTTTCTTCGCCTACCAGTTTATTCTTACATGACCTACTCCAATTATTACATAACTTACAACATAATTTTCTACGTGCATTTTTCAAATTCAAATTCGCAACTGGTTTTATGCTGGAAATACAACAAAAACATTTGAATTTGTGATATTTACCCGTCGTCAAAAAAGATGTTCACGTATGCTTTGCATAATTTCCGCGAAATATGTAAATTTTCTTGAGGTCATCATTGCAAGCAAATTATATATGCAAGCGTATCTTTTTGAATTAATTGAGAAGCTCCAATGTTCAAACCGGAAAACGAGGCCCACAGCTTTTCAATCAAATCGAAACTATTTCAAATTGATATCGTAGCCTTATAAAACAGTCGATATTAAAATGTTAAGGTTGGTAGTAAATTTAACATTGTGATAACTTACGTCAGGTGTATCTTGGTAAAAAGATGTTTGTGTATGACAAACCACATAATTTGTATTAAAGCCGAAGAATTTTTGGAAACGGTTTATCCATGATTATTTTTAACTAAATCTTTCATCATTATTATGCTTCAATGACTTCTAAATTGTCGGCGGAAAGGAAGTGTATTTGTCTTGAGCTTTAAGGATCACACCATGTCGATTGGTAAACGCTTATATTTTTAAACCTCTAAGACCTCTTCAACCTTCTATGCACTGAGTGTGACAGAATAGGTTATAGTTAGCTGTAATATACACATTTCAAAACAATTACTGGATTCCTTTTCGATTATAATATTTTTATAAACAGCATTATCTTCGTGTGTCGCGCCAGACGCAGCAAAGCACTACGATGAAGCATCGATGGTATTGAAACGACCATATCTGACGGAATAATCTTATAAACACCTTCCTTGAGGCAGCCCTACAAAACAAATCCATCAGAGTTGAATCAAATTGGCTAATAATCAGTTTCTGTGGAAAAGTTTCCCGAACCAAAATCATTCAAGCCCCTATCCTCCATCCACTTGAAACCTCCTTTGTGAGAATACCATGGAATGAGAATTTCAGAATTTGGCAAAAGGAAATCCGGGATAAGACTGCCATAATTAGTGCTGACATTTCTGAATGCGCTCTGGCAGGTCTTTAAAAATGCTGAATAGTCGATTCCCTAAATAATGCGTATCAAACAGCTCCCAGGGGCTGTGTAAAGGTTTTTGACGATTATGTCATGGGTTAGGTTTTCTTGGATCCCAGTAACGCAATTTTGTTTCTTTGTGTGGCCGGTTAAACCAAAATGAGCTTCTTCACTCCAAAATACTTTCAGGTAAGGCTTCATTAAAAAACCTTTTTGTATCAATTCATGAACTCTTCTCAATCAATTCTTCAACGATTGGGATTTAAAAAGGGTCAAACTTTAAATGTTAGTTGAAAATTTCTCATGCACGATTGCTAGGGAAAGTCCCAACGAAGCTGTCCATTCAATGTTCAATATTTTCGGAAGTCTTTCAGGATCCTCTTAGTACCTCAACCTCCCCTAAATAAAGTTATATTTTTAATTTTAATAAATTATCTTAATAAATTTACCTTCTTTAAAAATTTATCTGCATTAAGAGGCGTATGGAAAGAGTAGATGCAATGATATTGGTGTCACTATTAAAGGTGGGAGGTTTCTGGGTTGAAATTGAAGATTATACTGAGATAACTGAAACATTTAATTCGCAGATATTAAGAAGGTTCATTTGATTTTACTCAATTTTGTGTTTAAATAAAAGTTATGCCTTGACTTTGGGAAAAAATCCATTAGCACTCCCGATCTTTTCAGGCAAAGGCAAAATTTGCGTCGAGAATGGTGCGCTTCAACCCTTTAAAAGTTTACTGTGCTGCGCTTCTAGTGCGCCTAAAGCATTTTATGCAGACCGATCTTTCTTTAAGTATCCTACTTTTGTTTCAGCCGAACCAATTTATCTTTTATAACGAAGCAACTACTTAGATGGTTTCACCTCGTGCGCAAAATTTTTTCGCAATGTACTAGCAATTGCACTGGTGGCGACTCCGCAAAATTGCTGAATCTGCACTAATCTTTCGCTTTCAGCCACTTTTCTTGAAATTTCTCCCGAATTTGTAGTTCCCCGTGTAGATCCCAGTAGAGTTTTTTAACATTATCTTGTCCATTTTGATGCATGTTTCACGATTTATCTCAACATTTGAAGCCCTGGAAATCTCCTACCGACTTTATTGCAGTCTCTGTACTCAATTTCCTCTAGGGAGGAAATCAACCGAAATTCATTTCGGTTGTACTAAATGGTGCTAAGCCAATGAATACTGTCGAAAATTCTTTTCTTGTCAGTTGATTCAGCTACTCAGTGTCCTCGGCACCTGTGTGTTTTGACCCGGTATAAGGCAACCCTAATGCCCACACTCATTTTTTTGAGTGTATCACTGTTACTTAGAACAATTATCAGTATAATCACTAATAATTCAAGCGCTCTTAAGGCTCTTTCGCTATCCAATTAGAACTATTGTCTTATTTTTAACTTTTTCGCCTATTGTGGATTGCTAGGTAACAGCAATTGCATAAACCTTAGCTAGAAAGATGCTTAGCATACTTTCTATCTGTTTGGCGAATGGGGTGCTGGACCCAAATACTCATTTTCCTGTCCCCCCCACATCTTGGAACATCAGTGTGTGTCATCCTTTTATGGTCTTATTGTCTTCAATCTTATGAGTTTTGACTCACTACTCAGTTTGATCTTGTCACTCAGGACAGTATGCAATTTGTTATTAACGCTGGGTGTTGTGGTCATGTGATCCAGAGCTACACAAACTAATTGGGGTACCTTGGCCCACTGCTCTTAATTGTTGTACTCTTGTTGGAGATCGTTTTCCTTCGATCCTTCTTTCATGGGATGTCTTTGCATTGCAGATATTCCTTATGTTCCTATCACTCTACGAAGTTATGGAATCCTTGAAATGTCCTGAAGATATGCTGTAGAATGTGACCCTGGAGCTCCCGTGGCATTCATGCATGACAAACGATGAGAATGCTTGAGTACAAGCCTCGTCTTGCAGTTTTGGATTTCGTCTGTCCAAGCCACAGCTCCGTATGTGATGATTCGTCTTGATATCATGGTCTACGTCCACCGTTGAATACCCGGTTGGTCCGGCTTACTCAGAGATGTTTGTTTTATATTTGGAACGAATTTTAGCCTCATTTAGATTTGGCACCAGTTTTTGTTCTAATACCCAAAATTCACATTCATTCAATGGAAGTTGTCAAAAGTAGTTTGAATGTGTGTAAAATGTACGTTAAAGTGAATTCAGCTTGAGAACAATTTCCATGACAACAACGCGACTTCTTTGGTGCAAGGTATTCCTTCTTGTTTTCTTCTTTTAAATGGACATAGTAGCCCTTCTTTCTTATGGGATCATCAGAGAAAGCTAGTGCATTCGCGTTGCGCACGCCTAAATTCTTAAAGTTTTCGAAGATAAACGAGTTGTGTACTTATGTTGCAGCTCCTATGTATGCATTCACAACCTCAAAGTCCTTAAAACTACGGAAAGAACAGGTTGAAAGAACAGTACAGAAAGAACTGCGTAGTTACACACCAGCACTAACTCCTCTAAAAACCTCCCGATTTCCCATCTTACAACATGTGGGTAAAGATTCGATGCAAATATAAATCTACTTGTGTGTTTTTTGTCTTTGTCTGAGAGAAGCCAATCGAGAGTGTTATTGCTTTTTGCATTTACGCCATGCCTTTACTTTCTAAAATATTGATCACGTTATTTCAAAAAATTCAGTGAAGAAATAAATCAACAGATTTCCTGTCCAATGTGTCAAATATATTACGTCACGTAATTTCCGTACCAATCAAACCAAGTTCATGCATCATATATGAGCAAATTTATAGATTCTATTAACTGCTGCTCTTTTGTTGCAAATTTGCTCATATATGATACATGAAGTTGGTAGGTTTGGTGAAAAAATTGTAACATGTACAAAATGTCATACGTTGGCCAGGGAGCCTGTTGAAAAAATTTAAACCCCTTACAGGGTCTGATTCTTTAACTGGCTACTCCCACCCTTGTTCTTTTCACAGAATTAAGCATTGCTCTATATCGTCTAAAAAAGAACGCAGAGCAGATGATTTAATCTAACAAGGACAACAATATGAATGTGTTGAGCTCGTGGGTAAACCACATAGCTGTCCTTATTTTGCGAAAAATGAAGTGGACATTTTGAAAGCAGGTTGTATCCTTGTTTCAAATTCAGAGCTACACGAACATCAATCCAACATAATTTCAATCAATATCAAACGCTGATTCACATTTCTCTGGAACTAAATCAATAATGTTGTCCTTAATTAAATTTTCCAGACGTACTGCGCCAACACTCAAGTTGCCGACTCAGCTTGCACGGTCACTGCATATTTGGGAGGTGTTAAGGGCAACTATGCAACAATCGGCGTAACAGCCAGTGTCGAATTAAACGATTGTAAAGCTCAAAATGACACATCAAATCATGTCCAGTCGATAGCACGTTGGGCGCAGAACGTGGGTATGGCGACAGGTGAGTATCAAAGATTTATATTGACATGCCAATGGCAATTTTGTTCTCCTGAGACCGTCAAGGAAGTCAGAAAGTAGCTCCGTTCGGGGTGTAAAGCCTTACAACCCCGACTTGAGCCGAATAAGAGCACGGAATAGATCCTTTAACAATCAATAATTTTCAAAATCCATAATGTCCCCAAACTAAACTAAGCATCCTGTAGCCATGTCCTAGCGAATAGAAAGGTCCTGCCAGCCATGTGGAAATTTATTTCGAGTACACAGTGTAGGGCTCATCAATTCAATTGAATTATTTCACCTGGTTGGCAAGTCAAAGCATTGTCCTGTTGGTCCTCGTAGCACGCCCGATGACAATAATGTGTTTTGTGTTACAGGCTTAATAACAACTACCCAAGTTACTCATGCATCACCAGCAGGTGTCTATGCACACACGGCCAACAGGGAGTGGGAAAGCAACGCTCGTCTTCTGAAGGATGGAGGAGATCCAACTTATTGTACAGATATTGCTAAACAATTGATTCAGAATCCTGTCGGACATAATCTAAAGGTGGTAATGGGCGGTGGCCGACAAGAATTCCTGCCTGATACCGTGTTGGACAGCACCGGACGCAAGGGCAAACGAACGGACAATATGAATTTGATAGATCTATGGAAACAAAACCATGCAGATTATTCGGCAGCCTACATTGAAACTAGGGATCAATTGTTAGAAGTACGTTGTCTTGGCGTAATTTCAAATTGTATTTGTGCATGAGTCTATTTTCACGAATAAGGATAATCAGGAGATGTAACATTCCCATTAAATCCACCAGCAAGCAATTGCTTCTAGGCTAGCCCATTCAGAGCTTTTAAGTAACGCCTCTCCTGATTGTACTGTTCACTATCAAAATTGGAATTCATGACGGCTTGCAGGATACACTTTTAATGCTCTATCTTATTTTTTTTTTTCAATAGCTTCCGGAAGACACTGATTACATTCTGGGCCTTTTCAACTACACACACATGCCGTATCATCTCGATGCCGACAATAAAACTACACCCACCCTCTACGAAATGGTTGACAAAGCGCTGGACCTGTTCCAAAGAACCAACCAAAGGTTCTTCCTGTTCGTGGAAGGCGGTCGTATTGATCATGGACATCATTCTTCGCAAGCAATCAAAGCCATCGATGAGACCATTGAATTCCAAAAAGCCGTCGAGCTAGCCAGGTCACGAACTAGCGAAGAAGATACTCTAATTGTGGTAACGGCCGACCACTCGCACACAATGTCCGTTGCAGGCTATTCCAGCCGAAAGAACAATATTTTCGGGATAAATAATGGCCAATTCGCCGACGACAAGTTACCCTACGCTACGCTGAGTTATGCCAATGGTCCTGGCTACGAACGCAACATGAAACCGAACCAGGGGCGCAGAAAAAATTTGCTCGAGGTGAACATGGCGGATAAGGTAACGTTTCGTCCTGTGTTTTGTTTCGATTGCCATTGTAGCTAGTAATCAAACGCCTGTCAAAGGCAACCAACCATTTCCTTTTTATTTGAATTGAACTTTTATACCGCTTGCATCGTTTCCTTTTGAATGTATTTTTGATCCTGTTAACGCACACATCTCCCTCTCCATCATCCACATGATTTCGCAAACACCAAAATTTTTATTTAATCTAATTCCTCTCTGGTCCTTCAAACGCAGGACTACCGATTCCCGAGTGCTGTCCCTCTAGACTCGGAAACACATGGCGGGGATGATGTCGCTGTTTTTGCGAGCGGACCGTGGGCGCATCTTTTCTCCGGGACTTATGAACAAAATTATATACCCCACGCAATGGCATATGCAGCATGCATCGGCGATGGATTAACAGCGTGCAGACGAATGAAATAAACGGAACTGCAGGAAAAAAGGAATAGGAATAAGGTTTCCATGATGACGCGCTAATGGAGAGTAATGGTGAAAAGTAGATGCCGATATTAACAAAGTTCCGATTAATTTTGATTGAGTTCAATTTAGTGATTTAGGAAAAATTTTATGTTTTGATTATTATTTATTGCAGTCATTGTTTTTGTCACTCGTTTGTAGATGTAGTTATTGTTGAGGAAATTCTACTTTATGTTTTAATAAAGATGTTTTCTATGGATTACGAGCTTTCATTCCGCCCTCTTTATACCAAGTTTCATTTTCACCAACTGATAGTTGGCACTAAAAGAACTTGTACAGACTCCTTAGAAACGAATTCCTGACAGGAGAATAATGAGAATAATTACCGCTCGCTAAAAACAATGGAGGGATGAGTATTTGACAACACTTGAGGAAGTTAAGAAATGGCGGAAAACTAGTTTTTGGAAATGAGCCCAGTGAAAAGAGCTTAATTTGATGATATTAGAGAGTTATACTGCCACGAGGAAAATTTAGAAATAAAAACAGCGTCTAAATTAAATTTAAAGGCTGTTTCGCCTAAAAAGTTGGAAAGGAAAAACGTTCAGTATGCCCATAAGATATTCTACGAACCATCCATCACTTGCTTAATTGAAGCGGAATGTACTCGTGAAACCGCAGGGTTCCCTAAAACCATTAATCAATGGTGGGGTATTGTTAACGTGCAGCCCTTGACTAAAGCTGCTATGAATTGTGGACACAATTTAGTGATCCTGCCGATCCTCGAATATTCTTTCTGAGAAAATCTATTCCATGGCTTTCTACTTGGAACCATCCTGGGAACGTAGAGTGAGCCTTCAGTATAAAAACATACCAAGCCGGTGTTGTTACAACAAAAAATTAATGGGTATTTTATTTTCTTATTTACATACGATGAAGTTTTACTATGTTTTCGCCGGTGAATTTCAGACCGATAGCTTAGAGGCTCATTTTCGATTACAAGGGCTTACCTCCGGTCGTGATTCGTATACTTTAACGAACGTATCCTTTACAGAAGTGGTGTTGGGTATGTGAACAAATTTAGACAGATGACAGATAGACAGATGTTCTTACAGATACTATTTTAGTGTCTGCTTTGGTATTATTCTTACGATTCGTACGCGAAGCCTCACGAACGCATTAGTCGTATATTAATGCTCGATGTTTACGGTGATCATGCTGCATGTGAGACGACTTGCAAAGGTCGTGAAGGGGCACCGGAAAATTTGAAGAATCACAACTACGGGTTTGTTGGATGAAGATTCATGGCGCAGCCTAGAAGAATAGTCGCAGGAGTTAAATGTTCACAGATCTACCGTCGGTAAGCGCTTGCACCCCTTGGGCACGATCCAAAAAGGTGGGACTCGAGTGCCGCATCAGCTGAGAGAGAGAGAGAGAGAAATCGAACAGCGTCTCATGCAAAAAAAAGAACAGGGTTTCATGCATGAAATTGTGACAGGCAACCCCAAGCGACCAAAACATTGAAAAATGCCAGGTGAACCAGAACCATCGACGCCCAAAACAGAATACGAGTATTCACGCTCCCAAGGTCATGTTGTGCATCTGGTGGGACCACAGTGGCCTCATCTATTACGGACTTCTGAATCCATCTGAAACGGCAACTCGTCGTGACTTGGAAGGTGTGACTTGGGAAATTTTGCCCCATCCGCCGTATTCCCCAGACATTGCTCATTTGGATTTCCATTTGTTCCACTCGATGCAATCGGCCCTCACTGGAGGACGATTGACTTCTTATGAAGGCATCAAAAAATAGCTCAATTACTGGATCGAATCGTGGCATGGGGATTTTTCCGCTGAGTAATCTATCTACTACCGGAAAGATGGGAGAAAGTTATAGCTTCAAATGGTGCATACTTTGAGTGCCGTGACTGTTTTCTTTAATATTGAAAAAAACTAAAGACTTTGTCGAAAAAACGGCGGAAACTTATTCCACTACCCAATAGAATCTGAGAAAAAAATTCGTATGCACAATATTTTCGTTCATAAGGATCATGAGTATTCCGCAAAATTTGCAACGACTTCAAACAAAGCTTCAAGCTTCATGATCCTGTTGATGTTGTTCCCTAGGAATGCTAATTTGATTCAGTTTACTAATAAGATGTTTGACAGATAATTATGGTGGCTTATTCGCTGCTGTAGGTGGAAAAAATTATCATGTCTCGTTTGCAACTCCGTTGTTATATAAATCAAATGTTCTTTTGCTGAAAATTGTAACCTGAAATTGAAATAGCCTATTTCAAAATGCGTTTAAAGCCCAAACATATGTCTTAAAATATTTAAATAAATTAAAAAAGTAAAAAGTATAGTGTATCAAAACTAGGGGTGTAACAAACTTGGGAATCACGGATTTCGCTTTATTTCAATATATAGTATAGGGAAGTCCCCCCTCTATATCACTCTCTACATTAGGTTTATTGTCACATGCGCATCCGGATGATGTTTATCATAAAAACATTGAAAACATAACATTTTGTCACATACTGCATATTTGATTTGATAAAGCTTGTATTAAGACAATTGCATAATTCCTTTCAAATGTTCGTTGAGAAACGCAATTCATTAATATTCATAAAAAATTCTTTCTCGTTAATCGATTTGGAGGCGAACCAAGCGTACTGAACAATTGCATTAAATTTTAACAGATTCAATTTATGTAAAACGAGAGAGAGAGAGAATTGTCATGATGTCTTCTCTCGATGTTATTTCCCAGTTTGCAGGTAAAAATTCTGGATCATTTTGAAGTTGTTTAACAAGAATTTTTACTTGTCGAAAGAATTGCACTTCATACGGTGGACAAATAGGCGTGTATTTCGGTGGTATGATATACCTGTACAAGGATCATTTTTGATTCTCCATTTTCGTTTTCGAAACTGTCATAGTATAATACAGCGTTCGTTTTAACACCCCATGAAACAAACATTAGAGGAAGTTATTTTTCTGAACATATGGTAGCATACAAAATTTTAAAAACCTTTTTTCAACATTCCTGACTTCCTACACGTTGCAATGACATTCTCAAATTTTCTTCTCAACTGATCAACTTTCTTTGTCACTAGTCGATCAAATACTCGACTTGGTTCACAAGATGCTTTTTCTTTTTGGGCAGTATAAGAATGAGTTCTAAGGTTAATATGAGGGCGGTTGAATAAACACTCGTGCTAGAAATGAACCAGGGTTTTTTCAAAAAATTGTTATTTATTTTTCAAGATAGCCTCCTTCTAGAAAGATACACTTCTCCCAACGGCCCTGCCGTATTTTTAACCCCTGAAAAAATAAGATTTGCTAAACTCTTCAATATACACCTCTGTCTCGGCGATGGCTTCCTCGTTTGAGCTACATGCGAGCCATTTCTTCATGTTAGGGAACAAGAAAAAGTCACAGGGAGCCAGATCGGGTGAATAAGGGGAATGCGGCAGCAATTCTTAACGCCATTCATGCAGTTTGGCCGCGACAACTCCGGATTTATGCATGTGGTGTGCGTTATCACGGTTAAGCACACCTTCTTTTTCGCCAAATGCGGCCGTGTCTACTTCAATTTTTGTCGAAGCGGTCCAATAACTCACTGAAGCAATGTCCAGGATAACGCCGTTCGGATTCCTTTGTCTTCGCCGTCTTTGGAGCAGATTCATCATGAGAAATCCATTCTATTGATTGTTGCCAAGTCTCTGCTGTGTTATGATGAATCCAGGTATCATAAATGTTGACAAGTCGATGCAAAAACTTCTTCAAATCCCCCTTAAATTACTCCAAGCATTCGCGTCCATCGTGAGCAATCGCGGTACCTATCGGGCCGACAATTCTTTTACCGCCAACTTATCATGGAAAATATTAATTGCCTTTCCGACACATACATATACGGTCTCTACTACATCGCAACTACATCATTTTGTTCATCGATTAGCGAGAATCATGTCGTAGACTTATTGAATGATTTCCATGGTAAACACGTCTACCCGGCGGACTGGTCGCTCCTCGTCAAAAACGAACCAATATCTAGCAGTGGCCATAAGTGGTGAAGTGTCCCCATAAACAGCATCCGACTTTGCTTTTATCTCCTCGTATTTTGCCATCCAAAAACAAAAAAGCGAATCACCAAACGAAACTCCTCTTTTTCCACCTTAGCGAAAATCACGAAACAGCTTTCACTCGAATGGCTGCCAAATCCAAACTGACCTATCAATCAATTTTATCGTCGTTTTATAGATGGCAGCACACGATAGTAACACCAACTTCCGTGAGAAATGCCCCCTGTCGTCAAACACGGGTACTTATCGAACCGCCCTCTTATATTGTTTTTCACCGAATTGGTTTAGTCTCCTTTTCTGATAATGATCTAATATACATATGTGCATTGATTTTGACATCCTGTCCTTCCATTTTGATAATACGCACAAATCATACAGGCAAACAGCACTGAATGGTTTTCAAATGTTAAGGCCGAAATACAATACTGCGTGACGGCGATACGTGAGCGCGATGCGATTCTCCCTCGTCGTCGCGCAACGCATTCAATTTACAATGCACGAGTTACAATTGATGAACCATCAAACAATGACTCATTCATAACAACTAGATTCACTTCTTAACTAATTTTATGCTGACTCGACAAATTTGCCTTTTCATTAAAGTTACAATTGACGAGGCATCATTATATAACAAAGAGTCATTTTTGCGTCATCAACTATTTGATTATTCATCATTTCTTATCTTATATAAACATCCGATCATTCGATCGCCTCAGCATAAATCGAATTAGCTTAGCATATACATATCATATATCCAAAAGTGCAACCTTGCACTTTTAACAATATAAAAGACCCAGTTCTCGGATCAAACAAGTTAGTTGAGTTGTTGAGTTAGTTGAGTTGTTATACAGTTATTATAGAGTTGTTATAAGTAATTGTTCACTTATTATAATTTAAACCGATTGTTAAAATTCGAAGTTTAATAAATTTATAATTATAAAAAAAAAAAATAAAGTTTGTTTTTTTTATCTTAACGATAAACTAATAACGTAACTCACGCGATGCGGGGAACATTAATTTTCATATGACAAATGTCAAATAGATGACGTTTAAAATAAAATTGTTTTTGATTTCTGAAATTTTTGAATTTGGAATGTCCCTTCGTTTAGCAAATAAAAGCCTTAACTATGATGCACGAAATTTTTATTCATAATAACCAATGTACTTGAAATGTAATTAAGGAAATCCCTCGCAACGAGGTGCGTGACGTTTGTCAAATGCAATATGGCGCTAAAATGAAATTTGAAATTCAAACGCCATAATTACTTTTTAAGTACATTGGTTATTATGAATGAATTTTGAATGAAAATTTCGTGCATCCTAGTTAAGGCTTTCATTTGCTAAACGAAGGAACATTCCAAATTCAAAACTTTTAAAAACAATTTTCAACAATTTTCAGCAAGTGCGTCAGGATGTGGTTACTCAAATCGCATTTGCGTACCTCTGGCAGAATCAGAATTCCTACGGAAGTTTGCAAATAGAGCGCGCTTGCAACAAAGGGATCTTATAAATTGAACGACGTGAATGAGTGGAAAGCTCGAGATGACTAGTTTCCTCGGCATAAATGTATTATGCATTCATAATTCAAGAAAATGTTCACAGGTATCATTTCACTTTCATGCTTATGCCCTACCTTCAACCTGTTTTGCTAGCAAATTCCATTACACCAGGAAAATTTGAGTCAAAATTTAGTCCCATCTTAGGACTGGTAAAATGAGCGAAAATTCTCAGCTTGGACAAAAAATTATAAAAGGGACTCCATAGCTACGGTTTATTCAAGTGTTACACATATACCTTTTTCTATACTCAAATCTTCATGGTAGGTTTCTCATGTTGTTAAAATTTGTAATTTTTCTTGGCAACAATGAATCTTATTATGAAATGCTCTTGCTCTTTCTTCGTTGTTAGCATATTGATTTTGTTTGTAAGTTTCATATTCAACTTCATATAGAATGCCGTTTACTCAATCGACCAATTCTTCCAAAGTCTAAAAGCTATTTTTTTAAGCATAAACACTTTGTACATTATCGGGAATCTTTGGTGAATTGGTCATGATCCCTGTTACTCTGTGAAGGTTTTAACACCTGAGGTATTTCAGATTGTCTGAACCAAGAGACTCACTTGATTTGGTTTCTAACGCGGCCATTTTGCCACTCCGCGAGATTCATCAATGCTCTCCACCCAATACAAGAGGTTGAAATTTCCATTTGTCATTTTGTTTAATTTATCATTTTTTCCACAAGTTGAAAAGTTAAGAGTCCGCAAATAGTCACGCCTCATCAAAAGTATTCAAAACTTAATTGATATGTGACCACTTGTCAGGTACTGTCTTCATATGCAACATGTGAAATCTCATTCACATAATGTACGTCATTTTACGTCATGTACGGAAACATGAAAATAGCACACTTACTGTGAAGGAGGCTCCAATTAATTATGGCAACAGCTCCATCAACCTCTAAAAATAAAAATATGGTATCTACTCTCAGAAATCTATACTTCGAAAGCAAGAAAACCATAAAGTTCCGGTGATAGCAACAAAAACAATTTGAAAGAAACTTAAGCTCTTGTAACTTTCTTTTTAACATAGTTTAATTTCAATTCGATTTGCCAAAAATGTTGAAATGTTCAATTCGATTTGCCAAATGAGCAAACTTACGCACTCGTGTGTCTTGGCTGAAATATAATTTACGAAAAAGGTATTATTTACTTGTAAATTATTAGTGAGAATAGAAAACAACAAATTACAAGCTTATTCAATCAGTAAACGAACCAAGAGAAAGTAGAAAAACAGAACTAAAGATCAATAATAGTAACCACAACATATATCAATCAATAAACAGCGCCCAGAACGCTGGTGGCGCCAATCCATGCATCCCGGCAACGGCCAGTACCCGACGAGAATCAGCTGGGACACATATACGAAGCCAACTGGCACTCTTCCTTTCATACTAAAAAAAACTACAATACCAAAAGTTCTCGCCTCACCCGATATGAAAGAATTGTTCGAACACATCTTTCCAAAGCTAAGGACTAACCTTGTCTACCGAGAAGTAAAGGATGCTTTCAGAAGCATCGAACTTTAAACTGGCAACACTATTTAGTGCTTCGTATGGTATAGCAGTTGTCCTGCGTTGTACAGTTATTTCCTTTGCCAATTCATCAACAGTAAGTTGATGCCTGAGAAATGTCTGCGAATTCTGGAGATTCATTTCTAAAAAAAACATTTCTATTCGAGAAACTTACCGCATAACCCGTCAATTTATTATCATTTATTCGGTTAATGGTGAATCGTTTCCGCACCACCTTTACTCTCATTGATTATACACATCCATCCAGGCGTCTACAGTGCGTAATGAACAAATCAATGCATCTGCATCATACATTGTACAGTCTATGGTATTGTACAGTGTATGGTATATGGTATTGTACGTTCTGGAATTAACTCGGCGTATGACAGGTGACCTCTGATTTCAACTGCATTCGGAAGGAAGCATTTGATGAGACCATATTTTCTCGTTTTGGACCTGTGAACTGGTTTGCAAAATATGGTTTAACACCGCTGGACTTCTATTTGTGGGAATACGTCAAATAACTTGTCTACGTCGACAAAAATGACATTTTAGAAGACAACATTCGCCGCGTTATTTGCGAGATACTACTACAAATATTGGTTCAAATAATTTAAAATTGGATCTCCCGTATGGCCTTACTCCTCGGCCGTCGCAACGGTCCCAGCGCTCATTTGCCTAAAATCTCATTGAAATAAAAATAGCAAAGAATTATCATTGTAAAGAAGCCAATAGCGTGGCAATCAAAATAATTTTTTTGTATTTTATTTCATTTAAAAGATCTATAGTGCATAAGATCTATAGCTTAAAAAACGCTAAATAAAGGCAGACACTCTTAATAAAAAGTTTTGCGGATACCTGTGTTATAGCTATGAAATAATCTATGAAGACGTAAGTCCATTCGAAGGACGTGTCAAAGGTAACAACCATCATTTTGCAATGTAAGCTTGGTAGGTTCTCGATAAAAGTTCAAGTAAAAGTTGAATAGACATACCAACTCCCTGAAGGAATAATCAATATATAGGCAAGCCGTTAAATGTTTGAAGATGAAACTGAAGAGAAATGACAAGTAAAATGTTTGTGCCAGAATTCCAAGTCTATCAGAAGTTTAAACGTAGGGAAATATAAGCGGACTCCTAGCTCAGAGAAATACCTATTAACGGCTTCATTGCTTACCATGAAGATGAAAGACCATGAATTCTTAGAAAACTCAAAGAGCGAAGAAGATTACTCACTAACAGTTTCTAGGAACAGAACTGTTCCTATTTGCATGGATATCTTATTTTAGCCAGTAGCCAATCACATCCGAGAATTTACTCCGATATACCCCCGAGGTGATCTTCAAGCTCTTTTTTAAACCAACATATGTCCCACAGGAGGTATTTGACAGTGGTTCCGAGTAAAGTAAAAGTGCATAAGGTGAAGAAGATTCACAGAAGATGGCTCTGTACACAAACGGCCGCATAACGAACTCATCTTGGCTGATCATTAACACGTTCACGGACAGTTACGAATTTAAGTGAGCTGCGAAAATACTCAGGCAATTTTTTCGAAACCAGTTGTACAATCTGGACCTTGATTAGATATTTATTGCAAGAATAGTCAGAATACTCACGTCAGAATACTCTCTTTTATATCTACAAACGTTATAGATAAAATTTTTCAACTAGAGAACACATGAGAAAAATGGTTTATTATAGTTTCATTGCATTATTTAGTAGTAGAACGTTTTCATCTTCAATACAAAATTGATACATTAAATCCAAATTTCATTGTATGCATATATGGTAAAAACTAAATATATCAATCTACCACGATAGAATGTTTTCAGGACTCCATATCCTAACTGGATTGTAAACTTCAGAAGGTAAGTGCCTGGACATTTGCACTGTCCAGGAGACACTGGAGGTTTATTTACACAGTTCTGACATTATGACATTCTGTCTTCAATATCACTTTATTATGTTCTACGTTTGAAATTTAAAAGTGCCGAAATTTTTCCCCGATAGTCTGCACCTTGAAAACTTTTTGTCGGAGTGTATCTGATGTGCCTTTGCGAGTTGACTTGATCAAGCACAAAGACACGACGATTTGAATTCTGAAGTATTTTCAAAAGCTCTCTATGTCAGACAAATTTTTGTTATAGTTATCAAAATCTATTTGCTTTTTGTTCGAGATACCATATTTATTCTGTACGTCAATAAGTTTGAGGTAGTTTTCCGTTGCGATACAAAGCACTTCCCGCTTGTCTTTGTCCTTACTAACATAGAGCTTTGTTGTAATCCAGCTCTCAAGTGTGGCAATTCCAACAGGATGACACCCTAGAGAGTTCTAACATAAACAACTTTCACTTCGCAAGTGTGACATTGCCGACAGAGTGACACACTTTCGAGGTAAAAACACCACAACGGAACACGCGGTATGTGAGAAATTTTTTTTAGGTTGGACGTCGTGGGGCAAGGTCAACTGTTCGAGAGCGGAGTGGCTATTTGCTAAAATTCGCGGTCAACTGTTTTATTTGTGTAATTTTTCGGTTTGAATTACTAAATACAAATATTCTTTCCTTCCAACTGTCTTTTTCTCATTTTTAAGGAGGAAGGCGGTGGCGCAAATGTGAGCCTTAGTCAAAGGTGGTGTAGAGCTTCATATGTTTTTCGGTCCGGGTTTGCAATGCCGTTGTTTGTGTATTATTTAGTCATTCTTTATAGCGGAGAAAATGATTTTATCGATATTTTTACTGAAGTAGTTTGTTTTCAGGCACCGCGATGTTTCAGGTACGGATGCGCGATCGATACTGGTGATTTGAAAAGAGTAAAATTAATGTCAAGAAGAAGTAAAGTAAAGGTATATTTGAAAATTTCGCGTACGGAAAATCGGGTTTTACGGTGGCTCGTTCACTATAACAACTGGAGCGAAAGTTCACAAGGGTCTCCACCACGTCCATATACTTCTCCGCATTCAGCTAGTCGGGTGGTCACCAATGTAGTGAACTTCCGAGTCGCCGAAACGTTGACTTTTAGGGTACAGTTCGTTGCCACACCTCTAGCACTTCACGTCCTGATGTCGGTAAGAGGCCGACTCATCCTGTAGTCATCGCTGTGACGATTCAGGACGGATATTCTTCATATATGTTCTCCTCTATTCAATTTTGCATTACAACTTTTGGATTAATTTTGCGATTGGTACATAAGGTTTCAATGGTTTGGGTTTTCAAGCTAAGGAATCGATTGCTCAGTCCAACATTATAGTAGCTGTCCATAAATACCGAATGGCCCTTCGATAAATATAGTTCCATTAGTCTCATAACCACAGAATCCACTACAGGTAAGGACGACACCGCATTTGCCACTTCGCCTTCATATATATCTTGATTGAAAGCATAACTATAAGGTGTGCAAAGCTTATAGTATTTAATACCGTACATATTTGCCTTAATTATCTAAATCATTAGATGATAATGTTGATAAAACCAAATACTTTGCCAAGAACATATTAGGGCTACTCTCTCTTGCGTTTTCGCTGAATGGTTCATATCGTATCAAAAGTGTTTTCATCTAATTTACTGATTTCATTTCCAATTATTTCCGTAATACACTACATTATTTCTTGATCTTAATCAGAATTATCAAATAATCTCAAAATGCGCGTACGCCTCTTATGTGAATTCAGTTTGTTTTTTCAAGAAATTTATGCGATAATATGCAAAGCTGATGTTTGATGCTGACTTTTCTCTTTGAACTCAAGTGTCGAACTAAAGCAGGTAACGAAATGTCTAAGCATTTCCAATGCACATTGCAAGTCTACGAATCATGAAAGTAACGGTCAGCCCAGTTTCCACCTATTTTTGTTTTCCAAATTTGGACAGCCTAAGAGGAAGTTTTCAAGTGTTTACTTGCTTCTTCCTTGCTATAAGCTCAGCAGATGACACCCGTCTGGATTCCTACTCGTTTAGCGTGTTGATCTTTAAAACTGTTGCCCGTTGTCACGAAAGTCATTAGTAGATTAATTTTCCAGCCGATTAGTTGTTTTTTCTCGTCAGGATTCAGAGGTGAGGATTATGAAAATAATCAGCATTGTGTCAGGGAAAGGCCACAGAGGGTTTTGCTAGTTTATTGTTGCTAGCAGCACTTCGTTTAAGTCCATTCTAATTGCCTTTGTTCGGCTAATTCATGATAAATTTATCATGAGAAAGTGCTCTTATTACTTGTTGGTTTTCTACACCAAGGAACCCATGTTAACTCTACGCTTACTCTTTGTTGTAGCTTTGGAAATCTGTCTACAATCCTGCACTTATCGTGATACTACGCAGCTAGAGCCAAGCAGTTGCAGCGTCAACTCGCTGTCCGAGAGTGTGTTCATGTATTCATCTACTGCATTCCATAAAACTTCGGTTGAGTTACAGATAATCTTAAAAAAAGATTCAGATGTCACTACTCACATGCGTTTTGAAACTTTTGGTATGGATCACTATTTCGCCTCACGACTTCCACCTCTGCAAAGTTTCCACAATCTTTGAATGTGTTGGTTATTTAGATTATTGAATGAGCTGTCAATTTCCGGCTTACAAGAATAAAAACAGGCATCGCATGCTCATTTAATTTACGTCGTTTATTGTGCACGGTCTGAAGTTTGCTTGTTTGACAATTGTGCTAGTTTGTATTTGTGGCCTAGCATTTACCTTTGTTAACCATTACGTAACCATTGATAAACGCTGACACTTCCAATAAACGCCCAATCAAACGGTGTTCGCGGCAAGTTTCCAGGCACAATGGTATTTGGAAGCAAAACTAGTTAGACAGCAGACAAGAAGACGAAGGTGCGGAGAGTTGCGCCTTGACATCATCTTAAATGTTGTATTGAAAATGTGAAAAACCTTCGTTTCCCATGTATTCATTGTGACAACAGAAATATTTTCCTCGCATAGATTTAAGCTTAAAAGCCAGAAATCATCTTGATCTCTCCTTTTGGCTACGTCGTTTAATTTCTAAGCTCTCTACCTTGCAAACTTACTCTACATGGGATATCCGTACCTCCTTCTTTGTGATGCGCCTCCGGACTTTTAGTGCCTATTTGTCGTTACGCTCAGGCGTTGATATTGTAAGACAATTGATAGAAAAACGCGCAAAAAGCAACACACTCTGCGACGGCAATATAGTGGGAACGCATAAAAACACCAAATTAAAGTAATATCTAACCCAAATTGAAATTGTTCAAGGATTCGAATAAAGTCGCCACTCAATATTTTAATTTTGATAACTGGCTTCCAGGGAAACTCGGCACGAGTGGGCGAGCAAAAATGTTGCTCGCTGTAGAAAAGACATTATGTAATTTTCCCAAGCAAGTATTCATTAAAATGTAATTCCAGCACAATGGTAGAATCGAAGCGAATGGCGCAAGGATTCGTATCGTGTGACAGTATTTACAATGTAATCTTCTACAGCAGATGTTCCTTCTTTGTATCGTAGGCACGATGGCAAAGATCAAAACCCTTTCTCGCTCCAAACAAACAAACTTGCATAGCTGGAAGCCAGCAGCACAAAAGAAGGAAAGCATTTAGGTGGCATCATATGCTGATTGTCAGCGGGAAAAAAGCAAAATGAAAAAATAATCAACAACGATAAATTATTCCTGGCGGAAAAATAAATTCAAATGTACTCGCAAGATTTATACGAAGAACAGAAGTGACACAAAAAGCCAACATAAATCACGTTATGTGGCGCATAAATGCTTCATCCAGGACTCGACGGTTGACGAGCTGAGAGTTGCGAACGAGTTGTGTTCGCACACCGCCTGAGTAGTAGTGCAGGATCAACCCCTTTTAACTAGCGGCAAATGGAGCCACTCAGAATGAAGGTACGTAGGGGTTGAGCGTTTTTCTACGTAAGCACATTTGTTTGTTTTTCTTGTGTGACTTTTTTCCTCTGAATCGAATTATGAATGACTTTAAGGCGACCCCTTTTACGGTGTGAAATGCGAAGACTGTCTAACAACGAAAAGACGAATTACAGCCAGGACTCTTATCATGTGTCATAACACCGTTGGCAAAGTTATTTTTGGTTAACCGAATGTTATTTTTCATACAAATAGCGTATAAGCTAATGTAAACGGTCAAAGGCAAAATTGGACAGGATGCTGTATGACGTTTTCTCCTAAGAAACCGAAGAAGGATTCAGTGTATTAGCGTTTTCAAACGCAAATTGATCTAGAAATGTGGAATGATTTGGAATTTATGAAATTAAGAACAATAAATATGTAAACAATTTATCAAATAACTTGCTATTGTAGTCACATGCATTTACTCCAAGAAAAATGTATGCATGAGAACATGACAGAGTGAAAGCATCTTGAATTAATCAATAATTTATATATTTTTAAGATTAAGTCAGAAATATTCAGTACATATAAATGAAATAAATATAATTTTCTTTAAATTTTGGCCTTGCCAATGCAGCCACCCTTATTCTTAATTACTTCTTCACAAATTTCACTCATTCTTTAGATGAATTTACAACTAAATTTTAGAATTCGGGGCCCAGTGACTTCCGATCACTTTGAAATTATTTCCACGTTTGTGTTGAGCTCGAAGGACAACGATTTTGTAGAAGGGCTGCTACCAAGTTAAACCCATACTGATTCTATGGGAGAGAGATCTGGCATTGTTATGGCTAGCATACAAAGGTTGCAATTTTTTCATTTTGCTTTTGGTCTGGGAGCTGCTAATACAATTCTGATGAATTTTTGGGTCATTTGCTTGTCGGAAAACAAAATTTTGCTTAATAAGATACATCCCAGAAGAAATTGCATTTTCCTCCTGTATTTTCAGATAACCGTACTTACGCAGTTTCCGTAAATTTTATCAAACGGTGGGTCTAATTGTTACGAAAGTACCCCTAAGCATTCCACTACCAAAACCACGCTCAACAGTCTGAACAGTACACACTTCTGAAGTTATTCGAAGTGGCATATATAAATTCGTCTACCAGGTAGGTGCATAAGTTTTTTTCGGTTTTACTAGGAGATGGCGCTAGCAATAAGTACGCAGCTTATGGGTTTGACACATTTAAATTTTCTGACATTTAGCTAAAAACACGTACAAGTTGAGTCCGGCAAACATAGCGGGTTTGTGTTATCGTGTTGATCAATAATGTCGAATTTTTCGACTGAAAAAGAGCATTTACGGTACGCACTGCTTTTCTTTTCTCACCACAAGAAAAAGGATGGTAAAAGTCGTCGTTGCTGGCAAAACATATGGTGAGCACACTCCATTAATTACGGCAAGAGAGACATGACTTCGACATTACAAAAATGGTAATTTCAATGTGAAAGACAATGAGCGCTCCAATAGACTACAAAAATGTGAAGAGAATGAATTGCAGGAGTTATCGGATGGTGAACCGTCTCAAACTTAACGGCAATCAGCTGAAGCAGTAAATGTATCACAGAAAACGACCAGCTGAGGCTTAGGAGCCATGGGGTGAAGTGTACGAGCAAGATCAATTAACGTGGTCCCACACAATTTGAATTATCATCAAATGGAAAATCGCAAAGTGACTAGTGAAATGCTGAATGAAATAAAATTATTTTTGCATCGAATTGTGACGGGTGACGTCACAGGAATTTATTTTGAAACCCCGGAGCGGAAAAGATCGTGGCTGTCATCAGACGAAGCCGGTCTATCGACACCAAGGCCAAATAGCTTCGGCAAGAAGACCATGCTCTGTGTTTGGTGGGATCAGGTGTGTATTATGAACTATTGAAGCCCGGTGAAGTCGTTAATATACAGCGCATCAATTGAAAAACGACGGAAATGGGCCAGAAGACATGGCAAAGTGATTTTGTTATACGAAAACACGCCGTCCCACACAGCAAAACCAGTGGAAGACACAGTGAAATCGTTTGGATGGGACATCTTCTTGCATCCGCCGTACTCCCAAAACGCGGTGCCATCTGACTATTACCTCTACACATCAAAGGGCCACGCGCTCGCAGAGCAGCACTTCAGCGATTTCGAGGAAGTTGGAATGTGGCTCAAAATGGTTTGCCGCGAAAGAAAAGCAGTTTTCTCGAAACTGGCTTTCCTCGTTTTTCATTTAACCGTAGATAACTAAACTGTATTTCTCGATACGTAATAATTAAACTTTCGCCGAGCGTGCTACGCAATAAATGATGCAAATATCATGTAAATTATTTAATTAAAATAGGAACTTGTAACATCACATGATTCAAGTTCATTCCTTAAAATCTAACTTTACAAAATTAATAACCAATTACTGCAGGCGTCAACATTGCTAAAGCTACAAATTGCATTCTTACATTTGATGCAATGATACATTTTCATTCTTCGGGCCTTGGACGGGCACGGGCACAACAAACTTTTTCGCAAATTTCACATATGATCAAAAGGGGTTTCTAAAGTGGAGGAAATAAATACTCAAGATATCGAGATATCAAGATATCTAATAACGCTAATATTAGAATACATTTAATCCACAGTTTCAACTGCACTTTAGGTACTGATGTAAACATGTACCATCTCAGGTTTTCCGGTGCATTCAATATTATGAGTTCTGGAAAAGTAATACTAAGGTTTTGCGTTCTTTCTGCCGCATAGAGTGAAATCTGGAAGTATGAGCAGCAAGTGTTGGTCTCAGATTGAGAACATTCTCTGAACGTTCTCTGCTAGAGACAATACTTTCGTTCGTGACTGAAGCATAATCTAAACGAAATATACATAAACAATACATAGAAATCTTAATAGTTCTGGGCCGTCTCATCAAGAGAGTCCCCTTTCTCGTATTTTCGCCATTTTTAATTTAAGGATGTTTCATCGTGGGACGTGAAACCGCCCTAGCCATTTTCATACAGCAGGACTTTCCCGTTTTTTACTTCTTAGAGGGCCTACTAGAGTCACGTTAAAATGCGGTTTCAATTGCTCATCAGCTAAGGTGACAGACACAAATAATTAACAATAAGGTTGTGGTTAGAGCCATGTAAAGAAATTGTAATTTCCTTGACGAAATACATAACCAAAGGTTCTCTCTGAGGATGCGTTCCTTTTCCTAACTATGGTATCGCATTGATAATATATTTGCCATTGATATCTGCTGCCATTGGAGTTTTATATCATACTTGTTTCCGTCATTCCGTACATACATTCCCAAGGAACACTTTCCACGAAGTTCGTAAACTTTGTAAGACCCAGGTCCGATCCCTTTTTGCAAATTTGCAATAATTTCCCTGGTTCTCCTGTCGTCAAATCGAATTCATTTTATCATGAAATTGAACATTTGAGGCTTTGAAAGTTGCTTCGTTTTAAAAAGCGTACGAGTCAGCATATGGTTGCTTTTATAGCTGCTCAATTGAAAAATCGCCCGAGGCGCACTTTTATCCCCACCAAATAAATTAGTGATAGAGTTTGGGTATCGTGTTTATAGTTATTTTTACCAAGTCAAATTTCTGCGTTTTTGAAGGTTACAATATTCTGCAGCAGGTCAGTGGTTATGAAGATAAGAGATCCATGCATTTATGCATTTCTCTGACCTCTTCTTGAGAATTTGGTAGGGTGCTTTTCTTACGGTATAAAGGTATAAAATTTTAAAATAAAATCAAATGCGGATAAATCTTTTTGATTGCCATGATGTTGATTTTACTGAACTGATAATCCCTGCATTACAGTGAGTCAATTCTGGGACAAGAAAATCATTTATCAAGGCTCAATAGTGGTCACCATTGACAGTAATGTTGTTCCCACCAGCATTTTTGATGACATATGGAACATTGACTCCACCGGCCCATAAAGCGTACCAAACAGCGACTTTGTTAAGATGTAACGGTGTTTGCACAAGCGCCTGTTGTGGCTCATCACATCAAATGTGGTAATATCGTTTATCAACGTAGCTATTCCACCTGTCACCAACCTAATGGGCCTCATTGCTAAACAATGTTTTCTTATGAAATTCGCAATCTGCAGATATTCGGGCGCATACACGGAATTACCCCGTGGTCGGTGGTCGTTCAACTTCGTGCACAAGTTGGATTTTGTAAGTCAACAAATCAAGATCTGCCATAATGCGGTTGGACCCAGGTTTCATTGTGGACCACTATGTCCAAGGAATTGACTTGGCTCTTCATCCATACTACGCCTTGCAGCTGCTATGGTTTATGATGCAATCTACGACGTCCGAATGCGTGCATTTCATCGGTGAGAGGAAAGGTGACAATAACATGACAACTGTCACACTATAGTAGCATTAGAAAATGTTGCTTACTTAAATTTTACACCTCTGAAAATCCTTTTACATCAAATCGATAAGTTTGCTAAACTGCTAATGTTACGAGGGTCGATATTTTTTGGTATTACAATCACGACGTTTTCTTGTCTTCTTCACGGAGGCTTCCTCCTCCTTCGTTTGAAAATTTTGTCGAAAGCTCACTCAGGATGAGATAGATAAGATAGACCGGTCAAATATAATAAAACAAGGTCAAAATACCATGTCAATTTGTTCAAGAAGATCAAAAAGGGAAAGTAAAAGATTAATTAACTAAAAATATTAGGCCTTAGGAGCATCTGTTTTTAGTGATTTGAGGTTTTTGGGTCCAAATCCTCTTACATTCACGGTTTTAATGACGTCATCCTTAGAAGCTTACTTATTTTGTACACTTTTTCTTTCTTTCAACTTTCTCGACAATTATTACTAGAATCAGTCATGGTCAATTCTGAAAGAAATAGAGGCACAAATAGAGGCTCAAATAAATGGTATCCCTTGCTGGAAGGAAAATGAGGGTCCAGTAGCTATGATGCCGAAAAAAATGAAAACTAGTTATCGAATCTATACAAAATGAGCTCTTGAAAAATAAGTGGCTTCAAAAGACATAGCTACACATAGGCATAGAGGCAAATCTCTTCAGTAAACAAATGTCAGAGTTGAATCGATGGCATTGTGGGCAAGTACGGTTATTCACGTCTCAAACTGCGCCGGCCAAGGAAAAGTTCTTTCTAAGAAAGTTAGTGCCACTAACTTAGTGGGAAAGATGTTAGCTCTAAAGTGCAAATGGAACTATTTGGAATGAAAGTTTTCCTTAAAAACGCAGTACAAATGTTAACTACTTTTCTTTTACCATCATTATCTGAGAAAAGTCGCTAGGGAGAACTAGCCCTGCATGTATCTACGCATTGTTAGTACCTCCGGCTCCTGGTCGTGCCCTCAAGACGAGGGGAAGAATGTTAGAATGAGGGTTTCTGCAGTTCAGCCAGCAACAACTTTCATGTCCTTGCGACATAATAAATATTATTATTATGCCGCACTTTGTAGCTCGAATGCTTTACTATGATTGTTTTCCGGCTCGATGGTTACCAAATTATATGAAACTTTAGTTTTTTGCAAATATCGGAAATTTGTGATATGATCAAGAATGAATCTTTTTTTAACTTTGAATCTTTTTTAAAATAATATAGACTCCATGTTAAATTCAATAAACGTGTATTACACTAAGTATAAACAATTAGTGATACATGAAATTTACTAAATCTAGACTCCCCGTTAATTTGTAAAAATAACCGTTCAGTTTGGTGCTCAAGCAAAGATTGGCCAGCACTCAGCCAGGAAAGTAACATGACTCCTTTTTCTCCTCCTTTCACATAAGAATGTATTTAATACCTAACCTACCCAGAAACTGTAATTTTTCAACTAATAAAATATCTATCCTTTACCATGTAAGCTAATTCAAATATAGACGCCTTTTTTTAACCATAATAAAACTAGTCATTCTGTTAGCTAAAATTGAAGCGCAGATGCTAATCTTGTTTTCTCTGACAAATTCCGCGTGAGATTTCCCTGGGATATATCTATATGCGCTGCAATTATGTTTTGAACATTGTTTTCTTAAAAAGGTACATTTCACACATTCTCTAAACCTCGGTACATTTTACAATCCACCCATAAACCTTCCCTGTAAAGGGACAGAAAACTGCTTTTTTATGAATTACAATAATGATGAATGTGATTTTATTTCTGCAGTTGTCATTATTGATAGTATTTATGTATATAAACTCAAACAGTTACTTTTCTTCTTTGTATCGAGCCTCAGCCTTCTTTTCTATTTCACTTTTTCTAATTCTGCTTTTCAAATGTTAAATTTCTTAGCAGTGATCGCTTGCCACGTGTTTTAAGAATGAATGTTCAATCACATATTCATTCAAATGATT
Source organism: Stratiomys singularior (assembly GCA_954870665.1). NCBI lineage: Eukaryota > Metazoa > Arthropoda > Insecta > Diptera > Stratiomyidae > Stratiomys > Stratiomys singularior. The sequence continues at coordinate 54,279,067 of OX940877.1, forward strand.
CATGCCTTTGTTTTGAGATGATTAAATTAACTGCAGATAATACCGTGCAAAAGTCGTTGCTCTAGCTTTTTTCTTCTGTTGTTGGGCCGCGCCCAGTTGACCCTAGAAATTTTCAGAGCCATTGGACAACATTTTGTACTAGATAGGAACCGAGTTCATCGTAAATAATATCAGGCTAATGGACAATGTGATTCAAACTTGTTATTATAAAATAAAAACTGTTAGTTAAAAACCGCTAACAATCTGGAGAAGGATGACAAACAAAGAGATAATTGCTATGTGTAGAAAACTTTGGAATTGATTCTCGCGCCAATTGTGGTAAACGGCACTAGCGCCCCGAAACACAATCTTGTAAAACCAGTAATGATTTTTCTTTACTCAGTCTTAGTTCGCACTGGGACGATGTAGCACGAACTCCAGACAACCTTCTAATCAATATTTTGTGTCTATACAAATTCTCTTTTTATATTAACATTACCTGATGACAGACAACAAAGATAAGCATCCTTAAAAACACAAAAATAATACTCGAATACTCCATGTTGCAAATGAAGTGAGCTTTGCGAGGTGGAGAGCTTACAAATGAACACTAGGAAGATTCAAATTTTGGACTACCTCTAACGACCAAGTGGGATCAAATGACTCATGTAATGCTTTATTCGTGTGTTATGGTTTTAAATTAATATTTTAACAATTGATGAATTTAATACTAAATAAAAGAACTTAATAGTTATTAAAAAAGATAATTATGTGACTAAAACCAATTTATTAGGCACACTGTTGACAATTGAGCTCCTTGTTGACATTACAAAACCTACACAAAGGTTTTTTACAAGTGTTACAAAAATTACTGGTTTTGTTCCTGCACTTCAGCACAAAACACCTTCTTCGCTTTCTGCTACGTTTTTCTTCAAGCTCTGGGGGTATGCTGGGTTGTGAAGTGGGTGGTGTCAGCAGGGAGTGAGTATCTTGGCCGACTAGCTCTCTTGCCAAGTCAAGAATAAACTTTCTTCTACTAATTTTTTTCTCGGATAGTTTTTTGTACGATATCCAGGAATTAATTGCTGCCTATTCCAAATATTATAAAAAACTTACACAAGCCAACGACGAGAATGTGCTTTGACGCTTTATTTCTTGGCCATTTGATCAATTACGTCTACAAGTAGAATTGTAGTACATCATGGTGTTCGGCTTCTTTTTTGCTTCTTCTGTGTCAACAAATACATTAGAGTGAAGTGTACTTAGATTAGTAGATTTTGAAGGTTTACCTTGATAAACTTTAAGTGTGCAGGTTTCAGAGTTGTGGATACAGTTTCATATAAACTAAGGCATGCAGTTTTTATAGTAGCTGGAACATCTCGTCGTGTTTTGTTTACCGTACTAACTATTGATTCACGTTTTTCAATAAGGTTTTAAGCTCAACTTACACTGATGAAATACAACGCACTCAGCTCACTTTTGATTTTTGGGCGGCTTTCATCTCTTCCCAAATATGGGAAACCATTACACAAGTACTTTGAATCAACATGAACACAGAACTAAAATTTGATCCCGAACTTCTCTTATTTGTTACCCATAAACTGCAAAAATCAACACCGATTTTTTGTGGAAAAAAATTGTTCGTCAGCAGTAAGATTTTCACCAGACTTGTACCATGAAAAATAGTTATGGATGAACTTATTCCATACTTCCGAAATCATTGCAAATTTATCTGTTAGCCAACGTTCAACCTTTTCTCTTCGCACATCAAAACGCAGAAATCGCATTATTTCTTTGAAACGGTGTCGAGCCATCAATAGGTTGGCAGATTTCAAGAATTGCCGATTTCGAGCCGTAGTAGGAACCAACATTCTAGGACCAGCCAAGGCAAAAATAGATTTTTCCAGCAAAGTGGTTACCTTTGGAACAAATATGATCCCTTTCGATAGTAAAATGGAAGATAAACAGGAAATTCAGTATGAAGAAATACACTCTATGGAACCCATCGAAAAAGTTAACATCTATATGGACCATTTGAACGGAATTGCGAAAAAGAAAAAGCGGAATTGCGGAAGCTGATTGAAAATAATAAAGATCTTTTTTTAATCAAACCAAACAACGACTAAGGATCCAATATACTCAAAAATGTATCGAAATCCTCAGATCTACGATATCGAAATCGAAAAGCAAATCCAAGAGATGCTGGAACAAGGTATCATCCGAGAAAGCTCGTCACCATATAATTCACCGATAGTAGTAGTTGCTGAAAAACCAGACAATTCGGGAAAAGTGAAGTGGCTACTGGCAATTAATTATCAAAAACTAAATGCTGTCACAAAAAGCGACAAATATCCAATACCTAATATCGAAGGTATATTGGAGAAACTCGGGAAGGCGCAGTATTTCACCACCATTGATTTGGCAAAAGGTTTTCACCAAATTCAGATGAAGGAAAGTGATATAGAGAAGACGGCGTTTTCTAATAGCACAGGGCATTACGAATATACTCGGATGCCATTTGGGTTAAAAAACGCACCAGCGACTTTTCAGCGCCTCATGAACAGTATTCGGAATGACCTTGTTAACAAAATTTGCTTGGTATATTTGGACGACATAATCATATTTGGAACATCACTAACTGAACATGTACAAAATGTTCAGAAAGTGTTTAATCGATTAAAAGCCGCAAATCTTAAAATTCAAGTCGATAAATGTGAATTTTTGAGGAAAGAAACTAAATTTCTGGATCATACTATTAATACAAATGGGATAAAACCGAATATGGATAAAATTGAAAAAATTTTAAAAGTAGAAATTCCACGAACAACAAAGGAAATTAAATCATTCCTTGGTTTGACAGGGTACTACGGAAAATTCATTAAGGACTATGCCAAAATAGTCCAGCCATTAATAACATTAATACCTCAACAAAAATACCCCTATAAACATAAATGATAGCGAATACATAGGAGCCTTCGAAAAACTCAAAATTCTTATAACATCCGCACCAGTGCTTGGACATCCCGACTTTTCACAGAAATTTAAAGTAACAACAGATGCTAGTAATCATGCGCTTGGAGCAGTGCTTAGTCAAAATGGACATCCTGTATGCTATATAAGCAGATCCTTGAACGATCATGAGAAACGTTATTCAACTATCGAGAAGGAAATGTTAGCCATTGTTTGGGCCTGTGACCATACCTCTACGGTAGAGAATTCGATCTTCAAACGGACCACCAACCAATCAAGTGGTTATACCAGAAATTCAGGGGTAAAGATATTACACCCCGATTGCAGCGCTGGATACTCAAATTAGGAGAATATAATATTAATCTTGATTACATAAAAGGAAAGGAGAATATCCCAGCAGATTTTTTATCCAGACTAAAAGAAATCAATGAAATATACGCATTAACCACGAACGATAAACCAAATAACAAGAAAATAGAAATCTTATCAGTAAAGACAATACCCGAGCAGGTTCAAGGAAGTCCAGCAAGCAGTCACTCATCTAATGCAGATTACCAATTACAGTTTTATCCAGAAATAACTAATGTAACAAATAATGAGGAACAAGATTTATCGACAATACATTCTTTAACTTTAAAACTTTAACATATAACTTTAACAGAAGGAGATCATAATAGACAAACAGCTGTTAAATGACGAGAAAGCAGTAATAACCAAGATCAAGGAATATTTGAAACCTGGATTAATAGCAATATACAGTGAATTAAGGGATGGAGATTACAATATACTGCAACAAGTCTTGATTAAGGAACTCGATCGACTTCAAACAAAATTTGTAAAAGTAACAAAATTTATGACTGAAATTGAAACAGAGGAAGAACTTTTAAAAATTATCAAATATTATCATGAGCAAGAAACCGGAGACGCAGGAGTAAAGAAAAATTACGAAAGATTAAAACGACAAATATACTATCCAAAATTGCGAGAATACAGTTATACTCCGGACTTACGCGATAGGTGGGTCCGAGCGATTGCCGTGTAAGTAGAATTCGCGTAAGGCGGGGTTCAACTTTGCATACAAATACATATAAAGTATGTTTAATCGGGACCAGAGTTTCAAGAAAACAATAGTTTAGAAGAAAAATGTTTAATTAAGTGTAAGATAATAAAACAATTTACATTGTTATGAATAAAGTAACCTAAACCGAAGTTATTTTGATGTAGAAGGCTTTATATATTCTAATAATGTTGCTTGACGAGTTAAGTTTTTCTTCTTCTCACGCAAAATTTCCTCGTAGCATACCAGTAATTTTTTTATTCCCTGTTTTGTAGTAGAAACGCGTTCTTCATTAGAATCTATTTTTTCTAAAATTTGTAACCCTTTTTCAATTGAATTGAGTCCTTCTGTTAAGTTTGCAATTGTCATTTGGTTTACCGATTCAACTGGATCTAGCGAATCAGTTTTTTCAATCTCTTGCTCATGCTTACGCATTTCTATAACCTCGTCAATTGTTAGCTCTTGATTGTGTAAATCTAGCAATTCTTGAACGTCATCATGATCGACCTCTAAATTTAATTGTTTGGCGATATCGACCACTTCTTCTATTATGCTATCGATTTGTTCAGGATCTGAAACTGATTTTCCTTGGGTTTCAGTGGTGAAAAAAATGGACACAGTTTTTTCCAGACACTATTCAAAGTTTTTTGTGAAACCTCATTCCAAGATTGTCCAATAATTCTTACAGCATCTAAAACATTGAATTGCTTCTAAAAGTCTTTAACAGAAAGCTCATTGTTTTGTCTCACAGCTTCGTGTAGATGTGCAAATGATCGCCTTGTGTAGTAAGCTTTAAATGTTTTAATGACTCCCTGGTCCATTGGTTGAAGCAAGCTGGTAATGTTTGGTGGCAAAAATACAACTTCCACTCGCGGATCGAAATTAATTAGAGTTGCGGGAGGATGACATTGTCATTGACATTGGATGGTGCATTGTCAATTAGTAGCATCACTTTAAAAGGGATTTCTTTTAATTGGCAGTAACGTTCGACTTCAGGAATAAAATGATGACCAAACCAGTCCTCAAAAATAGAAGCTGTCACCCAAGCTTTCGCATTAGACTTCCAAATGACAGGCAAATCAGATTTGGATTTATTTCTTAAGGCTCTTGGATTTTCTGAGCGATAAACTAAGAGAGGTTTCAATTTACAATCTCCAGCGGCATTCGCACCAACCATCACTGTCAATCGATCCTTGGCGTTCCTTTAGGCATTTTCTTCCAAAAAAGACCGGTTTCGTCTACGTTAAAAATGGTTTGGCTAGTGTAGCCACATTCATCTATCATTGTTTTGAGTTTTTCTGGATAGAGAGATGCAGCTTCTTTATCAGCGCTTGCCGCTTCTCCACTCTCTGTGATGCTATGCCAATTACAACGACTCTTAAATCGGCTGAACCAGCCTTTACTAGCTTTAAACACTTCATTTTTAGCCGCCTCCCCAGCTTCTTCTTTTGGTTTTTCAAAAATATGCTTTGCTTGAAAGCACACTGTATTTTGATCAACAGGACAATTTTTTACTCTTACTTGATTATCACACCATGACTGTAGGAATGTTTCCATCTGTGCGATAATACAGTGTCGCTTACGGATGATACTTGAATTCAAAGATTGAGAGTCTTTCACAGCATTCATAATTTTTTCTTTCCCTTTTATAACCGTTCGGACTGTTGATTCCGGTAGATCAAATTCCTTTGCCAATTCACAAATTTTAATTTTTGCTTCAAAGTCTTTAATTATATTCAGTTTACACTCCAAAGACAGTGTTTTTCTTTTCTTGTTAGGCTCAAATGACTCATTTTTTGTTCGTTTAGACGACATAATTATTGGTTATAATTAAAACGCACTGCACACGTAAAATAATTCTACGCGGAACACGTTCAAACCTGTCGCAAACTGAACACTGAGAGGGCGGAGCGAGAGAGCCGATGCGCGCGGCAATCGAAATGAAAAACCGCGTATTTCCGAATTCGCGTAAAACGGGGTAGCATAAGTCGGGGTATTACTGTACGTAAACAGATTTATTAGCATTTGCGAAATATGTTATATTGCAAAGGTAGATCGAAATCCGATCAAACCAATCTTAGAACAATCTGAGACACCAAATGACGTGGGGAAAATATTACATATGGATTTGCTATTTGTAAAAGGATTGATCATTTCAACATCAATCGATAAGTTTTCAAAATTTGCAATAGGAGTTATATTGAATTCTAAAAATATGTTGGATATACGAGAATGCCTATTAATTATATTAGCAACTAGGGGACGACATGAATTAATAGTTGGAGATTTCGATTCTATACTATTACGGGAAGTTTATCAAGTAAAAGATATAAAGATACACATTACAAAACCCCATTAACACACCGGAAATACTGACATCGAGAGACTACATGAAACAATACAGGAGAAAATGAGAAGTGCTTGTACTTCAATACCTTATCAAACAACTTAAGAAAAATTTTTTGAATCTATTGAATTTTATAACCGACAAATCCACTCAACAACAGAAGAAAGGCCATTAGATATACAACAAGGACGAATAGACAAAAACGTCGTGTATGAAAGAACAATAAAAGCCAAACAAGCAGCGTTGATGCGTGAAAATAAAAGACGTGAAAATTATGAGGAAGTTAGAGAAGAAATTTTTGTTAAAAATCCAAAAGCCGAAAGGAATAAACTAGAGCCTAAATTTAAGAAAATTAAATATAACCCCAAAATAGCAAAAAAGAATATTAAAAGGCCTAAGAGAAATATTATTATTATAAGAAACATGCAATTCAATTCTAGGAAAAATACCAGGCTATATCGAAGTTTGTCAGAACCTAACAAATAATCGAAATAAAAGAGGATTACTAGATCCAGTAGGTAATATTTATAATTGGATTTTTGGACTGATGGACTCTAACGATAGACAGAACATTGAAGAACATTTTAAAGCTGTAGATTACAACAATCACGAAATAATAGACAGAATGAACAGACAAATAACAATAAATGACAGACTAGAGAGAACCATGCAAAAAGTAATTGAAACTGATAAAATTGATCGCATAATCATAGAACAAAGTCTAAATAGCACCGTACAGAACTGGAAAACAGAAATTTCTTATTTAGCAACAATTTTAAACATTCAGATAGTTCGAGACGAGTTGGAAATTATTCAGGATAACTTAATGTAAGCCGTAACATGCTTACTAAAGAAGAGATTATTGAATTTGATATAGATATAAACAAAGTAAAGCATTTAGAAATAGCAGTTGGAATAAACAATAAAAATCGGAAGGAACTGATGTTTGTTATAAAGGTACCTCACATTATTGTCACTGTTTTTAAGTACATAGTTGTACCATTACCAGATAAAGACAAATATGAAATTAAATTTGAAACAGAGAATATAGTCAAAATAAATAATACTGTCTATACATACAATAGAAAATAATATTATAAATCTAAAGCAAACTCAATTATCCTTTTTTGTCAATACTATTTGCTTCTAAACAAAACAGGAGGAAGATTCAATTACAGAACTGGATATTGGAACTTTATTAATTGTAAACTCAGAAATATATTGGTCAAGTACTCGTGATGAAAGAAAATATTACTTTAAAGACAACTGTCTTTTTACTTTTAACAATTGTTCAATTAAAGTAAATGATATAACTTTTCATAATAAATTACCTGAATGCAAAGCTAGAATAATCATTCCAAATTTGAATTTTAATGAAACATATAAACGACCGACATGGAAAGAATTAAATGAAGTTGAAACTAATAATTATAAAAATATTCAAGAAATACAGAATAATACACGGAACCCTATTGTAGCTAATATTACAACAACCTTAATTGTTGTAATCGTCTCCTTATAATCACGTTTACTTACCTTTATCTTAAACGAAGATCATTTACTTTAAAAATCAATAGTATTAAAAACAAATCCGAGGACGAATTTAAACCAAAGGAGGCAGGTGTTATGTTGGAACCAACCTCGACCACAAGAACAAAAACCATGGGGTCAGCACAATGTGCCAAACCAATAAAAGACTAAAATGTAAACAAAGACTAAAATGTAAACAAAGACTTGGAAAGAATTAAATATTATAAACAGAAACTGTGCTCTTAAGATAAAATTATGCTGATCTGTTAATTTAAACACATACTAAGATTATCGACAGAAATGAATAAGTAAGATGTAAAAGTGCTGATCAAATGGAATTGTGCATCGAAATAAAAGTATAAAAGACCTTTAGATATGTTTTGTGAGGGAGTCAAGATAGAACCGTGTACGTAACTTCAAACGAAGTGAAATAAAATAAATAGTAATAAAACTTATCCTGTGTTGTCATTTAAAATATTAATCCTGTATAATCAGAGGAGCGGTATCCTTGCAAACTTATACAGTGATTTAAATTTTTTTTATTTCGGTTTTAAAGTACAAACTTAAGTTGCAATGGTTGTAATAATATGAATGATCAAAAACGTCATTGGGGTCCATTTGACCATTCTGGTCTCTCTAGTGTTAAACGATGTCTGTGAGTGGGTAGAATGCGACGGCTAGTTTTCTGCGACTGAATGGACGTGTGAAACATTTCTTCACTTCACTAAAATATGTAAGCGCTTTTGTGGTTAAGCTTTTTTTATTCTGTAAGGTGGATGCACAAACTGTCTCGATTATCTCGACCAAATGTTTCAAAAGTGCCATGTCCACGAAGAAAATATTTCGCTATGTAATTATGAGACAAACATTCAAAACTGAGTTTAATCTTGGCAGTATCTCACCATACAGACTGTCTAAAGGGCTAGATATCGACGTGATTTTGGTCAGGCTAGGCACGAAAGAGGGTTTAAAGCATTAAAAGTACTGAATAATTGAATTCCTTTAAACTCTGGACTTCATCAAAAAAATGTGGAAGACGAAAATCGATGGAAATCACTGACAGAAGACATTAGATTGCATTGTAAGCAGATTGATTGACTTATTCTGCAAATTTAAACTGTTTAAAAACTAATTAGAAATGATATCTGCATATTTTTGACGCAGGATGAAGTTTTGGCATGTTTATCAAAATACAACGGTAGGCAGCTTTTCCGGTCTTACCTCTCCGATAGAATCAATCCAAATTGATTTTCAAATGATTAAACAAACCTATTTCTGATATGATGATACACAGTGAGACCTTTCACTCGTCCCTGATCCCACTCATAGACCAAATAAAAAAGAAAATCATTGAAGATTTCTAGGAAAAACGCCACTGCTTCGGCCGATAATAGAATCTGACAGCCAACATATCAACGTCTGAAATACAAAAATAAATTGGAAAACGAGACACTAGTGGTCACAGAATATTCGTATTATCATTATCACGTTCCGAGAAAGTGGGATTACATGCTTATTTATGTTTATTGTGGGCACAACATCTCGTGATTATCTCGTGGTACACATGGAAATCTACATACTCATGTACGCAAAGTTCAAAGTTCCCAAGAAAATGCTTCCACAGTGAACTGCAAAAAACCACACACTCTGAGATCCATAACACTTGGGTTTGGTTAATGTATGGTGTATGTGCGTTGATAAGGACAAGTTCTTATCAGCAGCGTTGTAGTCAAGGAAATGTTTTGAACATCTAATACTCACTGGATTGGGGGCAAATACTTGGCAAACGTGATTTTCACATGATTTGAGTGGGACTCCGGATCAGAGCTATATTTAGGCTGAACTGAAACGTGAAGCACGTTCATGAGTACTCCAGCAGTTATTTAAAGTGATCAAACATCCTTTACAGAAGCGACCAGGATTGCAATCAACGATATTGTTATGGAGACTATTGGCTATATAGTTTGGCTATATATCCACACCGAGGACACTACTGATACTACAAAAAGAAGAATTTATTAAATAGGAAAAAAGGTCACAGTGGCTAACTTAGGCCAGACAAAACTAGTTTTGTCGGATGATTAGAGCTTTTGGTGACCTTTGCTAGCATCCTTTAACTGAACAAATTCTATCTGCTATTGGGTCCTTGTGAAAAAATCTTATAAATAACGCTGTTGCTCCATATCGGATCAGTTGTTTGTACGCAAGTACCTTTCCTTGCATCCAAGTGGAAAAACTTGAATCATTTCCTGCAGAATCATCTTTGAAGTACTCTGTCCAATATCTAAGGAGAAGTGCTTGTAGATCGCTTCACTGAAAGCTACACTCAAGCATTTGTTCTTTGCATGCATGTACTTCTGAATTCTTGGAAATTATGATATTTATGCATTATCTTGCCTCTCTTCTTCTCTAAAGTTCTCGCACTGTGGCTAACGGTAAAAGGCCTTTTTTAAAAGAAAACAATTGTCATTTATCCTTATTCAGTTATTCTGTGAGTTTATTATGTTTTTAATGTTTTTTAGCAATATATTTTGCTATTTTTGAGAGGTTTTTAATTATGAATATCCAATAAAATTCTTAAAAATGTACCAAAAAATAGAAAACTTTACGAAAGTGACGATGGCTGCGGTTTCAGTGAACAGAAGGATAGGTATATGAAATTTATTTGAAGTTGAATGATAATTCATGGGAAACTGAAAGGGATGTAGATAGCGAAGATAGCACTGTAGTTCCTAGGGATAGAATACATGCAAAACGCCTTAGTAGCAGTGACAGTATTGTTGTTAATACTTCAAAATTCTTTCCCAAGAATAAATTCACGAAGATGGGGAGATGATAAGATATTAGGGAATATATCAAAAGGGAACTCTTTAAATTCTCAATAAATTAAAGTTCAGAATTGTTAAAATTTTCAGTGGTTACAACGATCGAAGTTAGAAGGTTTTCCGTTGGATCTCGTGACGATTATTCAGGGTTAGATTCGCAACAGAATTCATCATAAATTCGTAGGTAAATTAGTGGAGAGGCAAAAGATGAAGATACTTGAATAATGAAGAAGTATCAGAGTAAATAACGAATGATTAAGTGAGTGATCAAACTTTGATAACTTGCTGATCTGGGTTGATCAGAGTCACTACAGTTTTTGTCTTAGCGAGCCGAATGATTCGGACTGCCAGTTATAGAAATGAGTCAAGTCCCAGATTGAACGATAAAAATACTGAATAAAAATATTGAAGTTTGATTAGTTTACAGAATTGTGGGAGGGAACGATATAGAAAAAGAAGAGTGATGAAAATGGCTTGAAAAAACCCAGAGTGTTCGTAATGTTCTTTCCTCATATTCAAAAGATTTCTAACATTGGGCCGTGAGATCTCTGGACGCACGAGGATTAGATGACTCAAGCAATAAAAAATAATTTTTTGCTCAGGCTATGGTTTTTCCGACACGCAAAAGGGAACATTAATTTCTAACAGGACAATATTCCCGAAATATCACAATTCAGTGAAGTTCCAGGTATGAAATCTTGTGCCTTACGAAAATTAGGAAATAACCCAGATGCACTATTTGTCCTGCGAGAAGTATTCTAAGATGATTTCTGGGAGATGTTATCAAAAGAAACGAACAATGTCGGGAACTGGTCAAAAAGAGCTATCATACGCACTGCAATATTTGCTGAAATTATTCCTTTCAGAAGAATTTGAGGCAATTCCAATTTTCTGTAATTTTAGCAATAATAGAGAAACTCAGAGTAATTACAGAATAAGAACGTGCTAACAGTACTTACGAATTTGAATAATGGATTCCGACAACTGTATGCACCAAAATCGATGTAGATGTTGACGAATCCCTCGTGAAATATAAAGAACCTTTATGATTCATACAGCTTAATCCATCAGAAAAATCAGAAAAGAATTAGGGTTTTAAAACTGATATTGGTCAGGGCAAATGCAGTAAAAAGTATAAGTTCGTTTCCGAAAGTATAATCACAAGGCCTATCAATGATAGGAACGAGCTGGTTGAATCTAAATAAGTAGTGAAATATCTGGACGTCCAGATAGACTCGAAGGTGAGTTTCTCCCATCAAATCAGGGCAACAGCTGACGGTTAATGACAAACAAAGGGGAACTCACCACATTAAGAAGATTACTCTTTGTGAGCGCTATGCAGTCGGTTCTGCACTAGGGGTCAGAACTATGGAGCGACGCTCTCAGATAGGAGTTATATCGCAGGCGAATGGAACAGGTGCAGAGATGGAAGGCGCTGCAAATTGCATGCGAATATCAAACGGCTGGACGGCAGGTCTGGTGACCGCAGGGGTAATACACATCGCGCTTTTCGAGAGAGAGCGCAGCAAAATTAACCTACGCAGAATGGAAAACAGTAGAGAAGATGTCACTGGGGACGAGAGACAACGCTCTCTGAGCTATTGGCAACAGTTCTGGGAAGGTGAACTGCACGTCCTGACCTGAGGCCGTGGCTCTGTCGAGTGCATGGTGAGACTGCTTTCTACTTGACCTAGCTCTTAAACAGCCATGGTTATCTTCAGCCATACCTGAACAAGATTGACAGGTCACGGTCTCCTAACTACGGGTTTTGTGCTGGAGAGGTAAATTGCGCTTGTTACACATCCTTCTCTTGCAAAAGATAGATTAAGAAGCGCGGGGACCTCTGTCCGGAATCTACGGTCGGAGAAAGTTTGGAAACTGTTGGCAAATTAAATATGACATATGAAACAAAACTGCTCGGACTGTGCTGACACTGAAAAAAGCTATACTAGACCGTTGGGAGGTGTTCAAGGTGAGGAGGATCTCTTTTCTAGCACTTCCTTACTTCATACTAGAAGAAGAGAAGAGATCCCCATAATGAGAAGGTGCCTCTAGGCATGGTAACACGAGTCCTAGCGTGAAGAAATGTATCGAACGATTCTTGTCAACAACAGTCTTACCCAATTTCAATACTAAAGGGCACCCTTATCAAGTAGATACACTGCAACAGTTACAGGCTACGAATTAAGGTAATATTCCGGAGCAGATTACGATATGGCTGCATATGTTTTTGTCATTTCCCTCCACCTGTATAACTCTTTTGGTAACTTGAAAGTCATCTTCAGTCTGTTTATAATCTTCTACTTTAAGTCTTGCCAAGATCAATTTAATGATACCAAAACAAAAAATCGCTGGAATAAGCGAGAGACACTTCGAAAATTTGGCTTCTCATTCAACCCAAACTCTGTATAAAAATTTTCCAATTTCCAGCTTACTGACATTTTCAGTTATTTGCAGCTTGGTTGAAACGGTTGGCGCGGTTCTGCCAACCTGGCAGAGGTAACATATTGAAGAACCGAATTGCCAATCGCAAGAACAGAGCAATGTCACTGAAATAAGTAAGGAAGAAACCTTTCTTTACTAATTGAGAAGTTTGTTTGTAAGCACAGCATACCAAGAATCGTAGGAAATCACTTTTTTAAAATATTGCGAGATTCAGCTGATATTGTTCTTGTATCTATGAACATCTCTCTAGAAACAGGAAAAAATACATTCAAGTGACAGCAATACCTCCCGGCGAATACTTTCATTTCGGAATCACTACGTCATTTGGAGTCATTAGGAATATTTTAAAGGAAAAGACAAAGAAACTGTGATTGATGTTGGCATTAATGGACTACCACTCTACAAAAGCTAGGGTGCCACAATGTGGCCAATACTGGGTTCGATAGCATCTGGTCATACAGAATCACCTTTTCAAGAGCCTGTTGACTTTGTTGCAAGTTTTGGGGCTTTGTTATGCGAAAGGACATGAAAAAGAAGAGCGAATCTATGTTTTGAAAGAAACTGACTGCAAATTCATGTGCCTACCTTGTCATTATGGTATAGTTTTAGTACTCTTGCATCAATTTACATCTTGAAATACGTATATTACCTTGGATTTCAGAACGATGAAACCTGACACCAACGAGAGTGTCAAGGGAACACCGATTCAACGACTTTATTTGAGAATTCGCCACCTACGAAATTAACTGATGACATTTTATCTACAATGAAAACAAAACCCATTGCTCAAAATTTATCAAGAATGGACATCCTTGCGTAGTAGTAAGATATTTTTTTAGGTAGCAGTAGCTGTTTATTTCGCTGATTTCTCTTTTATGCCTTTCAGGGTGAACGAAACCCCTTACAATTTACTGATGGCAAAGGAAGTCGATCGTTTGAAAAAAACTTATTCAACAGCAGATAATAAGCCCAGGGAATCAAATGGTTTATATAATAATATAAAATATCTTCTAAGATATTCCCACCTAGAGATCACTCAAAGTTTTTCTCATTTTTTTATGATTGGGAGGTGAAGGCTATTTACGCCCTGAGTGTCGGACTCCCAGTGGCAACCGGACTACCGACTAAACACCCCTCCCGTCTGTCAAATCCCTCTTTCAGCACGGATGGATGGGAAGAAAGAAGATTGCCGCCAGAGAAATCCGCATGCACTTCATCTTCCGCATGCACAGAACGTGTGGCAGGCGTCATGGGTCATCCCCGGGCAGAACAAGCAAGCTGAGAACGGTGACTTACCCATCTTATACAGGTAAGACTAAAAATATCCATGCCCACTGAGTAGTTAAGTCAGATAATCATCTGTCTCACCATGCGTGCGGCAGAACCTCCGCTCTAAGTCACTGATGAGCCGTGCGGTCAACCTGTCTGGCGTTCCGATTACCAATGATTGCTGGCACAAAGCTAGGGTCCTTCTCCTTTCCTCGCGGCTAACGACTTCTCACGCCGACTTCCCCTACGTAAGTGCACTCGCTTTCGTTTTTCTGCAAGTAGCCTAAGAGGGACCACCCTCGTTATAACCAGCACTGCAGGTTAAGAGACAGTGCGATATGCAGCTGCAATCCGGTAAAACTCCTTGCTAAGAGCGTCAGCCCAGACTTCGGAGCTGCTCAAAACCACCGACTCCATTGTACTCATAAGTAGCCGTCTCTTCCGTGAGGTTGGTCCCCCTGTGTTGCCCATAAGGCGACTGAGAGCTAACACTCCCGCAGCAGCCTGCTCGTAGAAGCTCATCTTCGGTTCAAACATTAAGGCAAAGTATTTCAATGCTTCCTTTGATTCGCTGAATGTTTCTCCAACCTGAACGGGAATAACACGAGGGATGCGCTTCTTGGTCAATATGTCTTGATAATTTAAAATCAAATATCGCAGAGGAAATTTAAACCTCTTCACATAACGCTTGTAAGGCAGTAAATGAAAATTCTTGCTCCAAGTTGCAGCAGTGTCAAAGTATTCAAGGGTCATATCTGGATGAAATTATTTTTAAGGAATGAATTCCCATTTTGTGTACTTTTGCACTAAAGAAACAGGTTTCATCTCCTGTGAATAGTTTTGTTTTATCATCGTTTGAAATAAAAAAAGCCTTTTGGTTCACCCTGAATTATATTGAATATACTTGACCAACAATATACAAATGAATTACTTTTTAATAAATATATGTTAATTTTCGTAGAAATTTCTGTTGTTTTCAACTGATCATTTTTATCTTGACTTCAGTGAGGAAATATTCGCATGATTGCTCAGGGATATCCTACTTCAGTGCATAAAAAATTAAATATTTCTTGGAATGATGGCTAACCCAAATTATGAATGATGGCTAACCCTGTTTTTGTTTTAAGGGGTCTTTATACAATTTTTTTCCAATAAAATTAATTCTTTTCTGCCATACACTTTTGTAACATGCTTTTAATAAAGTGTTTTTAAAGAAATTATTGCAAAGTGTGCGTGCTTCTGCGGATGTCAAATGTGTAGAAACATATGAAGCGCTTCAGAAACACATTTCCAACGCTCGATTTCTTTTGGGGAAAATTGGAGAAAAGCACCGGGAGCCTCACTTGAACAAATAGCCGCCTTCGAAAGTAGGCACTTTGACTGCGTTAACGACACCACTGAGATGGAAGAGTCTCTCAGCAGAGTTTTCTCTGCTTTACGTGGGAAAAAAGCTTAGTCCTGAAAATAACAGTAGAGCCGTCTCGACTGAAAAACAAGTTGAAAAACGTTTCAGCACGGGTCTGCACGATACAGGGCTCAGTAGTTTCTTTATGTTGCTGCGTGCCTGCATTATAACCACATCGCACAACGCTGCGTAGGGCGCGATAGGAGATCCTTCTGTATAAAGGCGGTAACGCATAGCATAACGAAATAAAATCTACGAGAGACGTGTATTGTATTCTCTACAAGAACGCTGACCCCAAACTTGATGAGCTGAAACATATTCTAAGAACAGGGAAATGTCAGATCTTCCTGTAGGACAGATGGCTTCCTGACATTTGTCCTGTTTGCAGAGGATATGAAAGTCTATTGCTGCTTAGGAAACAACACCGAGATAAAAATTCCTGAGCGTGGTACACTGATAAAACTGGTACTTGCACCATCTGCGTTCGAAACCATAAACATCTGGGAATTCAAAGCTGCGGGTGAAAAGAAACAGGTATAACATTATCTGCTTTGTGTGTATCTGTCACCAGGCGAACGAATGACATATTCTCAGGCGAAGCTCAACTCTTTGGAGAACGCTGTCTAGAGTACAGAGGTTCATGTTCTTGTCAAGGTGCCTTTAATGCTAAGACCATTGAATGGCAGCCATAATGATACAAATTGTGTTCAACACTTGTAACTTCTCCCTTTACCCCGGTTGAGCCACATGGGTACCATACCAAATGAAGCAAAGCCTACGATATTCTCTTCTTCAAGACATACAATAGAAAAGTTTTAGGGGTTGTCTGGCCATTGGCCATTAGTGCATAGCATTCACCTACATGACACACACCACAGTTTGGTTCAGACAGAAGACTGGCTAAGACATCGTGACCTCTAAAACAAGTCCTATGAAATCTGCTTCTAAGTCATCTATCTGGAGACCTGTCGTGATGGTCAACTGAAATCCCCAAGACACAAAGGAAGTGTCACAAAAAAAAAAGCTCAACAGGCTCTTAGCCAAGATCAGACATCCACCAGTGTAGCAGTATATTGGCCAGCCAAGAAACGTGTTCGTTGCCTGACAACAGAAGTAAGACCTGCTGTTGGGAGATTGAGACCTCGCTGCTGAGATACGCGTTATTAGGAGTTTATGTGGAAGTTTGGTGCCCTAATGGTGCATTGTACATACGAATCAGCCAGTATGGATGTGAAAGTGCAGGCTCTCCTCCCTACATGCATCGCTATCTACAGAAAAGACCAGTTTACTGTCCACTTTTCACAGGGAAACAAATGGGATAAGCAGTTCTTTCTATGAAGGATTTCAGCCGAGATTTTTTCATTGGTCAATCATTTTTATGCACTTTTGTCACTTCTAACTTGCCGTTTGTTCTTTGATTTCGTCGTACGATAAGGGGTTTTCCCTGAACAATCAAGGCTTGTGGTGGTCATGAAGGGGAAAGGAAATATTGAGGCGCCACCTGTGTACCGCATGTGATGAATGCTATATACGGCCAAAAAGGATCGAGAAACGGACTGACCGAAGACTTGATCACGTTATCTATGCCGTTCGAGATCTTTCTCCGTGGTAATACGGTTTCAGATAAGGACAATCCCCTGTAGATGACGCTCCGGGGATCTTGGCTGTGGTCCAAGGTCAGGCAGGCACTCGTTCAAACCGGTGGCTAGTGCATCTAGGATCGATTATAAGAAAAGCGATCAACTCTAACAGCTGGAAATTCTGTATGCCCAGGAAAACTTATTCCAAGTAGCACAATCTGCGATTCGGATAGTTCGAAATTATCTGAAGACGGTGGAAGGTCAACGGAGGATACCAGTGAAATTAGGCTCCGTCCTCGGTACAGACTTATGGGACATCTCTAACGCTGGACTAGCGGACTTGAAATTCCAGAAGAGTCACGATTGATTGGTTACGAGCATGATGTTGCAGCACTGGTCGTTGAGCGCACTGCCGAGTCAACGCAATTAAGGCTCAACGCATGAAAACACCGGGTAGCGTTCTGGACGACCACTCATGGACTTAGCGCTTAGCTTCTTTATGTAATGGATATATGAATTGACGCACCATTATGGCTGCCACAGGTGCAAAGGCGAGAAGTTTTCTAGACTGCATCGACATGCCAATTTTTTTCAGAGTCAGCGGTGTGGGTGATACCAATCGTCCTTCCAACCAAAGAGCGTAAAATTCTCCGCATCCGAAGACACGAAAGCAACAAAGAATCAGCCGCTAGCGATGAAAAATGACACTCTCTCGCAAGTACCAATAATCTTGTGCGTGCGAGCCAAAAGGAAGATAGACTGATCAGCCGACCAATGATCTGAAATCATCGTTCAATCGAAAAAATGGTGAGACTGACTTCTGCCTGATTCAGCTGTTGATAGGGCACGGGTGTTTTTATTCTTACCTGCATAACATTAATAGTGACGGTCTCCACATTCTAAATTCTGATTCGGAAAGAAAGATGATGTCTGTCTTACTTTCTTTTCATGCAGAATATTGTACAAAATGCGCGATGATTTTGAAAGTGGGAGTTCTCCGGCCGGATAGTCTAATCGAACAGATGCAGAAATCGGCTAACAAATGAAAGCAGGTGGTACACTACCTCAGATCATTCCCTACAGGCATACTTGATGAGCTAGAGGCATTGAGAGTGGAGGGATCCCGTCTATAGCAATCCTCCTTCTCTTTCCCCTCTTAAGGCGTAGAAGAGAGAGGCCTAGCCTGAAGCAATATGTAAAATGGATTAGGTTAATTATTCCGGTTGATAGAGGTGTTTAGTCTCGGGTAGTATAGATTTGTGCTGCTGGGAGTCTGACGCTCGGGGTTTAAACAGCCTTCACTCAACTATAAAAAAAACGGGTGGATTGCGCCTCCCGACAACCGTATCTTAATTGTAGCTAGAGAGCATTTGTCCTGTCCAAGGTAGGCTGTCCTGCGTTCAATACGGACAAGTGGGCTTCGTGACTGCAGTTGTGGACCGATCAAGCTTCCTTGCATCCCCTCTGGCTCTCTTACTATAAACCACTCCCATATGGATAGGCTCCATCGTAATAATACCAGAAACTATAACTTGCCTTGCATATGTCGAGCCCGTGAAGATTTTCTTCCTTTTCCATAACCCACTCGATTAATGGCTACCAGCTTCAATGGCGCCCTCGTTGCTCCTAGCTACTGTACGTGCCGGGATTCATCATAACTTAATATGTGGAAGCCAAGAATAATAAAGTCTGAGGCTCGCTTACTCTTCTAATCAGTAAACTTCTAAGTTTACATCTTCCTCAACCCTTCCTGTTTTGCAGCGTTCTTTTTCGAACCGTTGTCCCTGCTATTTACTTAGAAATATTCGCCGAAGTCAAGAGTGTGGTGGCAGTTCCACCATTTTTGGTTGCACTGTTCGGTTTCTTTTTGTCGGAAGAGAAGAGCGATCCATATCGAGTGCTCTGTTTGATTATGACCGAAACGTAGGGCTCACTTCTGCATATCTGCCAAACCAAAGTATGCCAAAGTCTCCGAAGCTAGTATGATTAGGGACCAAGTAACCCGTTATGTACGCACTTTTTGCCGTAGCTTGCCATAATTTAACACCTTTAAGAGTGTAGGAGGATACCCGGCGAGCTGTTGCTTCAGTTCACTTGACACTATGTTCTTGCTTAACTGTAAATCATTCCTAAGGGTGGCGTACATATATAACTAATACTAGGGACTATTTATGCATATCGAGTGAGCTTGCTCCCAACTTTACCAACAGATTTATATGCGCGGACTTTGCAGAAGGACGATTTTGCAATGGCGATGACAAATAATCAGCAAAATATAAGCAATCAGGTTCGAGATTACATTAAAAAGTAGTGTCCGGGAATGTGATGGGGTTATTCTACATGGACAAACTACAACGTTATTAGGCATCTTACAGCCTTACGATAGCCAGAGATATATTGATATTAAAATCAGCATTGCTTTGTATTATCATTCTTAACGCGGCTATTGAGACTTTTGAATAAGAATGTTGGGAAACATTCAATGAAATAATCCAAGCGGAGCTCATTGGTTCGAAGGTAAGGGTATCATTGCTGCCATATCATGCTTGAACTGTTACAATTGGTACGATCAGCATTTACTGGCAACAGTTGAACCTAAAACCTTCCTAGATTCACTTCCAAACTAGAATGTTGTTGCATATGAACTCGCGTACAAGAAGTGTCATAAAATTTGAAGAGAGAAGTTAACTGTCCGGTCAGTAATCAATTTTTCACCATTAGTTCCATAACCGCGTAACCACTTATAGGGTGACCAATGGAAAAGTTGTTGGTAAACTGGCTACGTAGCATATGGAGATTACTCCCATTTTGAAGTCTCCATAGAAATAACAATAGCAAAACACTTTAGTCGTTGGACTCGGGTACCTGGGACGAAAAATGGAAAAGATACCAGAGAAAAACAAATAGTATGGGAAAATTTTGAGCTGGAAGAATTATATTCTTTTTTGGAAATTTTGAAAACCTCTGGTACCAGGGGATGTGATGCGATCGTTTTCAGTTACCTCGTGCAGCAAAGAGCATCTTTAACACCTGGGACATTATTCGTTTTATCAGATTTGATAAGGCCAAGATACGTGCTCAGCGCATGGAGAGTGATAAAGTTGCTCGCATACGAGAAATTTGGACAATACTCAATAGTAATTTAGTCAAACACTCCAAGAAAACTTGCCAATCGACGAGCAACTTTGCCCATACTGGGGCTGAATGATATTCAGTCGTATTTTAGCGTATTATTTAGCGTATTATTAAGCGTATTTTATCAAAGCCAGCTAAATATGGCATCAGTGGATGGTGGATATACGATCCTGACAATTGGTATCCGCTCAAACGACAGGTATACACGGTGAAGTCTGGTACTGTTTGTGAGAAAATTGTTGGTAAGAGAGTTGTCAAGGAGTTGGCGGCACCGTACAAAGAACCGGGAGGAACATAACAATGGGTAATTACTTCACAACTCGGTCATTGGCAAAATTTTACCAAGTTAATTTGAGCAATTTTAGCCACGAAGGCAAAAATGAGACGAATATTACACGACCAATGTTTGTAGCGAAAACGAGAGAACTGTGTTCGATTTTCATGAAAAACTCACCATGCGCCAAAAAAGGTTATGATTATGCTACCATCAATGCATCGCTAAGCAAATGTTGGTGATGGTGACAAGAAAACCCCAGAATCATTTAACTTCCATTGGTCAAAAACTGGATTGGACGCGTTGGCTAAAATAGTGGCAGATATACTGCAAAGGATAAACTCAAAGGAGACCTCTAGCATTTTTCCTCAGTATTCTCGATATCGCCTACCTAGCAGCAATTACTCTTTACTATGAGAATAATGAAATGCTTCACGTGTGTGAGAAGTGTGTATTCTATTCTTTGTAAATCGTACGCATTTCAAAAAAAGAGGGCGATTGTAAGACCTCTTGACTAAACTTTGAACTCGTATGAACGGCTAACGTTATATGTTTCATCGGGACACCAGACACAGTCCAAATCAACCGGAAGGAAAGAGGTAACTGGAGTTAGCTTTGTTTGTCTCCCTATGAACTTAAAAAACTGGTATAGTGGTAGTCAGCTGAAATTGCCGTAAAACGAAGGGAGTGTCACAAACTACGACAAAATACCCAGTGAACACGGACCCGATCAGTAGCTTATAAGTCACAATAAGTAGGGACAAGTAGAGCATGACACATAGGAAAAATGGACGGCACATCTGATCCCTGACCTCGATCCTTCCTTACCTTCCTGACCTTCAATCGAGCGCATTGACCCAGCTCTTAAGCGGAAATGGATGCTTTCGGTCTCATCCGCACAAGATTGACAGGTCTCCTCACTGCGTGTTCTGTACAGGAAAGGTGGATAACAGCTGTCACATATTTTTCTCTGCAAAAGTTAGAGTAAAGAGTGAGGTCACCTCTTCAGCGAAATTCGAGATATCTGCCCGAACACTATTGTCCGATAAATGCTTAGAACGGTTGACAAATTAAATCACACAGACCTTAAAAAGGGATACTGGAGCGTCGGAAGGCATTGGGGATGAAGAGATCTCTCTTCGAATACTTCCTTCCCGCTCAAGAAGGGATTACCGTAATCTGAAGGCCTTTCTTAGCGTAGAAACACAAGGTGTAGCCCAAAGTAATTTGTCAAACGGTTCCCGGCAAGATTCTCAACTTGACAGCGGCAGGGCTTGGTGGGTAGTTCAGAAGCATGATGCGTCTAGAAATCCCACGTTCAGGTCGCAAACAGCATCCACATCCCTACAACAACAAAAAACGATGTGCATTAAACAAACTGGATGGAAAAACTTATTTTTGGATGAGAAAACTGACACTAAACTAAATACTTGCAATAATCAATAAAAGAAATTTTAGAGTTGTTCAAAGTGAATCCCTAGTCACGCATTTACATTTTTAAGCGCATAAGGCTGATGAGCCTGTTGGTTAATTTTGACTCTAGGACATAATGTAATATTCACAACAGCAAACAGTTTGGTCATTGGTTCTATTTGATCCGTGGTCATGCCGATATCAAACAGAGCACTGTAATCCCCAGATGCCTTAACTAACCCCACATTAATTGTCAATTTCCGAACGATATATTAATTTTGCCAGCGGCTTCCAGACAGGATATATTTATAAGCATGTTATGGACTCGTTTCACTCCATTCAGTGCACGACATACACATCCCTTGTGCTACATGACGATAAGGCAAATTAGTACGATTTTAGTAGTCTTTTTGCGTCGTTATCAATTTGCTCCGTAATAATTATTCCGAGGATGTCTCCACCAGTATCGATCGAATTCATCTTAATGAAAATCCTAAAGTAAAAATGAACTTCAATTTGATAGTGTTGTCATTCCAGTCTTATCCTTGCGAATGTCCCTCTATAATTCGATAACACTAACGTCGCTGAGGATTTTTCCCGCTCATCTTTTCATTTGATTCAGTGAGCGAACTTGATTCGAAAATGCAGTTAAAGTTGATACAGGATGTTCATCCTAACAAATGCTTGCCTTAAGCGTGCGTTGACTGCCGTGCAGTCCAGTGCCAGCAATTAAAGGACCAAATTCAGTAACGGTAACTCACTTTCCTGTCGGTATTCTAGGGACGTGAAATTAGGCCAGTAAGGTCATGACATTCCCATCATTCCCTTCGGGTATGTATGAAATGTATCC
This sequence comes from Stratiomys singularior, assembly GCA_954870665.1. Taxonomy (NCBI): domain Eukaryota; kingdom Metazoa; phylum Arthropoda; class Insecta; order Diptera; family Stratiomyidae; genus Stratiomys; species Stratiomys singularior. The sequence continues at coordinate 54,302,146 of OX940877.1, forward strand.
GATTTCCTGTTGTGCACAATAACATTGCCCCGAGGATAAATCATAAATCAATTCCAATTTATGAAGCAATTTATGTAATTAATTTCCTGCTTATAAAATATGGCCTCCTATTATTCGCGATATTATTATTATTTTCGGGTCACTGATATTTGTCCTAACCTTGTTTTTATTATGCCGTCGTTAGTTTGACCAGTTTGAGATTATTGCTGATTTATTTATTTATGGCAGTCCTTGTGTGTTTATTGCACGTTTGTGTGTATAAATTGCACAATGTGCTTTGCTAATGAGTTTTCTGCGGATACAAAGGTTAACCAAAGTAATTTGTGGTGCATGTTATATGCATATATTGAACTCAATTACACAAATAGTTGGAAGATAAGACCAGCAGTATGTGATGAATTCGTTTGAATTTTTGAAAGAGCACTTTTATGTCACATGTAATTGGTTTCAGGTATGACCAACGATTCGAGTTGATCTATCAATTGCAAATGGGTCGAAGGATAAAAGTAAACGAATATGCAATGCTCCGTCGTTGATAAAAGGCAGATATTGAAAATGGTGGGACGTATAATAAAAGGATCGAAATCCAATTCTTAACAGATATCCAGAAAATAACGAAAGTCGAGGGTAGCTTTACAAAGTGAGAATTGTTATTCGTTGCTGAAATTCTGACCCAACCTTCCAACCCAAAAGAATATGACATCAACATTGTACATAGAGTGTAAAAACACAATCATTTACTTCTGAACGGTTTATGAACATTGAATTGACATTCTGGCCAAGTTTGGAATATTTATCTTGCTTTTTTGGGTAATGAATGCACTCAAAAACACTGTTTAGGGCTCCCATACTCGCTGGTGACTGGACAGTCCACTGAACGCCTCTCCTGTGATCCTGAGATCAGAACATGGAACCGTTTGACATATTACTTCGAACCAGGTCCTGTTATGCTGCCGTCAGCCGCCTTCATGCTGGAAGTTCTACTCCGATGGGATGCAGGAGGAGGGATTGCTGTACATGTGCTCTCCCGACACCGACGCCCTCGGCTGCTGTGAGTTTCAATCTAAAATTTTGTCTTTCAGGACTGCTGGAACAGAATATTCCACGTAATTCCATTTGTCAACCGATCATCATCGCGATTAGCTCTCTTGTTCCTTGTAGATTGCCTGACGCAGCCTGTCTCTTCATTTTTCTCTCATTGGCAAAATCTGCAGTGTGACGTACGTGACAGAGTTCTCGTGCAATCTTGTGCAGATTGGACTGAAAACACCTATGCCCAATGAAAATGTGGGTCAAATAGAACTCAGTCTCACCATGCCCACAAGTTAGACACTGTCTCGGATCCGGGATGATCTTGCAATCCAACTCCCTTCGCGTAATTTAGCCAAGACTTCTGCCAATCGTTGAGTGTGCGCTGTCTCTGCCCGCGGGCAACTGTCCCCCTCGAATCCTCGTGTTTTTGGAAGTAAGCCGCGTGGCGCTCCCTAGTCAAAATAGCAATGGGTAACATGTCTGCAATGACTGTCAATCAGAGATATGATGTTGCAATCCTCTGTGCTCCTCTCCCCTGCTGCTGTGCTAGACACTTTCGGTGCAACTCGTCTCTGAGAGCATCACCTCATGTTACCGCTCCGTACAGTAGCACTGCTTCTACGGCACTCATGAAGAGGCGTCTTCTCCATACGAATTTTCATTAATTTTTGAAACCCACCGGCATCTCATATGTGTTGTCACTTCTTAGTGCTTTGGCCGTATTGACCTTGTCGACCTCAGGATATTTCGTCGTTATTTCGATTCTTGCTTTTGCTGCTTCAGCTGCAGTTGCCGCAATGCTTGTCGAAGTCTCAGCGTTCTTCTTTTCGTCAGTCTCATTGTAATCTAGCGTGTCCGGTGGAATTCCATGCTCTTCTTTTAGGACACTCTGGCATTCGCATCGTTTTATTTTTTCGCTTCGCCCAGACCCCGTAGAGAATTCAGTTTGGACGAGGCTGTCACTCGTACTCCATATTTTGTCTAAAGTCTCCACTGTCGTGATAGTCATCGACTTAGTCACCATTTGTGCCGTTCTTGATGGACGGTTACCATCATGGCTGCAACTATTGGTTACATCTTCTTTGTTGGTATTGTTAGATAAATCTGGGGTGCTGATCATCGCATCAACAATAGCCTCTCATGCGGATCGCACGAGTAAGACAACTCCAAACCATCTCTCTTCGGCGTTTCATTAGCTGCGTTGTCATTAATGGCAAATTAAATATGGTCCCCCGGAGTACAGGTTGCGAATCAGAGGTGGGGTCTTCCCAAAGCCAGATCAAAATTTCACTGCAGGGGAGTTTTTTAGACGTTCAGCTTTTTCAATATATTCGTTAAGATGAAACAAAACCATACTGACAAATACTGTAATCAACTCGATCTATTGCAAGCTACCATATCGGAAAAACCACGAGAATTGCAAAGCCGACCAGGCGTTATTTAGCATCATGCCAATATAAGACCAGATGAACATTAATGCAAGGTAAAAATAGAACATTCTCCCTACTCCATGGTACCAACTAAATTTTGTTCCATTCTACTGTCACGGCTTCAGTGATAGTAGAATGTAATAGAAAAATTCATACTTCACACTTTGCCACAGTCCGTGGTAAATCTGCTAAATCCATAAGCGAAGCGAATCCATAACGAATCTTAATGAACATTTTTTAAGTTGGTAGTTTTGGCAACAAGGCAAAATTATGCTTTTTGAGAGATGGATAAGTTTATGGAAAAGAAGGGTTCTTAATAACCCAAACTTAACCAGCAAATATTGTGTATACATTTTGCATAATAACACCGAAAGAATCTTAAAAGACACCCTAATAGAACCTGCAAGTTATCCATCTCACGTCAAAAGCCCGCTCCAATTGATATCCGCATGATTACAAGCGATTGTCAACAACGCCAAAATAATGACACAAATACGTCCAGATAGTGATGATCCACTCCTACAGTCAGTCCAAACCTCAACTCAAATCCTTCGCCTTGATTCTGATTACAGTTTCAGCCGCTGTGGTGTTATACTCCATCAAAAATACGTGAAAAACAAAAGTGTGGATCGGAATTCAAAAGAACCCACAAGCTGTACCGCCCTGTATTTAATTTGGTCTCTGTAAGTTTAGGCGTGAGTGCCAAAAATTTCTAAGAGAAAACTCTGTCAATCAAAAATCGCTCAGCCTTTAATGTGACACATATCCATTCTACATCCAAGTACATAATACATAATGTTTTTGTTTAATATTGTTTGACATTTTGTCAAATATAGGCTAAGCTTGGCTTAGACTATACAAATTTTTCAGCGGCATTACGAAAATTGGTGCAGCAAGTGGACTTTTACTCCACATATTCGGACAGGATATTCATTCTGCCATGGATAAATTTGAGATCAAATTTACATTATAACGCAGCTCGTAATATAGTTAATTTACTGTTGGTAGCAGATAATGTATTCCATTCGTCCTGTTTTCAACAGATTGGATTGTTTAAGACAATTGCTCGACGTGAAGGTCAATTATGTGCTAAGCTCACCATTGTTTTCGTCGTAAGTCTTATGGCAAGCTCGCAGGAACTCCACTGTTGTGACTTAAATTTTGCACACTTCTCAGAAGTATTTCTGGATAAGATACACGAATACATAAAGTGTGAGTCAAGTGAGTCCATTCGACATCGTGCTCAACAATCAAGCGTATGCCAATCCATTAATGTAAAATTTTACAGAAGGATTTTGGTTTGCTTGCTTACAAAATCCAACTTGTGCAGAAATTCAAACCGAAAAACTACGGAGCACGGCATCAGAATTTCTTTTTTTTTTCTTTTCTCGTGAAGCACCGTAGTGAATGTGAATGATGATGAATTTCAACAGAATGACAACAGATCGTGCAACCATGGACTTATTGAAAGAATCATTTGATAAGGGCAATATTTCTCGTTGTGGGCATGTGAACTAGCATGCAAGATCTTGTGATTTAATTTAGCTTGACCATTTGGATGACAACATTGACAGCGTTATTTGCGAGATACCATCACGGATTTTTAATAAAAATGGTCGAAAATTGGATCTCTCGTTTGGACTTTCTCTGCGCCATTCGTGGCGCTCACATGTTCTAGTCATATTCGAATAAAATTGGCAGAGAATTATCCTTGCAGTAAAATCAATTTTATGGCAATCACAACAAATAATAATTTATAATTTTGTTTCATTTCAAAGTTATTTACCGCAAAAAATACCCTTAATATGACATGGACATGGATAAAATGGATAACATAGATGACACAACACCACAAGACCTCTCACTTTTTGTCTACGAAAATGACAAGTGTGGTCAAGTGTAGTGTGTAGTGTCATGTCAAGTGTGGACTTTACCACTGGGAAGACTCCAACACCTTATTTGAAATTAAAATTCGGAATAACTTATGGCTGTATTGAAATTGACCAAGACAACTAGTCCGTTTAATATCACAAGTTCAATGTTTCCAACAAGATTTCATAGTCATCTAACTAGTTGCACTTTTCGAGCTACTCCAACGACAGATCAACGGCAACTGAACTTCGCGTTTGACAATGTTGGAAATCTCAGTAGCTATCCTAGGAGTTGCGAGAGGGCATTGCTGCATATATTTGGTCTAGTGTTGATAATGAGCTCCGGGCATTTTGTTCAGCTAAGTTGATCTGAACTTATTAATGGTAATGTGCATAGCCGTTAGCTAGTCGTTTATTTATAAATACAGAAGAATCTCACTAATCCGGCACTACCAAAGACCAGAGTGTGCCGGATGGTTGGAATGTTCGGATCACTGGATTACAGAGAAAAAATCATTTATAAAACTAAGCATTTCATACAGAGAATACAACGTATGCAATGTATGTACATGTTTGTGTTCTTGTTCGACAAGTTTCGTTTCACATAACATATCTCAAAATAAAATGGTTTTAAAAGAATCCTTGATTGATGTCTGCTTTTGTGCAACTTGTCGTTCTTTTTCAAAAACATTTTCTCGCAAGTTTCGAAGAATTATCATATCTTTGGCAGATATGCCGTTTTCTTGCTCATGTTATGCTGGTATTTGAACAATCAACTGGTTTATCTGTTTTTACCATCGCAGTTGTAGTAGTTTGTCCAATATTTCTACAAGGCTTCTCCTTCTTGTAAAGCTGCATATATTTCTTCATCTGTCAAAATTTGCTCTGTTTCTTTGACCCCTTCAAATTAAGAACTTAAATTTTCTTCACTTATCTCGTAACCTCTTTTGAGAGGTTTTTCGATAGATTTTACAACCTATCGGCAATAGATAGATTATCTTCAGGACTCCATTCTTCCGTTTCTTGTGAGACAGCATTCACTGCAGCCCAAAACTTTTGGCAAGCAGATTGGATCAAGTCAAATCAAACAGTTTCACAAGCGTGAGCGAGAGAGAATACATCCTTAAAATTCATTTGTTTAGGGCTCTGTGTTATGTCACCATCCCGTGATATAATATGGATCAGTAATTTATTTTTATACAAGGACTTATTTTTTGGATAACACTTTGATACATCGGCTGCATTAAAAGTGTGCAGTTTAATGGTAGGAAGATGGTTTGGATATAAATACCTCTCGTGGACCCAACTTTTACATTGATTCTTTACCAATCACTAACAAATTCAATTTACGCATTCCAGTAGCATTTGAACACGGCATGAATGTGATTATACCATTACTCACTTTCCGACGTGGTGCGCTCACTTCTCTAGAGGATACGAATATTTTATTGGGCAACAGCCAGAACAGACCACTCTCGACCACTACTTTGTCTTTAAAATGCTGGATAAAAGGTTGTTCTGCAGATTCGTCGCTTCATAATTTTTCACTCGTATTGTTAACCACCGGATACCAAATTGCTTTTTTTTTTAAATTTATCCAGCCATCCATTGCTGGCACGAAAATCAACTTTTTTGTAATTTTTTTTAATAAAATTTGCCTTCAGAATTTCTTCAGATACGGGCGTGTGTTTAGATCGCTGTTGCATGAACCACATATAGAGAGAGTTTTCCACCGTTGGACAATCGCCAAATTGTTTTACGCTTTCCTGATCCAGATGTCATCATCTTCACGTGGTGTACTATCTTTTGATTTTTTTGTCAAGATCATGTGTAGTAGCACGTCCATATTTTTTGCCAATTTGCACATGCTTTCGCCAATATCTACCTTCTTAAAAATGTCCATTTCATCTTTCAAATCGAGTGTCTTGTCTTTCCGTTTACTTGACTTTTTAATAATATACTACTCTGACTTCAAAAAAACGAGAAACGTACACACGTGCACTTGATAAGTTTTGGGGTAAGACTGTTAGACGATGACGCGGCGATGGAGTGCATAGGCTTAGAGGAGCGAACGTTTTACGCGATGAAATGGCTTCAACTCCAAAACAATCATTATTAAAAATTATTAAAAATTTCTAAAGTCTATTCATTTATAAAATCAAATCATTTCCTCAAATCAAAACATGCCTGCAAAATTACCCAGATAGAGACAACACCTAATGACTGTCATGCTATCAAAGAGATGCAGTTCTACAGTCTCTGTGACTGCGAAAATTCCCTCTAGAAAGCCGCCGTATATCTAGCTGATAGCTTCGGTTCAGTGGCCCTGTTTTTTATCTTTGGTGTTGATTCTGATAACACGTTCGTTCGTGATGAAATTGCAGCCCGTTTTGTAACCCACATTTCTAAGACCAAGTGATTTTCTGGATACACATTCCTTCAGTTAGATGAGGCCCTTCCCTCTTTGAATTTCAGAAACATGAAGGATTTTTTTATTATCTTCTAGATTTTTCCGATATTCATCAAAGCTAACTGTCGAAGAATTTGTATATCAATGCGTATCTGGTAGACTGACGGCGTTGTCCATAGGGTGCTAGTGACGTTCCGACATGCCACTCGCTGCATCGTTTCTTACTTCTTTTTTGACAATTTTTCTACAGTTTATGAACCCAAACTTCTTACAAACGCCTTATTTCTTCATTTTCAACCACTACCATCAAACAAAAAAAGGTAAGCTGGTGAAAAAAAGAACTGGAAGAGATCAGGAAAAATACTCAAAGACTATTCAGAATACCTCGCCTCAAAAACCGAGATACGGATTGGGAGGACTATAAGCGAAATCTGAAAAAATTTGAAACAGCTGTAAAAAGAGAGAAAAGGAAATCCTGGAATCTTTTTTGCAGCAGTATTGGGGGAGGAAGCGAGACATCTAGGCTAAGCAGGGCTCTGAAAAGAGAACCACACGTGGACACGATGCTTCAAAAGGAGGATAGATCGTGGACAATCGTGCCCCCCTCCCTCTAAAAGAAATAGTAAGCGAAGAAAAGGTCCTTTGGGCCATTAATACCTTCGAACATTACAAATCACCAGGAACCGACAAAGTGTATCCGATCATGCTTATGAAAGCGGATATCACAATAATACGGATTTTGGTGAAAATATATAGAGCCTCCATATCCAAAGACTATATTTCATTGGACTGGAGAGAAGCTAAATTAGTTTTTATACCCAAGCCGGCAAAAGCCAGCCACTACAAAGCAACGGATTACCGACGTATCAGCTTAACGTCTTTCATGCTGAAAACCCTGGAACGCCTGGTAGATGGGTACATAAAAAGCACCGTAAATATAATGGAGCTTTGCCCCAACCAACATGCATACCTCCCAGGGCGCTCAACAGAGACGGTACTACACGAAGTCGTAAGCAGAATAGAGAGGAACCTTGCCATCGAAGATTACACTTTGGCGGCCTTCATTGATATCGAGCGAGCCTTCAACAATGTAAAAACTGAGAGCATAGTAGCAGCCATCCAAAGATATACAATAGACCCATATCTTACTAAATGGATGACGGAACTACTAGCTAAAAGGAAGATTACAGCCGAAGAAAACGGCGTAAGCTTGAATAAATGGACTAACTAGGGTACACCACAAGGCGGCATAGTATCACCACTTGCCTGGATACTCACAGTTAACCAAATAGTGGAAGACCTCAACGGGAACGGTTTCAAAACGATAGCGTACGCTGACGATATCGTTATACTTATAAGTGGCAAGTTCCCGGAAACCATGTCGGAATTGATGCAGACCGCACTCTTACCTCTTCTCGAGTGAGCGAAGCTAAACGGACAGCACACAAATGCCGACAAACGGAGCTTATGCTTTACACAAAGCGCCGCAAACCGGAGACAAATTCACCCCCGACCATTGACGGAAAACATATCAGCTTAGTAAACAAGGTGAAATACTTAGGAGTAACCTTGGATAGTAAGCTAACTTGGACTCCAAGCATAGGAGCAGTCACACGAAGAGCTACAGTGGCACTCTTCACAATGAAAAGACTAGTGGGGAAAACCTAGGGAATAGAACCCGAAATTGCCCACTGCATCTACACAACAGTAGTGAGGCCAATAACCGCCTACGGAGCATTGGTTTGGTGGCAGGCATTACAAAAGAAAACCATTGCAAAAGAGCAACAGAAGATCCAGCGTGTGGCCTGCCTTGGCATCACAGGTGCCATTAAGACTACGCCAACTTCTGCAACGGAGATAATGCTTAATGTCATGCCACTAGACAAATTCATCTTCAGCGAAGCATCAGATTAAAATCCACATTTGGGTTACCTAACCACCCACAAACAGAGCAATTATGCATTTTGGAAAAAATGGAGAGAATGGCCCGTCAAGTAAAAGGCAGCTAGATAGAATCCAACCAATAGTAGACATAACAATTCCATACAAGATCAACATTCCGACCAGAGAAGCGTGGAAAACGGTGCAGGATTTCACATCTGCAAGTGAGATAATGATCTATACCGATGGTTCCGAAACGGATGTGAAAAGCGGCGCCGGAATCTTTTTTCTAGATCACCCACAACTCAACCGAAGTTATAAACTGGAGAGCCACACCACAGTTTTCCAGTCGGAAGTGTTTGCAATAAAAGAGGCTATAGAAGCGGCAATAGAAGCGGCAACAAACAACCTTAATGGAAGAATACAAATACTCTCGGACAGTAAGTCGGCACTGCAGGCGCTTGCCTCTAACCGCGTAGTTTCACAACTAGTGCAAGATTGTAGGCAAGCTCTCAAAACCGCAACAACCCGAGTAAATGTAAAACTGACATGGGTCCCTGGACAGAGCGGTGTAGAGGGAGACGAAAGAGCGGATGAGCTAGCGAGAGTTGGATCAGCCGACCAAAATGCCACTAGAATAGACACAATTAAAGTGCCACTAGCAACGGTAAATAGGGAACTAGACGAAATCCTCTGCAAAGAGACGGATACGGCTTTGAATGACAGGAACAAATGCAAGATAAGCCGAGCTCTTTGGCCTCACCCTAATCAAGTGAGGACAAAACAACTCCTGGGGAAAACAGAAATGGCGTAAGAACATTGGTGACAGTATTAACGGGCCATAATCTTCTAGGTTAACACGCCAAACGAATAGGAATCCAAACGGATGACACCTGCCGAGCTTACGGCGATGAGGAAGAAAGTACAGAACACTTCCTCCTAGACTGCCCGAGTCTGGCCAACAAACGCCTTACTTGGCTGAGGTGTACTGGCGTAACAGAATTGGAACACTTGGCGACCACAGAACTGGGGGAACACCTTGGCTTCAGTAGGACGACAGGATGGACCATCTGTGAACAATAGTACTACACATGGGGAGCTAAGGGCCGATTTCTGGCCTATGCTATTTAACAGCAAGTGGACCCCAGCACAAAATAATAATAATAATTCTTGTTTATTTTAGGGCCACCAATCGTTTTTTGGATTTCTACTGGCTGCGAAATACAAGATAGTATGCTGTTCAAGATTATTCCTTAATACTTTTTTTGGTTACGAAGTAAATTTCACTTGGTCAATCTGCTTAGAAGTCTGGATTATAAAACGGGGCGAAATAGCTTTAGTAGACATTTTCTCAGGTTGTGGTGCTTTGAGCAAATCAATACCTTGGGTTTGACAACATTGGGTTTGAACATTGATGTTTAGTGTTTTTATTCTGGGCCATGTATCCAATAATGAGAATCTTCATAAAATCCGTCATTATCCCCCGTTGTTATCATCGTCTGTACTTAATAGCAACCTGATATGCTCACTGTTCGTCTGTATTCATATATTGTGGCTTTTTTTCGAAAATTCAGTTCATTTCATTTACTTTTTTGGAGTAATTTGTACGTGAGCTAGATCCAATAGTTCAAACCCGAATAAGAAACCAAACCGTGCGTTCGTTGAGCTACTTCTAATTTGGGCCTAGAAACTAAAACATTAAAAGTAAAATATGAAACTTTCAAAAAGGGTGTCAAGAGTCACAAGGCTCTCTGGCAGATAAAGTGACGAGTATGCTACCATAGTTGTTCACTCCTGGAAAAAAAGTTCACATCCAAACAACGGCCGAAAATAAGCCAGGTGCAGGTACTCAATCTGTAATGAAACAAGTTATTATGTCATTGAAATTGCTTTAAGAGGTGACGGATTGTCAGAACGTTCACTTTAGATTAACTGAATAGGATGGCAGAGCATAATGACGGCAGAGTAAGTCAGGTCATATAAAAAAAAACCCAGGTTCACCAAACCCACGAAAAGGGCCACCTTAATGAGCAATATCTGGACAAACTCTCGAGCCAAAGTTTCGAAAATTCGATCTTAAAGTAAAGGTAGCTGGCAACGTAATTTGTTGTTTTAAGCAAAGAACACTCACCCAAATTTCACTCCACCCTTCCCTTAAGAATACATAGTTTAAGGAAGCGGAGAGTAGCGTAAAGACAAAACTCTCCCTGTGCATGCAGACTGTCTATAAGACGAAGAACAGCTTCGAAACAGTGAAGAAGTGATATTGGTTTAAGGCGGAGTCAGAGCGCATACAGCATTAAGAACGTAAGAAGTGAAATTTGAGTATTTCGAACCGAGCTGGTGAACTGAACAAACTGGAATAGACAGACTAGACAGGCAATTCGCCAGATTTCAATCAAATCGAAAAATTGTAAGTCAGGTCAAAGGTTACGCCCGTTAGCGCCCGTGGGGCGCGCGTAACCGAAAAGACCTATGGGATGAATAAGAGAAATAAAGCACTAATTATTCAATATTTATTTATTTATTTGCACTCAGATATATTATCATTGTCTTTAAAGTCTGCTTTGTCAAAAAAAGTAATTATGAAAAATTATGAAAAAAAAAACAATTATTAAATTAATTAACATAACTCAAATATTCTTTGAATCAAAACAAAAATTGGGAACACAAAACCCTTTTACATATCTCAGACTAGTTTATATACCTAGACTAATAGGAAAAATTACAAAATAAGAATAAACATTAATTAACTTTGGTTTAGTTTTCATCAGAATCAGTTTCTTCGTCCATATAATATTGGTGGCAAATAAATGTTGTATGACTTCTGCAAATATTTTTCATACATAACTTACATTGCGTTTTTGATTGCCTCGTTTTTTGACTGGACATATTTTACAGGTTCCTCTGTATGTGCCAGAACTACCTGCTTCTGTATCAATTAGCACTATCCTCCATATTCGGATGCTCCCTTATGTTCCTTTTTAGTTTTCTTGGAAGGCCACCCATCGTCATCTTCTTTGGACGTACTCTTTTGTCAATTCACTGCCTAATGCCCGTAAATACATTCGACTTTTCCGTAGAGTCACATTATTTGCCCTCAATATCACCATACTATTTATTCCTGCAATATCCAGAAGACGAAAGAAGAGTGTCAATGGCCATCTATTATTCTTCCTTGAAACCGAATACATTTTTGCTTTTTTATCGACTTCATCGACACCCACCTTTGTTTTATTGTAAAAAGTAACGATGCTGGGTTTGCGCTTTTCATTTGAACTTTCATCAATTTCTGCAGCACAATAAAATGATGATATAAGAACTACAGATCTTTTCTTTTTAGGCACGTAAGATACGAGTGTAGCTGTATCTGAAAATCCAAATTGACTTGAATATTCAGTTTGGTTTTTATCTATGAAGCAAGGAGGTATTTCTTTCTCGTTTTTACGCATGGTAACCAGAACAGAAATCTTATGATCCTTGGCCAAATCCTTCATCAGCGGCACACCGGTATACCAATTGTCTATGGTAAGGTTACTTCCAGTGCCAGAAATTGGTGTAATTAGCCTCTTTACGACGTCTGCCGCAAGATTACTCAACTAATATGGGCCTTCAGGCTGCTTGCCAGCATAATGTTCAATATTTAGGACGTATAACGTAGCAGCATCTACTAGTGGATAGAGTTTGATTCCGTATTTGTCGGGCTTTGATTTGACGTACTATCGGGAAGGGCATTTTCCTGGAAAGCCAATAATCATGTCATCGATTACAACGTCCTTTCCCACTGAATATGGCAAAAGACAGTTTTGTGTAAGTATATCTACAACTTCTCTTTTTGGCGCAGCGAGCGACGGATTATTCTTTATTTTGCTCTCAATGACATAGCGACAGGCTACTATAAATGAGAAATAAATGAGATGGGTAATAATAATAATAAGAAGGAAAATGTACTAAGCGCGGTCGATTCGACTACGCGCGAGTTACGTCCGCAAACGCAACCATATTCCCGTAAAAAGCTACTCGACACGCGTATCCGCTGGCGACCTAAAAAAGTAACATTAAACCCTATCTGTAAAATTTTTTGCTTATCCAATTATGAATTTCCACAGAAAACGCTCATGCTTAGTTTTAACTCTAAATTCACTTTTGCAATATTTCTCATGGATTTTAGCCTTGTAAACACTTTACAAAAATATTAAATACTTGTAATCACGTCTTAATTTGGAACTCGAGTAATAGTCTTTGTAAAAAAAATAAAAATTTCGTTTTATTTTTTTTTTTTATCTGTTGGATAGTCGGTTGACGTAAGTGGCGCAGTCGGTGACGGATCTTTTAAAATCATTCGGTGTGTTTGAAGGACTCTAAAGTAAAAATATTTAGAAACGCGTCCTGTTTAGGTGTTCGAAGGATTATCGAATAAAGGAAACAGTTCCACGACTCTGTGAATCCGAAGATTAAAAAAAAAAGTGATTCTGTGCTTTCAAAGGATTATCGAAAGTTACGTATCAACCCTCGAAGGATTATCGAAATTTATTCAACAGCATATCAAAATTTTGAAGTTCTTGTCGACGGTTTATCGAGAAGGATGAGATCAACTATTATAGTCACGTAAGTCATAATTGGACACTTTCCTTTCTTAATTCCTACTTATGCCATACAAAAATAAAAATAACACTAGAAGTAGACCGCTTCATGATACCAGTGTTGACACCCGGATATAATAAAATGATTATTCGTGCTATTCGAAACAAAATTGGGGGTTCTGCCAATGAGGTCCTCAATATGTATGGCACATCTATGGACTGGGACGAAATAAAGAGGAACCTCATCCTCCATTATAGCGACAAAAGAAATGAAACGTCGCTGATAAGAGATTTATACAATCTCAACCAACGCGGCAAAACAGTGGAAAGATTCTGTAGTGAAATTATAGAAACTTTAGCCACGATGACTAGCCACATTCAGCTTCATCAGACTGATGCAAATGTGGTTACCGCCAAGCGAGAATTATACTCAGCAATGTGTCTCAACGTTTTTCTAGCGGGCCTTCAAGAGCCTTTCGGGTCAACTATACGTGCTATGAGACCAGACTCCCTTGCAATAGCATTTTCATACTGCATAGAGGAGCAAAATACCTTCTACACGAAGCATAATAACCCCAGTTCTCAGGGAAAAGTTCAGGCTGCCCTTACCCCCACACCAAAAATCACCCCTCACCAAAAATTCTGCGACACAAACATTTGGTGCACCCAGGAGTTACTCGAATAACTCCATTCCCTTAGTTTTCCAGCAAAGGTTGAGTTTCCAGACACCAAATATCTTCCAACAAAGGTTTAATCCGCCTCATAATTTCAGCAATAGGTTTTATCCCTCTTACCAACAATCAAATGTTCAACCAAATAGACTAACGCTTCCAAAACCAGTTTCAATGGACACAAGCTCAGGCTATACCCATCTCCAGCCAACAGCACCAACAAAAAAACAATAATTTCAAATCCACAGGACAACCCATGGGTAATATTTGGCCAAACAATAATTCCTTCAGACCTTCGGGACCACCCAGATTTAATAACCCTCCAAATAACAACTTCTTCAGATCTACAGGGCCACCTATGATTATTAGCAAAGAGTTGTTCAATATTTCGGAAATGGAATCGACGGACAAGTTCAACTACACTAATAAGGCCTTGTATTTCCAACCATCTCCGAATGACTCCTAAAAACAAAACTTGGACGACTATTACAACTGTACAGATCCTTACTCTACTTACAATCACTTTAACGGACTGGAAAATTTCAAAGACCAAAACCAATATAATGTTAGCGAACAGGACAATCAAAATCAATCCGAAATTCATAAAATTGATGATGTAAATTTTATACCACCTGCCTCAATACCTCAACCGGATTCATAGATATAAATATGCATGGTTCAAACCTCCCTTTCATAGAAATATCGTCCTTATTTGGGCGAAAGCTCAAATTCCTCATACAGGATGCAGGAGCATCTTCTTCATTTATTAACCCCGAATTCGTCCACCCCGAAGATATAGAAGAAATCGAACCCATATTTATTAAAACCGTTCTAAATAAATATGCATTAAATAAACAAACAAACCAATCCGATAATGAAGAACCCCTTTTCTTAGAACAACCGCTTAAAGTTTCCAAATTCTCACCCTCCGAATTTATGGAAGTAAACAATTTCAACATCGATTATGATTGTGGACCTGATACATTCATACCACCTGAAGACGTCACTAAATTAATTAGAGTATCGCACCTTAATAAAAAAGAAATGGATCTGATATTCCGCATCTGCCGCGAATACGACGACGTTTTCTACCGCGAAGGACAAAGCCTAAGCTTTACAAACAAAATCAAACACCATATAACGATAACGGATGACATACCGATATATACAAAATCCTATCGGTATCCTCATGTTCATAAAGAAGAGGTACGAAGACAAATCGGTGATATGTTGGACCAAAACATCATAAGGCCAAGCTACTCACCGTGGAGCTCTCCAGTCTGGATTGTGCCGAAGAAACCGGATGCAAGCGGCAAAAGGAAATGGAGACTGGTGATCGATTACCGTAAACTCAATGAAAAGACGGTGACCGATCGCTACCCCATCCCTAACATCTCCGACATACTCGACAAATTGGGCAAAAGCCTGTATTTTTCGACAATAGACCTCGCTAGCGGGTTCTATCAAATCGAGATGGACCCCAAAGACATTCAAAACACCGGTTTCACAGTGGAAGGAAGACATTAAGAATATGTCCGGATGCCATTCGGTCTCAAAAATGCTCCATCCACTTTCCAAAGAGTGATGGACAACGTCCTCCAAGGCTTACAAGGAAAGATATGTCTGGTCTACCTAGACGATATTATCGTCTTCTCCACCTCACTCCAGGAACACGGGGAAAACTTGAGGAAAATCTTTGGAAAGTTACGCGAGGCCAATCTAAAGGTACAGCTCGACAAGTCAGAATTCCTCCACAAGCAGTTAGCCTTTCTGGGCCATATAGTTACAACAAGTGGAGTTAAACCAAACCCAGAGAAGATCAGAGCGATAAAGCAATTCCCAATCCCACGATGCCAAAGGGAAATCAAATCTTTCTTGGGATTGCTAGGCTATTACAGGAAATTTATTCGGGACTTCGCAATACTGACAAAGCCACTCACCGAATGCCTGGAAAAGGGTAGGATTGTCAAACTTACGGAGGAATACATAAAAGCTTTCGAACGATGCAAGGATTTGTTGGTTAATGATCCGATTCTACAATACCCAGATTTCGGCAAACCGTTTATCTTAACCACCGATGCCAGCAATTTTGCAATCGGGGCAGTCCTTTCCCAAGGTACCATTGGTAACGACAAATCCATCTGCTACGCCAGAAGAACGCTATCAGACTCCGAAATCAACTATTCTACGATCGAAAAGGAGCTCCTGGCGATAGTCTGGGCGGTAAAGTATTTCAGGCCCTACTTATTTGTCCGAAAGTTTCAAATCGTAACCGACCACCGACCGCTTACATGGCTTATGAGTCTCAAAGATCCAAACTCAAAGCTAGGGAGATGGCGATTAAAACTCGAAGAGTTCGACTACTAGGTGATATATAAAAAGGCACGCCAGAATTTAAACGCAGACGCCCTGAGTAGAATAAGGCTCCCGGATAACACTTCCAGTAAACTTGTCGAACTGAATGCCAACGAAACACTCCCAGATAGTTCATCAGTACTAGTCGAAAATGGTTCTACTATACACTCCGCAGAGGAAAATTTGGATGATGGGATCCCAATATCTGAGAGACCGTTGAATGAATTCACCCTCCAAATCGTTCTTGAAAAATCTATCAAAGCACCCCAAACCTCACTTCAGATGCTATTTAAAAATCGCCAAAGAAGAACTATTCGTATGCTTGATTATACGGAGAACACCCTCTTCGACCTCTTCAAAAAAATTTTGACCCCAAATAAACTCAATGCAATTTATGCATCCGACGACATCTTTAAAATTGTCCAAAAAGTTTACTCCAAATTCTTTTTTCAATCCAAAACTTACAAATCTTACAGGATATAACCGAAACCGACGAGCAAGATTGGCTCATCAATGAATATCACTTAAACAATAACCACAGGGGCATAAACGAAACGGTCCTACATATTAAAAGAAATTACTACTTCCCCTACTTGAAGGAAAAAATAACTAAAATTATTAACGATTGCGAATCCTGCCAAACGCAAAAATATGACAGTAGTCCACATAAACCACAATTTCAAATTTCAGAAAACCCAAAGGAACCTTTAGACAGTATATACATAGATATATATACTATTAATGGCAAGCCAATCTTAACTATTATCGACAGGTTTTCCAAATATGCTGCTGCTTACACCCTAGATACGAAAAATAGCTTGAATATCCTTAAAGCATTGAGGCACTTCATTACTCTCCATGGTACGCCTAAAATATTGGTAGCTGACCAAGGCACCGAAATGTCTTCTTCGATATTCAAGGACTTCTCCACCCAGTATGGTATCACAACGCACTTTACATCTTTCCAACAAACCAGTAGCAATACATACGTCGAAAGGTGGCACTCGACATTCACAGAAATCTACAGAATTATCCTAGAAAAACGGAAAAAGAACAGACTCAATACCGCCCACGACGACATCCTCAACGAAGCCATAATAACATATAACAACGCCATACACTCCACCACGAAACTCACACCCCACGAACTTTTCTCAGGCAGAACACACGTATTTAGTAAAAACCTTAACTACAGTGATGAACATGAATACCTACAGAAACTTAACGAATTTAGGACTAAACTTTATCCAAGTATTAAAAGTAAAGTAGATGACTTAGTAAATAGAAATATGGAAAAATTGAATCAACGCCGAGAAGAATCCTAAGTATTTACACTAGACGATACCATTTATAGGAAAGAATGTAGGAGAAATAAAATTACACCCAGGTTCAGCAAACACAAAGTAAAAAAAGATAATAAAATTACTGTAATCACCTCATAAAATCAAAAGTTACACAAGTCAAAAATTAAGAAGAAACGTAAATTTCAGGTTAATTATTATGGCACAAGGACAGAAAATAGAGATTCAAGACACGACGACAAATCACGGCCTATTACACCTACGACTAGGAACGAGTAGAACGATACAAACCTATGAAAATCTAATACATATCGTAAACAAGTGACAAGTACGAACACTCCATACAGAAAATAAAGGACTCACTCTCAGAATACGATAAAACCAACGATACAACGAATACAATCCAAACAACCAAGTTGAAACTTCAGGAACTATCTCACAAACTACAAATTCTAAAACCTAGACTACGATCGAAAAGGGGCCTAATTAATGGACTTGGTACGCTGATCAAAGGTATCACAGGTAACATGGATGCGAATGATGCGTCGCATCCATGCGAATGATAAATAAGGAGGTAGAAACACTACTATTAAATCAATCCAATACTAAAAATGAAATTAATAAACAAATTAAACTAAATCACCTAATGATAGAACGATTCGATAACATAACGAACCACATAAATAACCAAAGCGACACCATACGGAGGTACTTAGAACATTCACAGAACAAAATTAATAGAGAATTCGATTCCATGGTACGCATACAGTACCTCAACCAATTGCACTATAATATTGACATTTTAAGTGATCACCTGTCAGAAATAGCAGAAGCCGTATTACTAGCTAAGCTAAACATAATTTCAAAACAAATTCTAAGCCCACTCGAACTAACTGAAATCTCAAACACGCTCGAAAAACAATCCGTAAAAATACAATCCGATGAGCACGTCTACGAATTACTAAATCTTCAAGCCTATTACAATGGGTCCAACATAATATTTAATATTCAGATACCAATTTTATCCGCAGAGAACTTCTCCTTTTTCCACAGAATACCTCTTCCTGTACAAACAACCCAAATTATATCCGCTAAACCCTACATGGTCCTTAATCACAACAGTGTCCAATTTTTTGACAAAAGGTGCCCGAAAGTCGAAGGGATCCATTACTGCAAAGACACAAATAATCGAAGAGATTTGAGTAATTCCAGATGCATCGCTAACATCATCAATGGTCCAACAGCATCCTGCCAATTCAAAGAAATCGCAGAATCATCGGAAATAATTCAACCCGAGCGAAACTATGTACTCACCATCAACATACCCGAAACCATCTTGAGTTCAACCTGTGGCACCCCTAATAGATCTATATCAGACACTCTACTTATCCACCACCAAGACTGCCAGGTCAACATCAACGAAATCACTTACACAAGCCAAACCAGCGTTCATTGGGACGAATTCAACGTGATCCCCATTACACCTAACACTTACCTGCCTTCAAACGAAACCATGGATTTACCGACCCTAGGAAAAACCGAGTTCCCGAACACAGACTTCACAGGCTTCCTTGGAGTACTTAACATCAGCAACGAGTCCATGCTACAATTACTCGTTATCCTGTTAGTCATTGTCTCAACAGTAAGCCTATACCTAAGCTTTCATGGAAAGGAAAACAACCAACAACAACAATTACCATCGCTCCAGATAAGAGAAACTCCAATACCACGGTTTCTCTAACTGTCGCTCTTCTGAAGGAGGGAGGAGTTACGTCCGCAAACGCTTCCCACGAACAACCACATTCCCGTGAAAAGCTACTCGACACGCGTATCCGCTGCCGACCTAAAAAAGTAACATTAAACCCTATCTGTATAATTTTTTGCTTATCCAATTATGTATTTCCACAGAAAACGCTTATGCTTAGTTTTAACTCTAAATTCACTTTTGCAATATTTCTCATCGATTTTAGCCTTGTAAACACATTACAAAAATATTAAATACTTGTAATCACGTACGGATAAGCAGTCTTAATTTGGAACTCGAGTAAAAAAGTCTTTGTAAAAAAATAAAAATTTCGTTTTATTTTTTTTTATCTGTTGGATAGTCGTGTTACGGGTTGGTTGAGACCTCCGCGGCACTGTCACCACGCGATACGGACGAGAATGGTAACCCGGAGTTGGAAGAAGAAGCGCCACCACGTTTCAAGCCACGATGCTGGACGGAGTAGGGGAAGCAGAATTGTGGGTAAGGAGCATAGATGTAAGACTACATTGTCATTAGTAAGTTAGCGTTAAGGTAATAATAGTAGCATTAACCAATGATCTTCCGACACGCAATACAAACGTGCAAAATACGCAATTGGGACCGAGTGAAATATCGCGGGAAAAGCTGGGCAAGCTAAGTGATCAAAAGTTCACCTAGAACCGATCAAGGGATCAAGGATTAACCTTGGGAAATAACTCACGTTAATACGGTAGCGCAGGCATTGAAGTTTTAACGAGTGAGGGTTACATACGGGCGCGTGTGAAAATCGAACAGAAGCTGATCACTTCCGTCGGCCGGCACATCACGGCGAGGATATTTTTCGACACTTGAACGACGCTACACACATATGGCGCTACCAAGGCAGGCTGGAGGAGCGGCGGCAACCACAAAGCAATACTACGGGCACTAAGGGCATTTCAGCCAGATCACTGCCGCCGTCGGAAGTGGCGGAAACGAAGGCCACTAAGATCACCCGGAGCCAACGGCGAAGTCAACCACCGGACGCAGCGCAGGGAATCCGAAAAACAAAACAGGGGAGGCTATATTTTTTACTCACCAACTTCCCTCTTAATGGTGGAGTCTTCATTAGCTTCATCAATCTTATTTACATTGTTAAGTAAACAATGCGAACTGTCATCATCGCGGCGAATGTTGGGTAAAGTAGTTCGCGGCGAAGATTTGCGGCGATCTACGGCGAACTGGGATTACAGCGGTGGCAGGCGAGGGAAGCGTTAATTTTTGGTTCCAACGAGAGGTGAATGTTCGAGGAACGGAATCTTGGTTGGTGGTAGCCGTTAAGGAAGATATATAAGGACGAAGGTGAATAGCGGTCGCTCTCTTTTGTTAGCGTTGGGAATGGGACGAGGTAGACGAACAGAAGGAAAGTGAGTGGTCGTTTAAAATTCTATTAAAAATAAAAATAAAGGACTAAAGACGTGAGAGTGCTAGTGTAAACTTCAGAAACGATAGTGATAAACCTTGCAAGGACAAGAAGATAGACGTGCAGCCAAGTGAGTGAAGTCGAAAACGCGAATTCTAACTTATCAGAAAATTAAGTCGATTCAATTCGCGAGTGCGCGGCGCGACCGGACCGGAGCAAGGGGCCCATCGTGGAAGACTAATTAGTGGTAGTCGTAAGCTAGCCTTAAGTTCTTCTCGTGTTATTTTGTTTTTCTTTAATCACTTGTTCTTGCCGTACATTTTTCTTTAGGAATAAATATCAAGAATTACCGGAAGTTTTCTTTTTCTTAGGTGAGAGCTAGATTGTTGCTTATATTGCAGCTTTCCTTCCGGCTTTGTGAGTGGCGACGAAGCGGGGTGCGCGTGAACGCGGAGCGCGCGTACACAGTGGGTTGGAGGTTCCACGGAGGTGACGTCGGGGGGTGGTGTGAGGATTCCGTGTTCTCTCCGAAGTTGATTTGGTGTGGCGACAATTTCCTCTTCTGGCTTCGCCCCGTGTGTTGTCAAGTAGTCAAGTAGTGTTCTTCCTTTTCTTTCAGGAGCGTAATGCGGACGAGCCGCATTCTCGCTTGGTGGCTCATCGGGGCTTTAACTGGGTAAGCGAGTGGCGCCCACGCCCGTCTTCGACGAGCTACCGGAGCCCAGAGCCCTAACCGGAGGGGTTTCGGCCTAGGACGCGCGAAGTCCTAGACATACCGGAGTAATCCCGGTAACAGTCGGTTGACGTAAGTCGCGCGCGTTTGAAGGTTAATGCATTCTCCACAGAAACACTCAAAAAATTAAGTGAGATGAAACTAAATCAGAGAACTTTGAAAGTTTGAGTAACTTTTTTCGAAATTCGAATGCATAGGAAACAACGAAGATTACGTATTTTATTAACCGCATAGTTTGTGGTAATAGTGTGTTGTTTTAAAAATGTAGTATGATTTGATTTGTGCTAACTAGATACTTATTGACTAGTTACTACTTGTTACTACTTATTGATGACCTGAGCTTGTCCAGGCTAACGATGATACAATGCCAACCTGTCATGTAGACTATCCATCCTATTAAATTCTCAACGTGTCCTGGCTCTAACTTCTAACTTGTTCTCAGATTCAACACACATTTGGTTTAGGATACATGGAATTTTTGTTTTATGATGCATGTAGGTCGATTTCACATGTTTCGTGGAATTTTATATTACTTCTCGCTTTGATATTGGTGTCGAGCCTCTGATATGAATAAGGGCAACTAAAGTATTATTTCTACTAACCAGGCCCATAGTTCTTATTTATCCCGCTCCCTACTTCCTATATTGCCCGTTCAAGTGAATGCAATGGCTTGTATCAAGGTTGATTGTTGTTCTGCACAGTTGCATCCAAGTTGCTTTTTTTAATTCAAATAAAAATTGACTTAAAGAAGTCAGAGTAATAGGTCCGTGTTACTTAGTTTTGTAGCTTGGTTGTCGTTGACTTGCTGGGTATAAGAACATTCTTTGCTCCCATTAAGCGAACCATAATGTTTCCTTTTGATACTGAGAGTTTTAACCAGGGTCCAGATTGTGATTCAAGGTAATTTGCACGAATCAAAATATGTAGCGGCCTCAAGGACTCTTTCTCGTGTAAGATTTCTTTGATGGGCAACCTCGGTTAAACATCACATTTGTTTGTAAACGCTCTGGTTCAGTAAGGTTTCAAGATACTACTTTCTTTTTTATGTCTATTATCCACCGTTGCTTCGAAACATGTTGTTCTGGAACTCTACATGATTGGGTTATCTTATTAAACCTCTTCCTTCTTCCCTTCCTAAAAAGACTCTTGACTTCAAAGTCTTTACACTCCTTTAAAGTCAATCGACCCAAAAAGTATCGGTTTAGTGTGTGAACCAGTCGAAATAATCAATGTATGTAATCAATATATCCTGGCCTCCCCTAGTTCCCAAGAGCGAAACATGGTAGCGGTAGGAAACACTTTGCTAATGCTTCAAACGCAAATTTTGGATGGTGTTTAGTTATAATTCTTTATCAATGAGTTTGCATCGTCGTCATGCACTCCAAGGATGAGAACATATCTCCTTTTCTCTCTTCCGATTTCGATAAATCAATAATTCGAGATTATTCGAGATTAAGTCCAGAACAGTGGCAAACGTTGTATCTTTTTCAGCAGATACGCTGTGGTGGCTTCCAAAGGTGTCTTTCCATCAAAAACCAAAATTCTCTACTCCTCAAACCATATAAACTATATAATTACTCTGCAGTAACAAATCAAGCGCAATGAGTATAATTATATTATGACTGAGTATTTTTTTTTATTTTATTTGAATTTCGCATGTGGCACTTAGTTAGGGTTTTTTTTTAATTTGGGATGTTCCACGTATCTAGTTGCCTAATGGCACCTGAAACATCATAAAAAGAATTCAAGAAGGGAGAAATAAGTGGAGAAGCTTTCTTGATGTATCCTTAGACAATGCTAACTCGAATTTCATACATTCACTGCAAGTTGATGCCAAATGAACATGTTTTTGCTTTTGAAAAAGATTTGGACTTCCTAAGGACGTTACTTCGAAAAGAATGGCAAAATGCTGCGCATAATTGTTCCAATGTTATATTTTTCCAGATTTTACAGTCTGATTCTCCAGACATCTTAAAACTTTCTTATTACCATTCAACATGCCCGTGCACGTACCGTTTATAAATATTCTACAATTTTATGTCTTGCCATATCTCCGTTACGAATCATACGAAATGCTACGTGGCACCCGTATTTTGTTACAATAATAAATTTCTTCCTATCAGAGTTTGGATGTCGAAAGCTACAAAGTAATGGCCCTACGAAATACCTTATCCAATTTCTCTATGCTCAAATAAAGCAAATACAGCCAATATTCATTCTTTGTGAACTTGCAGCGTCTCATATACGTACTCGCCTATAGATACGGAGGTGAACACTCTTGTTCTCTGAGACAATTCAGTCAGGTAAACGTCGCAAAGGTCCTTTTCGAAATAAATAAAAGACGAAAACATTGAGTGCAAAAATAAGACGAAAAAAGGTTGTAAATCCCCTCGTTAAATTTGAAATCAAAGTAAATAAAAATTTAAAAAGGTTTCCCGTATACTTCCTTTATTTTCCCTGCGACTGAAAATCGTTGTCCATTCGCAAGATAAAACATTTTCCTTTATCTTATTTTTATGCGAGCACTTGGAATGCTTCGCGACGAAAATAAATACTCAACAATACAATATGAATGTTCACTCTCGTGTGAAGAAAGTAAAGTGGGAGCTCGGATTTTTTCTACGTGAAAAATTTCCTAGACAAAAGAAATCGCTGGCGTGTGAGCAAAAGCCTGTAAAATTGAACAAGAGGAATTAAATTAAAATCAACATGAATTTTTCTCTAATTTCCAGAAAATTCCGGTGCCATTAAAATTCATTTTCTCTTTCCGTTGAAAATTGTTCGAGTTTCAGCTCAATAACGACTAATTTCCAATTAATCTATCTATTAAATCTTGAACTTTTTACATAATCCGCACATGATTTAAATTCAATAAATTTAACATTTTCGTGGGTCTGCAAGTCAATATATTCACGTATGCCAACACCAGTTGACCCTCGCCGTAAAGTACCCAAGACATAATTGTATGAAAACATAAAAACCACGTGCGTAGCACAAATCTATTCTATAACTCGCAACGGGAGGAAAACTTTCAACTTTTTCCTTTACTTATGCTTCCTTTAGTTATTCAGGCCGAACATCATTTCTATACTATGACAAAATATCTGGGAGAATATTAAAAAACTTTCATCAAGATTTCAGTTTGGCATCCGTTGCGTTCACTTCTAGCTGTTTAAAACCAAGGACTCTACTCTACTCCTGATTCACTCGCCTCCGCCCATGCTCCAACATTGTCTTCGATTCGATATTAAAGTCTTGCCATCGCTGTAAATTAACTATAATGACTCTGTTCGGCAAAAAGGATCTAACTTATTTTCGGAAATTTCTTAAGAACGAGGAAGGAGACGAGGAGTGGCTACGAAGGATGGACAGAGCGTGAGCTATGGAACGCTACAGATTTCTTAATGAATTATTCAATAGAAGAGATTATTTCCTTTTTCAAAGTGAAATTCTACTCGGAGCATTTTGTTATTGAAGATAATTAAGTTCCTAAATATTCCAAGGCTTCATCAATTGCACAATCATGTGAAGCACTTAGCGTCCTTTTTGGGAAAGTTTTTGTAGCGTTTTGTCAAGTTTGACTACTTGAAAAATCGCGGCACTCAGTCCAAGGTTTTTTGTCGCAGATGGAATTATCATTTCATTTCGACGGTGAAGTTAATTTTTAATTTTAACAAACCCGAAATTGGAGAATCTCTCGGGGTTTAACGGTTTTATTTTTGCAGATTGAATGTTTCACTTCTTAGCTGTCATAATATTCCTTCGAAAATTTTTCTGATTATATGTGTATCATTGAAGTGAAATACGAGGTCGTTTAAAGGGAGAAAGCATATTAAAATTTTCAAAAAATCTGTTTTTATCCATAGAATATGTTAGAATGAAGCTTTATAGTACCATAAAATTGAAAAAAAAACTTATGAGCACATATAGCCAAGCGCATCATGGTTTATTGTTCTATAACTTTCGTTCACTTTTCTATACCACTACACCACTTTATTAATACATCTATATACCAGGTTTATAAATAAGATTTCCCGGTTTTACCAAAACATGGCGCCACGAAAATTACGTAGCATATTTAATTTGACACATACGCCATTTCGATCACCTGACATTAAGCTGCAACCACATACAAATTAAGTGATTCAAAACTAACGTGTTTGTTTTATCGTGTCAATAAATTATATCGAATTTTGTGCCTGAAAAAGAGCAGTTGGGGCACGCATTGCTTTTCTTTTTCAACCTGAAGACAGAGGCTGTTGAAAGACATCGTCTGCTGATAGAAAGAAATGTTGAATACGCTCTACAATAAGTACATGTGAGACATGGTTTCGACAATTCAAAGTGATAATTTCACGTGAACACAGTGAGTGCTCTTGTAGAACACAACAATGCGAAGAGGAGGAATTGCAGGAGTTACTCGATGATGACCCACCTCCAACTCAACTTCAATTAGCAGAACCAGTAAATACGTCACAGAAAACCGTCATCTGACGTTTACGAGCAAAAGGTAATTTTAATAAACTCAATAAATGGTACCCACACGCAACGTCATTTGGGAAATGCTGCTTCGGCGCCATGAACGGAAGTCATTTTTGCATAGAACGGTGATGGGTGGCGAATTCGGATATCGAATTGCGCATGGACTTATTTTAAAAACACGATGCGATGTGATATTGTTACACGACAATGCGCCGTTGCACACAGCAAAACCAGTGAAAGGCATAGTGAAATCGTCTTGATGCGACTTCTTTCTGCACTCGTCTTACTCCCAAGACTTGGCGTCATCTGACTATCAGAAATTTTTATCAATGGAGCACACGTTCGTAGAGCAGGACTTCAGTGGTTTTGAGGAAGCAGAATAGTGGGTCCATGAATGGCTCGGAACATAAATTGTGTTTGTTGGTATTATCGAAGGATCTTGACTGCACTAGAAAACACATGGCTGAATATAAATTTGCGCGCTGTAATTTGCACATCAAAAGATTTGAATAAGGTCTTTGGAAGCATTGCAAATACTTTTACAGAGTAAATCCTCGTTTACGACCTAACCTACGCGCCATAACCAGATCGTAGGGTACCATGAGACTTTGAGTGTAAAATTTTTCCGTTGTTTAGCAAAAAGATAAAATGGCATACAGATACCTAACCGACGAAGAAATCATGCTGCGTTTAGAAGGGAGTGTTTCTGGTGACGATAGAAGTGACAGGGAATTAGAGTACGATAATATTCTTGAAAGTGTCCGGGAAC
Organism: Stratiomys singularior; assembly: GCA_954870665.1. NCBI lineage: Eukaryota > Metazoa > Arthropoda > Insecta > Diptera > Stratiomyidae > Stratiomys > Stratiomys singularior. The sequence goes on from OX940877.1 coordinate 54,328,810, forward strand.
AAGCATCCACAGGAAAACTAACCCCTTGCCTTACGATTTAATTTCAAAGAAACATGCATGTACAGGCTACTTAATTTTTACAACAACATAAAACTAAAATATTTTAATTTTAATGAATGTATTCGATAGTAAAACACATTTACAAATTATTATTATATTATACATTTACAAAATAAAATCAAAACTCAACAACTAAATTTAAGATAATCTCCTTCAAATAACAATGAGGTTAAAAAAAACTTAATAATTAAATAAACTTAAACTTTTTCGAAGCACTTCGATAAATAAAAGACACCTTACATCGTTTACATTCTCACGTAGTGTCACTACGTGTGCTGTGTTTTTTATTCATTGCTTTTGTGGAATGTGCTCCAGAAAATGAGTCAAATTCTTAGCCTTTAGCCGTAGCGGTGTATCGTCTTGTAAAGGGACGTAACAGTTCACACAACGTTTGTTCTGTTTTTCTTTAAATTTAAACATAAACTTGCAGATGAATACTAGTGGTCGATAAATAAAGTGTAGCTTTTCCCGAAAATGGTTCCATCAAGTCCATAACTATACATTCGCGAGCGGATTTTTCCCTTTGCTGCATTTGTCCTGTCCAGCATAAGTTTTATAACCCAAACAATATCCCAATTCTGATTCGCAAATTATGTAAAATTTTATCCCAAATGTCATCCAAATGGATTAAACTGTATGAAACTCAAACGTCCTTTCTATGTCATGAGGGACTCGTCAACAGCTACATCACATTTTGGTGTATACAGTTTTCAAAATCTATTATTCAAATAAGTAAGAACTATTCGTACTTTCATTATTCTTAAATTACTCTCAATTGCTCTGTTATTGCTGAAATGCAGAACATTTAAAATACCTTAAAGTCTTCTGAAAGGCATAATTTCGAGTATAATATTGTGAAATGTTCGGAAAAAGGTTACGCGCCACTGTAGTGGTCTCAAGAAAAAAGTCGTACACAAGTTTACAACTACCAATACATCGATAATTCTCGAAAGCGTAAACATAAACGCGTTGCGTGCATTGAGTACAATAAATCCCGGTGCAAGCGACTCAGCGCGTAAACACGAGAACAATCCACATGGAAGATTCTGGGTTGATTGGTAGTTGTATAAAAGCGACTGCGGCAAGCAACAAGCAGAGTCTTGTGAATGAAGTGAAACAGGTCGCGCACCTGGTAAAGCGCAACAATATTATAATATTTATGTGTGTATGGTAGCTGTTTTTGACCATTGTACCGTAGGCTTTTTCACTTGTGAAATAAGGACTCTAAGACCAAGAAACCGTCTTATCTCATCGGGCGTTACAGAAAACCAATCCTTGAGTAATTTTTTTATAATGCCGTTAATTTTTCCGAACTCGTTCGGCATACAGATTCACTTTTTTGACAACATGTTCAACAAATCATCTTGTAATTCTTCTTGCAGGACAAATATAGCATCTGGGTTATTTGCTAATTACCATAACGTACTAGGATTCACACCTGGAACTTCACTGAATTGTGATAGTTCGGCAATATTATCCTTATCTTCCCAAATCCATTCTTCGCAAAGATTGTTGTTATTGATTGATGATACTAGAAGTATCAACAACAAGACTGTCACTGCTACTAAAGCGTTTTGCTCGTTTTCTATTTCTAGGAACTATAATGTTATCTTTGCTATCAGCATCACTATTTCAGTATCTACATCACTATACTTTCAGTTTCTCATGAATTATAACCTTCAACTTCTAATTCATCTAATATATTTTCGGTTCACAAAAAAAAATGGTACCATCATCACTTTCGTGAAAAAAACCTTCCCAAAAACGACAAAATATATTGCTTAAAAGCTACATTGCCGTAAACTCTCAGAATAAATGAATACAGAATAATTACAATTGTTTTCTCTTACAAAACGTCTAGTGCCGTTATCTACAATTGGAGAATTTTAGCTAAAATGAGAACCAAGATACTGTATAAAACCATAACGGTTGTTTTCAAGTTTAATTTATTTACGGCGACTACTTTTGAAGCCTTTAAATATATGGCGGCTCAAACCCGCCAATGTTGAATTAAGCACAGAAAATGTTTGCGGGCGACACTCATCGTTTCCACTTATATGAATTTCAATTCGGCTCAACTCATTTAGTCTTCATAAACCACACATATAAGACATGAAACACCTTCTCATTAACTGAAAGTTGTTTTTTTTATCCAAATACTTTTTTGTCTACGTAAATTTAATTGCATTCTGCAGTTCTTATTTTATATATTCCTCTTGTTACAGCGCATCCTGCCGATCAACTAACCAACTACCATTGTCCCATTCTTGTTAAACTGCTGGATGCGATGACATTTATTCGATGTTTAGCCGAGCTTTTTTCTATTTGACATGAGTATACTGATCACGACTTATATCGATCACGGAAACTGATTTCGATTCGTTATTCGTATAACGTTGTTTTTCATTTTGCTTCATGTGTTACGGAACATTTTTTATTTGGTAATGAAAAAAAATGAATTATTATTTACGCCATTTTTTTACTAACATCATGTGTGTCTTGACGAAGAGCGGTAAGCCAAAATTCAAAATATGTGATTGCTAAAGTCCAATTAAGTATTCGGACACGTGGCAACGCTGGTTTTCTTTTGACATTTGAAATGGGAATTCCCCGAATTATAACAGATTAAGTTTGAATTGATTGAATAACAGTAGTCAAAGTGTAAACAAAAAGAATAAATTACTTGTTGTGAAATTTTTATAGTGAATTCTTATACAAAACTAGCGTGGATCGTCGAAATTGCTCGTTCGGGAAATTGCTCATCAAACATCACAAAAACGGGATGTCTGTGCGAGAAATTGGGGAAATATGCAGTAGAAGCCATTGGACAGTTCATGACATCATTAAACGGTTTGAAATTGATGAAGGTATTGAATATTATGCTAGATTCGGACGGCGGAAAAAAAATTTTCTGAGGCAAATGAACGGTTCGTGCAGCAAGTAAAGAAAAATCCAAAGCTGAGTTCAACAAAATTGACATCTGAAGTGTCTAACTACCTCAACATTACGGCAAGGACAAAATCTATGAGGAAAGTCATACGGAGTAACGATTTTAATGGTTCCACGCGAGTTTCACGCAAAAAAAACCTTTTGTAAATAAAAAAATCAGCTAAAGTGACTTAAGTTCGCTGAAGAACATAAATCGCTTGGCTTTTCCCATTAGAGCACAGTGTTTTTTACTGACGAGAGCAAATTTAATGTTTTCCGGTCAGATGGACAAACATATGTGTTGAGACGACCGAACGAGTAGCTCAAACCTGTTAACCTTCAACCGACCGTAAAACATGGAACTGGATCATTGATGGTTTAGGGCTGTATGGCTGCCTCTAGCCCAGCAAAACTAGTTTTTGTTGATGACATAATGGACCAAAACAAGTTCATAGATCAATTGGGACTTTCTGAGACATTTTCATTTTACCAAGACAATGACCTAAAACACAAAGCTCACAATACGCGCATGTGGTTGTTGTATAATTATCCTCACGTGATGGAAACGTACCCACAATCTCCGGGTATAAATGTACTGGAACATTTGTGGGCCTACTCGTGAGTAATTTCTTCGAAGGCCGGGCTTAAAGTTCGCTGTGGAGGATGAATGGAAAAAAAGGAAGAATCATATAGAAGACTAGACTTCTTAAGACTTCCTATGATACTAAATAATAAAAATACTAAAATAAGAAAAAAAAACCTTCTTTGTACTTAATATTACTTATTTAATAATTTATGCTATCATCATGTGAAGCGTCCGAATATTCGAATGGAATTTAAAAATTATATATTTTGACTTATAATATCTTATTATGAAATTTATTTATTGCTTATTTTGTAAGGTATTGTTACCTAGTAAATATATATGCATTTCATTTTTTCCTAAATTGATTTTTCACACAGTCACCGACAAACATCTTCACACCACGGCACTGTTCGATTACTTAATTGAGCCACTGTTTATCAGATTCCTTTTCACATCCACGTTCATCCGGAAGATACTTATAATAAAAATATTGAAAACATTAAGTTTTGTCACATACTGCACTTTTGATAAATATGTATTATTACAATTGCAAAGTTTCTTTGAAATGGGCGTTGCGCAACAAAATTCATTAGCATTCATACAATTTCTCCCTTATCAACCATTTTAGAGGCGAACCAAGCCTATAGTGTTAAATTTTATGGAACTCAATAGATTTAAAGCGAGAAAGTGAATTTTTATTTCTTTTCTCGATGTTATTTCCTTGTTGGCTTGTAACAACTCTGGAGCATTTTGAAGTTTTGTAACAAACATTTTCACTTGTCGCAAGAATTACACATCACACGGTTTTCAAATAGGCGTGCATTTCGTTGTTACATATGGTAGCACAGCACTAAATTTTAAAAACTTTACATATTAATGTTTTGTCAACTATCCTGACTTCGCACACGCTACAATGACATTCTTAAATTTTCCACTCAACTAATCTTCAACTCAACTTTCTTTGCTACTACTATACGCCATTTGGTTAACGAAATCAAACAATTTACGCTTCAAGATTTACGCTACTGCGCGTATAAGAATGAGTGGTAAGGTTATTATTTTGTTTTTTCACCAAAATGATTTTTGCTCCTTTTTTCTGCTAATGATCTATTGTATGTAATTTGATATTGACATCCCGTCTGACCAATATTGATAAAATAATCATGTTCGAGGTTTTGGCAGGTTTCGGTTTTCTTTTGGCAGTGTTCATTTCTTCGTCAATGGTAGCAAGTTTTCTATAATTCACGTACTTCGTTACTTTGCGTTGACGGACTCCATTTTTTGAATCTTTTCACCAACGGCTTACTAGCAATAAAATGAAGTTCACTAAATGGAAACAGGGCAGCAGCAGTCATTGCCCACTGCTGCAATGTTCTTGTTGTCACCTTATAAAAAAGTAAAACAAAAAACAAATTGAATTAAAAAAATATTTTATTTCCTTTTATCTTTATCAAAAGAGTCTTTTGTACCTGCTCTGTACTAGATCTAGATTCTACGAATATTTTGTAGGTTTGATGATCGTAAGTTTAATGTTCGACGCACTTTAAAAATAGAGCCTTCCAATTTGAAAGTGCCTACCAACATATTTGACGTTTTCTTTCCTTCAAACATGATACACCATTCTTATAAAGGGTTTTCGAACTCCATTTTAACATTAACAGCATTAAATGATTTTCGCGTGTTACACTCACGAAAACTCGTAGTCAAATGACTGCAGTTAAAAGAATAATTCGTGGCTGACACTAAAATGTTCAATAAGTCACTCGCATAACTAGAGAAATTTCTTTGGCGCATCAGATTTCTGTCCATATGTAGCTCATCGCCTAAACCCAATTTCCAATACATGAAACAGCCGCATGACTAATCAAAATTTCAGGCAATCATATTACTGCACTTATGTCCTTTCCTTATGCACTTTCCCCAGGTGATGGATGTCGGAGCAGGTGAAATTTTGAGGAGAAGGTCCAGCACCGCAGGAACACACAATAACTGAACATATAAGTCCCTAACCAAATTTATTAACCGTCAAAATTCTCAATAATAATAACGATTATTATGAGAATTAAAATTTTTCGATATTTTATTATTATTGTTAACAATAATATAAAATTTAAAAAATCTACTGAAATTTATAAAAGTAAAAATAAACATATCAGACATGTAACAAATTTAATTTTAAATAACTTCACCATTTCAATGATTTATTGATTAAAATAACAAAGTTTGTAATAATAATTAATAAATAAATTTGGAAAAAAATTTGTCGAGTGAACTTGAACTTTCAATTATTTTTCTCGAAAACGAAAGTGACGTGCGTCATACCATTTTATCTAGTTACTGAGGGGAGAGTACACTACAACATATGTATATAAAAATCAGCGGAATCTGTGATTCCCAATTTTGATACTCCCGTGTTAACAGAAAAGTTATTTAAGTATCTTTTTTGTTTATTATAATTAACTGAATATTACAGAATTGGCATTTGAACCTTTCTATATGGCAACGCTAGGCCAATACATTTGTAAAAAATAGCCTTGTATGTAAGAAACATGATTTTGATTCAATCTTAATGTGTGAAAAGCAAATCATCATTATTTGATGTGCAAGTTTGACGTTATAGTTTTGAAAATATTTCACGTGTAAGCCGACGCCAAACTTCAAATATATTGAAGCTTCACAACAAAGATGACTATGACTATATACGACGGAAAAGTCGAAATATTAAATCGCATTTACCAGAGATTACTGATTTCCTTGTTTTTGGGGTTTGGGGGTGAAGGCAATTTACGCCTGGAGTGTGGGACTCCTAGGAGCGCATGCTACCAGACTACCTACTAAACAACCCCCTGTCGAGAGACCCTTGCCTGGTACTGTTTGAGACATTACTTCGGGCTAGGCCTCTTTTTACTTCGCGCTAGGGCGCCGTCAGCGTAGAGAAATCTCCCTCAGCGGGAGGGGGCAGGATGGAGGAGGACTGCTCGAAAGGAGACCCCCCTAGACCTCGCGCCCAAGGTTATCCATGGTCACTTTCTTTGCTGTAAGTATTTCCCGAGAGTAATGTGCCACACATGTCCATTTGTCGAAAGATTTCAGCATTTCTCCGAACAGATTGTCTGGAGAAACCTCTCCCATTACCTCCCACAAGTCCTGCCGCATCCTGTTCCACCTTCTACAGTTGAAGAAGGTGTGACATGCGTCGTCCCTTTCCCCTGGGCAGAAAGTGCAGTCTGGAGACCGTGACTTGCCAATCTTGTGCAGGTAAGACTGAAAATACCCATGTCCGCTAAGAAGCTGGGTACTGATTATAACCAGTCTCACCGTGCTTCGATTTAGCCACGATCTCATGTCCCCTATAAGGCGGGCAGTCCAGCGGCCATTGGAGTCACTTTCCCAGGACTGTTGCCACTCAATTATTGTGCGCAGCCTCTCCTCTCGGCTTACGGCATATCTTGAACCATACCCTCTTCTGTCGTATATTCTCCGTCGCTCTCTAGCAAGGAGGGCGATGGGTATCACTCCTGCGATTACCAACACCGCTGACTTAGAGACAGTGCGGTATGCAGACGCAACCCGCAAGGCTCCTCGTCTGTGTACCTGCGTCAAGCGCTTTCGGTACAGCTCCTTACTGAGAGCTTCGGCCCAAACCTCAGAGCCGTACAGTAGCACTGACTGTACAGCACTCATGAGGAGTCGGCGTTTGCTTGGTGTCGACCCACCGATGTTACACATTAGGCGACTTAAAGCCGAAACGCCTATCGCGGTCTTTTTCGCCGTTGCCCCGATCCGTTCCGAAAAGCTCATTTTCGAATCGATCAATAGTCCCAAATATTTTATTGCAAGTTTAGATTCAACAGTCGCATCTCCGATCTGCATAGGAATTACCATGGGAACTCTTTTCTTCGTTAGAATGACCACCTCGGTTTTCCCTAGCGCCAAACTGAACCCGCGGGTGGTCATCCACTCCCTCACTCGACGCAGTAGCATTCCGAGTCTGCACTGCGCATGTTCGACTGTGCGCCCGGCGATCAGAGCTGCTTTATCATCTGCACAGCCGACCAAGCGCGACTCATATGGCAGCTCAAGCCTCAATAGCCCGTCATATGAGGCGTTCCACAAGTCTGGTCCCAGTATGGAGCCTTACGCTACACCAGACGTGATCTCCATAATTCGCCGCCCATTTTGTGTGTCATAGAGCCGACTGCGGTCCTTTAAGTAATCCCTCAAAATCCGCATCAGATACCCTGTCAACCCGAAAGAATTTTCCAATGTGCCAAAAATATCCGCCCATCTGGCGGAGTTGAAGCATTCCTAACGTCAAGCGTCACTAGCACTTCGGCTCGACGAACTGCATTCATCACTTCCATGATGGCATCGGAAGTGGATCGCCCTGCTCTAAGACCATACTGCCGAGGAGATAGTTCCCTGCAGCACGAATTGCGTCTGTGAGTCTTCTCTTAATGAGCTTTTCGAATACTTTCCCGGCTGTGTCCAGCACACAAAGCGGGCGGTACGTAGATGGCAGTCCGGGGTCCCCTTTTCCCTTGCTGATCAATGTGAGCTTCGCCACCTTCAAGCGGGATGGAAATACACCTTCTCTCAGGCAAGCGGTAAACACATTAAGTAGCAAGTAAGGACAAACGTGGAAGACCATTTGTAGCACCTCGATTGGAATGCCGTTTGGTCCTGGTGCCTTTCGAGTTTTCGTAGAAAGCACCGCATCCTCCAGCTCATCTTTTGTGAACAATGGGCACTCCACTGAATCGAACTCTCATTGTTTTACTGAATCTGACCTCGACTGATTGTCTTACTGAAAAAGAATTTGCATTGCGACAATTAAAGAATTTTCCAGAAAATTTATAAAGGAACCATATTGAGAGCTTTGACAAAACGACGGAGAAGACTCTAGATTTAGCTGATTTAAATTATGAGAACACAACTGAACATAAACTCTCCAATATCTAGAAGAATAATTTAGCGAAAATTCACCTAGCCTTAAACAAGAATCAAAGAAAAATTCGCGTATTTTCGAAGGAAAGTTCAGTGAAAATCTTGAAAGGTTGGGAGAAAAGCTCAAAAGTTTGAAACACAAACTGACTGAAGATACCAAACTTCAGGTGGAAACGAGGCAGGAATTCCAATACGCTGCAGTGTGAAACACCACAAATTTCAAAAATCAAATTGGCAAAATCAAAACCAATCAACAAATCAACCGAAAATCAACCAGAATATGCCACCGAAAACACGCTGTTATATTTGGAACGTCAAAGTGAGAGGTGCAGAAACAATTTTTTTTAAATTGCATCGTTTACAAACTAGTGTTTTTAAGAACTCGATCCTTTAACGGTATAGGCACAAAACCCCCGTGATCGAAAATATAAATCAAGCTAATATAAACATGTATAACAAATAATTGGTATAAAACTTTGAATACATTCTTACAAACTTAAACAGGGTGACTTGTGTTGCATTTCCGTCCACCATTTTCTTTGAATTTGAAGCACTCAACTAGTGAAATTACTCCGACACTGAAAGTTCATCTTTCATTATGAACTATTTTCAATCAATGTCTGCAATAACTCGCTTCGAGTTCGAACTTATAACTATAGGTAAGGGCTAATAGTTTTTGAAATTTGGTCTGAAAACTAATCAAACTACCAACATTGCCACATGGCAACACTAATATGTTTGTGGACATATGGAGTCCTCGCAAAACCGGAGGTTATACTATTTCTTTATCAGTAACAAGGTCTTATCTCAAACATAGTGATTTTTCTCAAAATAGACACACTACTTGGGACAAGAAACAAGTTGTAAGACATATCTCAAAATAGGTTCGGTTGAATAGATCGCCTAAGGGCTTGCGCTTCCAATCACCGAGTTGGAAATATCATTTAGATGGACTCAAAACGAATATGTTCATCTACGTTGCTCCCACTCTTAATCTGACTTTCAAATAAAAAACTAAATTATCCGTCCTACTTCAGCAATTCTATGAATAAAATACACTTACGTGCGTGCTTTCCTCCCTCTTTTCAACCGTGCTTGAGGACAGCTTCAGTGAAATTAAGTGCTGTTCATGTCAAGAGTCACACATATTTCTTAGCAAATTTAACGTTTCCCTCACGATTACGAGCGAAAAGTAAAAACTCTCAACTTCAGCTTCAATCACTTGCCACACACTCATTTTCGCATCAATCACAAATCTTTTGACACGATGCACTTTGGGCAAGTGTTCGATTGGCATTTTTCCCCATAAAAGGATCGTGAGATAAGGTTTCAAGACTTTCGCAACAACGCACCTGCACTGGGCTAATCTTACTCCAAGTCAGCTGTTCAGAGGCCTACAGTTAGAAAAAAACCTAAGCATATTTTTGTGACTCTTACAAAAGGTGACAATTTTAATAGAAATTATATTAGCTTTAATGATAGAGCGTCAATGATCAGTTGCGTACATTTTGGAATGGAAAGCAGCCCCTTTTTGATCCGTGGCACCATAAAACTGACCGAGAAATGAAGCCTAATTAGTAGAAGCGCTGTTGAGACTGAGACAATTCTTTTTAGAGCAGAATGGGCTGGTGTGCAGGTAAGAAAGTTATGTTTTTGCCATTGACTGTATTGTCTGTTTTGTTCATGGTACCGTACTTATTTGATGGTCACATTTTTGTCGTAGCATAGTTTATTTCGGTGTAAAAATCACTTAGTTTGTTTTTGGGCTTCGGCATTTGTGTGGGTAACGGGCTCTAAGGAATCCATAAATAATAAAGTTAAATAAAAACGTTAACAGACATTACAGATGACTAAAGCAGAACGGTAATTTCCATAATGGAAGCGGTGTGAAACTCCGTTAATGTTCTGATCCACGTCTGAATTACTTACTAAATAGAGTTAGTCTGTCAGAAACATTAAACATGATGTTCTTACGGTTGACTTGAAGGATACTGTTCGTTATCATACCCCCGGATGTGACGTCTCTAAATTGTCTGAAGTCATTTCTTTGAAACGCTATGGTATCGTTGGCCTCTATTATACGTTTTATCCCTATGGAGAATACAGCTTCTTCAAATCGTAGTTTGCTTACGTCTATATTGGACATTCTGATTTCTCCGTTTCAGAGAATGTTTGGGTTCACAATGCCGCATGCAGTATTATCTTAAATGTTCCCCACTCCCTTTTAAGGGTTTTGACAAAGTATATTGACACCTGTTTTTAAAGTAGAACTTTAAAGTGACTCAAACGTATTGCTCAAACTTGAATCAATTTCAAGTTGAATTTTCAATTTTCATTTGAATCGAATCAATTAATCAATTGAACCAGCATATTTATGTAGATTTTCAATGGGGTAAAATAAAACGTTTTTGAAGAGCCGCTCTCAGTCCCCTTTTTTGTTAGACCTGAAGTTGAGCTTGTTGGCGTGATCATCATTTTGACGGTTCATTAAAGTATGTAATGCCCGATATTGTCAATTCGATACAATGGATTTCGGTTGCCAGTTTTTTGTCAAGTACAAGTGTGAAAATTCATTTGATCAGCGAATTTCCCATAAAACTGATGCTCCGGTCCAAGTTTCTGTTTCCTCTTCTGTGGAAGGATATTGTTGATTCTGACATATCGGTTTCAATTTTCCACCGGTGATAATCTTGGTACACTTTTTAATCTTGGTACACTTTTGGTACAATGTTCCTCCGTTTTCCATAAGATCTTTGGGGTCTATTGAAGCTGTACAGAAGGCCCTATCGTCTACAAAAGTAGCTAATTTGCAGATAACCAGGACAGGCATACCCGCGCTATATATGCTGTAAAGCAATGGGCTTAGACATAAGCCTTTAAAAATGATTGCGAAGCATTTCCAGTTTGTTAGGAATGACTTGATAAGAGATGAAGAGTCGAGAATATTGAAATAAAACCAACTTTCTGAGGGAACTATAGTGCCACGCACTTATGTATGTCTGTTTTGAGAACTTAACGAGCATCGGCAGAAGGGATATTGGCCTCTAGTTGTTTGTAAGGCGACGATCCTCGTCAGATTTTGCGATCAAAAACAAGGACATATACCCGTAAAGAGGGAAATAACTTATTTCGGGGCAGGCTTTAAAATGTATTGTATATAAAATGCTATTATGTGATTTGAAATATTTGATATCCTGTCGTGGCCTAGCGAAGCATTATTTTGAATTTGTTAGTAACATAAGCTTATTACCCTGACTTTACCCGATCGTTGATGGAGACAAGAGTAGTAGGGTTGGTACGGGCAGCTCAATTTTCCGTCATGAAACCAAAAACAGGATGTTGTTCCAGACAAAACTAGGCTTTGCGTCGGGGGAACTAGAGGGCGTTCGTTTCCTTTCCACATTTTTTGACATGCTTCTCATTCTTTTCACGATATTTAAAGCCACTTGTTTTTAAACTGACACATCTGTTTTTATCAGCTGTATAATCTGGATCAGTCATTGTGCTGTCTTTATCCATATGAATAATTGAATTATCACTGTACTGTACACATAACTTGATTATCCATGTAAACGGCTTGGTAATCCTCAATGTTTTCGAACTCCAAGCATTCGATTTCAAATTCCTTCTCCACTTAAAGGAGGAAAGCCAAGTAGCTCCCAAGAGGATTGAATTTGCAATGTAGGGCAAGTGTAAGGTATGACAAAGTTAGATTATATCCCGTGATCGGAGTGGGATGGTGAAAAGTAGATTGAGGCCATCAGCGGATAGGATGTGTTCCAATTTTGATAAAGCTGACTAACCCCGAAATACAAACCGATTACCAAACAACACTCAAAATGAGCTACGGCAAACTTGAATGTTTTGACCAGGCAGGAAGATATTTGTCTCACTGAAATGCAAAAAAACCATGAAATCAAATCCCAGACTTGGGATCGGATCACTAATTTTCAGAAGGGATGATTTTATGAGTCTTTTTCTTAGCTCGAGAGATCGAGAAATAAAGATTGTTATTATCTTTCGAAACGACTTCGCCTGCTGCCGGTCAGTATCGTTGAAGGAGCACTGGTAATTAGTCTCAACTGTATCACCAGTGAAACCATGCCTTGGGGTAGATTTGTTATGCGGCTTCATTGTGACAGTCCTAAGCTTGTGTAAAGTAAGAGGGTAGGCAGTAAGGAGGAGGAAGGGAGGTAACTTTTTGGAGTTTGAAGTGGCGGATATTGCAGTTGGGAAGTACTCACTGACGTGAGTACTAGTGAAGTCACCAATTAGAGCTCTAATCAGAGCCTCTGATAACCAGAGACGTACTGAGAAACAGTGGAAAAAAGGCGGACCGATGTGCAGAGTGAAGATCGTGCCTTCCAAACTGCTGAGAGCCAGGGGCGTACCAAAGGAAAATGGGCGAAAGCTGGACCGATGGGTGGTGATAGTTGCAAAGCAGATTTGATGCTGACTTAATAAAAGATATACTAGATGTAAGCAGATGTGGAAGTGAATGCATAATAGGGAGTACGAAGAAAATGGAGTCTCTGAAAGTCAATATCTATTGTGGACTGTTTCAAGACAGACAGATGACTTGATTCAGTAAATGACTCACTGAGTGCAACGTTCACTTTGTGATGTTAAACATTATTAGCAAGTCGAAAAGTTCGCATTGAAACACCAAATTTGTTGGAAGGTGTTGTAATCCACCTCTCAAGTATGGCAATTCCGACAAGATGGCACACTTAAGGATTCTAAATTAATATCTTGCACGTCGAAATGTGACAATGCCGTCAGAGTGACACAATTGCGGGATAAAAGCCAACATGACGAAACACGCGGTATGAGAAGAAAATAGAACGGGACTGCGAGTTAGTGAAGCGGACAGTTGGATTACAGTCGTCGAGTTTGGAAGACGTGAAAAAACAAAATTCATTCGAAGTGTACCGCGCCTGATTGATTATTTCGTCGCAACCTTGATAAACAGGCAACATTACTCGAATTACTATCAAAAAATAAACATTTCAAATGCGTGTTATTCTTGAAAATTTGTGAAAAAATTGCATAAAAAAAAATAACAAACAAACAAAATAAAAAGAACGGGCCTGAACGGCGTGAAAAAGTAACACATGCCAGTGGGAAAGTATTACAACAGATTAAAAGTCACAGAACACAATAGTCTTACCGGATCAATTGATTCAGTATCACGGGTGATGCCGAGCTTGCAGAAAACGGGAAGGGGCCAGAATAATTATTGTGGATCTTCGCCCTACACACCACCTATTTCCATGATCCTACTAAAATTGATGCCAAGGAGCCGAAAACGAGTAACGAAATACTGCGAAACACTGAAAAATAGTGCGAAATACTTAAATACAGACAAACATATTCGAATTGATTTTATTGAGATACTTTTACAATGGAGATACTTTTTTTAAATTTTACTTTCTTTTGAATTAATCTAAGCTCATGCATTGGTTCGAAAATTAGTTTTTTCATTGTATTAGGGATATCGTAATCGCAGTTAATTGGAAAATGTTTGCTTTCCATTTGCCTTCTACTTCTCTACTAAATGTTTAAATTAAAATATAGTTGAATGTTACTAAGTTCATATTGCTATTTTTTTGTTCTTTAACTAATTTGTATTACCTCATTATACTATTCTTCACCCTGAGTGCTGTGTCAAGGAATTAGATATTTGTATACAAGAAAGAATAAAAAGTTGTTTTGTTGAATTTTTGAAGTATGAATTCTTATACCTAACTAAAAGATTTTTTGAACAGTAAACACATGCGGTTGAACTAGAACTGCTATTTCCTTTTGCTTAGAGCTCATTCAACAAATAAATTGAAAGATTTATACATTTTTTCTTGGAAACGACTAGATCATTGTAAATTGGTGTTAAAACCTAAATTCAAATTCATCAATGCATTGATAAGTGGGGTTGGAAGTTTATTTTCTCTTGTTTTAATTAATTCTAGTTGAATTCTAAGTAAATTAATTCTAGCTTATTTTTTTCATGCGATTAAATCTATAGGTCTATATAAAATGTTACAAGTTAAAATTAAGGAAAAATTAAGATTTTAGTATATTATTCCTTGGTGTAAGAATACGCATTTTTAGTTGATTATTTCAATGCTGTCGATATGGTATATATTTTTTCGCTGCTTTGAAAACAAACTGTATATTCATATATTATAGTATATCACACTTTTTCTCAACCTTGAGATATTATTAATTTTTTCATTATTAAACAGATTATGAATTGGTAAAAGAAAACGCTTCTTTCCTTCCATCAGTCGTTCTGCTTCTGGAGGAAAGTGATCGCACAAAGGTACTTCGGCTGGTGACGTACGGCAATAAGTGTTTCGCTGGTTCCGGGTGCCGCAGTGCCGTGGTTTGTATTTCGGTCCGTAATTTTTGGTATTCGCTTGACAATACGATTCCTTTTTGCGATAGTGCTAATTAACGTTGTTTATTTTCGGGCACTGTGGTTTGTCGGGAAACGGAGGCGAAATCGATTAGTTTGTGTATGTAAAAAATTTAAAAGGTAAAGTGACGTTAAACTTGCAGTGTCACGATCGGAAAATCGGGTTCTATGGCGGCTATTTCATTAATGGAACTAGAGGTGAAGTTCACTAGGATCCGACCCACGTCCGCATACCTCGCCACACTGAGCTAGTTCACCAGCAGCCACCAAAGTAGAGAACTTCCGAGTGACCGTACCGTTACGTACAGTTCCTTGCGGCGCCTCTCTGACTTCACGTCCGGATGTCGATGTGAGGCCGAATCGTCCTGCAGTCATCACCATGACGATTGCGGAAAGTTAATTCCATTACAAAGGGTGGATGCGAGACTAGTACACTTGCTAACAGTGAAGCAATAAAAATGTCCTAAGAAGATGTATATATATGTAAAAAAACCAGGCTGTGGCAGATGTTGACCCAGACGCTATAGGCCTGTGCTATAGAACTCCGAATGACGCATGTGGGCTGATAAGTCTGAGCTACAGCTTAGTCCATTCTGCCTTTGGGAAGTGCGGCTCTACCCTACCCGAGGTATGGGGCTACAACTGAGAGTTTTTCTCGGACTGTGGAAAAGCGCAACCTGATAAGAGTTTTATCTGAATCACAGGTTGGGGGACTCCCAAGAAAGGTTGCTGTCAGCCCCCCTATGATGATAACCCCATCCTAGCTGAAAAGTGGTGGTTGTAGTTTCGAAGGCTTGAAAGTTTGCTGGTCTCGAATTAGTGGTGTTCTGGAAATCCAGGTTGTTTAAACGAAAATTGGAACTATTTCAGATCTTGCAGGTGATGGCTTACTCCTTTTTTCAACCCCATCTGTGAAGACTGGCGAATAAGACTTTAATGACAGATGTCCACGTAACACTTCATGTATCGCCAGTGAGGTGATACCATCAGTAATATTTCCAGCGAGGACAACGATGTAAGTAGAGTATGCTTACAATTTGGAACCTACGCTTTTCGGGATCCCTGAATAATACGACATTGGTAAATTTTATTTAATGACTAAAATAGTCCTGAGTGTGTAATAAACACAATATTTTAATTACAAGAACTGTGAGCATGCAAGTGGGTTGCAAATTGCATCGGAAACAAGTGACAACTATAATGGGCTAAAGAACAAAAGAGTTTTGTAGAAGTTTAGAGAGCCTTAACTTATACAAATAACCCCGAGCTCTTAAAGAACTATAAGAAATTTAATCATGAAAATTCAGTCGAGCCAAAATGATAAAGGTTTCAAATATTAACACCAAAATGATTCAACACAGAATCGAGACCTTTGGTGAAGGGTGTTGGAGATGCCCATGAATGCACATGCAAGGTAAAATAGGTTAAAAAGATATTCTTCCCGCTAAGGAATGTGAACCTTGGAAGACTCAAAAAGCTAACCAGGGAAAAATTTAATCTCTTATATAATTATAAGTGCCAACAAAATTAAAAATTCTCTTAAATTGCAGAAAAAGCGCAAGACTTTAAGTCCTTAAAACAGTTTAGGGCAAATTATTGATGATTTCAATAAATTCCTAATTTAAAAGGAAAGTCTCGCGAGCTCAACAAGACTTATCAAAGCTTTGGCCAAAGAAACTTCCAATTCATTGGCACATGATATAAGACAAAGAAATTTGCTACATAAATAGCGAATTTCTTTTCTTTATGCGAATCCCCTATCCTAGACGATATAAAGCCGATCATATTACAGAAATTAAAGAGAGAGTTGGTTAAGAGCAACAACAATTGATCAATAAAGAATCAGTCCCAAATCCTAGAAATTCGTTTGAGTAGTATTCATTCCGGTTATGGGCATATGAATCGATTTTCTACATAAGATTAAAGTCCCATCAGACTATGATCGTCCATCCTTCGTTTGGGTGATTTTTGGACATTAATATGCAGGGGCTTCTGGCAAAAACGCCGATATTTGCATTTAAACATGAGTATCTGAAAATCAATTTTAAGTATATCGTCTGTCATTGAGCAGTACTTAATGTTTGTTACTCAATCCAATCAATGCATTTTAGCGACTTTAGACTTAAAAGTTGTCTCTTAACCATAAAACTTGGGTAAACGCGCATTTGCATTTCACTAGAAGAACTAAAATTGGATGATTTTAGGTTTCGTTGCGAATTATATCAGAAGAAATTCAATTTCAATAATCACAGAAAGCTTAAGTATACCAAAATCGCATCGTATTACCGGAGACGGTCAATGTCTCTGAAACCTTTTGCGTCCTTACATTGATAATTCGAGTAACTGACAGTACCTTGAACGATCTCATACTTACATATAATTAGAATTATGTTATTTGTACGGATATCTACACTGTGACAAAAAAGTATCCGGAAATTCTCATTTAAATTACTCGCGTTGAGTATTTTTAAGCATTTGAAGTTTCTGTATGTAGGTAGGACTGTCCGTAATTACTATGCCAAACATGGGCGCGGTATGTCAACTAGTTTGTTTACGACAGCTGTTGAAACCAGTCGACCTCAGTGGTAGTCTGCGAATTTTACAATGGAAAAAAATGTTGAACAAAGCGTTTGTCTCCAATTTTGTGTTTTGAACGAAATTTCGTGTGCTGACTCGTTGCGAATGCTGGAAAAGGCTTATGGAGACTCTGTTTTATCGAAAACCTAAGTGTACAAATGGTACAAAGCCTTTAAAAACGGTCGGAAGATCGTCGAAGATAGGCCTCGTTCAGGACGACCGTCGACCTCTTCAACCAACGATAACGTCGAAAAAATCAAGGAAATTGTGCTCGAAAATCTTCATGCCAGTGTTAGAGAGATAGCTCGTGATCTCAACATCTCTCGCGAAACCGCTCGTTTGATTTTGGTGAACCAATTGGGCATGCAGCGCGTCGCCGCTCGGCTTGTTCCGTTAGAGCTGAGTTTTATTCAGAAACAGTACCGGATGCAGATAGCTGCAGACATGCTCGATCGTGCGAATTCTGATCCCACGTTCATGGGACGGATCATAACTGGTGATGAGACATGGGTCTATGAATACGACACACAAACGAGCCAACAATCATCTGAATGGGTGGGAAAAAATGAGCCGAAACCGAAAAAACCTCGCAAAAGTCGTTCGAAAATCAAGACAATGCTTATTGTTTTCCTCGATATTCGTGGTGTGGTTCATCATGAATTCGTTCCGCAAGGTCAAGCGGTCAATAAGGACTTCTATTTAACTGTTTTGAGACGTTTGCGTGAAAATATTCGCCGTAAACGGCCGTATTTGTGGCAATACAATTCGTGGATTTTGCATGACGATAACGCACCATCACATCGAGCCACGATTATTAACGATTTTAAGACCAAACACTCGATAAATACCATCGACCAGCCATCTTATTCGCCTGATCTAGCTCTGTGTGACTTTTTTCTTTTCTCCAGACTGAAATTACCGCTCTGGGGAACCAGATTTGACTCCATAGACGCCATAAAAGAAAATTCGCAGAAGGAGCTGAAGGCCATCCCTGAAAGCGCCTATAAAAAATGTTTCCATGATTGGAAAAAACGTTGGCACATGTGTATCGCTTCAAATGGAGCATATTTTGAAGGAGATTCAATAAATATTGAAGAAGTTTAATATTTTTGCGTTTTATTTCAAATTTCCGGATACTTTTTTGTCAGAGTGTAAGTGTCTGGCTAAGCTTTAAGTTCACCTGCAACACCTTCTGAGCTTCACTTACGGGAGCTGCCGGATTGGAATGATTCTTCTGTGGGCCCGTGAACATAGAAATATAGAGGAAAATGCACGAACTGACCCTCTTCTGAGAATGTGGTCAATGCCCACACTACTTCCGAAAAATGTATTTTAGCTGCAATCGCCTTACCACTCGCTTTTCCAGGAAAAATTCCAAACTTGCTGCACAAGAGAGCTGAGTAGACTCCTAATTACTTCGCGTACAATATCGCCTGTAGCCAATCGAAACCCCTACGGACTAGAACAGTACTACGTACAACATATCCCTCCGCAGTAGCAAAAAGGTCAAGAATGCTGAAAGAACCATTCACTTCCTCTGCAATTGTCCGATAATAGCCATTTCAAACTAATGCTATCTGCAGTTTTACATTGATTTAGAGATGTCACTCCTTCCACTAAACTCATTCATGTACTGAAAAGGAAGAGGTGTAATTTTTGAAACATCTACCCCCTCCAGGTGAAAAAAGGAATTCTCAAACCCATGGCGAATTCACTGTCACTGTCACTCACTATTAATTATTAATAAAAGGAATACACAATACCAAAAGCTCGTAGTAAAAGTCATTTTTCGGAGATAAATAATGCACAGCTGGTCAACTTCGTATAATATTTATATTATATAATACATAATTTTAATAATGTCATTTTCTGATCTGAAGCATCCCAATCATGAGTAAATTTTGTTCGCTTGCAATCGTATTATGTCCTCCCAATTTATAAATGCTTATAAATGTTTTTTATTTATAATCCTGAAACAGCGTAAACCATCGTGTCTGCATGTGGATCAACAGAATTGAGTGACTTTCAACGGAGTTAAGCACTCTAATAAATAACTGGAACAGTAAATAACCACCTTAACACTTTTTCTTACATCCAAGAAGTGAAGTGAGATGGTAAGAAAAATTCAAAAAATCGCTCAAGTGAAGCAAAAAAATGAATTTCTGGCAGCGTGCCACAATTCCAAATAAGATGATATCAGCTTCAATAACCACCTACTGAAGTATATAATACCAGCCGCGCCATTCTAGTCTAAAACAGTGCTCTTTCTGTGTAAAACTGAGAGAGAATTAAAGACTGCAACTACCTCTAACTACCCCAAATCCCCATGTCCTAGAAGCTGACTTATGCTTCTAGAGACAAACAGGCACTGCTTATCCAATTTTGGAAAATATCCCAATGGGACCACGTATAACCTACGATACCATGGAACACTCGTCTAGTTCGTGCTCAGGCTCCATCAATGCTGCTTTGCTATCGTTTTTCTACACTCACTGTATCCTTATCTCTGCGCGTATATACAGGACTTTAGAGGGAGTACTTGCAAATTCGGTCTACATTTTTCAATGTTTGATATTCGCAAGAAAAAGTTTCCAATTTCTGATTGATTCAATAAGACCGAGGTAAATTTGGGTAACAAATCGCACTTATTACAAGTTCTTTAAAGGAAATTTTAATTCGTCCCGACGCAATGACTATGCCCTAAAATATATTTAAACAATTATAAAGGTAATACATTTTACTTAAATTTTACTACGAATAAAAGCAAAATTCGCACCTGTGCCCACAAACACCTGAATTTGCCCTAACTTTGTACAGTATCGAAATATTATAAGCCACCATAAGGACATCGCACAGTGACGGACTTATAGACACAAGAACAAGAACAACTGAATACATTCAAGGGTCAAAACTTGTTTATGGTGACATTGTTGTTATTCTATGTCGTGGTCTCTTTTATATCATAAAATAAATAAAGACATAGGACAAGTAATTACATTTTCCACCGAAAATGGGCAAATTTGTTTACTCCATGTTTGTTTCTGAAGTTGTTTGCTCAGCATGTTATGTCGGATCGGAGCTGAAGCTTCGCTCGTACATCGTATCTACATCCTGTTCAGATCCCTGTTCATGTTCCCGTCCGCATGGATGTAACGTTGGCTTTCTATCTCTTTAACGTTTACGCAAAGTACAAAAGATGACAATTATATCCTTGTGTATTGTTATGTTTTGTTGAATCAACATCAGAATGAATGTAAATTGTTGTGAACGTAGACACTAGAGAAACGGCAACAAACATAAATTCATTTTTGAATGCTCACGTTTGTTGTCCGAGAATCGATTAGCAAATTCTATAAAGTTAAGTGAATATAGTGCGGGTATAGTTGTTCCGTTCTTCTTCTTCCGAAGTGTATCAATCTTTCCCATTGAATGAGTTCAGAAAATGAAATCTTAATGAATACGCTGCCAGGACATTAGATCTTCATTCGAAATTTATCCATTGACATCAATTGTTTGACATTTCCAGAAAGGAATTTCCCAGCAAGGATACTACAAAGGTACAACAAAAGTTGACTAAAAGTTGAATATGTCTTGTTCAATAAATTGTTGCCAATGGAAGGTTGGCTTCATAACACCTCTAGGACTGAAGTCTTTGTCTCTATTGGCGAAAAACTCTAGCAATGGATTTTCACACTCTTGTCCTGATGCCAATTTGTTATTACGCAGAAAGTTTTACAATGTGCTATAAAGATGTTCCTCATTTGGTGCAAGGTCCGGACTATGTATAGGATGAAACAAATTTCCCTAGCAAGTGGCATCCTGAATTTCGATCAAGCCACTTTTGACGTATATTGTCTGGCGTTATCTTGATGAATCACTGCCCTCCTTCTGTTGGCCAATTCTGGCCTTTCCTAGTCTATCACTTGCTTCAAACGATTCACATGGTAACAATTGTGATCCGAATTTAGTGCTTGTCTTTATGAAAGTAACTTATAATAAATAATTTCTCTCCTATCCCATTTAACGCACAGTGGAACCTTATTGACTGTCTTGGTTTGGGCTGCTTTGGCCCATTTTCCTATCTCAGTCACATTATCGTTTGTAAAATGAGTGTCTTCCTTTCGGCTACGCCGATGAAAATTCGATCCAACCTGGTTTTTGGTGTTAATTGGTGTGACACTCATACATTAAGCTTCTCTTTTAATCAAGCATTGGTTAAATCATTTGAAGCTCATTTATGGGCGATGTTTAGCTCTTGAGTCCGACTCCCAACATGACGGTCAATGTCGAATATCTTGGTAATTTTATCGATACTGTTGATCACAGGCCTGCCTGTGCAGGCCTGTCCAGACCATTCTCAATTTCAGCAACCTTGCATTTTCGCTTTTATCAAAGAAAAACTGTAAAATAAACCGAATTTCCTCTTCAATGACTTCCATTAACACTCTGTAACTCACACTTGAATGAACCAAAAAAAAGGATCTGTTAATACAAAACGTAATCTTGACAATGAACATGAATCTGAAATTGTTTGACCGATACTTGACAAGATATCTGACTACAGACATGTACCGAAAATAATGGGTTTCTTTTCCCCAACTAATTACAACTACAGCCACTCACACTCAAAGTCGGACGACCCATGAAATGTATCTGGTAAGCTTCATATGTTGAAGAGAAAAGCATTATTTTAAGTTGATCCTCTTTATTTTTAATATTTTTTTGCTAACACAAGGTAATACAGAAGAAAACTTTGAAGAATATAATCAAAGAAATACGGTTTGTAAAATAGAAAACTCAACAAATTCCACTTAAAGTCGGCTACGTCCAAATATTACGTCTTTCGATCAATTTTTTAATAGTTGGTGACACTCTCTTTCTTAATTCAAACGGCCTAAAGATTTCTTGGAATACTCTCCGTATTTTTTGCAAAACTAACGTTCAATTTTTTGCCATTCTTCCAGAATTATATTATTCACGGCTTCTTTGTTTCAATCGTTCCCAAAAATGTTCTATGCCATTAAAATCGGGAGACTGGGGAGGCGTGACAAGGAATTTAGGGCAATTATACAGAAATTGGATCATTGTTTTAATAAAAGACAAAGTCATCATCAATCCCAAGACACTCTCCACGCTATCTTTAATTTTTTTAAGTATCTACATAGCACATTCATTCCATAGTCCCTTGAATGCACTGCGAGTTTCAAATGCCCTCCTCAAATATGCCGCCTCGAATCGTCAAGAAGTCTATATTATGTTTGCTGGTTTTTCTTATGAATTTTCCATCGTAAGCATTTCCAGGCTTCCTCCAAACAAATCGCTTTCCATCGGAGCGGAAATGGTGAATTTTTGTTTCGTCAGTGTGGAAAACTTTCTTATGAAGAAGCAGAATCAAAGGAAATAAAAGAAAACAAGTGAGAAACTCACCTTCGATCAAAGTGCCATATCCTTATCTTTATTTCTTTCAGCGAACCGATTAGCTAACAATTCTCCGAAAATTAAGGCTTTCGGAAAGACATTCTCCCATTTAATATGCTGTGGCTCGTCAGAAATCGATATACTGTTTCAGTACTCATTCCACTTATATTTCCATCATTCTTTTTCTACAGTGGTTAAGAGCTAGCCGTATTTTACTTCCCATAAAGAAACCTTCCAAGCCATCCACATATCTTTCTCCTATTTTCAGTATTATTCTGTCTTTATTTTCAATTCTACCATTTGTTTTCAGACATCAAAAACTGAAAAGACTAAAAACGGTTGAAATCTTACTAGACTCAAAGGTTTTTTGATATTTCCCTATTTTGAAAATCAAAACAATAAATTTGATCTTCACTGTTTCAAGAAAGAGTGATGGTTGACTCTCAGACGCGCAATGCTTCTGGAGTACTCACTAAGCACCTCCCTTGTCAACGTAAGAACCTAGCCTGGAACCATTTGACCATTACTTTAGGCTAGGTCTCGTGTTGCTACGCCTAGTGACGCCTTCAGATTACGGAGTCCTTTCTCCAACGGGAAGAAACGGAAGGGAAGGAAGTGGTTAAAAAGAGATGCCTCAATACCCGAAGCCTTCGTCTAGAGCGGAGACTAGTGGGGAAACCGAAAAAACGTTGGTCTGACTTTGTGGACGAAAACAGTTCATCGCTGCTTAGATTTCAAAATTGAAGGATGCAGTAAATGCACCGAGACAGTTGGAGGCACTTGCTGCAGGAAGGAAAGGCTCGAGAGGGGCTGTAATGCTAAGAAAAAGAAGAAAGTAATTCACTGGGAATTTCGATTCCACTAGCATTTCCCTAACGCTGTTAGACCTTTCCCTTGGGATTCTCTTCTTTGTCAGGATGACAACTTTGTTCCAGTGCCGGCGATCACTAAAATATCGTCTCTCAGCTTACTTCTTCCGAATCGTAGAGTAGGTCGGGGTCCTTCAGATAGTCCCTTGAAATCCGGATTAAATATACTGCTACTTGAAAACAATTTTCTAGCGATTTCAGAATATCCAAATTTTTATGGACATTTTGAACATACACAGTAACCCGCAGGACGATCCCTTCAGTTGAAATTATGTGTGCCTCCACACGTGGACTGTGCTTACCACTTCCCCGAATACGTCGATGGTGGTACAACCTGCTCGAAAGCCTTGGAAATAGGCCCCCGGCAGCACGAATCACGTCGTCGAGTCTTCCCCTGATAAGTTTTTCGAAAAAATTTGTTGCCGTGTCTAGCATACCCAGTGGGCGATATGCAGCTAGCAACTCGGGACTGTCTTTCCCCTTACTGAATAGCATAGGTGTCGTCAGAATCTGATGACATCACTATGACGGCATCAGTATTTTGTGGCCTAGGCCCATTGGATCCCTGTCCACGTCGTGCACTAGGTTTCACCGACGGCAGGCCTTGCTGCTTTTGATGAGTCTGCGGAGACATTTTCAAGCTGATTTATAAGCTGCTGATCGGATGCATACCTCTTCCCAAGTCCGTGCTCGCTGGGCCTTTTGTCGTAATTCGTGACACTCCTTTGATTGCTCGGTGTTTTTAAGTAACCACCAGTATACTGGGGGCTAGCAATTGAGGTCGCCACATCTTTTGCCGCAGATCCTCCGCTCCCCAGTGTAGCTTCCGGCAGCGGTGATCGTGCCATTAGCACTTCAACAAATTTCTCGGTTTTCTTTCTCCCAGTACTCCACCAGAGGGCAGAAGACTGAGCACCTGGTCTTCGGTAAGCACCGTCATGGATTTTCAGTGCTATACACTTGTGATCGGTGCCCTCTAGAACTCTACAATAAATTGGACGAATTGGTCACATTAGGAATGGTTCCAACGCACCCTCATCGACGGCAGATAGTGATGTGGCCTGTGCTCAGTAAGACCAGCCCAATTGTGGCTGCCATGACCAGGACCCGTTTGCCCAAAGCGATTCCTCTAACGTTGAAGTCACCTACGACGAGCACATGGGCCTCTGTACTCGAAACAGCGTCTTCGAAAGCATTGAGCCTAAGTCGAAACGAAGGGAACGATTCTTTCCACTTTAAGTATATACTAAAGAGTGTAGTTCCCGATCGCCGAAACCACACGAAACCACCTCCACCATCTCGCCACTGGGCCTGCACTTGGAAGTGATACCATGTTGGTGAGCTTCCGGTGTAATGTTCAGCAGCAGCACGTTGGCTTTGAGCGGTTATGCTTCCATTCAGATTATTTTGAATGATGCGAATCATTGCAGATGGCGTTGGCCTTCGTTGAGGCTTCTTGGAAGACCCGATATTTCTCAGCACTTGGGATATCTCTGGAATATCTCTGAGGATCATCGGATCATACCCCTGGCAAAGCAAACAGTGTGCCTCTTCTGTACACTCCTTCTTTTTATGCCCTATCTTTCCACAATAATAGCATAAGAATCTCCTATCGGGTCCATTAAATGCCTGTGTAGTATCCATCATCGAGAGCACTTGAAGCATCAGAGAGGAATTGATCTTTGCTGTATCCGACAAATAACGCACTCTTTTCTAATTTTGCCTTTCTATAAAAAGCTGTTCTGTTTCATTCTCTGTGGGGTCGACTATGACCATGCATTGACTCCTATTGTTTGGTTTGATCAACTTGACTTTCGTTATACTCAGTGCAGGGAAATCGCGTTTTAAGGCGTCTTCCATTTCGATAGATCTGTAACGCAGTCAATGCCTCTAACTTGGAGTGACCATAGGCTCAACTTTTGACAGTGAATTCTGAAATCCCTCCGCCATCCCAATTTCATCGTTCAATGCTCTGCCCAGGCATACCTTTTGCTGGTAGTAGAAATCGGGACGACTACTGCGCTGTCGAAGGGATCAGCTTTTTGGCAATGATGCGTTTCATAACGTTTTCCGCTTTATGATAGAGCCGCTCTTTCTCTGCACGATGCAGGATAATCGAAGTGCGCGATGTCTTCCCTGCAGGGATTTCTATATTTATGTCCCATGCTTCACAGTTCGGGAGTGATGGCAACAATCAAAGGTTTCTCAACGGTTTCGCTGTTTTCTACCAGTCGTTCGTCTCTCACAGGTTGCAAGAGTGTCTGCCCTTCTTCTATTGGGCATCCAGGTGTGCGCATGGTGTTCCTGCTGCGCCCGATAGTGGTAAGAATCTTTGGTTGTACCAAATTTTCTAGTCTAGCAGCCGTCCACCCATCCCCGTTTTGGAAAGTTCCTGCTCGGTCGCCCGAAAGCGAAGATAAAGACACTGGCTATGAAACAAATCGCCGTATTGTGTTGGTCATAAGGCTGAACAGTTTGTCATGCATTAGGATTTTTTCCTCCATAGACTTGGACTTAAAATCAAATTTTAGCAACGGAACTTATTACTTCATTTTAATAAACCTGAAACTTACATCAAAGCTGTTTAATTTATATGTACATTAACTGGACGGGAGGAAAAACATAAAAAATCGCGAAAAAGGATTTCTCAACGATCCACTGAATATTTTAGGAGACGGCACCTGCTCGAAACACGAGTTCAGTTCTTTAACTAGCGATTCAACTTTGATTGGTAACTATACTCGCAAATTATTAGATTAACTTGTATCATTCAAAATGTCGAAATCGAAATCTGATATGGAAGCGAGTCCAGAGAAAAATGTTCGGCAAATTATGAAGGGGCTCCGTTACATGGAGGTACAAGGTATTATCAATTTTTTTAAGAGTTTTAAAACTCTGACAAACTTCACAATACCAAATATTTGTTCAATATTGGTGATTGAGTTCAAAAACTTTTACCAAGTTCGCCGATGCCAATCCCTACGAAGACAATTTAATCGTCCAAAAGTGTGTGCTACACTTAGGTGAACATATGTTTCGGATCGCAAAGATGTCATAAAAAAAGAGCTGAAGAAGAGAAGCAACATGAAACGTAAAATAACCTCACAAAAACCGAAAATTCATGCTTTAGTGTCGACACCTGTGGAAATCACGGATTTGACGGGAAACGCCACGAAGAAAATGTCTGTAAACTATAATTTGGCAATATGAGGATATCCTGATAATTTAGCCACAATGAAAAAAGATATAAGGGCCGGCTTTTACCATCTCGGTGGACCGACGAAGTTTCAAAACATCAGTTTTGCACTCGAAACTGCTGCAAGTATCTGAAGGCTCAATCCGAAAACATTGAACTCTTTGTTCCACGTAATCTAGCTTTACATCTAGAAAAACGAGAGAATTCAAAACCAGTGTCTGGAAAACTAACTAACGAGCGATCGCCGGTGAAAAACACGAATTGCTTTTTCCAAAAACATTTCGAGAAAACGTGCAAAACCACAATGTTTAAACATGGCGAGAATATTGCAAAACTTGCTATACAAATTCCATTATCTATATTTACCGAAGTACATCTGTCCCTTTTGAAACTCATGGAGATCATGGGTATGCCAAATTGGTATGGCAGCCTTCAATTATGTACTGGATTAGGACGAAGAGAGGGTCTTGATGGCTGAAAAGGCGACACAGATGGCTACAAAGGAAGGCCGTTTGGAGAGCAAAAAGCAAAACGAACCGAAGAGCTAGCATATATTTATGGGGTCATTTTTTATGGTCAAGATTTAACACTAAGCTAAAAAAATCAAATTTTCATTAAAAATTTAGTAAAAATAAACGTGTTTTGTATTCAACCTGTTTGGCTCAAAATGTCATTTTTTCATATCATGGACGATTAATCTCAGGATTGGTTTGACCGATTTGTACAGGAACGTAAAACAACGAAAGCTCAATTTCTTTTCAAACAGCCGCCAATTTTTCTAAGGACATTTAATTGACGGTAGTGGACTCGTGTTTCAGGTGTGCCAATCCGGAGATTACCTGTACACTATGGGCAGAGTGGTCTCGACTTTCTGCGCCCTCTACTTAATTGTTTAAAATGACACATATAAAGCAT
The DNA here is from genome assembly GCA_954870665.1 of Stratiomys singularior. NCBI lineage: Eukaryota > Metazoa > Arthropoda > Insecta > Diptera > Stratiomyidae > Stratiomys > Stratiomys singularior. The sequence goes on from OX940877.1 coordinate 54,356,721, forward strand.
ATACACCTTACACTACGCATGAGAAAAATATCGTTATGAAAAGTTTTGATTAAAATTCCAAAAATTTATTGCCTCTTGGATTTGTAATTTGAATTAGTACCTGAAGTTGACAAAATCCCTGTGTAAAATGAGTATTCCCAACTATCTATTCACTGTCAGAAACAGTAAGCAAATATTCGAACTAGCTCTCAACAACTCCGTTATAATAATCCTTCGACGAGTTTGGGAGGAAGGTAAACTAAGTTTTCTAACAACTAAGGAAAGGAATCCTTATATCAATGAATGAAAATGAATTTTAGTACGAAGCTCAAATCATTTTTATCTGCAATTGCTTTAGATTACCAATCTCGTTTCCATATGCATCATTAAATGCCGTTTGCAGGAAATTGAGAAAAAAATCTACCTGTCATTTCTCCCACTGCCAGCGCTGAAGGTCAAACAACATTTCGATGCTCCACTGACCACTAACTTCAAAAACAACTAAGCTCAGTAGATTGCATCCAACTTCGCTGCCACCAACTTCCATGTTGTCCTTCTTCCCTGGTTATTATGATAGGTATCATTATTTTTGCCCAAAGTGGCGTTATTGCTTTTTATGAGTGTCTCCTGATTTATTGGGATGTAAATTTCACTGTTAATGGCTTTAGCAACCAAAGAAATATTCAAAGATCGAAAAGAAGGCAAAAGAAGTTTTCCCGAAAATCTCAAAGGAGCGAGACTTTGGCTGCACAAAACATAAGCAAGAGGGTCGTTGTAGCCAACCAGCAAAATAATACGTTCCGCGCTAACTTAATCTGGATAGAGCTGGAAGTTGATCTCAGGGACCAGTACTGCCAGCAATAGCTCCATATTATGAGAACAACTGTCGAGTCCTTGTTAACATGGTCGCACAAACTCAAATTCAAATCATTCGTAGGAGTTCATCCAGGAGATTATTTAAGGGTATTGAACATCCATAGCTCATTTTTGTTAACTATGGCAACACCTGCACTACAATGCGTTCAAGCCGCTCTAGCACCCAACGTCCTCCGGAAAGAAGGAAATTCACCAGGTAATTCACTTTTGCAACAGAGGGAAGAAAATGTCCGATGAATTATGGGAAAACTTTTTCGTACCTCGACAAAACTCATTTATCATTAATATTTGTTCCACTAGATATATATTGGCAAACTGCTAGTCTTGCCAATGCCTCTCCACGACGCTCAGTAGTCGTAATTCTTGAATTTTACAGGAGTATATAAGCGAGGAGCAAGCTAAGTAACGACACGAATGGCTATTCCAAGCACCTGTGCGATAATATAGCGGAAGCGTAAGCCAGGAATTATTATTGTTGTTCGGAATAAAACTAGCCTCCTTGTTGCGACAGAATGTAATTAATTTTTTCCGGCTTGCGAGAATGGTTTCATTTCAATTTAATAGATTTAGTACATGCTGATACAAAATGAAATGGCCCAGTTTTCGCAGGAAACGGCACATCGCAGCGCCAAGGACGAAGATATTGGTTGTGCAACATATTCACTAAAGTTGATAAAGATGAAACTTTCGGATCAGATTTCTAAGAAGTTCCCGGTGGATTTCAATTCAACAAAGCAATTTATAGGTTCTATGTCTGTTGTCGCAGGATTTAATTGATTCACCACTGGGTGTTTCAAGCAAAATTGAATTCCTTCAAATTCATCAGGGCGTGACAACTACTAAATTTATTTATGATGTCACTTAGATAATGTTTAAATTTAAATGACCCCTTATGTGGTCTGAACTTCCTACAGAAGGAGCAAGGAACAAAAGTTAAAAATTGCAAACTAATCTGCTCTATAAAGTTGATCGGCAGTGCTTGCGAATTAGGGTGCGATTCTTCTTAATCTTTGTTCCTTGAGTTACATCGCATTGTCCTTTGTATTTCACTTCCTGTGGAAATTTTTGGATTTAGAGCTTTCAGGCCGTCATTTGCTTTCTTGGCTGGCTAAGGAAGTGTCATCTTAAACCCCTCCTAGCACACAATTTCATCCTTCGATGATTTGTCCCAAAACATGTATACTAGCCAGAAAAAATCTGCGTACTCAGCAAACATTTCAACTTTTCAACAATATTTTAATTCCTTTTTTAAGTGTTTCATAGTTGTGTTACAAACATAAAAACAAAAAATATAAGCATTCTAGTATATGGAAACGTCAGATGGCGGAAACGAGAAATAGTCCTGAAATGTAAGTTAAAAGACTCTTTACTCAATTGATTAAAAAAATAAGCTCCACGAGCTTTATTCTACAAAATTACAATTTTTAGTGAATCTTATTCTAATATCAATTCATGTTTATATTCGATTCTTTTTGATGATGCAGCGTCTACTTTATTCTCTATTGAGTCGAATTCGGTCGATGCAGTTCTACCTGGCACGTGTTCTGTTTACTTTGCGGGAACGTGTCGATAACTTGTAGCAACAGAAAGTCTGCGTAGATACAGTTATTGTTAAAACAAACAAAATTTTTTTTAAATTTATAACTTGTAAATTGTTTTAGGTAGGGTAAGTACGGGTAATTTCGTAGAGGCGTGTATTGTGGGATAGCTTTGTATTTCGATTCTTTCTCTTTTATTTGCTTTAACAGAGTTATTATATTTAGCTGTAAAATCGTAAGTCTAAACTACGACAAGAAAAATTACCTTGATTCCCTCTTTTGTATGTCATCGGTTTGATCTCAAGCGTCCAAGTGTGTAGGCTGAATTTTTTTTTTTTTTTGTTGAGTGACGTTTTGCAAAGTGCAAATTTGTTTCTCTTAGGCACTGTGATTAATTTCCCGTTAATTTCAAGTTAATATTTTTGGTTTTTGTGGTATGTGTAATAATTTATTAAAATATTGTTAATCTAAATTTATAAATGCATTGAAGAGCACATATCGGGTAAATTGAAACTCTATACCACATTAGCCAGGTAAATCTAATAGGTATACTTTGTGAACTACAGATTACAACATCATGACAAAGAAGGGAGTTAAAGTAAGGAAGTGGGATGAAAAACTAAAGGAGACAGCAACAGCAGCGGTGAGAAATAATGAGACGGGAATATTTTTAGCCGCAAAAACATATGGAGTACCACATTCCACGCTTCAACTTTTTGCTGCAAGCGATAAGTCTATTGTTGATATATTGTCAACTCCTCTGGGTAGAACGAAAAATAATATTCCCAATAGTTTTTCAATATTAAAAAAGAGTGCGGAAAAATACTGGTTGTATGGATTTCTCAAAAGACATACGGCTGAATTAAGTTTACGTATTCCAACTGGTACATCTATTGATCGGGCAAACGGTTTTTCTAAGGAAAACGTAAAAATCTTCTTTGATATTCTTGATTATGTTTTATAATACATATAATTTTCAACCATCAAGAATATGGAACGTCAATGAGACTGGTCAGCAATCTGCAAATAGGTGCCATAACATCAACTGAAAGTGGTTCTCTTGTAACCGTTAAAAGTTGCATGAGTGCCGGTAGCAACTTTGCACCTCCTTTTTTATTTTTCCACGAAAGCACCTCAATCCGCTTTTAATGAAAAATGCTCCTCCGAGGATTCAGAGGATTCCTGTCATACCTCCGGATGGGTGCAGCTACATATTTTCACGCAATGGTATCATCATTTCTTAGATATTACAAAACCCTTAAAAACAGAACCAGTTTCACATATTTTAGACGGCCATTATTGCCACACGAGGGACTTAGGAGTTATAAACTTTGTACGTGAGAACAACGTTATAATAGTTTAACTTCCAACCCATTCAATGCAAAAACTGCAGCCCTTAGATAAGATGTTTATGGGGTCTTTTAAAGTGTATTACAACGATGAGATAAGACACTTTATACGGGAGAATGAGAAAAAGGTGACACAATTCGATATAGCTGAACTCTATTCCAAAGCTTATTTGTAAGTACAGGCGGCACAAAAAGCTATGAGTGCATTTAAATGCACAGGTATCTTTCCTTTTGACGGGAATATTTTCTCCAATGTTGACTATATAGTTACCGACGACAAGGAAAATTCACAACAGAACACTTGTTTGCTAGTCTCTGCAGATGATGGCAACAATGTGCTCAATGAAATGACAAACTCACTTCATGCTGCCGACCCCATTCCAAGTACTTCCAAAAATATAAGGACCCAAAGAAGAAATCACTCAAGGAGGAAGAAAAAGCCAAGCTACATTTTGAACAACATCGGGTTACAAAACGGCTCGCGAAGTAAGTCAGAATAAAAGAGCGAAATCGAGTAGAGGGAGTAGTTCAAAAGGTAATAGAAATAAAAAGTGGCACTGCTAAAAAATCTAAACGTAGAAATATCGAAAAAAATATGATCTAGTGAATTCGATACAAGTATCAGAAGATACAGTATACCCCATCAGAGGATGCTGAATGTAATTGCTACATTCAATCATGGCGTATAGACAAAAAAGGACAAAATGGACACCATGTCTTCAGTGCGATTGCATTGCAGTGCGACTGTATTCCAAAAAGTTCTGCTATATTATTAAGTCATTCGTGTCAAAAGTAATTTTTTGATAATGAAATCTTATAACTTGCATTAGAATTTATGGTCGTGTCATTCTTTGCAATAAGGAATATATTTACTTTATTTTATAATTCAATTCTATTTTTTGCTGCTTTTGTCTTGGTGAGATAATAATTTTTTTAGTTTCTAATAATTTTTAATTCTGTAATGTTAACGAAAAAACAACAAAACATAACAACATAACATAACAAAATCGCAAATAGTATTCCACAATACCCAATAATATTCCATAATAATATTCCAATCAAACAATTTAATTTACTTTTAATAGCTTTTTGGGTATCCTCACTTCTTTGAGACGGTTGATCTTTCTGAGTCCCACTCCTGGATTATGAAATATTTCAACATTGCTTTTGATGTTACTCTATCCTTAGTTCCAAATGATGTCATAGATGCTCTGTTGGATTAAGGTCAGGAGATGGCGGAGGCGTACGAAGCTGACTTGGAACATTATACAGCATCCAAAGCCTTACTACTTCCACAGTGTGCTTCGGGTCACTACCCTTTTAGAAGTAAAGGATATAATTTAAACCCAAATGTTCTGCACTTTTCTGCGCATTGCGTTTGACAATGTTTAGGTGATCTTTTTTTTTCATTCAACTTTTCGTAAATTCGAGTTTTCCAACTCATCCGCTGGCCATACACCTCAATAACATTACACCGCTACCCCCGTACTTATGGTTGGACAGTTTCCTACACGCAATCTTCAAACCTTTGATGCTGGAAACTCAAAATTTTTCAACAAGAAAACATGATCCTGAAAACATGATCCGTTGGCAAAAGTCTTTTGGCTCATTCAGATGTTCCTAACCAAACGCCAATCGCTTGAGTCTATTGACCTTTGTAACATTTGGGTTTCTATGGGCAACACGTCTATGATACCCATTTTTCTTTATAATTTTACGTACAAAATGGTCGAATATGGAAGTGTGGCACCATATCTTAATTTTCTTTGCTATTTCAGCTAAAATTGATCTAGAATTAGCCTTCATTGATATGAGCAAACTTCGAGTTTCGTGAGGGCTCAACTTATTAGGACGTCCTGAGCTAGGTTTCGAAACAAAAACTCTAGTATTTATATAGTTATTTACGCAGCGTTGGGCAGATGAATGAGATGAATCACCGATTTGTCGATGCGAATGACATTTCTTCGAAGCCAAACTTTTCTTAAAAACCGTCCTACAACTTTTCTTATCCAAATTTTGCTTCCGGCCACGATTGAACAGGTTTGAACTTCCCTGCATTCACTCTGTACCCAGACTTTTGGTTGCTGCAATTTGGGACTAGTTTTCGTTTCCACCATAAATTATAGAGAGGCCGTATCCGTGTCCATGATCTTCCGTGAGTGATAGAAGCTTTTAACTTATATTTTTCCCCTCTCTTTAGCTGTTCAAATGTTCGGTTCCAATCGTTCCTGCCACGTGTGTCATATGCAACACGATATCTGAAATTCGGGCGATTAGAAATACAAATACATAATATTCACAATGTACTGTCCAATCATAGGCAAAAATACAAAAACTACAGTCATAAATCACTAATAACAGTTGAAATTGCATTAATTTTACATGATTGGTTGGAAGGCATCTATTTGCCTTGAAACTCGCCATTATCCATCCACATTATTACCGACGATTTCACATAAAAGTTAACTAACTAATAAGCGCATATAATTTGCAAAAAGAAAATATTTTCATTCATGAAATATGAAAATATTATCAATGTTTACATTTTCCAAAATCTCCGGTTTCTCTCGTGTTTAAAGTTGACAGTGAGTTAACATAACAGAATGCAATTTCTGTAAAGGAATAGTCGCACATATTATTTTAATGTTGAGATGATTACTGAATCTGTTGCGGAATTGAACACTTTGCTTAGTCAACGTTAATTAAAAATATGAAAGACGCTTATATTTACGATTGCCAATTCTCTTTAAATATCAGGACATTGTCGGTAATCGCATTTTCGATTGACAATTATTGACATTTGAATAGCTTAATGTAGACTTGATACTAGTTTAAGATTGCAATTTCCGCATGTTCGTTCGGCTCGAGAAAATAAAATCGTTAAAAAAGTCGAGCATCTGTCGAAATCGTATGGAATGGGCAGGGCTTGATAAATCGGGATTTCATATTCGGGTGGAGTTACCATTCCCGTTAAGTCGATTTTCCTGTATCTATGAGTATACATTTGTATATTATGTAGCCCTAATGTAAAAATATTTTTTTGTACTTTAATTAGTTCAACGAAGGAATAATGTGTATGAGTATTTCAACACTCCATACGAATCAAATCAAAACATGTGCTTGAATCATAGCAAGCAAATGCTATAAGGTTTGTCACCATATTTCAAATCAAGAAATTATTGCCCCTCAATGTATACTACCTTTGAGTCCTTTTTTTAAATAAATATTGGTGAATCTGAATTAATATGCGTGAATCTTCTTGGTCCCGGAAACAAATTTAGGCACTTTCTTTATCTTACACCTATATGAATCTGCCACTTAGGTGAGTGTAGCAAAGCGTATTTCATTCCTAGCACTCTAAATATTTTATCGGTATTCAATTTCACTGCTTGGGAAGCACGAAGCGTATTTTTTAGCTAAGTTCTGTTTTGAAATCCCGCCGCTGCAGCGCTACGATCGGAGTGCACATGCGCATTGTGTACCTGCATCCACGCCAATACGCCATTATGACGGTTTCCACCGGTGCGTTCTGTTGTCAGTGACTGTTTAAAATGTCTCCGCCTCTCGAACGTCCCGCCGACTACGAAGTACGGTCTGTAATCCGTTTTTCTTGTGCCAAACTCTTTAAAGCAATCGATATTCGCCGTGAGATCTGTGCAGTGTACAAAGCAAAGATTATGAGTGAAGGAATGGTACGAAAGTAGGTTAGGGCATTTAAAGATGGCCGCTCCAATGTTCATGATGAGGAACGCAGTGGCCGCCCTTTGCTCATTGCTGACGAGTTGATAGCAAAAGTTCACGATTTCATCATTATCTGAACAGTTTCCTCATGTTTCTCGAAGTGTTTACGACATTGTCACGGAACGGTTACACTATGGGAAAATGTGTTCACGTTGTGTACCAAAAACTCTGACTAAAGTGCACAAAACAAAACGTTTGGGCAGTGCTTTGGCTTTCCTTTTGCGATACGATGAAGAAGGCGATGATTTTTTAGCCAAAAAGTGACAGGCGATGAAACATGAGTCGCATACGTTACACCAGAATCGAAGCAGCAATCTATGGAATGGCAGCATTCGACTTCACCCAGGAAAGTCAAGTTGAAGCAAACCATGTCAGCCCGAAAAATCATGTGTACCGTGTTTTGGGACAGGAAGGGGGTGTTTCTGGTGGAATTTTTGCCTAGTGGGGACACAATAAATTAAACGACGAAAAAACTATCTAGTGCCAAACTAGCAGTGCTATCCAAAACAAAAAGCGTGGCATGCTGACTAAAGGTGTCATTTTGCTTCACGACAATGCACGTCCACATGAGGCTAACAGAACCCAAGATTTGATCAGACAATTCGGTTGGGAACAACTTGATCATCCTCCCGACAGTCCAGACCTAGCCCCAGCAACTACCACATGTTCCTTCATTTGAAAAAACAGGTGAGTTGCAAGCGCCACGACGATGATGAGTGGTTGGTGGTGGAAACAGCTGTGTTGGAGTGGTTGTCAAGACCCGCGGCAAAATTCTATGACGACGGACTTCAAAAGCTAGTTGTACCATATGATAAGTACCTCAATATTGGTGGTAATCATGTAGAAATATAGTTTAAAGTACAGGATTTAATTTAAAAATAAAATTATTACAAAATCTCTGCTCATTTTTTTATTATTTCAAAACAGCACTTATTTAAAAAATACTAATCGTAGAGTACATTATAACGTGCATACAATCCTGAGATCCTCCATGGGTCATTCCTGTTATCATTGAATTTGTTCGGCGTAATAGTGGTAAGCGGAATTTGTTCAATTGTTCAGCTACTTTCGCTTGCGCTTCTTCACAAATCGTTTCTCCATTGCCATGACTGTAACTTTTATCATTCCAAAAACAGATTTTAAAGATTTTCAAATATATTGTTGCGCGTTGAGCAGGTGCGCGACCTGTTTGCTATTCGCAAATATTGCTAATAGTGAAATAAAACACTCGCGAACTATTTTAGAATTAATACTTAAAATTTAATTAAGTTTCTTCTACACTTTATGATTAATTTACTAAAATCACTAATCACTTTAATGAATTAAATTATTTAATTAACACTTATTCAACATAATTAAACACTAATTCAATTATTTAACACTTTTCTTATTTTGAGTTTTTCTGGCGCGCACTGTCGCGTACTCTCGCGTTTTTCATTCACAACTGCTTGTCTTGTCGCTCGCCGTAGTCGCTTATATACCACTACCAACCATCCCAGAACCTTCCATACAGATTGTTCTCGCGTGTACGCGTCGAGTCGCTTGCACCGGGATCTGTTGTACTTGATGCGCGTGACGTGTTTATGCTTGCGCACACGAGAACAATCGATGTGTTGGTAGCAGATAGTCGTAAACATGTTTACGACTTTTTGTTTACGCCGACTACAGTTCGCGTGACCTGAACACGTCACACTATCCCCGCCTTAAATCTTTTTCGCCCCGAAAAAGTGTGACATTAACCATCTCCGCGTCTTCCTGCTGATAATATGGGGCAAGGCGGTCCAGATGCACAATTTTCATTTTTGCCCTAGGTTTCTGGTGTTCTTGTATCCGGTATACCACATCGTTGATCCGTTTGACGATTCTATAGGGTCCTTCCCAATTCGGCTGTAGCTTCGGAGATCTGCCTTTACGACGCCGGGGGTTATATAGCCAAACCAAGTCGTCCGTCTGGAAACCAGATGAGTTTGCCATTAAGTCATATCTGGTTTTCATGCGATCAGTGGCTGACTCTATTTGTTTCCGCACTAATTGGTGTATCTGACTCAGCCGTTGCCTTAAATCGCTTGTGTACTCCGAAATAGGTTGGGGCTTCTCAGGGGGTGTCCCAAACTTCACATCAGCTGGTAGACGAATCATTTTTCCAAAAATGACTTTTGCGGGTGCTTCTCCAGTCGATGCATGTTCCGCAGTTCAGTATGCCATCAAAAATAATGGAATGCGTCGATCCCAATCTCTCTGGTTTTCATCCACCATCTTGGCCAAATGTTTATTAAGCGTGTCATTGAACCGTTCGACCATTCCATCGGACTGAGGGTGAAGTGGCGTTGTCCGTGTTTTCCGTATACCCAGCAGTTCACACATTTCAGCAAAAACTTGTGACTCGAAGTTTCTGCCTTGGTCTGAATGTAGTTCATGGGGTACGCCATATCTACTAACCCACTGAGAAACGATTTGTTCCGCTACAGTAGTTGCTTCCTGGTTAGGAATTGGGTAGACTTCTGGCCACTTGCTGAAGTAATCAGCTACAACTAGTAAATACCGATTTCCCCATTCGGACTTGGGAAAGGGTCCTGCGATGTCCACAGCTATTCTTTCGAATGGTACCCCCACGTTATAGGTCTGCATTCGTCCTCGCGTTCTTCGACTTGGGCCTTTGACGGAAGCACATATTGTGCATTTTCGACACCAGTCAAGAACATCCTCTCGAGCGTGGAGCCAATAGAACCTTTCTCGCACCTTTGCCAGGGTTTTGTTTACCCCAAGGTGACCTCCCGATGTGCCTTCATGCATCTCCTTCATTACTCCTTTGACCCGACTCTTGGGAAGAACAATTTGCATCCTATGTGAAGTGCCATCTGCCGTTTCCCATTTCCGTTTCAGAACTCCGTCTTCGACCTCAAGGGAGTTCCATTGAGCCCAATAACTTTTCAACACCGTGCCGCGTGCTGAGATGTCCTTCCACTCAGGACGTCCAGTTGTCTCCTTCCATACCAACAATGGTCCAACATCATCATCTGCTAGCTGAGCGTCCCGCAGTGCGTGCTGCGTCCAACCCTCGTCGACTTCTGTTGTGACTACACGCAGATCCATGCCTTGTTCTTTTTCCTCAGACCGTCGGCAGTGTTTACAAGCTGCTGGACATGGGCGACGGGATAAAGCGTCGGCATTCCCATGCACTACTCCTTTTCGATGGACGGTTTCGTGGTTATATTTCTGTGGTGTTTCCATCCTTTTAACCAACCCTTGTTCCACGAAGTTGGCTTTAGTTCGTTTCCCTGACCCTTCAGTTAAAGGGGCCTTATTTTCAAGCTCTGGCTCTGGTCGGCGTCTCCATCTAGTGGCACAGCTTGGGCAATGGCTTGATGTTTTTCGCTGTTTGCAGCCCCACTGCAGGTGCCCTTGTTCACCACAAATCCAACATCTAGGTGAAACATACACCTTCGATCTATTGCTCATGCCCACACGGTCACATCTGCATCCTTCTGTTGTAACCTGCCGGATGCTGACTGTGTTACGAGTGGCTGTTTTGCAAGCTTCGAAGTTTAAACAATATGTCAGTGCGTCCTTTATTGAGCATTTTTCGCCTAGGCGTACAGCTTGTTGCATTTCCCTGTCCTGCAACGCACTAATAAATGCTTCTACTGCCACATCATCCCGAATATATTGGTTGTATGCGGGGTAAGCCAAAAGTGCAAGTCTTTCAGTATCCTGAGCCAACTGCTGTAGAGTTTCACCTGGTTTCTGCATCCGGTTGCGCAGCTGCGACCTATAGATCTGCTTCAGGTGATTATCTCCATACCTCATGTCCAGTGCGTTCATGATAGCGACGGAGCTTGACTGCAACTCGGCAGGGACAGTTTGGAGTATTTCTGCAGCTGGGCCTCTCAGAGCAAGGATTAAGGCTGTCGCTCGCTCCTGGTCATTCCAGTGATTTGCTTGAGCGGCAGCTTCAAACTGGGTTTTGTAAACGCTCCAAGCCATTTGTCCATCGAAAGTTGGCGCTTTTACACTCCTTGTTGAGATACTGGCTGTATTCGTTATCGGGCTTGGGTTACTCCATATCGGGATCGGGTTGCTCACTATCGGGGCCGGGCTACTCGCTATCGTCATTTTCCCTTGTTTTAATTCTTCTTTTATTCTTTCAATCTCTTCCCGAACCGTCTCCACTTTGCTCATCCTTTCTTCCACTTTGTCCATCCTTTCTTGGAAACCTTCAATTTGATGGTTAAGCTTTCGGCTTAGTTCACCTAAATCTGCTCTTAATTCAGCTGATTGCTTGTTGAACGCTGTTGACTGCCGGTCGAGCTTCTCATTTAAGTCAGTTGACTGCCGGTCGAACTTCTCGTTCAACTCGGTTAATTGCTTTTGCATTACCATCAACATTCGCATCAGCCCTTGCGCACTCAGAATTTGTTCTTCCTCCTCGCCTCCAGTGCAACTTTCAGCATCGGGAAACTCAAAGGATTCTGGATCCATTCCTTCCGCTACCAGCGCTTCGTTTAACCGGGTGATTAATTTAGCCTTGCTTCCTTCGGTGGAGATTTTCCGCTTTTCCAACTCCTCCTTTAGTTCCGGTAAAGTAAGTGCATTGATCTTACGCGGCATTTTTCTTACGAGTTTTCTTCAATACCAAAGTTCAAAAATTTTCATTATAGTTCGCGTACTTTTTTTTTCTAAAGTGTTTGAGTTTGTTTTTCACTTCACTATTGCACGAATAATCCCACTTCTGACACCAGTGTTGCGCGTTGAGCAGGTGCGCGACCTGTTTGCTATTCGCAAATATTGCTAATAGTGAAATAAAACACTCGCGAACTATTTTAAAATTAATTCTTAAAATTTAATTAAGTTTCTTCTACACTTTATGATTAATTTACTAAAATCACTAATCACTTTAATGAATTAAATTATTTAATTAACACTTATTCAACATAATTAAACACTAATTCAATTATTTAACACTTTTCTTATTTTGAGTTTTTCTGGCGCGCACTGTCGCGTACTCTCGCGTTTTTCATTCACAACTGCTTGTCTTGTCGCTCGCCGTAGTCGCTTATATACCACTACCAACCATCCCAGAACCTTCCATACAGATTGTTCTCGCGTGTACGCGTCGAGTCGCTTGCACCGGGATCTGTTGTACTTGATGCGCGTGACGTGTTTATGCTTGCGCACACGAGAACAATCGATGTGTTGGTAGCAGATAGTCGTAAACATGTTTACGACTTTTTGTTTACGCCGACTACAGTTCGCGTGACCTGAACACGTCACAATATTCAACAAGGTCAAAAACAATGATTGCAATATGAACGACAAGAGGCGTTGTCCCGTACTGATTAAACTCATTTTCCTGAAAATTAACCATATTATAGTGATATCAGTAGCTTGATTTCAGATACTCTATCTCCAGTACTCTCATACTAGGTAATTTCAATATAAACATTTATTTTATTTTTCATTCATATTGATTCATTCATATTGATTTTTCATTCATTCATTGAAGTATTCTGAGGAATAATCATTGTGCCCTGCACAATTTAAGCCAATAGAGTTTCTTCAGCATCGAATAGGAAGGACGAAGGTAAGCTCTCTGAGCATTGACCTTAACCCAAACCTTCGGGCTTAAATAAAAAAGAAAGTCATGAAATCGATGGTCTACAGCCTGAAGAATGAAAGAAAACAAATGAAGCAAATTGTTTTGAGAAGACAATGAAGAGTGAGTGAGTATTCTGGATTTAGAGGGGTGGTATATGCCACCCATCTCATGGTACCATATCCTTGTATTGCTAAGATTCATTAATTCATCCGTTAGCTAGAATCCAAAATCTATGATGGTTTTAGAATGTAACCATCAATCGATCATCGTTGTTGTTCAACACAGGAGTAATTAAGCTAAGGCCCATAGTAGACAAAGAGAATTTACATGAGTTTTTACTCTGACTATTGGCAATGATATAAAAGTATTTTAAAAGCAGTACTTTTTGCCTCGAGTGGTCATTGTGGGCTTCTGCCTGCTGGACCGCACTCACTGCCTCTGCTATTGCACCGATCGTAGATCGACCAGCCCTGAAGCCGTACTGCTCAGGAGACAAATCCCCGACAGTTCGGATGGCCTCTCCAAGTCTTTCTCTAATGAGACTCTCGAGCACCTTCCCAGCGGCATTCAACATACATAGGGGCCAGTATGCAGATTGTTGCTCCGCGTTCCCCTTCCCCTTGTGGATCAGCACGATCCTCGCCTCTTTCCAGTAATTTGGAAACGCGCCCTACTGCAGACAGGCATTGAAAGTGGTGAGCAGCTTGTCAGGGCAAAGTTGATGTGCAAGCTGTATAACTTCCGCTGGCACACCGTCTGGCCCTTGGTCCTTTTTTGATTTTAAAGATTTTACCACATTATCCAGCTCGATGGAGCTAAAAAGTGGGCATTCTCCACGACATTCAACATCTGAATCATCGGGAAGAACAGGATACATAAGGAAAAGCACTCGAACAATCTCGTCCATTTTTTCCATTTCAAGGACACAGGGTCTCCTTGCAGCTGGTAGTTTCCGCATGACAAGCTTGTAACCTAGCCTCCACAATATATGCATGTATATATGCACAACATATATACGAAATACTGAATAGAACTTCGAAATATTGGTGACATAAAGTAATCTGCACACCTGTATATTCTATTGTTAAGAAAGATTACCAAAAAGCTTATTCTTTTTTATTTAAGATAAGAATGGGGCAATAAAGAACCCTTGTTTCCAAACTTCAATGTCAACCGTCAATGTCAACAATGTCAACTTACAATGCGATTGTTCTAAATTCTTAAATGTTTATTTTAACCCGACATTTTCATGGTTATCTACGAATATCCGCACTAAGTCTGATTTTGTGATTCCTACAGGCAAGACGTCTCTAAAATGGGTAAAGTTCGCGAAATTAGTATTGAAACGCGATATGCCATCGATGTTCTCCACAATGAAAGGCAAATCTCATCTCAACTCAAGTTATGGAAGGCTTGTGTTCATCGCACAATTGTGCGGCACTATGAAACTGGCAGTGATCAAGATCGTCCGCGCTCCGGAAGACCAAGAGCTTCGACTTCTAGTTAAGACAAGTTGATTGTGGTAACCAGCAAGTGAAAAAGAAAATAAAAAACCTGTGTCAGTGTCTACAGTGAAGACACGATTGCGAGACGACAAGTTGTTTGGTCGCGTTGCTGTTCGAAAACCTCTTCTAAAACCGCAGAGTAAGAAAAAGCGGGTTCAATTAGGGGCGGGGGGGGGGGGTGGGCTTGGCAAGGTTGCCCGTCATCCAGACACGTGATCAAGTCACTAAAAGTACCCAACAAAAAAATTATATGATGAGTGAAAACAAAAATAATAAATTAGGGGTGGGGATATACACCCCGACGTGTGAGGGAGCCTCGACCTCATGCGGGCTTCTCTCCAGCAATCTTGCTGGGGATGAGTCGCCAGGGCATTTTTCAGTGGTAGAACACTTCGCCACTGAAGAATCAAAAACTTCAAGTGAAAAAATCAACGACGCAAGCATGTTCGCCCGAAGGCCAAAACTACTTCGAACTCCACCTCAAAGAGTAGCCAAGCCTAACCAAGGCAGCGAGAAAACATCGTGCAAGCAAACCTCCGTCGAACGCTTTGCAAATGCGAAAAAGGTGCTTGTCCATAACATTCCTCCTACACAAGGCGATGGAGCGAACGATACAAGGAGCGTAGTGGAGACTTTGGGCACTGGAGCCATCGATCCGAAGTGCCATTCGCCGGGGGTCATCAAGGGTCATAAACTGAACAACGTGGAAGGCGAAAACAATGATTCTCAACAGCAACAAGACCCTCCTGCTGACAGTATACCGAGAACCTCACCTGAGGACGACCTGATCACGAAAATAGCCGTTGACAGAAGTGAGGAAGAGCGGGTAACAAGGAACATAAGCGCTATAATTAACGTGATGAGAAATTCAACGAATGTCCAAAAAATCGTCAACAAGGACATCAAAAACGGGATTGACGAACTGGAGGACCTCGTTGATAGGATCCAGCATTATCGCCGCAGATGGCTATGGGCGGACAGTGAATTGAAAGAGCTTAAGAAAGCTCCTGAAAATAAGACTTCCTTATAAGAATCCCACTGAACATGCTACTCCTCTCGTAAAAGGCAAAAGGGCGGAATGTAGTCCACTGAAACATGACCGTAAGAAAAGGGCAAAGGGGCCGATACCAGTCAAGGCAGGAGACATCAGTCAAGGGGAGGAGAGAAATGTTGACTTTCAATTGGTGCACTATAAATCGCAACACAAGGCTGCGAAGAAGATACACCACGTGACAGCAAAAGTTTCGAAACACGTGCCCGAAAAGCAAGAAGCCATGAAACACAGCGCAATGCCTAAAAAATCCAGGAGCAAGCAGCGCAGGGATGCCTTACTGATCAAGCCTGCAGACGGGAGAACTTACGCCAAAGACCTCAAGGAAATCAGGCAAAATGTGGAACTCGAAAAAAACAGTGTCTGTATACCAACGGTATGAGCGACCAGAACAGGCGGTCTCCTCGTAGAACTCGGAGCGGACAAGTGTGCCACTTCCGGCCATAAGGCGAAAGACTGCTCAAATGAACCCAGTTGCATCTTGTGCAAAGGTAAAGGGCGGAAGTCTGAAGATCCGGCTCATATCCCAGGAAGTTGTAGGTGCCAGGAGCTCAAAGAGGCACTAAGCAAGAAAAGAGCAAAGATATGATTCAAGTCCTGCAGATCAACCTACACCGTAGCTCAATCCCACAATGGGTAAGTTCACCAGTTTGCGTGGGATATCTGAGCAACACCACAACAAGGAGGAAGCTGGATGGCATTGTGATCGATCCGGCAACGCCGCTATCTGGGTACGTGATAGGGCTCTACCCGCAGTTCGGACTTGCTCCATGGGAAATGGCTTCGTGCTCATTGGGTGTGCCGATTTGACATTCATAAGCGTCTATTTCACGCCGAATGAGTCAATTTCATGATTTCAGAGCAGGCTCGATAAACTGGAGGAGGCTGTCTCGAGCACGGAAGAGTGAATCCTTGTTGGCGGTGACTTTAATGCCAAGGCGATAGAATGGGGAATGCCTCTTCCAGACCCGAGAGGAAAAAGAATCCTAGAAATGGCGGCTAGGAGGCAACTTTTCATCATGAACGTTGGGAACACACTATTTTTTCGACGAGGAGGCTGCTGAGGAACTATTCCAGATGTGACATTTGCTTCGGAGTCCTGAGTGCCTAGGATACACAGATGGAGGGTACTGGAGGACTACTCGGCGAGCGATCACCAGTACATTGCTTTCGCAAGTGGCGAGCGTGCTACTCGACGCGTAGCAACCCAATACTCAACTGCAGATTGGAATATTTTTAAAATAGATGTCGACGCGTTCGCCGCAGTTCTTATGGGCGGTGAAATTATGACGGTAACGGGGGAAGCCTCAGCTGAAATCATGGGGAACTCCACCATGAGGCTCATCAAGAATGCGTGCGACTGCTCTATGCCCAGGCGACGGCCTCAACACAATAAGCCTGCTGTATACTGGTGGTCGGCAGAAATCGCTGAAAAGTGGATAGAATGTCACAGACTCCGCCGCGAATCTCAACGTTTAAGAAATCGAGACGAGTCACATTCCCGAACGCCGGCATTCAGGCCGGCTAGAAAACTCCTCCCTCGGTTGATTAACGAAAGCAAGGCTCGCTGCTGGCACAACACCTTTGAGGGCATAGATTGGGACCCGTGGAGGCTAGGTTACAAGCTTGTCATGCGGAAACTACCAGCTGCAAGGAGGCCCTGTGTCCTTGAAATGGAAAAAATGGACGAGATTGTTCGAGTGCTTTTCCTTCTGCATCCTGTTCTTCCCGATGATTCAGATGTTGAATGTCGTGGAGAATGCCCACTTTTTAGCTCCATCGAGCTGGATAATGTGGTGAAATCGTTGAAATCAAAAAAGGACCAAGGGCCAGACGGTGTGCCAGCGGAAGTGATACAGCTTGCACATCAACTTTGCCCTGACAAGCTGCTCACCACTTTCAATGCCTGTCTGCAGCAGGGCGCGTTTCCAAATTACTGGAAAGAGGCGAGGATCGTGCTGATCCACAAGGGGAAGGGGAACGCGGAGCAACAATCTGCATACTGGCCCCTATGTATGTTGAATGCCGCTGGGAAGGTGCTCGAGAGTCTCATTAGAGAAAGACTTGGAGAGGCCATCCGAACTGTCGGGGATTTGTCTCCTGAGCAGTACGGCTTCAGGGCTGGTCGATCTACGATCGGTGCAATAGCAGAGACAGTGAGTGCGGTCCAGCAGGCAGAAGCCCACAATGACCACTCGAGGCGAATAGTACTGCTCATAACACTAGATGTGAGAAATGCCTTCAATTCTGCTAGATAGACAGATATTTTTCGTGCTCTGGAATATTTCAAGGTGCCGAGGTATCTGACGCGGATATTATTAGACTATCTCAAAAACAGGAAAATCATCTATGACGCATTGGGAGTACGGCGAAGAATTGATTTGACATCAGGGGTGGCGCAAGGTTCCGTTCTAGGCCCGGACCTCTGGAATGTCTCGTACGATGAGCTTTTGAAGCTGCAGTTAACGGGGGATTCGCGCCTAGTTGGCTACGCAGATGACGTAGCAGTACTAGTCGCCGGACGTATTGTCGGACAGGCGCAACTCAAACTGGGTGCGGTAATACGCCGAGCGAGCGAGTGGATGACAGACCGTGGGCTTAGCGCTGGAAAAGATCAAGGTCGTCGTCCTCACCAAGAAGCGGATCCCTCATGTTATTCCTGTTCGGGTGGGAGAAATGATCATCGAGTCAAAAGAATCAATCAGATACCTTGGCTTGATCATTGACACGAAGATGAGTTTTTTCGAGCATGTTCGAGCGTCAGCAGATAGGGCTTCTGTGCGAGTATCGGCTCTCAGTCGCCTGATGGCCAACACGTGGGGACCAACCTCGAGCAAAGGACGTCTACTGATGAGTGCAATGGAGTCGATGCTCTTGTATGGCTGCCAAGTCTGGGCTGACGCTCTTAGTAAAGAGTCGCACCGAGGGCGTCTGGCACAGGTGCATAGGCAAGGAGCTTTGCGGATAGCCGCTGCATTTCGCACTGTCTCTGAACCTGCAGTGCTGGTAATCTCGAGGGTGGTCCCTATTAAGTTACTTGCAGACGAACGGTAACGTGTATACTTACGTAGGGAGGAGTTGGCGAGAGAAACCGTCAGCCGAGAGGAACGGAGAAGAACCCTTATCTTATGGCAGTAAATATGTGAAAACGAAACCCGAGGCAGGTGGACCGCACGGCTGATTAGTGACTTGGGGCCGTGGTTCTACAGAATGTATGGTGAGACTGATTATTATCTGACGCAACTACTCAGTGGTCACGGGTGTTTTCAGTCTTACCTGTATAAGATGGGAAAGACACCATCCCCAACTTGCGTGTTCTGCCTGGGGATGACGGATGACGCCTGCCATACGTTCTTCACGTGTACCAGATTTACAAGACTCCGTTCGCATCTCTCGGAGAAAATTGGCGTAATTTCCCCAGAAAATGTAACGGGAAAAATGATGAAATCAAAGGACAACTAGAACTGTATGTCGCATTACATACGGACAGTACTTCTTATAAAGAAGGGCATAACGGATCGCTTGGCGAGGGAGGGGGGATCTCTCTGACAGCAATTCTTTTCCTTCCTATCCATCCGTGCAGAAAGAGGGCTTTCCCTTAACCTGAAGGCACCGCTAAGCGATGATTAATGAGGCCTAGTCCGAAGTAATGTGGCAAAAAGTTCCAGGCTAGGTTCTCGGTGTGACAGGGGAGGTGTTTAGTCGGGTGTAAATAACCTTCACCTCCCAAACAAAACAAAAAAAAGACCACGGAAGTGCGTAAATATATGTTTTCCTTACGTCATGATAACGAGGTTGATCCAGAAAGCAGTAGTCAAAGAAAACCAGCTATTTTAACATTTCATAACTCGACAAAGAGCGGAGTTGATGTATTGACTCGAACATATGATGTTTCCCGCAACAGTAAACGCTGGTCTTTAACAGTGTTTTTGTCAATCAAACCATTCTGCTATAACCTCTTTCATCGTGTATTAACCAAACAACGGAATCAAGGAACAAACACAGGAAGACTGTCAATGGCTGCTTCAGCTGTAATGCTTCTATATGTAAAGTATATGCGAAACCGTTGTGTCAAAATTATATTAATTCGAGGAGCCAATCGTCTTAATTTAGTTGACGTAAAATCCGGTTGTACTTGTTCCAATTAATAATGTAATTTTATTTAATGAAATGAAAATATTATATTCTTACATAAAAAGAAATATTTGATTTTTGCGAGACAAGAACACAAAGTTGATTTCTTGCATATTTTTTGAGTATTTTCATTAGTTTTTAAATACAGAGAACAATAAAACGATGGTCGAGAACGTTCTATTTAATGAATGCACAGTACAGAAATAATATTTTATCGGGCAAATCTAACCCCATGTTATAGGGGTGAGGAGTTATTTTTCACATTGTATGCCGAAGGTTAATCCTCGGCTGCACTTCGAAGAATCCCAAGACAAAAGCCTAAATTTGAAAATATTCTCTTCAACAGAAACGATGAGGAATTAAATTAAAAAACCATATGTATAAATATACTAAAATTGACACATTTTGTTCATAATAATTGCCTGTAATTGTTATTCTTCAAGTGTATGACATTTTGCAAAGCACTACAGAAAACGTAGAAGCATCTTAAATGTAAATATATGAGCACCTTACAGGTTTACAATGCCAAGTAGTCTCACTACGTACATTGCATTTGGCACATACATGACACATTTTTGGAGGATTTTGATCTTTTTTTTCTCTCGTTTGTGGAACGTGCCCCGGAACGGTAGTGGTGTATAGCCTTGTTAAAGGTGTCCGGTATTGTATAGGTGAAATACATACGAACAAGTCACGGTTTTAGACGTTCTTAGAAAATAAATCGAAATACGGTGAAAAAACTCATATCTTGTGCAGTGATAGTATTAAAAAGTATCATAACATCCAAGTGTCCTGAAACAACTAAAAATATCTTGTGGGAATATTGTGTAAAGTGAGAAATCTCGATATCAAATCTCAATCAAACAGTTACATTTTGAGATAAAGTGCCTACGTCGGCCATAGTGCAGTACTACCAACCCGAAAACTTCAAGTGCGTACGGAAACCCAACTCAACAAAAAAGCTTACAGCACAATGTACCGACCTGCTGTACGAAACACACACTCACATCATGCCAAATGACGAGCTGTCACTATCACCTGAAATGTCGCTGTTGTTGTCGAAGCTGACAGAACAACTTAACCTACAAACTAATATAATAATTGAAAACATTACTGCAGCCGTACTGCAAAGAGTGGACGACAGAATAAAACCAGTAATTGAAGAAAACATAAAATTAAAAGAAGAAGTCGAGAAATTGAATAAAAAGGTGCTTAGTCTGGAAGCAAATAGCAAGAAAAACAACTTTATAATTCACGATCTCCCGGAGTCCACGGATGAAAAACAAGAAGACCTAACTACATTAGTGATGTTCACAATGAACGAAATCGAAGTGCGACTGGAACCGCAAGAAATTAATAGTCTTCAAAGATTAGGGAAAAAAGGAGATGGATCTAAGACAAGACCAATTTTACTAGCTGCAACAACACTGCTGCAAAATCGTAATATTAAAAAACAAAAAGAAAATGAAGTCTAACACTTATACTACTCACGATTTATCTAAAGCAGTGATCCAGGCCAAAAAATGAAACAAGGAAACAAACCGTGATAACACAAAAGATAAGGAGAAGCGGAAAAGGTCAGAAAGTACAAGCCCAAAGTGTTTTCAAAACCCAAGTAACTCAAAAATACACAAAAGAGGTGTTTTCAACACATGCGGGAGAGATTGCATTCCTTATCCGACAAGAACACATACACACAATACTAAGCCACAACTAAGAACCGATAAAGCACAACAAAATCACATAAAACTGTCACAACAACTGATACGTAAAAAAAACAAAACCAAATCGTTCCACGACCACAGCTGGTCACTGCGGGAGATAAAGACCAACACCCTCTAACAAAAAAACGAAATTATATACATATAGTCACACTGAATACTTTGACTCTACGGACACCAGAATCATTAACAGAACTAGAAGAAGCATTGAAAGATCTCAAATGGGATTTTTTGGGACTGCGTGAAGTGCTCAGAACAAGGGAATCAATAATTGAAATCTCGGACTATAAAATCTACACTATTGGTAGTCCAGGTGGACAGGGAGGAGTTGGTTTTCTGGTGAAAAAAGATTACAAGAAACATATACAAGATTTCACTTCAAACACAGATAGAGGTGCCATTATGAACATCACTCTACCAAATTACAACAAAACATGTACAATAATTCAGATCTACGCACCGACAAAAAGAGCAACAAAAGAAGAACACAACGCATTTTACAATACTATCTCTAATACACTACATAAATATTCAAACAAAATGATCATACTGATGGAACACTTCAACGCACAAATAGGAACAAAACAAAACTGAATATGTACTAGGCGAATTCGGCCATGGAGAAAGGAGTGAAAGTGGAGGTAGACTCGTGAATTTATTATTAGAACATAACCTGACCCTTCTGAACAGCATATTTAAGAAAAAAAATAACAAATGGACATGGTTATCTCTAGGAGGATAATATAGAAATGAAATAGACTTAGATATGACAAGCAAAGAAATAACCAGAAGAATAGCCAACAGCTGGAAAAAGTAATGGTCATTAAAAGAAATAATGGAATTTACTGAGATTAGCAATACAATAAAACGAAGAGTCTTCAACACCTGCACACTACCTTGCATGACATATGGCTGTGAAACTTGGGCAGTTACAAAACACCATAGAGACATGCTAAAATACTGTCAAAGAGCAATGGAACGAAGCATGCTTGGAATAAAACGTCTGGACAGGCACAGAAATACGTTTATAAGATCCAAAACTAAAGTTGTTGATGTTCTTGAAAAAATAGACCAACTAAAATGGAGGTGGACCGATCCGATGATGCTGAGCAGACACGAAAAATGGAGCAAAGACGTCACCAACTGGTACCCTAGAGAAGGCAAAATAAGTAGAGGCAGACAAAATACAAGATGGGAAGACGACATAAAATTAACAGCGGGGCCATACTGGAGAAGAGAAGCAAGCGATAGACACCAGCGGAAAATGTAAGAGGAGGCCTTTGCCATGATGCCAGTGTGCCATGCAAACAACACGAAGTAAAACAAATAAAAAGCTCAGGAAGAACAGGGTATAAAGATAGATAGACAGATCGATGAAATCCACGATATTCCTTTTTTTACTTTAATTACTAGTTTAATAAGTTTAATTACTAGTTTAATTAATAGTTTCATCAAGTCCATAAGTGTTCTTTCGGAACCGGATTTTTGCCTTTCACTGCATTTGTCCTTACCAACATAGAATATAAATTTTAGAACCTAAACAGAATCCCAATTCTGATTCGTAAATTTTGTAAAATTTTATACCAAATCGAACTTATCCAGATGTATTAAGCTGTATGAAACTCAAACATCCTTTATATTTCATCAGGGATTCGTGAACAGTTACATCACATTTTGGTGTATACAGTTGTCGGAATCTATGATTCAAACTAGTTAGTGCTGTTCGTACTTTCCTTATTTTATCATTACTCTCTGTTTCTCTGCTATTGCTGAAATGCAGAAAATGGAAAATACCTACAAATCTTCTGAAAGGCATAATTTCGTCAAATATTGGAGTATGTATGGTAGTTCTTTTTGACCAGTTCCATTGGACCTTTGGCTTTTTCATTTATGTATCAGAAGTATCAAAAACAGCACTGTGACAGCGACTAAGGCGTTTTGCACGTTTTCTATTTCTAGGAACTATAGTGCTATCTTCGATATTGACATAACTATCACTTACAGTTTTCCATGGATTATCACTTTCAACTTCTAATTCGCCGAAAATATCTTACAGCTCACTACAATCGCACCCATCGTCACTTTCGTAGAAAAATTTTTCTATTTTTCGGGGCATTCTTTAGAAATATATTGGATATTCATAACTGAATACGGTTAAAAAGGATATTTTGTATTATTTATTTGTTATCTTTAGTTCCATAGTTCAATCAAACCAACTCCCAAAAATGGCAAAATATATTGCTAAAAAGCTACATTACTCTAAACTAACAGAATAACTGAATAAGGATAAACTACAATTGTTTTCTTTTACAAAACGCCTAGTACCGTTATCTACAATGAGAGAATTTTAGATAAAAAGAGAGGCAAGATAATATACAGTAATCGCAACGGTTGTTTTTAAGTTTAATCAATTTACGACTACTAATTATGAAGTATTAACACTGTAGCTTAGCCGTCAATGTTGAATTTGGCAATTTTTGTTGAATTTGGAATCAGAAAATGTTTGCCGGCGACACTGGTCATTTCCACTTTAGGGGTTAAGAGTTCTCTTAGGGGGCATGTATACCTTCTGCAGTTTAAGATTTAATAATATGGGTCTGTACCAATTTGGAGAACTTGTCAATCGCCGTCAATACTAAGTGTTTCTCTACCCCCCACGGTTACCCGCCTTGATGTGGCGAGGGGGCCACTAATTCCAATTCCAGCGGCTACACTGATCCAACATACACCTTCGGATCCAACCTAGCAGGTAGGCTAAGGGCGAGAAGTGAAGCAACGAGGTAACCAAATTTTAAAAAATATGGAAGTACAACAGAAAGAAGTACCCTCAGTACCCGGCATACGAGGGGAAGAAATCGCCGGGGACCGGACAACTGGCGTGACGGCACCAAGCACCAGTTGTCCAGAGCTATTGGAGCAGAAATGTACGCTGAGTGAGCAGGGCGTGCATTTGACGAGTGACTGCAACAAAACAAGCGCAATGGCAGCTACCGCACCCACTGGGAAGACTTGAGCATCAGCGAGAATGCTAAGAAGAAAGGCGCAAAGGAAACTGAAGCGTCAAAACAGAATTGGAGAGAAGAGCTTCCCAACGAACCCTGGCACTAATCAAAAAGCAGTAGCCAACCAAGGGAAACCTGGGAAATTCGCTGCTGCTGCCAAGGAAGCTGTACCACCAACCGGAAAGGAAAAGGGTAAAACCGGACCTAAGTGGATGAGATCGGATGACAGAAACCAAGGCACTGGTAAAAAGGAACGGAGGGTAAGCCCCGAACCCCAAACTCTGGCGAGGAAGTCCTATCGGGACGCCGCAACCGATGCACTAACGGTAGCGGTGATAGACTACCTCAATGAGACTAGTAACATCCAAGAGGATCAACTCACGAAGCTGGAAACCACCCTGAAGAAGGACCTCTTCGAGCGCTTACGCAGCAAACCAGAAAAAATACCATCATTCAGAGGAATGAAACCGACAGCAGGCCATCTGACTGTAACCTGTAGCGACGAGCAGTCTCTAGAATATCTAAAGACTGCAGTTGCCAAGGTTAACACTACCCTGAACGAGGAGTTTAGAGTCGTCCTCATAAAGGAGGTACCGCGGTTATGCATCGTCAAGGTATTTATACCCGAAACAGAGCAGACACCGCAGGAAGCCTTTGAGACGCTTAAACTACAAAATACGGGGTATAAAACGGAAAGGTGGCATCTCTTCGCGGAGAAAGAAGTCGCCAATAAAGGCATGGTCCTGGTACTGGGCATTCGAAAAGAAGACGTCAACACCCTAAGGAACAAAAACGGACGACTGAGTTTTGGCTTCACCCAGGTGACTGCCAAAGCAAATAGCGACCGAGCCCTTGGACAAAAAGCGAATAACTGATGCGAGTGACCTAAGCAAATATGCACCACAGCAGGGCGGCAACAGCCAACCTGCTTAAACATCTAGCAGATGGGAACACCGACATAGCACTGATACAAGAGCCTTACCAACCTAATGGAAAGATACTTGGAATCAGTGCAAAACAATTCAAAATCATTGCCACAAGCGGGGTAAATAAAATCCGAAGCTGCATTATATGTCGGAAGAAAATTAATTTAATTTTTCTACCACAGTTCAGCAACATGGACCTTACACCAGCAGTGTTACATCAGCAACGGAAGGGACGGGCAGGTAATGCTTGCCTCGGCATACCAACCGTTTGACGCTCCGATGCCGACCACCGAATTCCGCACCCTATCGGAGCATATACGAGGGAAGCGGGCCATCATCGGATGCGATACGAACGCGCAACATGAACTCTGGGGAAGCACCAAGTGCAACACACCGACCTTTATAACGAAAAATAGAGCAGAAGTGATTGACGTCACTCTAATCACAACAGAGTCATTGGAGGACCTGCAAGGCTGGAGAGTATGTGACTCACCTAGCGTCTCGGACCACCAATGGATCACCTTACAAGTGAGAAGAGGCGAGAAGACCCCATTGGTCTACTGTAATCCTAGGAAAGCGGATTGGGAAGGCTACACCAACGCTACTAAAAGATATATAGGTTCACACCAGTCGAACCCATTGAGATGTCGAAAGGACATCGACATTGAAGTGAGATACATCACAAGTAAACTGGTCGATAGTTTCAGTGAAATGTGTCCAACCACTACCGTCAAACAAAAAACGGTAAGCTGGTGGAACAAAGAACTGGAAGAGATCAGAAAAAATACCCAAAGATTATTCAGAATAGCTCGCCTCACAAACCGAGATACGGATTGGGAGGACTATAAGCGAGATCTGAAAATTTTTAAAACAGCTGTAAGAAGACACAAAAGGAAGTCCTGGAATCTTTTTTGCAGCAATATTGAGGGAAGAAACGTGACATCTTGGCTAAGCAGGCCTCTGAAAAGAAAACCACATGTGGACACGATGCTCCAAAAGGAGGACGGATCAAAGCATAGAACGTCTCAAGCTCCTACTAAACCAACACTTTTCGGGCTCAACAGATGAGGCGACAGAACAATTAAACACCGTGACTCCTTACCGTGCCGCCCCCCCTCCCTCTAAAAGAAATAGTAAGCGAAGAAAAGGTCCTTTGGGCCACTAATACCTTCGAACATTACAAATCACCAGGAACCGACAAAGTGTATCCGATCATGCTTATGAAAGCGGATATCACAATAACATGGATTTTGGTGAAAATATATAGAGCCTCTATATCCAAAGGCTATGTTCCTTTGGACTGGAGAGAAGCCAAAGTGGTGTTTATACCCAAGACGGCAAAAATCAGGTACGACAAAGCAACGGATTACCGACGTATCAGCTTAACGTCTTTCATGCTGAAAACCCTGGAACGCCTGGTGGATGGGTACATAAAAAGCACCGTGAACATAACGGAGCTTTGCCCCAACCAACACGCATACCTCCCAGGGCGCTCAACCGAGACGGCACTGCACGAAGTCGTAAGCAGAATAGAGAGGAACCTTGCCATCAAAGATTACACATTGGCGGCCTTCATTGATATCGAGGGAGCCTTCAACAATGTAAAAACTGAGAGCATAGTAGCAGCCATCCAAAGATATGCAATAGACCCATTTCTTACTAAATGGATGACGGAACTACTAGCTAAAAGCAAGATTACAGCCGAAGAAAACGGCGCAACCTTGAATAAATGGACTAATAGGGGTACACCACAAGGCGGCATAGTATCACCACTTGCCTGGATACTCACAGTTAACCAAATAGTGGAAGACCTCAACGGGAAGGGTTTCAGAAAGTTCCCGGGAACCATGTCGGAATTGATGCATACCGCACTCTCACATCTTTTTGATTGGACGAAGCTAAACGGACTGCGCATCAATGCCGACAAAACGGAGCTTATGCTTTACACAAAGCGCCGTAAACCGGAGACATTTTCACCCCCGACCGTTGACGGAAAACATATAAGTTTAGTAAACAAGTAGCAAATACTTAGGAGTAACCTTGGATAGTAAGCTAACTTAGACTCCACACATAACCGAAGGAGAACCACAATGGTGCTCTTTACAATGAAAAAACTGGTGAGGAAAACCTGAGGAATAAAACCCAAAATTGCCCACTGGATCTACACAACAGTAGTGAGGCCAATATCCTCCTACCGGGCATTGGTTTGGTGGCAGGCACAACAAAAGAAAACCATTGCAAAAGAGCTACAGAAGATCCAGCGAATGGCCTGCCTTGGCATCACAGGTGCCATTAGGACTACGCTAACTGTTGCAATGGAGATAATGCTTAATCTCATGCCACTCGACAAATTCATCTTCAGAAAGACATCACTTGCAAGCATCAGATTAAAATCCACATATGGGTTATCTAACCACACTCAAACGGGGCACGTATGCATTTTGGAACAAATGGAGAGAATGGCCTCGTGAAGTAAAAGGGAGCTGGATAGAATCCAACCGATAGTGGACACAACAATTCCATACAAGATCAGCATTCCGACCAGAAAAGCGTAGAAAACGGTGCAGGATTTCACATCTGGAAGTGAGATCATGATCTATACCGATGGTTCCAAAACGGAAGAGGGAAGCGGCACCGGAATCTTTTTCCCAGATCACCCGCAACTCAACCGAAGTTATAAACTGGAGAGCCACACCACAGTTTTCCAGTCGGAAGTGTTTGCAATAAAAGCGGCTATAGAAGCGGCAACAAACAACCTTAATGGAAGTATACAAATACTCTTGGACAGTAAGTCGGCACTGCAGGCGCTCTAACCTCTAACCTCTAACCGAGTAGTTTCACAACTGGTGCAAGATTGTAGGCAGGCTCTCAAAACCGCAACAACCCGAGTAAATGTAAAACTGACATGGGTCGAAATAAAAAGCGGATGAGCTAGCGAGAGTTGGATCAGCTGACAAAAACGACACTAGAATAGACACAATTAAAGTGCCACTAGCAACGGTAAATAGGGAACTAGACGAAATCCTCTGCAAAGAGACCGATACGTCTTCGAATGACAGGAACGATTGCAGGATAAGCTGAGCTCTTTGGCCTCACCCTAATCGATTGAGGACAAAACAACTCCTAGGAAAAAACAGAAATGGCGTTAAAACATTGGTGGCAGTATTAACGGGCCATAATCTTCTAGGCCAACACGCCAAATGAATAGGAATCCAAACGGAGGACACCTGCCGAGCTTACGGCGAGGAGGAAGAAAGTACAGAACACTTCCTCCTAGACTGCCCGAGTCTGGCCAACAAACGCCTTACTTGGCTGAGGTGTACTGGCACAATAGAATTGGAACACTTGGCGACTACAGAGCTGGGGGAACTCCTTGGAATCTGTAAGACAACAGGATGGACCATCTGTAAACAATAGTACTACACATGGGGAGCTAAGAGCCGATTTCTGGCCTATGCTAATTTCCACCAAGTGGACCCCAGTACAAAATCATAATAATAAATGTGACTGAGTTTTCGTCGAAAAGGTAAGTGTTATGCATATTTGTTGAGTGTTTTGATTCTATTTTTCGATCCAATATTGGTTTATGTCGTATTGAGATTGTGAGTATTTTGTGTTTGACGTTGCCAAAATTGCGTTATGGCTGGGTTGTAAACCATCTCGGTGGCTGGGTTATGAACCACCTGTATTTCATGCTAGAGTTGTATCATAACTGTCAAATATCATTAGATACATTGAAACAAAGTGTATTTATGTAATTTTACTCTATTTGTGTTACGTTCATGTTTTTTTATTTTTATTTTCAGGCATGTCAACCTTAAAAACAACATCCGCAACACCAAAGAAGGCTGCCGTATCCAAAGAAATGAACTTTAATGCGTTGTTGGATGCCATTAAAGACAATTTGTTGAAGGAAAAAGCCATACGAGCGGCTGCCCGTGAATATGGAGTCGATAGGATCACGCTGACCCGTCACGTGAAAAAAGTTTCCGACCATTTCACGGATATTTCTACCGTCAGTGATGTTGATTTGTTTGAATTCATCCGCACTTCCAACACGCACATTCCGTCGAATATGGTTTTCTCTCCCTCGCAAGAAAGAGCCCTCGTTGAATATATCCTGAAGTGTGTCAATCATTATTATGGCCTCAGCATTAATGAATTAAAGGAATTGGCGTATCAGTTTGCAGTCAAACTCAAAGTCGATTATCCTGAATGTTGGAATGAGAACTCGAAGGCTGGTCGTATGTGGTACCGAGGCTTCATGAAGCGCAATAACAAGCTAACGTTGAGGACACCTGAGCAGACGTCAATGAACCGAGTCAAAGCTTTTTGCAAGACAAACGTAGATAATTTTTTTTTTACATTTGGGTCGGTTGCTTGACGAACACCGCTTTGACAGCACTTCCATTTACAACATGGATGAAAGTGGATTCTCAACGGTGCCAACAAAAATCGGCAAAGTCATTGCCTTGAAAGGGGCGAGGCGCGTTGGGCAATTGGAAGCTGCTGAGAGAGGCACCATGATTACGATGGCTCTCACTGTGAGTGTGAGTGGGAATTCTATTCCTCCCTTGTTTTTGTTTCCGCGCAAGAATATGCAGGCGTGTTTCATGGACAATGCTGCAAGTGGTGCACCAGGATACGCCAATTCATCTGGATGGATGTGCCAAGAAGATTTTGTGCGTTTTATCGAGCACTTCATCAAGTTCGTCAAGGCGACAGTCGCTTCACCAGTTTTGTTGTTGTTGGACAACCACACGTCTCATCTATCGGTTCATGCCTTGGATTTGACGGCTGCAAATAAGGTTCACATACTCTCGTTTCCCCCCACTGTAGTCACAAAGTGCAGCCACTCGACGTTTCCGTGTTTGGGCCAATAAAGAGTTAGTACAAGACCCAATGTTCCACTTGGCAAAAAAACAATACTAATAAATGCTTGGAAATCCGACACGTTGCTGGTATTGTTTGTAAGACATTGGACTTGGCTTTGACGCCCAAAACAATAAAATAAGGATTTTCGGCAACTGGTATTCAACCATTCAACCCTGACATTTTTAGCGATGCTGATGCTGTGAATGCTCGTGAAGTTGAAGTCGATGCTGATCTCGGTGAAGACTCGTGAATTTCCATCTACTTCTCGTGATTTATCTATTTTCGCTCTGTAACAGTCTCGCTACTCAGCACCAGTGTTTCGTCGCTTTTGGACGAAATTGGGCCATTACAAGGAGCCACACCCCGCAAAAAAACAAAACGTGGCCGAAAGGCAATGGCAAGCTGTGAATTGACTTCTCCAGACAACATTCATCTTTTGAAGTAAAAAAACAAGCAACAAAGTCACCAGGAAGGGCAGCGAAAAGGAAGGCACGACCACCACCAGCCAAGCGTCTCAAGACAAAAAAATCATCAACACCTTCAGAACCATCACCAGATAAAGACATCGATTTTTGCACCATTTGTTTGCGGTTTTTGCCAAAAGAGCTGACTCCTAACAACTCCATCAAATGCAACTCATGTGGCCGGCCTGTCCACTTGAAGTGCACCAAAATGACGCGTTCGTATTTCACATGCAGCCATTGCGATACTGATGTGGATGATGAATGAAATAGTGATAAAAAAAATTCCATTCATTCCGATGGTTAATCCAAAGTAGAGTCAATGCTTTATTACTTTCACAACTTGTACTTTACTTGTTTTGCCTCTTAAAGTGTTGTAAATAAAAGCACTTATCGTTTTCCATACAATTATGAATGTTTCACTTTGATTTTTCCAATTTTCATCAGGATTTGACCAGTGGTTCACAACCCAGCCACTTTTTTAAAACAGCCAAAAATCACGTCCTTCGAAAATTGGCCGTAGAAATTTACCGAACGATCAAAACAGAAATTTGTCCAAACAAAAAAGTTGCGTGTTATATTCAGCTTTCAAAAAGTTATCTTGCATTCTTTGATATCTTCATTCTATAAAAAGTTACCGATCAAAAACAAAACCCGGTTCACAACCCAGCCTGCTCCCCTATATTTTCTAAATACTGTCGTCGCTCAAATATGACTGCATTCCTTCCGAATATATTTCCTGCTGCTTTCCGTTTAGAACCAGCTATTTGAAGTTATTAGATTTCGAAGAAAATTTCAATGTTCGATTCTAATGATTGTAATGTTTTGTTATGTTATTTTGTTACATATGTTATAATCACCAATCAGAAAACGTTAAATAGACCAGAAATATACGATTGACATCTGTCTTAAAGACTTGTTTAACATAAAGTAGTAATATATTATTTTACTGTCGATTGCTGGCTCTATTGATCAATTTAAAAATAATTTATAATGAGGGTAATTTAATTAATGATTGTTTTATAATTAAAGTTGGGATGTTATTTAGAAATAAAGTATTTATCTCTGAAGTAACACAACTTCCGATTACAGTTAATGAATGAAATTGAATATGTATACTTGAGCTGACAGTTGTATCTGATATTTTAAGTTTTCACGAAAGAAGAAACTTATAATTAATTCCGAAATTTGGTAGAGGTAAACGTGAAAAACTTTAATTGGTCAAAAAAATGGGAACGACGGAAGTAATTTAAGAAGACTTCACTTTCTGTGTAGGTTGGAACGACGATTATCGTTGCGACGGACAAGTGTTGTCCTCAAAAAGAACCCATTGGCATTCTTTGTGAAATCTCTCCAGAATTCCTTTCCACCGGATAAAACGCTGCCTTGGATAACAACGGCTGCATATAAAGATGCCTGTTATAAACTAGTTTCCATGTTATACGAACTATAAAAAGCTCTTAGTACAATACTGGTGACATTATCTAAAATTGGAGACCTATAAGCCTTCTCTCGTCAATCTCCAAAGTAGCCGAAAAGGCAATATTGACCAGACTGAATGAAGTGATAGCCGAAAAACGCATAATTCCGGACGAATAATATGGATTCAGAGAAGCACATTCGACGGAACTCCAACTAATGATGGTGACCCAGCACATTAGAAACGGATTCAACCGCAGGAAGTCAACAGGTCTAGTAACGTTTGACATAGCAAAAGCCTTTGACAAAGTCTGGCATGCAGGACTTATCTGCAAAATGCATGAACTCTCTATCCTGCTACCGTACATTCAACTCATACACACCTTCCTAAAAGGCAAATCTTTCAGAGTTAGGGTAGAAGATCATCTCTCGAGCCTGCGAGAGTCTGTACACCGCAGACATCCCAACCCTTCCAAATAATGTTCAAGTATCATTATATGCGAACGCAGAGCACAACATCCAACGACTCTACACGTAGATTCTGACAAAATACCATGGAACAGGACAGCTAAATACTTAGGACTTACTCTAGACGACAGGATGAGTTGGAAAACCCACATACATAAAAAAAGATCACACTGCATAGGTATCCTCTCCTCCTTACATCCGCTCCACGCACCCGGTCTGTTAAATTTAAAAAACAAAATCCTAATACACAAACAAATCATCAGACCAACACTACTATACGGCAGTACCCCTTTCTGTCAAACAGCAAAAACAAACAAACAAGCGCTAAAGTCCCTACAAAATAGAGCCCTACGGTGGAATTGCCGAATTCCATGGTATGTTCGGAATACGGACATACACAAAGACTTACGTATCAACAACAGTCGAAAAATACATACGAGACAGAGCACTGAAACTATTTGACAGAAAAAACGGGAATCCAAACAGAACCATGGAAATCCTCAAAATCCGAGACGAAGTAAACAGCAAATACCCAAACATCAGATCAATAAACAACTAGTAAGCTAAATAATAGAGTGTTGTGTCAGGTTATGGTGAGTGTTCAACACTGACAGACAGGAATGGAGCAAGAGTGCTAAATCGTACTAGCTCCTCGCAACCTATACTCGAAGACTGGTGACATTAACACTGCCGTTGTGGAAGCGTAGCTTGTATGCATGAGATTTTCGGAGGGTTGAAAGAAACTGATTTGACAGATACGCAGTCGCTACAAATATCAGCTGTTTCTTTGAGTCGTTTCTCAGTATTTCGTGATCATCTGCTTGTATTTTATCACGTTCTTTTAATTTTATTTCATTCATCAATGCAATGCCTCGATATTCTGATTTAATTTTTAAAAATATTATGTTCGTCGTGTCAATAAGGATACGCGAAGGTTAATATACATGCTTATTATTTTGTGTATACTCGCTATTATCGGGGCTTGACAAGCACTATAATATTGCAAATTGTTTGTACTCTATTCTTATGTAATGAGATATGAAGTGAAAATCAAAAAAAATATTGAGGTGGAAATCATCTAGCGCACTATTATTTATCTTTTCCGAAATTGCAATAGCTTTGTTTGCACTGGCTAATCATTGTTTCTGACTGTTTAGGTATAGGATATAGTTACTCGCTTGTCTTGTTGGCTGCGGACCACTTCTGAATCGGACGGGAGAAGTTGTAACCAGGTATGTCCGTTTGTATTTCAAGGCATCCTCTATATGATACTTTTCCTTTCGCAGCGAAGTGTAACTACGCAGTAGCTATACACCTTTGATACTCCGGGTGACTTCTCTCAGTCAGATTTAGAAAAAGAACACGCAGATTTATATGTGTTGTGATTTAAAAAAATTATTTAACTTATTCAACAAAAAAATGAGATAAAGTTAACCATTCCAAATATAGTTTCACTTTCATTTTCGAATACCGTTAGATCGGGCTGATTCTAAATGTTTATGAAACGAAATGAAATAAAATGAAACATTTGAAGTCCTCGTTTCACTTCAGGTTCGCACAAAGTACGTCATATTTACTGTAGATAACAAAATCTGATGCTTAATTGGTGCATTATGGTTCTAGAAAAGTAATTAAAAATCTCAAATTTGTTTTAATTTTATTTCATTTCTACCTAGTTTTGTATATTTCAATATCATTTTAGTACCTGACCTTTTTGTTTACCGAAAGGTAATATGTCATACATTATAATATCGTGTTCGTGTTCATTATAATATCGTGTATCGTGGTAGTGAACTATTTTCATTATTTTGAGTTAAGTGGAATCGATTACAAATCTATACCACATAGCGTAATTCAGTACGCTTTGCCTAAAAAAGCTGAGCTACTTCTTGAAACGTGTACACATTCAAGTTTTACACGAACAAAAATAAAATAAAAATGTAAAATGCTCACGCAAGGAAGTAAAACTGACATTAAAACGCTTCGCCGCAGCTGGTTCACAAATCAGTTTGCCTAGATCAGGCCGGAAATGTTATACGTTTCCTAAGGGAATCGAATCGACGAGACGAGCGAAAATTTGTGAGAGAGGCTCTGAAAAATAGGAAGCGAAATTCATCTGAGTTCACTGCTGAATGCTCAATAGAAGTTGGGAAAACGTTTCCGCTAGAACCATTTGTCGAAGACTTCAAGAAGCTGGGCCTGAAAGAAGCAATTGCTCTCTGAGAGGAACAAAAGTGCTTAAAGTACCCATGCTACACCCCGGAAGACTGGTCGAATATTGTATGGTCGGATTAATCGAACTTTGAGGTAAGTTAGACAAATTTGATTTCAAAATGGCAAAATAAAATATAGAATTGAAAAATAAAACGCAAACCGGTGTTTTAGTTATAATTTCTAAAACGTTTATTTTCGGTTTATTTTAGGTTTTTGGCACTCCTGGCGATGTCTTTGTGTTATGTCGAGTTGAAGAAGAGTTCAAGCCCGAATGTGTGGTGCCTATTGTATAACACGGTGGAGGAAGCACAATAGTCTGTCTAAATGTTTATTTGTGAGGGCCGAGTGGACAGTGCAAAATACATAAATGTCTTAGAATGTGCATTAAGACCTTCGTTTGCTGCTCTTTTCGGTGACACGAGTGTAGATAGGACTCAATTCCAGCAGGACAACGCACTATGCCATAAATTAAGCCAGACTATGGCATGGTTTCCAGAAAACTCTACCGATCTTACGCGAAAAGTCCGGCGTCACACAATCAACTCGAAACAAGAGCTCAGAAGTTGCCTCCGTCAAGAGTGGAACGCCATCACTGCGGAAGTATGCAAGAATCTTCTAAGCTCTATGCCAAGATAAATTTCTGCTGTGATAATGGCAAAAGGTGGACCTACAAAGTATTGATACAATTACAATAAAACTCACAATACAATTACAACAAAAACTGGTCTTCCCATAAAAATATTAGTATCTAAAATAAAAACAAACAAATTTTATGCACCTTGACTTAATGAAAAACCCCGTGCTTTGCGAAATCAAACGAACAAGCTACATAAGAAATTCCTAGTTGGCCAAGAAATAAGAACTATAACCAGCTTGCAAGGGTGTTCCAATTAAAATCCCGGGGAACATATATATCATATATAAAAAAAATTCTTAAAAATATAAAGTCGTGGCTAAGCGATCAGCAAAACGGTTTCCGTAAACATCGTTCCATAATTCCAAAATTTGCAGTGATGCAAGCGTCCTTTGCGTCTCAAGCGTCCTTTGTGAAATTATAAAGGGGCACCAAATTAAGGCGACATACTCCGATTTCAGCAGAGCGTTTAGTTGCGCCCTCCGCAACTAAATTGCGAACTGGGTGGTTCCGAACCAGCCAAGCATGAGTCTAATCTCCATAACCGGACTCAAAATGTAACAGCTAAAGGTGGAAATCGCATCGTATGCAAGTCTCTATTACATCCTTCAAGTTTAATTTACCTGCTAACTTCTGCTTTACCGTCATAAACAAAAAGGTGGATTTGTTCCAAAAGATTTCACTATCTAACTAGCTCTGCACTATCTAACACTAAAAACACTAACACTAACACTAAAAATGACCCAGAATTTGAAGCATTCATCTTTGATATTGAAGATATAAAAACCATCTTTCAAATTAACTTTTAAAATTCATAATAGTACCTCTATCACTATGAGTTTGACTGCAGATTCGACATTTGTTGAAACAGCATTGTTTCATTTCAGCATTTCAATCAACTTTTTCTGTATGTTACTGCTATTCTCGTGACCGTACGTGAAAAAATCAGAACTTTTTTTTAATTTTCCATCAACTGTCGTCCATCAAATGTGCTAAATAACGACGAACCCTTTTCTCAAAAAATCTTATAATGAACTGGTGTCAACTTCAGAATTTGAGTTATACCTTCATTACTATCACTTACTCACTACTATTTAATAATGTACAAAACTGTTTAAAAATTGGCACTTTTTATGAGTTTATAGCATGCTAACACCGAGACAGGGTAGGAGATATTTATAAGGAATACAAGAATCAATCGGAAATGTGTTGTTTTTTTTTCGATCAAAATTGCCTCTTTTGACAGTATTTGACAGCAAAATTACTAGTGGAAACTACCAAACGGCAAGTTTTCCTACCTGCCTGTACTCTTATATAAAATCTTGGGTTCAAACTTTACGAACGCGCGACTTTAAATAATTTTACTTAGTTTTAATAATAATTATTTTGGGATAAAGGAAATTCTAGATGGGTATAGCATAGGCTAGATGATAGAGGTTAGATGATAGCATAGGCTAGATGATAGATCCAAATCTATCATCCAAATATGTCTCCAATAGAAACCCTTATATCCAAGTAAGAATCTTTACATACTTTACAAAACTAAGTTCTTCATGTTAGTCAGAGGTTTAACTTTTGCTAAATTTTTATTTTCCATTTTTGAGGAGACTGCCTATCATGCAGATTGTCTACTGAGTCTTTGAAATTCCCCAAAAAACAGCCTAAACATAAAATCAAAAGTTATAAATGAAAAGAGGAAATGTATACTAGGGAATGAGAAGAACCTTAGATCCAATCTAGGCTACAATCCACGCAACTGACTGATCAAACGTTGCACGAGAATTCGTTCTGTCGTGAAAGACACCGTCATAGTGTGGAGATGGGCGTGCTTGCTTGCGGACCACAATTTGACTGCAAGCTCTTCCTCTCCCAAAGGAACGATAACAATGTTGTCATACGTAACTTGGAACACTTTGTGCGAATCAACAGATTTGTAATCCAAACATCTAGCTAAAGCCCCATTGAAAGGAAAGGGTCGTCAATTAAATAAAAAATCCCATCACCAAGAGAAAGTCAGCAACGTCAAAGTCAAACAATTGTCCGGTTCTTCCAGATCAACATGCAATGCAACGCGATCCCAATCAACAAAGACTGGGCAAGGCTATGCGTGTCGTAAGGGACTTTACGATTTATGGTAAGGATATTCACCATAAATGCCAATGCCATGGTGGACTTCGACATTGAAGTAACGAAGTATTTTATGCAAACTTCGAGAACACAGTGTTTGCACGTTGCCTTATGATATAAAATAGAGACGTCAAACCTAATTTTCAGAAGAGACTAGGTCGTACTCAGCAAAGACTGAATTCCGCTGCTTTGTAGATGACCTAGTTTACTTCAGTAATACCAAGGGTGTTAGTTGAAATTTGCCGATTTTACTCAAAGATGTCACTGGAGATATGTGTACATTTCTATGATTTGGCATCTTTGTCATATTTTTCTGTTGACATTTACCTTAAAAAATACACAAGTTACAATCCGCCACAATAATAGCGGCATAGTTGTTTACCTCAGAGAATATGTCGAGTTTCGTTCGAAATGCTGCTTCAAAGGTTCGAAAGGAAATCTTTTCGGTGACGAATTGTCACGGGGGACGAAAAATGGATTCATTTTGAGAACCCGAAGCGGAAAAAATCATGGCTTTCACCTGATGAGGACGGCCCAGCGCCTCAAAGGCCAAATCGCTTTGGCCGTAAGACAATGCTCTGTGTTTGGTGGGACTAGTGTGGTGTGGTGTACTTCGAGTTATTAAAACCAGGTGAGACGGTAAATATGGATCACTATCGACAACAAATTATCAATTTGAATCATGCATTGATCGAAAAACGGCCGGAATGGGCCCCAAGACATGGCTAAGTTATTCTACAACATGACAACGCTCCGTCTCATACCTCTAAAGTGGTGACCGCCGTACTCTCCGTATCACCCTTTTGCAGCGATGGGACACTCAGTCGCAGAAGAAGTCGAAAAATGGTTCTTCGAATGGTTTGCCTCGAAAGAGAAAAAGATTTTTTGGAATGGTATCTATGATTTGCCTGAAAGATGGGAAAAATGTGTAGAATCCAACGGTCAATACTTTGAATGAAAAATTTTCATATTGGAAAAGCCGGCAAACTTCAACTAATACCCCTGGTAAATGGTTGAACAGATCCATCCATCATCACTGCCCTTCTTGCATAGCAACATTGGATCTACACTCGGTATCGTCGGCAAAATTACTGCAGTTTGATTTGGAAACTTTTGGTCAAAGGCAAACCACTTTTCGCAATTTTTGATAACTTCTAAAGAGGAACACCATTCGATTCCGATAATGCTGTCAGATCTAAGTTTGAGTTGTCTACAACCTCCCACCCCACCGGTTTCTTCGAGAAGGGCATGAATGAACTTCTAATATTCAAATCAATTCTATTAGATGACAAAGCTGGTCAGGGCTAAGGCTTAGTGGTTTCAAAGTGAAAACGTAGTTCAAATATGAGTTTGCAACGTTTAGGTGATTCCGTGCAAACACGTTACTCACTATATGTCACTGCCATTTACTAGAAAAACATGAACATAAATACTTTGATATTCAGGTCTTATTTTCGTTTTTACGCGATCGGTTATTGTTCATGAAGAATTCAAACGATTGCATCTCGCCAAGGAAATTCTTTTGTGTCGGTAGGCTTTTAATCTTGCCATTATTTAGGAAAAATACTACCATTTAGCTATTTACCAGCTAAAAATCTAATTGTTGAAATGCTTTTTGCTGATATTTCATTGGAAAGCGATTGTGTTACCAATCCCAATAAAGAAAGCATTTCAAAAAAATAGGATACTGAAATATTTTTAGATGACTTATTCAGCGGTAAGGGAACTATTCCTCGCGGAATTTTATTTGCGAAGAATCCACCGAAAATAGAAGACATTTTTAGATAATATTTATAACGATCTTGGTTGTTTCGAAATCGAAACTCCTCATGAAATTTTTTATTTGTTTCCTAAGGAACTTAGTGAACATATAAGTTTTCAAACAAACCTTTATACTGTGTATATTTTCCTGTGTTTAGCACTTCCAATATATCCTTCATTTTTTCCTTTTCCATTCCCAAATGCTGTTTTTAACCTTTGTGCTACTCAATGAGGTATGATATTTATCCCAACAAAAAAGAAGAGATAAGTGTGTTTCTAGCAATCAATATATTTATGGGAACAAGAAGATTGCCTAGTTATCGGGATTATTCGTCACACGTGGTATTTCCCGACGGATATGTTGCAAGCCTCTTATGCCTCTTGATTGATGATGATCGGTAACTCCAATTCGAATGACAATTATTGTCAGCCAGATCAATGTCAACCAGTCTATAATAAGCTCATAAGGTGCGGCCATTTCTCGACAATTTTTTAGAAACATTTCAAGGGTTTTTCAAACCATAACGTTCATAATCGTAGATTTGGCACAGTGGCAAGAAAGTGCACGAGGCCATGACAGAAATCTAAAAATACTGAAATACTGAAATAAAGAAATAATGGATTAAGTTTCTTGGTTGACACAGGAGCTGACATTTCCGTCATCCCTGTCTTTTGAACCCGGTTGAAGGATATCGGAAACAGTTTAAATTTTCCACAGCAAATGGTAGCGAAATTTGGATTTTGGTACAAGAATATTCAATATTTCTCTTGGACTCATAAGAAATTTGAGCTGGGCACAGATTTCCTCTAACACTTTAATATTCTCGTAACTTTTATAGAAGGTTTATCAAGAAGGCAGTGGAAATGCAAGCGCTTTTAGACACATAATTCACAAACTCCAAAAATAAAACACCGATTAATTTGACTCAGGAAGCAAGCAAAGACTTTGAAAAATGCAAAAATTGTCTCGCAGGTGCCACACTCTTGGTATCCTTTCAGAATAATAGACCCTTAACTCTGTCCTTTGGTGCATCAGACACTACTATCAGAGGTGTGTTCAAACAACTTCACGGCAAAATATGGAAACCAATATCATTTTTTGAACGCAAACTTAGGACAGCATACCCTAGTCGAAAAATAAATTCTGTTTTGATCTCAAATAAGACCTGGTTGAAACGCAAGATTATCCTATCGCAGATTATCCTATATTAATCCTGAATACGCAACACAGAAGTGCCAAATCCGGATGAGAATAAATTGTGATTTCAACCTGGTACATCTGGCTTGGATCAAAATATAGCAATCCTATACTCATCCTCGTATTAGAATGATTTAATGAATGA
Source organism: Stratiomys singularior (assembly GCA_954870665.1). Classification (NCBI taxonomy): domain Eukaryota; kingdom Metazoa; phylum Arthropoda; class Insecta; order Diptera; family Stratiomyidae; genus Stratiomys; species Stratiomys singularior. The sequence continues at coordinate 54,397,441 of OX940877.1, forward strand.
TTTATGAAAATATTAAAAATTATTATAAAAATTGTTATATAAATGGAAAAATATAAAAATTAGTTTATGTATGAGTAAGCACCAAAAATTTTTATAAATAAATAGCTCTGTCGATTTTGTTTTTAAAAATATGTTCAAATCATTTTTAAAAAGCATATACTTACTACTAAACAATAAAATTTTGGCGGTATACCACGCTCTTTTTCTTTTAGCAGTCTGCCATAATAATTAAATTTCTTGGCCAACTATCCGATTGTCTGGATTTATTGACACACAACTCACTACACTACTCTCTCTATCCTCTACCCAAAAAACAAGAGCAAAATCATTATCACCATTATTACACGACATTTTTTTCACTGCAAAATATTTTTCCACTAGAACTGTTTCAAATACGTCTTACCACTTCGGTATTCGTTTAAAAAATGACGCCAGAATTTTAACAAAACTATGGACCGTCTATGTCCTTAACCGTTCTACGTCATTTATTATGTTTACTTATCTTAGACCCAAACATATGATTCACCAAGAGCGTGAGAGAAGTACGTACAGAACAATTTTTTTTTCTTGGTATCCGCATATTTTCAAACATTTATAGCTAACTCCAACCCCGAAAGGAAAATATTTTACCGCTGGTTTAGCAGTAGTAAAAATAAGCAGGCTGAGATAAGAATGAAATCTATAAACATAAATCAGGACAGGATGAGATCAGACTTAAGTTTAAAATCAATGTTATTACATCAGCATAGAATCAGGATGAAAAGTATAAAATAAGACTTGACAATATGAAATCAGTATTGAATAAGTATGAAATCAGGCCCATCAGGATGAATTCCAACTTTATTTTTCGACTCGGGGAGTGACGCTACAGTGCCTACGATAAGAAGTTACTCGTAACCCATAGCAGTGTAAGCATATGACTCCAAACTTAGTGCCAACGTAAATTACAAAACCACATCTCTCAAATTGCAGCCCGTCAGAAGTCATAGAAAAAATCCTTACTGCTATGTCTCTACAGGCCTCGTCAGAACTTTTGTTCTAGAAGTTCTCTGGAAACAGATCTTCAACACTTTCCTTCGCTGTTCCCACCCAAGTACACGTGAGACGCTATGTGCAATTGCAAAGAAGTTCGTTTTGCCCAGCATCAAAAATGACGTCCATCTTTGGTTACTGTTGTGACTGCTGCGTGCCCTGTCAAAGGCCTAACGCCAGCAGACATACAAGAAACGTATTACAACCTTTTCCGACATAGTAAATAGACATAGTAAATCCTATAAGGAAAGTTAACGGCTTTCGGTACGTGCTGATTCGTTCGGTACCGTTCGTCCAGGTGACCAGAGGCCATACCATTGGAACAACAATAAGCAGATGCAGTTGCAAATACTTTTTATGCCACCTGGATATCCCACTTTGGAGCACTGGAAGTGGTTATGGCGGAGCAAGGAACCCAGTTTGAGTGGACCCTATTCAGGTCCCTTACCAATATTATAGGGACTGAGATAGAAAAAATTTGGCCGTATCATCCCGCATCGAACGGACTAGTGGAAAGATGGCACAAAAGCGAAAAGCCGCTGTAGTGTGTAACAAGGGTGATGAAAACTGGCATGATCTACAGCCAAACGTACTACTGGGACTTCGAAACTGCCACAAGGAAAACTTGGGAACAAGCTTCGCCGATTTTGTATTTGGAAGAATGTTAAAGCTTTCTGGAGGGTATTTGGATGAAGACCTCGCCCATAGTGATCACACACACAATTATGCGACGTGCTTTCCACTATCAACATGAATGGCAAGCACGTCAACGATTCAACCGAGCGATTCAAGTCAGCATTCTCGGCAAACCAGTTCCCGTTCACCAATGGTCCATGCGAAGATGCATAATTCCGAATACCTCAATTTGCGGGACCAACGATCGAGTATCTTCACGCATCAAATGTTCTTCTCCCTCCAAAATCAATGGACGTAAGAGACTCCACCGAGGATCAGGCTCGTCACGTACCAGATTCGTCCAAAACCATCAAATGTCGAGTCAAGTGGGGCACAAGTGCTGGATACCCATTGCAATTCCGGCCAGCAGTTCGCACTTACCCACCAGCCAACCGTCATCGTAATTTGCAATTCCTTGGAGGGAGCCCTATAGAATTTATTTACCTGCACAACTTCATCGGACAACTTCGACCATTGAACCAAATGACAATGCTCGTACATGAAATCTCTCTCGCCCTGAATGTCAACAGAGCTACATACAACCATCGATACGTTGTCAATAAATTCGAATAAATTAAGTATGGTTAATTTGAATAGTTCACTTCTTTTATTGTGGAGTGTAGTACCTATAAGTACATCATGTTTTCGACACGACATACCAAAAATGAGGATATGATATTTGGATTCGCGCTTATAAACATGGATGCATCGATAAATTGCAGACTAGACTCCAGAGTGTACTCTGATATAACAAGGGATTTGCTTAATAAACACTATATTGTGAATTACGATTTTTTTAACAACGCTCCCACTTTTACGGAAGTTCAAATTCGAAATATACACTTGTGGGACTATTTGAAGGTATCCCGAAAAATTTCAAATTTGATGAGCAGCTAAGGCGAGGTGAATATAACTTGGGAATGGTAAGACGCTTAGATTTAAAAAATTTCGATTAGCAGTTATTTCCGATTTGATCGGTGCTGGAACTGAGTGGCCCAAAAAAGGAAATCTTCAAGAAGAAGTTCACATAAACCATCCATTCCTATTGATGGGATCGAGCCACATATATGCCCTAGCATGGAATGTCACGGGGATGAGCACTTTGCAATACTCTATATAATACACATTGCACTCTTTTAGTACGCTATATTAATGGAATAGGATTATGCCTGATAGCCAAACAAACGGTTTCGTTAAACATCATTCAAAAAATTAAAACAAAAGAGCTAAGAATCTTCCTAAATATACTTTTCTTGCATAGTTGTGTCACTGTGGAACTACCTTAAAAGTAATTGGTTACGAATAAATGTTTTTTTATGGTGGAGCATACACTTGCCAGTAAAGTATCCGTACCAAATCAAAAGAAACGAGCATACTAAATTCCTGAAATTCATGCTAAAGAAAGCTGCGGGATTTAAATATCTAACGACCAAAATTTATTCATGCATGAAACTATCTATTCGATAAATTTTTCCTGTGGTATTCCTTTAAAAACTAAATTTTACAAAATTAGAACAAAATGGCCTCTTAAACGAACCAGAAAAAGTATCCGTACATGACTATATTGATATGAAATATACAAATATTTTATTATATATCAGGGCTTAATAACTTGTCGGACAACTTTTATCTCTTAAGGACCTCCTTAAGTCGATTTGGCATGAATTGAAATAATTTGGCTGTGTTCTGTGTGCCTCATTCATCGACAATGACGTTTTTCAGCATTTCCTTCGACGATATGCTGTGTTGACGGACTCTGCGCTCCAACAAGTCCCACAAATTTTCAATGGAATTAAGGTCTGGGGATTTGGGCGGCGTATACAGCTGATGTTTTGTATTAAAGAGCAACCAAAGTTTCTCATTGTGTGCGGTGTGCTTGGGATCATTATCTTGCTGGAACCAAAAATCGTCAACAAGCCTCAACTGCTGAACACTTTGCTTCAATTACACCTTCAAAATATTAAGGTAACCGTATTGATCCATAATTGATTCTATAAACACAAGTTGGTCAACTCCTTCTGTCGCCATACACTCCCAGACCGTCACACCACCTACACCATGTTTCACAGTTGGTACGAGATTTTCTTTTTCGAGGGCAGTACTACTCTTCTTGCTTTGATGCCAAATATGCAAAATTTGCTTTCGTCAGAGAAAAGGACCTGTTCCCAAAACTCTGGTGGCTTGTTTATATATTTTTTGCGAAATCAACATGTTTCTTCCTGTTCACTTCCGAAAAATGGCTTCTTACGTGCTATGCGTGAGCAATATCCTTCTTGGATCTTTGTGGAGAACCTTGCCAGAAGAGTCATTTATATTCTTTTCTATCTATTTCTTTTCTATTCTATCTTTTATCAGCAGTTACACGAGAATTCTTTTTAACTGCGTTATGACGTTTCTTTTTTCGCGTTCAGTCAGTATGGAGGGTCGACCACAACGAGGCTTTGACATAATCGAACCAGTGGTATTAAATGTTTTATCACATTTACAGAGGACAGGAAGGACAGAGGAGTTAGTTCTGCCTACTATTTGACCAATTTCGTGGTAAGTTTTACCTTCACTGTTAAGTATCAGCATTGCTTTCCTCTCCTCTGCACAGACTTCACTAATTTTGGGCGTCATCATGTATTCTAGTGTACAAAAAAAATTAAAAAAAACTGTACTCACTTTTAATCCTATCACAGCTTAGAACTAAAGTAGAACTATTATCGGAAAGAACTAAAGTAGAACTATTACCGGACCTAAAAACATTTACATGCATCTGCATATGTCATCGCATCGCACGGGGAATCCCCCGGTTTGTTTTGTACGGATACTTTTCCTGGTCTATTTTGTTGCCAAAAATTGATTTTGTTTGGGTTTCTAGTCTTTTTAAATAGGAAGTATTATGAAACATGCTGGAAATCATGCAAAAGTGTAGGTTCCATGGTATTATAAAAGAAAGCATTCCAACCGGTCGTATCCTTTTTAATACAACAATAACTTTGTTATATTTCCTGTATTGATACTTTTCCTGGCAAGTGTATATATAAATTAAAAACTCTGGGTAGAGTTTGTTTTAAAAAACAGAATTTACCTGTTTTAAATTCATAATAGATGCTTTCTGCAGCTACTCAAGAATATTACTCTCACTTTACAAAATATTTTTAGAGTCTAAGTCAAAAGCGCTTTATTTAATATTCATCGTTATAAATTTTTCAAGAATATAAAGAGGATTCTAATCAATAAAAATACGGAAAAACTTAATGGCCCTAATGGCTCTCTAAATTTAAACATTATCTTTTAATAATGAAAAGAAAAACAAAACCATATCAAGTTCAATTTAATTAAAATTATTACTGATTTTAAAATTCAATTGGAAAGGAGAAAAAAGCAACCTACACTATTCAATTATAATGTGTTATAATATTATAATCAATTAATTATAATGTTTACACAACAGTGTACTTTTGCCCTACGACTAATATATTGGAACCTAATTCTAATCAAAACAATTTATTTTATACAATTGTAATGCTAGCAATATTCTTAGCCTAAATGTTAAACATTTCTAAAGCGTAATATAATACCATATACCTATACTAAAAAGGGGAATCTATGCCTAATTTTTAGCACAACAACAACACTAAATGTAGCTACCATAAGCTGAAAGTCAAAACCCAAAAAGTACAAAAACAGATAATAAAAACACGAATAATTTAGGCATTGTCTTTCAGCCACCAATACCTAGCCTGCTCCATCTCAGCCGGACCAGTCTCGACGAATTCAGCAAATGAGTGTCTTCATTCGAACCGCTGGTCTCGTGTACTCAAATTCGGTTGATATTTTATCTTTTTATCAGTGGCCCGTCTATATATGTGATATATAATTGGGACGCCGTCGAAATCAAAGATACATCGATTCATGTCTTAATACATGAATGCTTCTCGAGGGACAAAGCCAGTAGCGAGGCAAGTCGTAATATACTCATCTGTAGGATGGAATAGCTGTGAAATCCAGGGATTTTCGCTTACAGTTACAGATCTTGCAATATGAATGCGAAGAAGCCTCAATATGAAGATATCGACTCTCGTCACTTTAACAGTTTGATAAATCTTCCTATTCCACATATGGTGTTTCCAATGCGTCTCAAGCTTTCTGTATAAACCAGTGCATGCACGAAGACATTTCTTTTCGAAAACTCAGAATCTTTCCATCGTACTAGCACTCTGATTGTACCAGATCTGACATCCACATGTCAAAATTGGCTGAACCAGGGTCTTGTAACAAACAACTTTGACCTTTCGAAGAATGTATTTAGCATGAAAGAGTCGACGAAGGGCCATGACTACTTTTTGTGTGTTACTTAGCATAATTTTGATATGATCTGTATAGTACAGGTATTGATCGAGATGAACACCGAGGAATGCAACACAGGATTTATGTGGAACTCTCTCTGAACTACCCTCGCCTGCCATAATATGGAAATTCTTCCAATTACGTTTTAAGTCCTGGCTGGCTCCTTGAAGCATGGTCCGAAAAAAAATTGTTTCGCACTTCTGCGCATTAATTTTCATTCGCCAACTATCGGTACAGAGCTGCACATCATTAAACATTTTTTGGAGGTTGCTCTGGACTATTGTAGCTTTTCGGTCTGCTTTATAGATGATCAGATCATCAGCAAACGCTACCAATGATCGTGTTGGTAAGACATTAAAATCAAAGACATTCAGTAGTTTGCGAATGAATATTGAGAATAGCAGAGGCGCAGTAACTGTACCCTGTCGTAGACCATGCACCTTGAAGTCGCGCATTGTCGTCAGATTTCCATCAGTTACAACGAATGATTTTCCGTATAACAAATTGCAGATCATAACAACAAGGTGTCTGGGGAACCTGTCCTGAAGGAGTTTGAAAATTGGATCATCTAACCACACGGTATCAAAGGCTTTCTCCATTCAATGAGACACGCTCCAACACATTCTCTATCATTTAGCTTCCAACAGATGTCTGAGGTCGCTTTCGCTATCGCATGTATGGTCGAATGCCTGGCACGGATATCAAATTAATAATAATCTCAGATATTTATACCTAAAGTAGCTTACCCTTATTTTTTTTTTTTTTTTTTTGAGAATCATTTACTTAGGAATTTACATATTATTGAATTCTTCAAAAATGAATCAACAATATTTTCTGTTTATTATATTTGAACAGCTCTTCATTTCTAGTTACAAAAGTCTGTTGTCTTTCTAGTTTTTAAATCTAACAAAACTTTTATAGTGTTTACATGGAAAGATTCCTGATCCTAATTTTATAACCTAAACACTTGGGTCAAACAAGGAATCCTTTCTTGTATTTGCTTATTAAGATATGTATAAAAGTATGGCATGTGTTTATCATTTGCGCATTTTTCTTTAGGCATATGTCCATTTATTTGAACAAGAAGGAAAAGGGTCTAGGACTCTCTGGTTATAAATTACGTGTTAAGTTAGGGATAAGTTGTTAATTAAGTTATGACTCTCTGTGAAGTAAAGTGATATTCTTCCTCATGCAATTCTATTAAAATAAAGATATTAATTTTATCAAATCAACTGTGTTATAAATTTAAAATCGTAAATTACCTATCCTTAACCTCCAACACATATCCATATTATAAAATCTTCCCCTTTATGAAACCTTTCATATTCAAGACATCATAAAGTTATTAGTCTGCTATTTATCAACAGATATTTGAAATGCCGACGAAATATTATGTATTATCATTCTAAGATCACGAGGATGGTCAGCAGATGTGGTACATGTAGTATGTAACTAATACTAATTACATTTATAATTTATTTCACTGACGATGTAACTCGCCAAGTAAGATAAGGATTTCCGTTCGCTTGCATAAATTTCCTGATGCAATTATCTTGCTATTCTTTTTGGTTAATTTATAGCATAAACAATACAATTGAAAGATAATTCTAATTCTAAATAATTCTCTAAGGGTAGAATAAGCATGTTTATTAAATTAATATTAAAGAATTGTTTTCCTAAAGTCATGCCATGTATGAACGAATGGTAGATGCGTCCATTTATAAATTAAATCAGTCGTTTTGTGTTTGTTTATTGCTGCATGGATTTCCAGTTGTCGTTTGAAATGCAGCAAATATATATTTATCAATACCGAACAGAGCATGGATATATCCGAGAAATTTTTAATAGAAAGTACAATCCTTTTTTTTGTTTTAGGTTGTTTTGTTTTAGGTTGTTTTATTTTTTTATTCTGCTAAGCCAAAATAGTTGATAAGTTCCACTGAATTTTGGTGGCAAGCGTTTTTTTTCCTTTTGCTAACCTTTAGACGCTCGTTAAAGCAACGTTTCATCAACATAAACATTAACAGGCACCTATTGTTACATCAAAATATTTATTTCACATATAATGTTGCCAATGCAAATCGAATTTCGTTATGTCGAAATTCGCTATCAATGTCGTCTTAAAATTTGATGATTTCAAAAGCCATGGCTCTCGATAGCATAAAGGCCAATGCGCTAATCTATCGTTTTGGGGTCCAGAAGTTCAGAACTTTAGGTCATCTTGGTCTGCCGCTTAATCTAACATGTGTGTATAATATGTGATTCGGACGAAAAATAAACTACCTTTCACTAATCAATAAATTATTGCCGAAATTTATGTCATATTCAATTATTCTGCGAGATAAGGGCAGAAATTTTCCATCGCTGATTTGACAATAACAATATGAGCATCAATTTGCAGAGTGGAGTTTTCTATTGCGATGTTCCGGCGTTAAACGTATTCAAACTAAATTATATCAACTACTAGCAGCTTGCAGAAATGCATTTGCACTGATTAAGTTAAGTCAATTTTATCGAAGCCTTCATAAACGAGCAACTTTAAGGTGAATGGTAAGGACAGATATAACTTACGTCCTTTGTCTGTAACCAACATGCATGGTTACGAGTATTATTCGCTCAAATGCTGTAACTACGAACCACCAACTACATAGGAAGATACTGAACGAGTATCCTCGACGCTAGGTATTGTCGGCTACCATACTTAAGAGAAACCTCATGTTGGAGCTATTATCCTTTCGCATTGCAGCCCATTACACTCGTCTCTGCTGGAAGTTGCTGGGAAGCAAGGAAAACGACAAGGTCGAACCAAACTATTGTGCCTCGTTCCTGTATTGAGGGATAGTAATTAATGTTCATTTAATGTTTCGTCAAAATGTTTGTGGTCGGCAAAGTCCTTCCGACGCTCGCACCAAGTTCGCCTGAATACACAGAACAGGAATCTGGCGGCATGTGAAGTCGTAAAATAGGTGCCTATTTAAGTAGTTTGGTTTGGTTAATATGTACGAGTATGTGCGGCATGGGCAATCTCCGTCCTTGTATATAAGTGCATGCTGATACATATAAACACTCGTAGATTCATGTAATTCCATAACCCTCGTTTAGAGAAAATTCAATGTCTTATCGGAGGCAAAGCAATTTGTTACATTTCTTAATTGGGAAGGGAATGGTTGGGTGTAAGTAGGGTAGATCCTGACGCTAATTGGAATTGTTTAATATGTTTTGTTAAAAGCAATAAGTCATAAACTTTCAGATAATAGCTGGCGTATTCTGTGAAGTTTGTTAGAAACTTGCAACACTCTCTGCCTCCCCTGCGCGAATAATTCAATTTTATCAAACGTTTATTATCTGCATATTAAGTAGCAATCGTCCTGAATAGATGCCCTTGTTTCATGCACAAATGTCAATTCATAATATTTAAAGATTATCTACCATGGCCTAACTCCAATCATGGTATCTATCTATTTAATGAAATATAATCTATTTTAAATCAGTTATTTCCAATTTCAACATTATGTAATTATTTCTAGACCCTGGGGCCAACTATTGGAAAAGGTAAAGGTGAGCATTGACCCTTAACTTCTGGCGTATGGTTCTATTCGTTACAGATGGTTTAACCTGTCCTCCTGCAGAAACCAAAAAGGCACCTGGCTCCATAGTCGCCACTTTCATTTCCACTTATCTAATGTAAATGTGCGCCATCTAAGTAAACCGGTCGTTCGTCAAACTAGACAATTGAAAAATTGTTTCGCACTTTCTTCTTTCTCCATCTAAACTCAGCAAGTATCGCACAGTTGGACTCTTATTCACTTGACGTGTGGATCTAGAAGATTGTGGCCCTAAAAGATATTGCCTTTCGTATGACAGTTCAGTTTTCCTTAGAGATGTTTCGTTATGGTTTAATAACTGTCAGTTCAAAGTACTCGGTTTCAGTCATTCGAAGACATGTCTTTCTTCTTCCAGAGAGTTTCATCAGCTTTGGTTTTTGCCGTTGCTAATGGAACTTTCAACCTTTTCTTTATGTTGCGATTTGATTTACTGGTCGATCTAGCTTTTACAAGTTGATCCATCCTTTCATTTTTCTCTATTGCCCAGGTTAGTTCTACGTACACCCGGATGGTTGCGGCTTTGAAGATCCCTCTCCAATCCTGTACATACTTAACCCTTAACTGTTCCCGTGGGTCAAAATGTACCCACGGTACCTTTTATGTAACTTTTGACACGAAACAAAATTATTATGTTTTTCGTTTTTTGTGAGAATGTCGATAAAAATGGCAGGATTGTTAAGTGATCAACAAATAAATGAATTGTTAATGAACTGTGTGAGGATGAAAGTACAAGCGATCGAGACATTCGCAAACCAGTTAGCTGTACGGAAGATTCTGATTCCAAAAGTGAGGAGACGGACGATAAAGAGGGCAGAGGAGAGCTTAAAGTGGAGGATCGATCGTCAAATTATTATCGGGGAAAGAATCGTTTTAAATGGTCAAAAAAAGCTCTTAGTAAGAGTCTAAGAAAAAGGCATAAAATAACAACACATGTTCCTGGCCGGCCCAGCTTGGAACAAAATAAATTTGACAGAAACATGGCAATTACTTGTATCGAATGAAATTATTGAAATTATACTTCTGCATACAAACGAAAAAATAAGGGAATTCAAGGAAGCTAAACTGTATATCGGGGCTCATACAAATTTTGGCGGAATGGTGGAACTGAACGCTTTTTCAGGACTTGGTTATTAGCTGGAGTTTTCAAGTCAGGGCACAAAGACCTTGAGAGGTTATGAAATACAAACCGTACAGGTAGAGACATTTGTAGAGTGGCCATGTCCTTAACAGGGTATCCCTTCATTATGTCTGCTTCACGTTTTACAACATCAAAACAAGATCCGAAAGGAAAGTCTATGATAGAGCTGCACTTGTACCCGAAGAATTTAGTGAATTCATAAAAAACTGCCAGATAGATTATAGTTATTCTGAATACATAATCATTGATCAAATGTCATGCCTGATAAACGGATAGAAATGTGGTCGACATACGTCGGAACATTACGCAAAAGTAAACGAGAAATCCCTATGGAGTTCCTTCCTTATTAAAACACGCGCAAAAGGCTCAAGCTTGTTTAGTTTAACAAACGATAAAACAATTTGCTCTTATGTCCCTAAAAGGGCTGAAGTGTAATTATGATTTCTTTGCTGCATCATGATGAAGCCGTAGATCGAAAGACCGGCAAACTCAACATTACCAAATTTTACAATCATACCAAGGGAGGCGTAGATTCCTTGGACCGAAAATGTGCAAAATAATCGGTTTTAAGACAATAACTTATGCGATTTTAAAAATGATTGTGAGAAAACTCATGCATTAAATTCTACAAGTTTGTATGTAAGACCACTCCTTCCACAATGTTATTTGCATGAGCTGTCAAAACGTATGAAGACTGAAATTTGTGATACTACAATCTCCAAAGAATATACAATATTTTAGATTTCGTTGTCATTTTTTTAGGTTTAAGTTAATTTAAAGCCAAATGCTTTTTTTATCATTAGAAAGGAATAACAAGTGATATTTTGAGTTGCTCGTTTGAGTTGAATTAATACTTGTTCTATTATTAGCATTTAAGTTTACACTGTCGTAAAAAGTGATAAGGAATATTCATTAACGGAAAACATATTTTATTTCTAAAAATTTTGTAATTGCAATACGATGATTTTTGATTTTAAAAAAGACTTGTTTCATTTGATTCTATCCAAATTAAACATCATTTATTAAAAATATGATTTTAGTAGCTGAGTTTCTGTTGTGGTCCAAATCTGAAGTGTCGCCCAAAATAGCGAAACCAGTTAAGGGTTAAGAACTACATCGTTAGATGCCAGCGACTGAAGCAGAACCTTGGTTTTGTTGAGTGTTTGTAATCTTCTGTTAGGGTTGTTGATTTACTCTTCTTTCATTACAAAAACTTCATTTTCCCCAATTGATGCAAAAATAATAAGTGTCACCTGTCATTCAAGCAACGGGTTGGGGGGCCGCCAGGACAGGTTACTGTCAACACCCCACACGGTGAGGAGCCTATCCTTCATTGAAACGTGGTGGTTGTGATTTCGAAGGCTAGAGCGAACGGTGAGCATTCACCAGTTGTGTTCGGGAATCCAGGAAGCTTTAAATAAATTAGGACCTGGGACTGAAACTTGTTTCAGATCTTGGTTTTGGTGGTTGACACATTTTCTCAACCCCGTCTGTGAGGTTAGGCCTATTGAGACCGTGAGATTAGGCCTATTCCTGGCAAGTATTCACGTTAAACAACTCAACTTTATGTCATTCAAGCAAACCAAAAAAAAAACATTCGGAAACACCACATTGGCGTCAACGACCTGTCAAACGATGAAGTCATATTTAATAACAGACTATCAAGAGCAAGGAGAATAGTTGAAAACGCCTTTGGCATACTTGCATCTAGATTTCATGTACTCTTAAATGTTAGAAATTTGTAAAGTAAAGCTAAAATTACACTGACCACTTGCTATTTACAAAATTTTTCCGAAAGAAATGATTAATCCTAGTAGTTTCGAGAAAGTGTAGATATTGAAAGCGCAAATACTCAGCGCAGCTCCACGGAGATCTGACCCCCAGCAGTTTTTTCGGCTTCAACATATTGCATATAGAACCTCGCCTGCAAATGCAAAAGAGAAAGAAAAAATTCCCTGCTTACTTTAATGGAGTAGAAGCTGTAACCTGGCAACATTGATGAAATAATAATTACAACCAAGATTAGTCGTAACAATGTTCTAATTTAATATTAATGAAACTGAATAATACCCTGCTAAAAGCGTTTTTTCACTGTCAAATTATTGGAAAATTGAAAAAATTAAGTTCGGAAATCACAAAATGAAGTTTGATTATAAAAAATAAACTAACAATTGTCCACTTGTAGATATGCCTGCTTTGTTGAGGGAAGGTAAAATGACAGGCTGTTGATATGAATTGGAAGAAAAGCATGGGTGGCAAAATCCATGCTTTGAGAGAACTATCTGCAGAAGAATGAGTATTAACAGAAAAGAATTTTAATGCTAAAATTAAATTAGGGCTAAAATGTCTAGTATCCCTTTTTTGACATGGATTTCCTGAGTTGCAAATAATTTTCTGACTGAAGTTGCCCACCATTTAGCATGAACAGTCGCTTTATTTTATTGTTTATGATAAGTTTAGTGGATTGAGAGTGAAATAAACGAAATAAACTGCACTTGAAGTAAAATACAGACAGAAACTTTGTTAATGTATTACACAGAATTAAGCATTAACGATAAGGTTACACGATGTGTGTGTTTGAGCGAGTCACGCGAAGCGAACTAAATTCGTCAGCAAAAAAAATGTCAAATTCATTATAAATTTATTTACAACAACACTTAGAAATCAGATTATGGGAAGGGTGATTTGACCACACTTAAAAGTTTATTATCTTTCTTCGCCAGTCACCTCACAGCTTCTTTCAATAGTTCATTCTTCTCTGTTAAATGTTTAACTACTGTTGTGTGTCTTTACTGAGAACATGATTGCACAGGTAACTATTCAAGACCTTCTTCCTTTACTTGCAATTCTTCATCCTGCAGATCTGCTGTTGATACTCCAGGAATTTGGATTTCCTGGTCAAAAAAACATAAGTTTGGCAAATACTCGTCTTCAGCCCCACGACCAGATTGTAAATTTGTTCGAATTTTTTCATCTACCTTGAATAACATATTTTTATGTTACCAATTCTTTTCTTCACTTTGTCAAAATTGAATACGGCTCAGATCTTTAGTAAATTTCCAACAGCCTCAGCCAAGCACTCTTCTTCTCATTTCGGCCTCTAAACACCTGCGATTTTGTTTTCTACAGCAATTCTTTCATTTGTTCAAAAAATTGATTCAAAAAAGACTAGCATGTTAGTGACATGCCTATTGTACTCATCGAACTGATAAGCTGCTCGTACATCCTCTTTTTTGAAATTAGACGACTTATTCAAGTCAACAAAACCTCTCAATTCTTCCAATACCGATCAACGCGAACGCAAAACACGTGGTCAATTATCACGCAATGAATACAAACACACGAAAAAGCACGAAAAACTGTCTGACATTAACTACCAAAACACAGTTCAATACTATGGTTGTGAACAATGTCGTCAAATTCCCCACAGATTATTCAACAGAGTTGCCAACATGAAGCTCCGCCTGCCGAAAATCAAATCGATTTGATCTAACACAAACCGTTTACCAACTTGCCCATACACGTGCAACATCTCCTCTAGCATGGCAAATCGGGAACGAGGTTGAAAAATAAGTTGGTCGTCATGGGACCCATTCAGTTCTTCATGCGCCAGACTTCGTGTCTATCGCTGAGTACATTTTCGATGATCATAGCGGTATAAGATATTCCTCTATGGATGAGATTTTGATCGATGGTTTTGAAATGTCATCTGGAATTCATTTGGCTTCTAAGTTTACTGGTTCAGTTTTTCAACGTATTGTTCGAATCTGTAAAAATGTTGACTTCCTTATTGTCTCTCATTACCAATAGAACTGTCTCTCATTACCAAAAGTATAGCATGAAGTTCCACATTACGGCTGTCACTGTGCTTCTCACATTGTAAGACTTGAGCATATTTAGTTTGTGATTACGGCGGAAAAGGATCCATCATTTTTGACTGCATCCGTGGAGTAAACTTCATCATTATGTTCAACCAGTTTGCTGATATGTGCAAGTATCAATAATACGCGCTTGATTTGCTATTTGTTTATTACCGATGAATTCGGGTGTGGAAAAAACACGCGGAAAATGAGAATGTGATCTTCTGTCAATAGATTCGTTCCAGAGTGACTGCCAAAAATGCTCTCAATTGCCCAAGTCGCGCAATGGCAGTCTATGCTTCGCGATTCTACTGTCGAGGAGCTGGCATTGCCGAAAAGACCTCCCGTAGGACTAGGAGCTATTTGCGCCGACTTTTCTGCGTGGTGCGGCGGGAAGATAGTGGCGTCCAGTGACGTGCAGTCACATTAAGCGATTCCAAACTGCTTGCCTTGCGAGATCTACACCTAAAATATCTTATTTTATTTAAATAAAAATTTTGCTTTTCTAAATACAAACTATAATACTTTTGATACTAACTACACTTTCCATTGCTTTATTCTTCATTAAAATATGAATTTAGACTGTAGATTGTATTGCATATCTACAGGCCTATAGATTGTATTGTGTATCTGCAAGCTAATACACACTCCTAGCAAAGATTTGCCTCAACATATTTGCTTGTTGCTAGCGAGGATTCCATTAAAAATGTTTCTTTGAATTTAGCCATACATTGGCTGGAATTTTTTTTCCTCTTTGTTCTGAATTTTATATGGGCACGGCAAGCAAAGTTGAACCCGCTTTTGAAGCTGATTGTTTCTTGCCATGTAGAATGTTGCTTGTAGTATTTGGGCATTTTATATGCATTTCAGTTTTTCGAACAGCAATATGTTGCAAGGAAATGTAAACTTTTAATTTGATGAGCTTTGCTTTGCACTTTATGAATGAAAATATTCATATTTGAATAAGGAAAAATATTAAAAAGAAAAGTGGGGAAGCTTGGAGCATGAAGCTTTTTTCCATTAGAACACTTTTAACTGAAATTGTTACTTTCTGCATTCTGAAAAGAAATCATACGAGAGTACTAGTGTAATTTTCGATAGTTTTCAACTATTCAACCGTAAATAGAGCGATTATAGATATATAACTCGCGTTGTGTTTAAGTGCTCATTTTAGTGGCAGTTTTTAAGAATTGGTAAGTTTTCTTTTCGCATTATGTCGGAATTTTGTTGCGCGACTGATATTTTATTAAGTTCGGCATTTTCAACTCTTTCTTTCACGAAGAAAAAATAAATTGTTAATTCCGATAGGCCGAAACCAATGTTAAATTTAGAGTTTAAAACAAAAAATTTCACACGGAAGTTTCACTTAGAATATTATGAAAAGTACGTTTGGTTGACGGGGAGCTGCAAAGTCAACAAGTTATTTTGTTGGCCGTGCCTCCTTTTTGCTAGTGAACGATCGGTTTGGAACAATGCAGGGTTTAGTGACTTAAATAATTTTACGGGATCAGCTGCAAGGCATTCTAGTACGGAGAAGCATTTGCAATCGTTGATTAAATTAGATACGTTTGGATCGCAACGAATAGAGTTTATGCTAAATGACCAAGTAGCATCTTCTTTTCGTTTGCATAATGAAAAAGTGGAGCGCAACCGTAACATTTTGAAACGTCTAATAGATTCCGTTTTCTTTCTGGCGAAACAAGAACTTCCATTTAGAGGAAACAATGAAGAATCGACTTCTAATAATCGTGGAAATTTTATTGAAACAGTAAATTTTTTAAGTTTATACGATCCTTTGATAGAATCACATATAGCATCTCTTACGACCAATGCAGCTTTTTCTGGTCTATCAAACAGAATTCAAAATGATATAATAAGCGCAATAGCCACAGTAGTTAAAACTAGAATCAATTTAGAAATAACGAAAGCTCCATTCATTGCAATTATGGTCGACGAAACTCCGGATATTAGCCACCGTGAGCAATTATCGATCATTTTAAGATATACGTCAATTGACGGAATCAAAGAGAGATTCATTGAATTTTTAGATGTCAGTGATAGCCGCACAGCTGCAGTGCTTACTTCCTTAATTTTGCAACGGATGAATAATTTTAATATTGAAAATAAATTAATTGCACAATGTTACGATGGCGCTGCAGTTATGAGCTCACAAATTCGAGGCGTTCAAACTTTAATTCGGGAGAAGCATAAATCAGCGTTATTTGGTCCATGCTATGCGCACTCACTAAATCTTGTTTTGTCTAAAGCGGTTGAATTCATTCCAGAAATAAAAGTATTTTTTGCACACATAAGCAAAATTACAACATTTTTTAATAACTCCACCAAAAGATCGAACCTTTTTGCTAAAATAGTTACAAACGCCGTTTGCTTTCCGTTTCTAGCACTCGATGGCACTATCATTCGCGAATAATAAATGTTATTTTTGAAAATCGAAATGAAATAGCCGAGGTTTTCGATACAATTTCAAACGACTCGACCCATTGGGATGGCGATTCCTTAACTTTTTCCGATATTTATTCTGTAAAATTTTCCGACTCTGATTTTCAACTTTATCTTTTAATTTTTTCCGAACTTTTTTCAAGAACTGATGTGTTATTCAATCTTATTCAAAGTAAAGTAGTAAATATTGCATATGCTAGTCAAAAAATTATAGAATTTGAAAACTGGGTTGAAAATGACTTTTCTCTTAAATTTGATGATTTTTATTTAGCTACCACGTCAGAGTATCAACCACCGAGAAAAAAAAAGCAGAAATGCACTAGACCCTTTGCAAAACCTTCGAAGAATCTTCAGGGAAATCATAGACATTGTTCTTCAACAAATTCGTCAAAGATTTCAGAACTTTAGACAATTTTTATTTTTAGATTTGCTCGAACCTAGCTACTTTTCTCAATTCAAACAAAATTTTCCAGAAAAGAGTTTTCATTCACTTATAGAATATTATGGAGAGTTTTTCGATAACACCCAATTAAGAAATCAGCTGAAGGTAATCTATTCATCCGATGAGTTTAAAGACGCAAACGCGAATAAAATTCTTGCATATTTTCTAAGTCGCCCATATGTCGCTACAGGCTTTCAACAAATATGCACTTTAGCTAAATTAATAGCTACGATTCCAGTATCAGTAGCAACTGCAGAGAGGTCATTTTCAACATTGAAACGTTTGCATACATTTTTAAGAAATCGCCAGTCTCAAGATCGACTTTCTGAACTCGCTTTAATTGCTGTCGAGAAAGAACTTCTGATACAAATGCGAAGAGAAAACGATTTTTTTGATAATATTATTGAAGAGTTTTTACGTAAGGAAAGGCGAATAGACTTAGAATATAAATAAAAACTTGTATTCGTTTAAAACAATAAATTATTGAAGTTAATTTTTGTTTTATATTTCGATGGATCTGCTTAAGTTATCAATTTTTTTGTATTTGTATTGTAAGTCTATCCGAAAATATATTTTATTCACTTGTCTGGTTTCTTCTATGAGGCGCAAAGCCGCTTGAATTAAATGTTTTTGAGGCTGTAATCATTCTAATATTCAGTCTATTAATATTTATTTCAAATGGATTGCTTGCCTATCAATAATTTTCACTGCACGTCACTGGTGGCGTCACATATATATGTACAAAATTCCAAACTAAGTTCTCCTGGTTCTGCTTTTCTACGATTTTTAATAGTGTGGTGCTCTCTTCTGTGATGACATTTGGGGATATTTTGACTTTGAATGTTTTAAAAAAGGATATGCTTGTGTTTGTGGTAAGCGTGATTATAGCTGTTTGCAGTGTTATTGCTACTGAATTGATCTGTTTTCTAGTTTCCTCAGGTCATTTACCGTTAATAGATCTGCTCTTTCTCTTGGGTTTAGGTCCGCAGCTATTTTGAAAGTTTAGCAGTTTTGTATGCTGGGTGGTAATTCCAGGCATTTTTCAAGTATTTTGTTTTACTATTTGGGTTGGTATGCCGTAATCAAGTTGTGGTATGAACAGTGCCTTGTAGAGAGCTACGACTAGCCTTGGTTGGAAATTGTTAGTGGGTCTGTTTAGAAAAGTTCCTCTATTTGTTGCGTTGTATGCCATTCATAGGTTTTTCAGTCCTTTAAATATTATGTTTCTGTTGACATACTTCTCTAGCTATGTAATGTTGTTCTGCCATTTTATTCTATTATTGTTCACCTGTGTTCTTTTGTAGGTACTGTCCGCTGTTGTATTTCGATTCTAGCTGCTCATTTTCTCATATACATTCACTTATACTTTTTTTCTTTAATTTTAGCGTTTTATCTTTATTTGGTGAATCTGGCTACTTTTTATATGGGTAGCTGTTTGCATTTATATGGGTAGATGTCTGCTAGGTTCATCTGGGGATTCAGTTTTGACGTTATCCTGATTTTTCATGCCTCTTCTGGTACTTAATTGCTCTGTTGATGGTCTTTAGTTTGGTTTTCATAGTCAATACGCGCTGGCGCGGAAGCTGTTGGTTTTTTTAATCTTCTCTTCTTTTCTCGATGCTCGATGATCTCGAAAGATCTTTTCTCATGCATTCTAGGCGTCCTGCGTGTTTTTCTTAATTTTAATTAGTCTTGATCCTGTGTTCTGTTTCTCTTTAATGTTTTCCAATATAAGTCTGCTTTGTTGCTCGGCTATCTCATTGTTTAGGTTATAAATATTTCTGCTTCTAAGTTTCATGATGAAGTTCCAAAATTGTTTAGTGGTTCCTGCAGTTACAATGTCGTTTAACTTTTCTTCCCACTTTCTTTTTTTTATTTTTTTTTCATCTGTTCTTGCCACAAGTGTCTCAACTAACATAGTTTGCACCGATTCAGCATAATTTTCGTCTGGCTGGTTTTGATGGTTGATTGTTGTGGAGGTTGGTGAGCATAATTCCTGCACAGTCCTAGCCCAAGTGCAACTTTTTTTCACAAGTTTGATTCGTCGGATTAGTCACCTCCGATTAAGATGTTTTTCGTCAGGTGTATTTGTTCAGTAATTTTGTCCAGTTCCGTACTGAGGTGCATAGCGTTGAAGTTAGGAGATGTCTTAAAAATTGCGGTTTTTAGAAGGCTCTATGGCTGTGTTTCTGTCTATGCCTATATCTATTCAAATCAAGCTCATTTGCAATTCTTTCAAGCAGTTGATGGAGCCTAGAGGTTTTTCTGGGACACTCAATACAAGTTATTTCCAAACTGTCAGCAAGTGAAACAATTCTGGCCGAAAAAGGAGTAAAATAACTCTAACAGACCGAAAAGTCTTTATTCTTATTATTTAGATTGTGTTTAGCGACGAATGTAGATTAGAAGCTGTAACAAAATGTAACCAGTTCGTTCGCAGAACTCCACATGAGTGACGCGTAAGTTGGAAGAGCCGTAAAGTATAAATTAAATTAAAGTAAATAAATTAAAGTGGGCCGCTATATTTTGTCGTCGGGACAATGAATACTCTCTAACGCTCGGAGAACATGGAATATATATAAATTCCATATTTCAATTTGAAACGTTGCGCCACCTTTATGTATGATAGTAATCCATATTATCGTGGCTAGTATGGGAGAACTACATTTAGTGGTACCAGTTACTTCGTACTTTCCTGGCCTGACGATTTTCCGACCGCAACCCTATAGAATCTGAACTTTATGCTTCTACTAACCTCGATGAAGACATATTTAAAAAAAAATATGGAAAACGTGTGGAAAGTGGAAAAGCCGTTCAAAAATAAAGGACAAGGACAAAAGAAAGCCCGCAAGAATAAAAACGGTTATGAAAGCTGAGGGTGTCCTTACAGTATACTATTTGTAGATAATTTGTTATTTCCTTATTTTTGATTGATTGTTATTATTATTAGTATTTGATTGCATTTGTTTTGTTGTTTAAAAAGTAGTTTTCATGGGAAAAAGTGAAAATTTATACAAAGACGAAGATCAGCT
Source organism: Stratiomys singularior (assembly GCA_954870665.1). Classification (NCBI taxonomy): domain Eukaryota; kingdom Metazoa; phylum Arthropoda; class Insecta; order Diptera; family Stratiomyidae; genus Stratiomys; species Stratiomys singularior. The sequence continues at coordinate 54,418,020 of OX940877.1, forward strand.
TTGATCAGCTTTGATCAAATGTGCACAGATTCCGCCTTAAAATCAACCAAAAGGAAGATTTTTGACGTGAATTTTTATAGCCATGTTTAATATTTTCAATGTGGATTTTTTGCTTTTTTGTTGCTTTCTAAACGGCCATCGCCCTGTTATGTTCTGCGAAACTTAGGTTGGAATCTATCAGGATCCCATTGAACTTAACTAATAGTCTCGACTCTGCTTATGCATCCCTGACATTGAGCGTTCATGAAGAATTGAGCCTTAGTTGCACTGGATCGACTATCCATAGTGAATGTCTCGTGATTCCTCCACCAGTTCGAGCCCGAGCACGTCGAGGAAGTGAAGCCCGAAATACAATACTGCGAGACGACGATGCGAGAGCGCGACAAGAGCCTCGCTGCAAAAGTCAAGCAGTTCTCGTAACATGCATTTGTATACAACCAAACATCCCTTTGCATTATTAATGCAGGTGAACCAACATTTCCGAGGGGCAGCTCTTTCCTAGACAATTTCCTGGTGTCCGCCTCTCTTCTCACCCCAAACCACTCAAATGTCAAGTGCACCACCACGCCGGCACCTTCCGACCACTTCGCACTTCTGCTCGACAAACAACTACGCGGGATCACCCCAATCACCCCGCCTCAGAGACTAAGTCGTTGTTTCTCAGCCCTAAATTGGTCAGCATTCAACGACGAACTTTCAGATCAACTTGAGGGAAATTATCCGGACCATAAGATACTCAGTAATTCAGAAATAGACAACTCCATCCAAGAACTCTCTGCGAGCATACAAAAGACCCTCAACAAATATGCACCCGCCAAACCACCTTCGTTTTTCAAATATGGAAAATTATCTCCTCATATCACTCACCTCATCCGAACCAAAGCTAGGTGGCAACAGCGCCTTAAGAGAATCTTTCATAAGAATCTTAACCGCATTAACGATGAATAACTTTCAATGAAAGCTCAAATAAACTGTCTTGACACCCTTAAAAGGGCGAACACGCGTGCAGAGCTTAACAAACTGTTCAAAGACCGCCTATCCGCCTTGAAACCATCCAAACCATGTTTTCAAGGAAATCAACGCCCTCACCGGCCGGCGGACCTCAAACTTCGACATAAATAAGCAACTCAGTTGTACGCATCATAGCTGCCTTTCTCCAAGAAAGGTTCTGTTCCGTAAAGATAGCGGACACATATTCAAACCTAATTAGTGTGAACTCGGGCGTCCCACAGGGATCCATTCTCGGATCGCATCTCTTTAATTTCTTCCTCCACGATATCCCCATGGCCTAAGCAACAAGTATTTTAAATGGCCCAGCTCAGAACGTGACCCCCCCTCGCCCCACCGCCCACCATCCTGTTCGTAGATGGCATCATTGTACTGGCCTCCCACTCTTCCCCTCAGAAAGCCTTGAGGACCATCACACCACGCATACAATCCCTCCAAGTGTACTTCACAAAATGAGCGCTATCCATTAACGCCGCAAAATGCGAACTAATTTCCTTTCGTCATGCCTCCGGGAAAGGCCACCGATTGGCACCTTCAGAGAGTAGAGAACTCACTCTACGTATCGACAACTCCCCTACGCCGCTAAAGAACACTATAAAATATTTGGGTGTCCTATTGCACCATCGCCTCAAATTCAACCTGCACGCACGCGCGACCATTTCCAAAGCAACCATAGCCTCTGCAGCGCTTGAACCACTACTCTCCAGCAGATCCGTCTGCATCAGCACAAAGCTGCTCATGTACAAAACCCTGATCAGGCCCATAATATCATACTGCTTCCCGATTTGGCTAGCGATTTCCCCTACTGTCGCTGAAGAACTGCAGATTTTCGAAAGAAAGATTCTTAGAAAGTGCCTGTCCAAATGTCGAAGGCCCAATAAAAAGTACTACCGCAGCAGCATGCTTTACGAGGAAACAAAAATCCAACCCATCCTTAATTATATGATCCAAACAAGTGCCAAGAGACTGAGTAGATGATCGAATCACCCCGAAGCTATTGTACGTGATTTATATTACCGGAACATGTCGCTTAACGCCTCCTCAGCCTACCTAGCCCCCATCAAACTCCTCTGCTCTTATCTGCCAACAATGACATCCTTCGATGCGTCGTCACATTATAGGCCACTATTCTATATCCAACCTGGGCCAGAAGACCGCGGGTGAACACACGGCACTCAGAGTGCCAACCTCAAAGACCCAAATCGACACATGTCACCGGAGATTATAGAGAGCCCAAGTCAGCCGAAAAGCCTCTGCTCCTCAACCCCTTCAGACTTACACCCCTCTTTCATCAGACCACTAACCCTAATTGTAAATAAACTAGGATAAGTTAGATATAAGTTAATATAAGAACATTGTAATCAAAATCAAATAAAAGCTTTTCGAGCAAAAGATAAATAAAAACTACAGCTCTAATCTAGCATAAGAATTGGTTACTACCAGATTTTACTTTTTCAAAAGACTTTTGACAATTTGTTACCGTCAAATATTTGCCGAAGCTAGTTAAGAATGACATGTACGTATAAAACCTCAATAAATTTATCTATATATCTATCATTTGTATACGACAACATACAATGATTGCAATGCGTCGATGCGAGGCGAGAAATATTCGGAAAAACGAAAATTCCTCGCAACAAGGTGCGTGGCGTTTATCAGATGCTTTATGGCGCGTAAATGAAATTTGAAATTCAAACGCCTTAATTAGCTTTTAAGTAGGTGGATTATTCGGAATGAATTCTGAATGAAAATTTTGTGCATAAATTTCAATTTTAAAAAATTCAAATTTAAAAAAAATCAAAAACAATTTTAATCAAATTCCAATTGAAACGTCACCAATTTGACATTCGTCATATGAATATTATTCTTCCTCGCATCGCGTGCATGATAAATTGAATGTGTTGCGCGACGACGAGCGAGAATCGCATCGCATTCTCGCATCGCCGTCATGCAGTATTGTATCTGGGCCTTGAAAATGTTAACAGTTGCATGTTATATGACCGTTATCTTCTGCCAACATTGTAGCTTGTTTTATGTCAAACTACTTATATCCAAGTATCAGATACTCTTGATTTCTTCTGTCTTCCAATCGATGTAAGCTGTACGCCATTAGTCCATGGCAAGTCCATTTTCACGTCCCAAACGAAAGTCAGCCCACAGCAAGGCTTTCTACCCTAGTTAAGTCCGCGAAGATATTTCCTGATATTTGCTCATATTATACGATTCTGGGACATTTTTTAAACTGGCTCGCCGCCCAGTGAATTTTACGCCTGAATCTTTGACAATCCTATCGCTGTGCAGAAATTCAAATGCGCAGCACTACTGTTAGTATGGGAGAGTTACTCCTTTGATTTGAGCGGGTCTCGCCCGGATTCAACTTCGGTACTCATCACACATAACCCTAGCAAAATATCTTTCTATAGCATTTCATCGAAGATCGTGACTTTCGATTAATTTAATTATATGGTAACATAGTTTCTCTCATAATTTTACTGATTTTAATGAAAAAAAAACCTATAAAGATTATTTTCATAAGAAAAATCAATTCTCTTCGGCAAAATATAAAATATAAATAATTCTTTAGGTATATGATTTTTTATTTTGTAATCAATACTTGAATTAGCCAAGAAAAAGGTATTCCTTAATTTATCAGGCTGAAAGTTGTTCGTCCATTGTTCAATTACTTAGCAACTTCTCTTGGATTTTAAGGAGATGAAAAGGAGATTTCTTTTTTTCCAAAACGTTTGTATTTTAATGGGCCAACGAGGAGGCAGGCAAAATTTCAACTATCTACAAAAGTTACATTGATAACACCCTACCAAACTGTGTGCGACTTAGACTCGAACTATTCCTGCCTGCGGATAAAGTGAGCAGCATCATTTCCGTGGTATGTCTCAAGACCAAAAACTTGAAATGAAAATGGCAAAGTCAATCAATGTTGGCCACAAATTGTGCACCATTTTATTCCTTTTCCTTTTCATTCTGTTCTACTCCACATCTAAATGGTTCGGAAATTTGCATGAGAAATTCAATTTTCAACTCATGAAATACGACGATTGTCAAAATTTCCTACGATTGTCTTAAATATGAACCGTGAAGATTCTTGCAAGTAAAAGAAAAGCGATTCTGAATTGAATTCAAGAACATGAATTGATTTGAAAGTTAAATGTAATTTTTGGGACTGATGAGTTTTGCCAGGACGCTTTAATTGCACTTTGGATTAAGAGCAAAATAGTATTTTGTGTGCTTTTTGGTCCTTCCTATAGTCTTCGCTAAAGCACCTCGAAAATCGGCATCGTTCAGGTAACGAGCTCTACCGGACAGACAGGTAGTTTAGTCAGTATTTATCCTTGGACAGGATTGCAGCTATCTACCTACAAAATAAATCATTTCATTTCACCTAACCGTATTAAAACGAAGCAAATAACTAAATTCCAGCAATGGTATCAAACCAATTGCATCGAATATTTATCTCCACAGAATGGAACAGATCTAATTTTCTAAATGCATTAGAATAAATTTTCTACTAATACCTAATTTGTTAGTTAATTACGAGGTCAGGTTGGCATTAGACTTCAACGTATGCCCCAGTTACACGCCGACCCTTCCTGCTCCGCTCATTCCCATCGGGCATTGCCAGTCGAGAGGGAGGCTGTACGTCTGCACTATCGAGGGCTGCAGAATACCGAACACCCGGCACAGCCGACGATTATCTATGATAATATCCTTTAAGCTATTAAATGAAAATTTATAGCGCCAATAGCTAGAATGCAATCGTTTTAATCTGAACAGATAGTTCAGAGCTGTGCAACTTGAGCTGGCGGAAAAACCTAATTAGACCATGGCCTGGATACAATGCACTCGTAGTGAGATGGGAAATGGTGTGCAATAGTCGCGGAAATACGAAAGAGGACCCAAGCTGACAACTGCATGGAATCGTGGTGCGAAAGTGGTAAAATTCCCACCAGACTTGGCAGTCTGCATCCATAGAATAACACAAATTACGGCAAAATAGCATACTATGAAGCGTTAAGCTCAATCGAGCAAAGCGCTCCTGATGAAAAAACAGCCTCGCAAATCCACTTAGTACCATCAGTACAAATGGTTGCAATGCAACATTTGCTGCAGCGAATTCATGAAGCGACGGATATGTGAAAACTTGCTTACTTTCGAAAAAATCATTTCGAAGTGCTACTTACTGAGCTACATGCTATGCGCACAGATTTTCACTATTTCGTAGTTGCGCTGGACTTCCGGATATAATGCTTCAGAGGAACAACATAGAAACACTGTTTAAGTATTGGTTTTGCAGAACAAATCAGCTCATTTTCGACGCTCAACTCTTTTCAGACGCTTTTTTAAGTGAAATGCCAACAGAATCCCATTATGCATTACCATACCAAACGCTAAACTCAAACGAGGGTAAGCCTCGCCTTGCGATCTTTGGTTTTCTCCTCCCAGATGACCGCTCTGTATATGATGATCAGCTAATGTTAGTTCTATATCTATTTCTATTAGTCTGTATATCTATATCACGTACTGCTTTGGTACCAGACCAATACATATGTATACATATACGTATACACGAATAATACATACCTATTTCGCCCACACCCCTTACCAACCTGCAAAAGAGACAGCGTGGTAAGGTATCGTCTCACCAATCACCCCCCCCCCCCCCCCCAATGATAGTACATCAAAATCAACAGTCCTTATTCTCCGTACCTCCCAGGAACCATCAACGAAGACAGAGGGTGTCAAGAATTCGCGGAAGTTAAATCGCTACCAAAAACATCTAACTTACGTAAACATAGCGACTTACAATTGCCGGACACTATCAAATCAAGCAAGCCTGATAGAGCTAGAGGAAGAAGCAGCAAAAATCAACTGGGATGTCATCGGATTGAGCGCAACCAGATGAAAGAATGAAACTCTAGTAACACTTGATTCAGGCAACCACTTATACCACCAGGACACACAATCAAGTAGAACTAGCAGAGTAGGGTTCCTTAAACAATAAGTGGCGGAACAAAATAGTCAGTGTAACAAGCGTCTCAGATCGAGTAGCCAGCCTGACACTCAGACTCTCATAAAGACACACTATTCAAATAATTTATTGAGGAATTCTACACCGACGTCAACCAAGCTTGGAACAATAACTCCAGCCCCTTCAAGTAACTAATGGGTACCTTCAACGCCATATTGGGAGAATGGAAATACCAAGAAATGCTGATAAGAACATTTCGAGTAGGACAAAGATATGAAAGAGGAAAACGACTAGCACAGCTCTCCCACCACCACGGTCTTTTCATAACAAATACCTTCTTCAAGAAGAACAAAATCAGGAAATGAGCGTGGCAAGCACCCAATGGGGTAGCAAAAAACGAAATTGACTTGGTACTTACCAAATATCAAAGAACTGTCAACGACGTTTCTGTAATCAACAGATTCAAGACGGGAAGCGATCATCGCCAGGTCAGAACAAGAATCACCCTTGACTTGAAAGAAGAAAGACGCAAACTGGTCAGGAAGCCTAAAAACCCGGCTTTAACACTGAAAACATCAAGTGTAATAGAGAGAATTACCAAACCGAGAGTTATCGAATAGTCGATAGACACCGTCAACTATCAAATGCGGCCAAGGCGATACTCAAAAAGAGAAGGGAAAGAACTACATCCTCAAACATCGAAAGAATTGAATACTCAGAAACCTGCAAAACAGTAAGGAAGATGATGTCTGAAGATATCAAGATGTATGGCGAAAGACTGGTGGAAGATGCCATTACAAACAACAGCAGCCTCATGAAGGCAAAAGGAGCACCCCTCCTTGGAAAAAACAATTTATAGCCCTAAGCCATGACACCACCTGACTCACTGATAGACAGGAAATAATTAAGGCAATCACCAACTTCAACCGAAACCTGTGTATGGCTCCAGATAACTCGACTTCCACCTTAATAACAACCGCTCTCTTTGCAACCAACAATAAAGCCCCGATTATCCTAGTGGAAGAGGTTGAGACGGCTATCAACTCCATGAACAATGATGAAGCGGAAGATAATGACGGTAACACTGCTGAACTGCTCAAAAACACGCAGGCAGAAAAAGCTGGAAACTATTGACAGAAATTTACACTGATTGCATTAACTCCAAGTGCATACCTGATCAACCGAATAGTGCTAACATAATATTGAACCACAGGAAAGGCAGCAAAGGAGACATCAAGAAATATAGACCAATAATTCTACTATCTGTCTTCTTCAAAGTATTCACGAAGCTCATTAGCCACCGAATGCAAACAGCCCTAGATGCCGAACAGCCACGGAGGCAGGTTGCTTTCAGAAAAGGATACAGCAGTATAGATAATAGCGACACATTATGGTATAAGTAATGGTATAAGTATAATGGTATGGATAGATATAAGGATTATGAGCAACCCCTAGCACTAGCCTTCATAGATTTTGAGAAAGCCTTTGACTCAGTGTTCCCTGATGCAATAATAAATGCATTAATAACGCAAGGCACACACAAACCTAATATCTACCACAATGCCATAGCAAAGGTCAAAGTACTAGAAGACACTCCAGAGTTTCCCACACAAAAAGGAGCCAATGCTCTTCAACATCACAATACACATATAGGGCATCTTCCGAACTCTGAACTGGGAAAATAAAGGATTGAGCATCAGTGGTGAGCAGCTTAACCACTTTAGATTTTCAGATGACATAGTCCTGATAGACAACAGTCCAGACGAATTACAAGAGCAGCTGAATGAACTCAACGCGGCTAGCGAAAAAGCAAGCTTGAAAATAAACCTAAGCAAAACCAACATCAAGTTCAACGATTATATAAGCACTCAAGAACATACAAAAGTGAAGAACACCACACTAGAAATGACGAAGAATATATATACCTTGGTTAGCTAATACAAACAATACAATACATAGCATGGAGTGCGTTCGGGAAGTACTCGATTATATTCAAGTCTAAAATGAAGATGTACTTGAAAAATAAAACCTTTGACCAATGTATCCTACCAGTCCTGCAATACGGTAGTGAAAAATCGGCGCTCACAACAGGGATAACGAGGAGACTCCAGGTCGCCCGGAGCCCTGGAAAGATCCATGCTGGGCATTACACGAAGGGATTGCAAAAAACTATCGCGCATATGAGAAAGCATTCAAGTAGCAGAAGTGACCATGAAGGCCGAAATACAATACTGCGTGACAGCGATACGAGAGCGCGATGCGATTCTCCCTCGTCGTCACGCAACGCATTCAATTTACAATGCACGCGATGCGGGGAACATTAATGTTCATATGACAAATGTCAAATTGGTGACATTTTAAATGAAATTTGCTGAAAATTGTGTGCAAATAAAAGCCTTAACTAGGATGCATAAAGTTTTCATTCAAAATTCATTCATAATAACCAATGTACTTAAAAAGTAATTAAGGCGTTTGAATTTCAAATTTCATTTAAGCGCCATATTGCATTTGAAAAACGCCACGCATATCGTTGCGAGGAATTTTCGTTTTTCCGAATATTTCCCACCTCACATCGACGCATCGCAATCATGTACGATGTCGCATACAAATGCATGTTACGAAAACTGCTTGACATTTGCTGCGAAACTCTCGTCGCGCCCTCGTATCGTAGTCTCGCACTATTGTATTTCGGCCTTGAGTCGGTCACTTGGCGAGAATGACGGACGGCAGATGGACCACAAGAATAACGCAGTGGTACTCTAGAGGAATCAAACGACCGAGAGGACGCTCAAAGATTCGATGGGACTAGGGTATACAGAAAATTGCCGGCACATCTTGGATGCGAATAGCTGAAACAGGCAGACTTGGAAAGCAATGAGGAGTGAGTATGTAAGGGAGGCTGCACCATGACTTAGAATGTGACACGTATAGCAGACCGTATATACATACCTGAACGTGTGCTGTGCGCATTAGACGCTTTTTGGATGGGTGAAATTTCTATAGCTATACAGCTGAGCATATCTATAGCTATACAGCTGACATATTGTGCAATATTAATGCTGTGTATATCCAAAATCTACCATTAATTGAATATCTAAATGAAACACTTAATTTGAATATGTCCAATGATCGAAACGTCTACAAAATAAAAAACGACGATCGATGCGGTTTTTACGCAATACTTAGATGAATTTCAATCAAACTTTTTCATTTATTAGTTTAGCTACCATAAGTCTATTTTTTCTTTTTCTTGTAAGCTGGACAAACTATTTACATAGTACTAAAGCAAATAAATTAAGAATTCTTTGTGATTGAAAGAGACGAGAAATAATAATTTCGCTAAATATGTCAAAATTCAGGTTTGGTAATGTGATTTGTCTGTCTAATTACCATCAATCAAATTGTCTACGAACTTTTGGTAATTTTTGCATGTTTGAATGACTTTGGGTCAAATAATGTACTAAGAAAAGCTGTAGAGGAACATCATTTGGTATAAGTAAGTGTTTCGAAAACATGAATGTTCCCAATTAGACATTTTTTCTACTTTTTCTTCTTCTTAGCACTATGGGCCTTCGCTACCTGTAAAAAGTGCCTCAAACTTTCTCGGTTCACTGATCGCGTTTTAAATCTGAGCAGCGATGGACTGTCTTTGCAATAGTCAGACCAGCGTTTTCTTGGTTTCCCCACCGGTCTCCACCCTTCAGCTCTCCCAACGAATACCTTTTTGAGTATCTGTTGTTCTTCCATATTGTTCATATGGCCAACCTATTGCAGCTTCCGCAGTCTTAAAATCATTGAGACCTCCGGCTCTTCAAAAATTTCTCCCAGCTCATATTTGCATCGAACTCGCCATTGATCCCCGTCTAGGTTCACTCTAATATCCGTCGTTCAAGATAATTGCGGATGCTTGGGTAGGAGTCCATGTTGGACACACAATGCATTGCACAGGTCTTATCACAAATTTGTATACTTGGAGCTTTGATTTCCTTTGTATACAGCTGGTCTTCAAAATCGTCAGAACTAATAAAACGTTTTATTCACGCTCCAGGAATATATATATCCATAGACTCAAATATTCTTGAGTTGTGCGGAGGATTAAAGAGTTTCTTGAAATATGAAGCTCATCTTTCCCTTATCCGCCTTCATCAGTGATCGTGTTGCTCTTGTCATCGCAGCAAAGCGTTGTCTTGGGGTGATCACCTCGCTTCAAGCATTTCAGACTTACATCGATGATTCTAAATTGTATTTATTGTTCTTAGTTCTAATTATCTTATTCACTGCTCTTCTTAGATTTCCATACTCTTCTCCCTTGTTTTCCTATCTAAATATCTTTTGTATACCTGATGCTGTTTATTCTATTTCTACTGCATTCTACCATTCGTCATTGAACCAATGATTTCTTATCCCCTCCCACTGTCGCTTGTTGCCTGCTTTCAGCGAGTCATCTGAAAGGATGGGAACTAACTGTCGAGGGTCTCCGTGTAATTTTTGGCAACAGACGCCGTTTGGAGCCATCCGATGTCGGATTTTTGTAGAGGGCTGGTCTTCGTCGAATACGTCTTTGACATAGGATATCAAACAATTAAGAGGTTTTACAGAGACGGGAATTTCGTCCTTCGCCAAACACCACCGTTTGATTCCGTTATCAGGCGCGGAATACTTGTCTTCACCCTCTTACATCCCCAAAAGTCAAGCTTAAGTAGGATTCAGTAGCAGAACATTTAATGTCCCGATATTGGAGAGCCCGTAAGTCCAATATGTGACCCCAGATCATCTATTCGTGGGATCTGAGATAAGGAATTATGAAAGCTGTGGGCTAGAAAACAAAGGAATCCCTCCTCGTTTCTCCAAATCGAGAGTGAAGAGCGTATCTGTTTCGATAAACATTCGATTTCAAGTGACAGTTTAAGACTGGTTGATGTAAAGTCTGTTAAGATAAAGATTCCTAATTTTTGCAAAAAGCAAAGCTAAGAAATGCTAATAAAACCTTCATAATTCATTTTGGGAAAATATTTGGGGTGTCGGTTAATAATGTCGAGTTAAATAACAGAAAGTACAACTTTTGCATATGGTTTCGATCGATGCAGATCAGCTTGGCCGACGTACGCTTTCGAAATGCTGAAGAAGTGTGAAAATGGGTCGATAAAAGGATTGTCTCGAAAAGTGAGATCTTTTTCAAATGTGGAAACAACAAACTTCCCAAAAGATTAGACGAAGTCATAGCATACGATGGGCAATATATTGGTTAGAGTACTCATTCATTCAGTAATTCGTAATTCGTATTCATTCAGTAAAGTCGAGATTATTAACGAACACTCCCAACAGAAATCGTGAAATGCATCTGGCTGCCACATTTTGACTATTTCTTTAGATAATTGATGGAATTGATGTACAGTACAAAAATTTTAGGACGGGGTATATTCTTTAAATAAGGGAGAATAAAGTAATAAATGCAATTGAAGGAGGAAATAGTTTCAAATCATGGTTCTGTCACAAAGTGGTCAGTGAAGGGTCGCAAAAAAAATCATGCAAGTAGTTTGCGAGGATAATATTTTTTTAAGAACCAAACAGCCAAAGCTCACCACGTTCAAATTTTGACTAAGTGTTCATTTTTTGTAAATGAAATTCTTTCCGAAAAAACTACAACGATTTCTTTGTTGATTTATATATAATCTTTCTTACAGATTAAATATCCAACCACAAAATAGAATTGTACAAATAATACAATAATAATAATTAAAATTAAGTGGATAACCGTGAACTTAACCTTACAATGTGTGTATTTTCCCGTGTTTAGCACTTCTAAATAAGGTTTTGAATTTCCATTCCAAAATGATATGTTTTTAGCTTTGACAAATATATATTTCGGGAGTAAGTTGCTCCCTTCTTCAGTGTCACGTTTCAGTGTCTTCTTTCTCCCGTTTCCTCGTCTTATCGCTAAGTGTGCCTCCTTCATGTGCTCCTCGAATGTTATTTTAACATTTCGTCTTGTTTGTCCAATATATGCTTTATCATAGTGTGCATTTAATTTTCTAGATACCACACTCCTCTTCTTTCTTCTTACTGTCCTTTGTGTTTGTGAACCCATTCTTTACTTGAAACTGGACACTGCTTGGGATTAGCTGGATGTTGACTTCGTTGAATAATTTGCTTAAGGCTCCTGTTAGATCCAAATTTACGACCACTGCTCTTTGTTGTTCTGTTTGTTTTTTGGCTTCTACTTTAAATATTGAGTGTAGCAAAGCTATCTGGTGTTCTTCTTGCTTCAATTTTCTTCATCAGTCCTGAAATCGTCCTTGTTTCATATCCGTTTTTCTTCGCTGTATCCAAAATGTAATTTGTTTCCTTTATTCGGTTTTTCATGCTTAAGGATACTAATACCATCCTATGTATCCATGCTCGGAAAGATGCCGTATCTTTTTCCAGTATATGTCCGATTTTTTCAGTTGGCTCTCATTATTTTTAAGTCGAAAAAAGGTAGTTCAATGTTGCTTTCTTCCTCAATTGTAAACTTGATGTTTTTATGGATGTTCAAAATTTGAAAATAGAATGGAACGATCTAAAGTGAAGGAAGTAAGAAACATACAAAAACTGGACGTGTACGAAACATTGTGGAATATGAGGCGGCCAACCGAAACTAGGCTCAAAACCCCATTGTAATTAGATCTTAAGTGAGAATAAGTAAATTATAGATAGGTACGCATACTATAAAATCCAATTTTAATTAGACTCTTAGCAATTAGACCTTATGTTATTTGGACTTTATTTGTGTTAAATTAGTATAAATATTCCTAAATAAAGGCCTTGTCACGTCAGAACATAATTGACTTTGAAGAATTGAGCAACTTACTCCGGAAATATACATCTGTCAAAATTAAAAACATAGAATTTTTGAACGGAAATTCAAAAAAAAATTTAACCTAAAACTTAACCTAAATTCAAAAAGCTGAAATGAAGGAGGAAAAAGACCCAGCTCGAGATCGTATGATCGTAGATAATAGAATGAGCAAATGGATTCACTAACGAGTTATTTGTTCACAAACTGGGCAGAGGTTGCCAAAATCATAAATCAGTGTAGAAACCGCTACCGAGCGTAGAAACTAGTACCGATCATGATTTGAAACTACTGCGATACGGTCAAACCTACGTTGAACGTATTCAATCGTCGAAATAACCATACAAACAAAAGAGAGATCAGAACACAGAACAATATTCCAGGATAAGACGGACCAAACAAACAAACTTACAGCACAGGAGAGATTATTGAATTTAGAAGGAAAATACTTGCGGAAAGTCAAGTCATCTTGAAGAAGCTGGTAATCCTGAAGTGACCATAATGACTAGTAAGTTTTAAAATCGTCGGGATACAGTAGGCAAGTAGAGTATATCACAATGGAGATAAGTGGTCCAAAAATGTATCCTTGTGGGACACAAGATAAAGAATAAAAAGTAGTCGATGTTGCGTCGTAGAGACTAACAATGGAACTAATAATCCATATAATGATCCCGAGATACCAAGAGTCTCTCATTTCAGACAAAGCAGGTTCTTATTGACAGTATCAGCCCTAAGCAAATCCGTGAAGATCATCGATTTGCAGCAGCCATACCAACGCCTTTACAATATCATTTGTGAATGTGAGTTATTCGGTTATTCGTCTTATTCGGTTATGAATAAGACGTTTCAATAATTTGGAAGAAAACAGGAAATAAGCGGTATAAGACGAAATTTTGATACATCAGAACAATCACCACTTTCAAGGAACACTGATAGGTTGCCTCCAATTAGTAGGAAATACACCAGTACTATGACTTGAAGAAATAAAAAATGCCTTTACCAGAGAAAATGGAAGAGATTTCACAAATATGATTAGAAAACGATCAGGATGAGGACTTTTATAAAGACCAATGGAGTTGATGACTGTTTCAATTTCACTAGGGAAAGTACATAAGACATTCTTAATAGCATAGTTTGGGGTGGAAAACCAGTTGACGTTCAAGGAGAAGTTGACATTTAAGTGGGTCTTACTATATAATATCTCATTTCCGAGCACTATATTCAAAAATTGATTACTAGTAAATTACAAATGATTTCGGGAAGCAGTTTTTTGTAATGTTATCATTCATTATTGAACTTTACATAGTTTTTTTGGTTTCACATAAAAATGACGCATGTGACCGCTACACGTCCTTCATTGTGTCCTCGTCAAAAGTGTCCAGGGCGCACGGGGTGAACGATTTTGACCGATCAGATGATCTGAAACCGAAAAACCTTTAAAATTTATTTTTCTCATTCCCTTGGCTATAGACGGACACGAGCTTTTTCAAAAATATTCAAAAAATTCTTTTAGTAATAGAATTTTGAAAAAAAAAATTCTTTTGGCACTTTTTTTCTGCTTTTCAAGGCTGTTAAAAATTTTTGGACAAGAGTTTCAAAAAAAGCTCGTGTCTATCTGTTGCGACATGTTTTCTGATAATAAAAATGTTTAGTATGACAAGATCGGTCCGGTAGATTTTTCGAAAACGTTCACCCCACCTCAAAAAAGACGACTATCGGAAAAACACGTTTAAAGATTGACAACGTAATAAAATATTGTTGAAAATTTTTACGATCAATCTGCGATCCCAGGTCCGTAGAGTTCACGTTCTTGTTCGAGGAGCAATTCGCGTTGAGCCACTTGCTCTTCTCTTTGCTCGATCCTGGCCCTTTTCGCTGCATTAGTCACCCTATGCTCAGAGCGGTCGATGCGTTGCTCGTTAAGTCGCGCGGCGCACGCCTCTACTTCATGCCCCAACGTGATTCCCATAGTATTCATGGCTTTGAGGATCGTTCGGTATCCTTCATTGAATACCATTATTGCCAAACAGGTAGCAATGTCGACCACCTGCTTACGTGAGTGCAAATGTTTGGGCGCCATTAGCCAAATGTAACTATTCAAAAATTTGTCGCTGTTCTGCGTGAAAGCCCCGATGCACCGCTGTAGCAAATCGGTCGAGGACAAGTCTCGGTAAATCGGCTCGATAGCTTCTATGACTTGAGGACTCAGAGGAACACGTGTATGTTAAAAAGTTGCCAAAGTTCCGGTTGCTTCGGTCTGACGCCACTTGCACTAACTCTCCTTGCCTGGTCGGCACTTTGAGTGCTAAGGATTGTCATCACTTGAGCTGCAGTGATCTAACGTAGTCGAAATTGCCTCCCTCATTTTTTCAACGGAATCGGGATTTCTTCTTATTGCTAAACTGTAAAATTTCGTAAGTTCCCCGATGATTTTGTCTGTCAGCTTTCCATTTCCTTTCCCTCTGAGACCTTTCTTGGATTTGTTCATGTTCCTAAGCCTCGCGTCCATCCGCTTTTCCACATGGCCGACGCATTCTTTTTTTTTTTAACGAGAATACTGTGTCCGTATGGTTTTGATGAAACGATTCCATTGTAAGTTTTGCTGTCACGCCTGGTCTTGAGTTATTTCGCCGACGTGCTTGCATACGCTGTTTCCTTCTCCGCAACATGCGGATTCGGGGTTTTTCTTTTCTTGATACGACCGCCAAAACGACTACGACACACTGTTCGTGATCCTTTTTTGTCCATTTTCCACGAAAAATGAAAAAAAAGCGAAAAAACTGAATAAAAACTCCGACCGAAACACTTTCGAAACAAGCGAGATGTTCAAGGTGCTCAAGGTACTGAATCAAAAGTAAGAAATAAGGAATTTTTCAAATTTAAAAATGGAAAAATGTAAAATGGTTTTTACAACTCTTCACAAAATCAGTTCCGCACCTCGAAAAACGGTCCCACGCGGAAGCAGCAGAAACTGGAAAAAATAGATTTTTTGAAACTGTTACAGAGTAAGACTCCCTTAAGTTGGAAAAGTAAATAAGAATAATTACTAGATATCATCGCCAGTAGATACTAAAGTAGGTTCAAAAGGAATACCACTAGATGCTTTTAGTGATTGCTTGTAAGCCCAGAAAGCTGATTATAAGCTCTCTAAGCGAAAATAACTCTTCCGAGAGTTGTTCATAGAGCGCATCGAACAGCAATGAGTCCTTCTTTCAACCATACCAAACGATTTTAGAAAACAGCGAGCCTTATCCTTACGACGACGACAGACTCTTCAAGGCAGCGTTCTGTTTACTAACGAATCATGGATAATTTTCACCCAAAGCTGAACACTCAAAACAGAGCAATACGAACGAGCAACAAGTTCTAAATTCGATCTGAAACGAGTGGTAGTTGGTGGTGTCAACAGTTGTTAGTCGAAGACAAAATGTCAGTGAACGGGAAATAGTATAAAGAAAGCATTCTTCAATTCAACCAGGAACAATTTCCGAGTAGAGAAGACTCCAGAAACTTTTGGGCCACCCTGTAAACATTGATATTGTTACATGTTCGAATAATGTCACGCGCCACTGTAGATGCCCAAAATGCAAGATGCAAAATAATAACCATAACAAATACATGGATCATTCTCGAAGGGGAAAAGCCATTATGTAAGTGCGTTGCGAGACGACAATATAAATGAAAACTATTTAGCGCGTGAACTCGAGAATAATCCACGTAGAAGGAATGAAAAGACCTCGGATTGGTTAGATCAAGTTTATAAGCGACTACAGCACGCGGAGACGAGGTGTATTGATGAAAAACTGAAAGGCCGCAGTACCCGTCAACAAAATTGCCTATTTAAATAGTGTCGAAGTGAAGTCAAATTGTTCAGTGAAATTTAGAAGTGAATAACCGTACAAAGCAAGCAAAATGATGGATTGACATGGATTGAGTCAAGTGTTAATTTAATGAGGTGAAGTTGTATTTATTGAAGTGTGTTCAGGAAGATCAAAAGACAATTTTAATTAAATTGCATCCATAAGATGTTTGAGACAAAATTAAAGTTGAGTTATGAAGTGAACAGTAGATATGATGAGTTAGTAATGGAGTTTCTTTGAAGCCGTGAATATCAAACGCAAGTCTCTAATTAAATGGTTTATCAGGAGTTCATTTGACAAGGCATTTTCATTCTGCGGAACCTCCTTTAACATCCCTGTAGACCCTAATGCAATAAATGCACCAAATCAAATTCGGCCACAGTGAACCCGTATCCTAATAAAGGACCCAGGCGTCTTGACTTCCCCGCTGTTCTCTAATGTAGAGAGCAGTTCATTTCACCATTATTATTTTTCTTAATATCCTTATTATTTTGCATATTTCCCAATCTTGTGGAAATTTTTGATCCCTTTGCAATGATCCCTTTTGACACTAAATCAAAATGATTTACTCGATTTACTCTGAGTTGGCCAAAGCAATAAATTGCATTCATCACAGCAATCTGATGAGGAAATTAAAAACAACTCAGCGAGTTCTCTATTTCTAGCCTGAAGATTGCACTCATAACGTTGGACTTCAAAAATTCATACCCCAAGAAATAAATATGAAGTCTGGTGCACTACAAGACAGCCATCTTGATCCTTTTCATTTTGAAATTTTCATACCAGATCTTTTTGAAGTTCTTCTGGGATTTTCTCATCTGTTCTTGGTCGATGAGAGCAGCATATCACCATTCCCAAAAAGACACGTTATTTCGTCAAAATACTACTAACTCCCTGTTAGACTAGTTCAAACTTGGCCGACTTATTTTTCTATATTGAATATTTGTTACGTGATTAGTTTTCCGCGTAAAGGTTCAGTTTTCTCTAACGATCAAACCCTTAACCGCAACATCAAAACTTCAATTTGCATTACGATGAAGTCCTCTATAGAGTCTATAATATCCTCCGCTTCATCAAGCTCAGATCCAAAGCACTTTAGAGTGTAGGGATTTTTTAAGAAAAAATCTTTTATAACGCCTTTTTTCCAATTTGCCTGAATTGATTTGCTCATAGACAGGCCAGAGTCTAGTCGATGACAGTTTGTCCTTTTCTCGCAAAGATCAGGAATAAAGAATATTCTGGTTGAACTTTGCAATGAGCATAATAATTCAATTCAAATCGCATGCATTTATCAACACTTACGTCTGCCTTCGCACTTGATATTTACCATTTGCAGCTAACAGGATGAAAATTAATGACGCATTTATTTGTGGTAGGGAGGTGAAGGCTGTTTTTGCCCTGAGTGAGGGCCTCCCAGACGCACAGCGCTTTTGGACTACCCACTAAACACCTCCCCTGTCATCCTGAGAACCTAGCCTGGAACCTCGTGTTCATACGCCTAAAGGCGCCTTCAGGTCATGGGAGTCTCTTCTGCAACGCGAAGGAAGGGAGAGGAAGGAAGTGCTAGAAAAGAGATCTCCTATCCCCGATACCTCCCAGGGCTCCAATAAAGCTTTCTTCAGTGTCAGCACTGCCCGAGCATATTTTACCACGCAATTCCAGTTGTCAACCGTTTTCAACATTTCTCCGACCATAGTTTCCGGACAGAGCTGTCCTATTTTGCTAAAGACCATCTTTTACAAGATTTACAATGGCTCCATCTTTTACAAGAGTAGAATGTGTGACAGGCGTCATCCAACTCTCCTGCACAAAACATACACTTAGGAGACCGTGAACTGTAAATCTTCTGCAGGTAGGACCGAAAAAAACGGTGCCCGCTCAAGTCAAATAGAAATCGGTCTCACCATGAACGACTATTTGACATATTACATACTATCATATTTACATAACGACTCGACTGAGCCACGGCCTCAGGTCAGGGATCAGACGTGTAGTCCACCTTCCCCTTGTGTCTTGCTTCTAGGACTGTTGCCAGTTACTGAGAGAGCGACGTCTCTCTCCCCTGGTGATCTCTTCCCTTCGGTCTTCGCATCTCCGCCTCGGAGACTGTTCGAAATGTGCATGAGTTTCGCAATGCTTCTTGTCTCTACATCTGTGCCAACTGCTTCCAGTGTAGCTCCTTGCTGAGAGCGTCGCCCCACAGTTCTGACCCATAGAGTAGAACCGACTGCACAACGCTCATTAAGAGTCGTCTCGTTGATGTGGTGGGGCCCCCTTTGTTGGGCATTAATCGGGTGAGTACCGTCACACGCACTGCAGCCTAGTCAGCTAATGCCCTGTTTTGTTGGGAAAAACTCATCTTTTAATTTATCAGGACGGCCAGGTACTTTACTGCCGAATTCGATTCAACCAGCTTGTCCCCAGCACTGATAGGCCTTACTCTGGAGATTCTCTTCTTTTTCAGGATGACCACTTCGGTTTTTTCCAGTGCGAGCTTGAAACCGTGAGCATCCAGGGCATTACCCTCCGCATTAACATATTGAGTCTGAGTTGCGCATGTTCTACTAAGCGTCCAGCGACATCATCCGCATAGCCGATCAAGGGTGACTCATCGGGGAGTTCAAGCTGCAACAGTCCATCGTAGGAGATGTTCCACAGATCCGGCCCAAGGATAGAGCCCTGAGCGACACCTGAAGTAAGAATTATCCTTCGCCTACCTTCCTTCGAGTCGTAGAGTAGGCTGCCGTCCTTCAAATAGTCCCTGAAAATCCGCATCACATGTACTGGTACTTGAAAACGCTTTTCTAGCGCTTCCAGAATATCCACCCATCTACCGCAGTTAAATGCATTTCGGACATCCAGAGTAACCAGCAGGACGACCCGTCGTGTAGAAATGACGCATCTTAGTTTTAATCTTAACTTTCTTAATCCCATCCTTTTAATATTAATGTAGAGTAAGACTTTAATTATCGCAATTATAATTTAATGAATTGATGTATTTTGTGTATTTATATTTACTGTACTATTATTTATATTTTTATATTTACATCGAAATACATGTTTTTTACTCTTTGTGTCGATGACTTGATCCGCAAATAAATCAAATAAATAAGACTCGAAATTCATTTTTAAATCTAAAAGTCCATGGAAATCGAGGAACATGTACAATTATGACTAAAAGTGGCTCAGCCTCATAAAAGTTTGTTTATTATTTTATTCGAAGAATATTGTCCCGTGTCAGGGGCTGAAGCACACTGGAAATTAACATTATTACTTCCTATTTATTCGGATGCACTTTCAGTTTAGCGTTTCACCTTCCTGCCTTGATTAATTCTTTCAGCATTATTGTTTTCCCAGATAAATCCTTTGTTTGTCCATGTACGAAATCGGCATATCGGACTGAGTATTGAATAACGTGAATTGTTTGTTTATGCTTGCCAACGGCAAATATAACTCGTTACGAGGAGCACCAGCCTGCGATGTCCATTATCCGTTTATTCACAATGCGATTTTATGATGTGAAAGTAATAACAACACATTTCCGAATAAAGTTCCGCATAACCATTGCTTCCCCTCCCCTCTCATAAGGTAGCATTTAAACAAAAGGATACGTTTTGTGTCTGGGCTCAATGCAATGTGCTGAATGTCGGCGACGGGAGTCTGCAAGGTGATAACAGCAGAAGGATAAAGGAGCATTAGGGATTGAGGTGGAGATGGACAAAGCAAAAACATATATAGGTGCAAGGAAGGGTGGAACTGGATATTGTAACACTGTTCTGCATAATGGTATTGTTTTCGAAATAATAAGCGACGCCGAGCGCCCTCTTCATGTTCAATCCAGAGTACAATTTAGAGGTCCCTTAATGAACACATAACAGTACCAATCCAATCTGAGAATGTGGCTGTTAGGAATGCTGTGGGCAGGTATGTGGAGGATGCTTGACATTGTGATTTGCATATTGAATGGCATTTATTAATTAATCACAAGCGGTCTTATAGATATGTGGACTATGGTTTGATTGATGGCCGTGTTTAAGAATTGTCTTACGCGTGTTTGTATGAGTTTGCTCGCTTTACATAAATACATATATTTGCTCGAATGAATGCTCCGTCGGCAATTAATGTCCTTTATGGCTAATGCAACTTAAGCAATTGAACGCTCACATTAAAGCTGATTTAATCCCTGAGAAGTTACTCTGAACAATTAGCAGTACGTATCAGCGAAGTTCCTCCGTCATGTTTTTGCACAGCTTGCTAAGAAGAAATACATGAAGCACTTAATAAAAAAAAACTTTCATTTCGATAATGATAGTTTGATTGGAAATGAGAACGACAAATATTGGAAATTAAATCAGACACAATAACAATTTTTGTCATAAAACTTCATCTGATTCGTTTGTGAACCTCATCCCGATTCGATTCTGACCACAAGCTAGTCCGGCATTCATATGCAGGATGTTGTTTGGCAATTCGACATTCATTAAATAACCATTCCCGAAATTATGGTCAAGACATAAGACCCAGATAACACTCGTGAATCGATGCGCCTTTCATTATTGAGAATGAAAATAGTTTTAATTGGCAATTATCAATTCACAAGCAAATTCAACTCTTTCACTGTTGCTACGGACCCGCAACAATTGGTTACGCCAATTAGAACACTCGTTTTGAAAACTCAAGGAAATATTTTCAACCACTACTTTTACTTGACAATTGACTTTTATTTCGCGAAGTTAACGAAGTTTGTACGACTTACAGTTGCAAGTGACACACACTTTGTATGATAGCATCAAACTGACTATAAATACAATTTACTGTTTTTCGCGAAACGTCATTCATTGATCTCCAAATTCCGTTTTCCGTTGGAGTTCTTCAGACAATTCGACATATTTCTTGAACTTTGACATATTTGAATTACCTGCTGATATATACTGTCGGAATTTAAAAGTTGTTGACCCTTTAATACTTTGAAATTCTTTTGTATATCCCGCTACGTTATCACAGCAACCTAAACTGAGTCTACTCAGCAATTAGGATACCAACACAATGTACTGTTTAGTACGCGAAAACATTATGAAGGATACATTCATAAATCGCATAAAAGCGCTGAAAAATGTCCTACCTTTAAATGTTATGTTGCAAGTGGAAATAATTCGACGATTTCACATAAAAGTTACCTAACTACAAATATAATGCAAAGTGAAGTCACTTTCAGCATGTTTGGCCTCCTCTGTTTTTAAAATTAACAGTCAGTTAGGATTACAGTTAGGATTACAGTTAGGAAAAAAATCTTAAAAGGGATGATCACACTTTTCAGTTTAATCTTGAAATTATAATGAAATTGGTCTATGAATCATTATACTTTACTTAGTAAGCTTTGATTAAAAATGTGAAAAACGCTTGTATTCACCATTGCGGTTATCATTAAGTATGTTAAGGACATTAACAACAGAATTAATTATTCTAACATATTTGATTAGGTTAGTGTGCATTTGACATCAGCTGAAAATTTACTTTCCCCATTTTCATTTGGCTCAAGCAAATAAATCCGAAGTCAAGCATCTCTCAAAATTGTATGGTATTGGCGAAGCTTTATTTTCCGGAAGATTCTGTTCGATTGGGATTAAAATTCCCGTTAAGTCGATTCTTTTGTATCGATGGGCAGTTTAAATTTGTAGATGTTGGGCACTTTATTTAATGATATTTTTTTGGAATAACGTTAAATTAATGACGGAATATCACTCAGGAGTATTTGAATACATCATATAGACCCAAATAGCAAGCAAATATTGTAATGTGTGTTACCATGGTTCAGATCGGAATATTTTCGCCCACCCATTTATACTACCTGTGAGTATTTTTATGTAAGTATTGTTGAATTTGTGTTAATATGTGTAAATTTTGGAAAAATTTGGACAAAAATCTGGGCTTATGGCCTTTCAATCTTATCTCTTTGACCATGTCAAGAAGTTTCATTGCTCTTTCGAGTATTTTCTTGTCAACATTAGAGACTGTTAAGAAATGCATGTAAACGTCTGTATACCTGATATACCAACAAATATCAAAAATTATTTACAATTTTCTTGAAGTCCTTATTCGCGGACTCGAGTTTTGATTCAAAACTTTCTGAACAGAAGCAAGTGATGAGAAACGCCGCACGGTGACACACATCTATCTTATTTCGTATATAGTCAGAGCATAATAAAAGTTCAAAATTAGAAACAAGGTTGGGTGCTTGTTTCATATGTTCATAGTTATATGGTTTTTTTTTTGTCAATTTTGTCGTATCGTTTGCAATGTGATGTTGTCCGCATCCTTTCTGACTTGTTCTGAATCTTACATTTACAAAATATTCCACTGATAACCCGATTGAGCATTACAATTGCATTGCGAATTGAGTTTCTCGATCGGAATCATTGATGTTGGTATTCAGACGAAAAGTTCTACCCTTTGAAGATGAGCCAACTACTTAGATGAAGCAGGCTAGCATTTGGGACATACATATGTATTTTGTACATACTATGCCAGACTCTGAGGGATTTTCTCTGTATCAATCATGACAAGACTTGGGGAGAATATGGAGTCAAACATTATTCGGCACTTTGGTTCAATTTTTGACGAGGACATTTTTGACAATCTTCTTGGAGATTTTCCAATAAACGAGGAATGACACATTTATTATTATCTTTTGGGATAAAGATTTGAAAGCTATTCTGCATTGAAACGGTTGCCAAAACCAACCGGACTACTGTTTTTGACACCTAACAATCTACATTTCCAACCAGAAAAACTAGCCAGGAGCTGATTCACGTTTTGCTTGAGATTATGTTATCATCATTTATCATCATAATCATTTAACGCCTTATTTTGCTTTTGGTCAGACGAACCTCTACGACGAAGAACAACGATGCTCGCTCGAGGAAGGTCGCTTCCGAATGTGATCAAATTAGCCAACCAACTATGCCCTTCTTTGTTAATACACCGTTTGTCAAGCGACTACACTACCTCACGAACGATGGTTTCGAAGTATCTCTTCGAGTAATAATTAAATTTAAGTATCTCTACGGCGAGCACACTGCCCTGCCTACCCCATCTTCTTTATAGAAAGATCATTCTCCCTTCAAGACAGTCTGAAGACCACCACTTATCGAAAGCATCTGTGCTTCAGCCACATAATAGTCAGTCTGACCATAAATTCGAGTTCGCTCATATGTTTAGCTCACGTTCCCAGGTTTACTGCTTATATCCGCAAATGCGTCGTCTATCATTGTGAACAACAGGGGACTTTTTCCCTATTATCTTAGGAAGAAGATGCTCTATAGTCCTTATGACAACTTATGTCCCTGACTACATCATCAGGGATGTTGATGTAATGATTGATGCTCCTTAATGAGAACCGCACTCAAAGCTCCATGTAAAAGTTAAGACACAGAATTGTGTCGATTTTCGGGAGTCACGTTACATTGGCGATCAGTCTACTAAAAGCTGAGATCGCTCTAAATAAAAATTTCACGAGTACATAAGGGACTAGAACATAAGTGTACGGAAACCAGACGCGAATACTGAGTCCAACTTCGCAAAATACATGATTAACAACAAATGTATACTCATTCGCGTCAACGAAACAGTGAAGGTGAAGGTACTACATATACAACATAAAGGACGGTGGTTGAACGCACTAGAAAACATGGAAATATATTAGGTTGCTGCAGATGATTCGGCCGATTTAGCAATGACATAAAGTTGGCTGTAATTTCAGTACATTTTGTTGGAACAAGGTGGCGCAAATTATATGACATATTGAAGTAAAAATACTGCTACCTTAGTTTATGCAGTCATTTCTGTTTAGCACTTTATAGTGATCGTATAAACAAAAAGAGAAAGGGAACATGGAAGTGAATCAAAAACAGCTACTTTTACTATACGAATTTAAATTAGAGCGCAACGCAACGGAAGCAACGAGAAATATCAACTGCGCATTCGGGCCTGATACAGTTAGCGAACGTATCACTTGGTGGTGGTTCGAAACTTTCGATCCGGAAATATGGACCTTGGGCCTTGGGTGAGCCACCCACCCACCTTGGACACCCAGGACAACTGATCGATAATGATGAGCTGCGTGCATTAGTGGAGTCCGACCCTCGCCAAACCATAAGGGATCTTGCCGCGAAATTAGGCATTCACTATTCGACAGTTTTCCGCCGCTTGCAGCAACTTGAAAAAGTGAAAAAACTTAACAAATGGGGCCCACATTAACTTAACATGACGTGTCGAAGGAGATTTCATGTTCTCTGCTTTCCCGCAACAAAAAGGAACCGTTCTTACACCGAATTGTGACCTGCGATGAAAAATGGATTTTATACGATAATCTTCGCCGATCGGCCTAATGGCTAGATGCCGATTAAGTACCAAAAAACATGCCGCACCCAAGCCTTCGTCCAAAGAAAATAATGGTAACTGTTTGGTGGTCTGTAGCTGAAGTTATCCACTATTTGTTCCTGCAACCTGGCGACACCATCAATGTTGAGTAGTACTGTGCTCAACTGGATGAAATGTATCTGAAAATTATAGTCCAGCGACCTAGGCTTGTGAACAGGGATGGAGTGATACTGCTGCATGATAACACACGACCTCATGCATCGAGAACAACGGGCCAAAAATTAAACGAGTTGTGCTATGAGCCTCTTCCTCACCCTCCAGATTTACTAGACCTCTCACCAACAGATGACCATTTCTTAAAACATTTGGATCACCATTTGACAGAAAAAAGTTTTAATAGTGAAGTTGCTTTCAAAAATACCTTGGAGGAGTTTCTTCGAACCAAAAACTCGGTTTTCTAGAAAACTGGAATAAATGTACTTGCATCTAGTTGGGAAAAGTGTGTTGCATCTATTGGTACCTATTTTGGTTAAATTAATTGTCTTTTAAAAAAATTTACAGCTCTTTAAAAATTTATTACTAAATCGGTTATTTCATCAGCAGCAACCTAATAAAAAAAAGCTTTGACGGACGTATCATAAACAAATAAACAAGCACTCATTGGGCTTCAATCTTCGAACCGCTAAAACTGCTCTCCAAAAATCAAAGAAGCACAGGACCAAATCATAAAACCCCCTCAAAAGTCAAGGATTTTTTCCTACCTGCGTAAAAGGACACATACCTGCTTACGTAGACGGCAAAACTCAAAGCAGAACATCACACCGAAGACCGTTGAAATGCGTCTGGAACAAAAAAGTGACAGGGAACGGCGAATTGTTCCGAGAAAAGAAAATAGATTGCGATTGATCAGGTATTACCTTAAGCATCCATAACAATATTCTGGTACTTCCAATGGGCTTTTAATTCTCCTAGACTATTTGCCTAAATTGTTAATTGTCCGTAAAGTACTTGCGTTTAGCCGCAGAGTAATAAGGACTGTCGCTAACAAAGTCGACAGGACTGTGCACTGTCGCTCACACCGCCACAACAGCATTGACGGTGGAAGATCCTGCTGCTCAACGTTAGTGAAATAACTGACAGTTCCATTTCTTCCATCGTGAGCAACGGGAAATCTTCTTATGTTTCCCGAGGGCCATATTCAACATGAACAGAATTTATAGAGCACTCAACTTCAATTTATTAAGGTGATCCTGTAAAGGATCTTTGCGTACGGAACTAGAAGAATTTTATCTTGTTCGTTTCTGCTCAAAGGAACTATTCTCTCCATTTGTTGTAAAATGCGAGGCCAACCGGTTTAGGTGTGACTGGATGATATTTTGCCGATGTCTACAAAGTTATATCTCTTTGCAGGTAAACATGTAACCTGATAAAGGTTCAGTACTTGCTCCATTGAAGCAGTAATTATAGGCCTAAGCTGACTGGCAACTCGATGCTTTCTACTTCCTTTGAAAATGACGTCTTATAAAATTTTGCCCATCCTAGCAATACTTATGGCTATTCGTTCTAATACTGCATTATAGAGCCTAAGGCCGGTTCAATTTGAAGGTCGCTTCAAATTCAAGGTTCAAGGTTTTTCAAGACTCCAAATTCATTAATTCCCATAAACTTTTGAATCATGAAGAGCCCTGCCGTTGCTTTCCGTCAGTGGATTCCAACCGAGTTTGTAATCCAGGGTAATTGCTGAGAATTTCACCTTATTTACCAAGCTTATACTTTTATCATCTACAGTCGAATATGGAAACCTTGAGATTTTCCGGCTTTTTGTCCAAAGCAAAGTCTTGAAAACTGTTTAATATTCCTTGACAGTTCATGAAAAATGCTCCTAATGAAACGAATCACTCACGTTATCCTATTCGATATTAGTGGACTCTGTTAACTCTTGGTCCTCTATAAATATACTTTCTGATGATTGGGCCCGGGAAATATTAGATTAGTAGTGGGAGGGGTTCTACACGACAATCATTGCTTCAATAGATCCGCCATTTAAAGCATTATACTTTACTTATCATAGATGGCTAGTTTGCTATCACAGCGTAGCTGATGCAGAAAATCCAAGATTTTCTCTTCCCTCTTTGCACAATTTCTTTGATTCAAATTGTGTGAATCAATTATCCAACCACATTGTAGTATGTGACTGCTGTGTGCCTCCACACGCTGAACCGCCCTCACCCATTCCACGATAGCTTCAATAACGGAGTAACTTGGTCTGGACCGATACAGCCTTGGAGATAGGACGATGACAAAGTGGAGTATCAGTGACTTCCTCGCATGGACCTCGAGAGATTCTTTCCGCCCTTTCCCTTTCCCCTTCCCCTTTCCGCTTTCACGTTTGTGTGTCCTAGAGTGTTCATATAATCGTTGAACATAATCTTGCTTTTGCTTACGTTCATTACCAAGCCTCCTTTCCCGCTAGCCGCGTTGAGTTCATTCAGCTGTTCTTGTGATTCTTCTTGGCTGTTGAATATCAGGACTATATGACTATATGTCGAATTATTGGGCCGATTCGATGCCGAATTACAAAAAACGGCCCCACTTGGCGCAGAAACAAGTGCTCCACCACCTCGATAATACACCGGCGCACACCTCCACTCTCACCACGGCTAAATTGATCAAATTGGGCTGTGGACTGCTGCCCCATGAGAAATGAAGAAGTAATCGCTGCCACGGAAGCCTCCTTTGCTGACCTCGAGAAAACTTTTTTTTTAGACGGATTAAAGAAGTTGGAGCATGGCTGGGGCAAGTTCATCGAACTTAAAAGGGATTATGTTGAAAAAAAATAAATGGCATTTTTTCCAAATTTTTTGTTTTTTCATTTGTAGACTAAGTACTTAACGGATCGCCCTCGTATTCAGGCGCTCGTAGCATCGAGCACCAGTATCTATACAATTAATCTAGACCTATACTTCACGATCATAAATAAATGCAAGTAATTTTCATTTAATTCGGTTAAGTGAGGCAAATTTAGAATAAGGAACTTATCTAAAGATGGAAAAATCATAAGCACAAAGTTGACATATTCTTCATTTCAGACTTCAGACTTAGGCCATGTCTCAGATATAAGCATTGATAGTTAGATTTATTTATGGAGACTTTTATACGTACATTTTTTTCGTATGTGATCCAATATTCTGGTGTTTGACAGCGACACATTTGTCAAACAGCCTTCTTTATCGATTCAAACTTGGGAGCGCGACTGGTATAGACTTGTCGATACAATCCGTTCCTACGCATGAAAATGAATGCCTTTTACGCGTAAACAGAGAGTGTTTAATTTTTAAACTCAAACTTGTGTGAAATTTTGTGATTGAACTTTTTTTGTGATTGAAGTCAACAAAGAGGTTCCAATGAGTGATGCCAATTTTATCAAACAAACATCAGAAGTGTAGAATCCTTTATATTGTCTGCCCCAATAAAATCACAGAACGCGTTCACTTACTGCCGACGGCGGTATATTCCCGGCAAAGAAACTACAAACATTCCGTCACAAAATAAAAAGCGGCCAAAGTCGCTAACTTATCTAGAAGCGACGTCATCAAAAGTGCCGAATGCAACCATTGCTTTTCTATCTAACGAAGTGCGTGAAGTCGGAAAGCGTGGAATCGGTGTTATAATTTCCCACGACAACGCATCAGCAGCTCCGTGAGTATCCAGCATACCTATGGCAGAATCCAGGGTGGACATCGAAATGGTTAGCGATAGCAACAAAATGGGTGAGTTCCAAGAATCTCTCAAAGCGGACATAGAGCGCTTCCAACAAGCCACTGGAAAAATTGTTGCATAGAAAAAGCATCTAGTTTTAGGACGTAATATAAAAACTGACATAGTATTAACCTATAATAGATTCGATGTACTCCAGTTCATCTATAACAATCCACAGTCAGCCGATGTTTCGAACAATGCACCTTCTTGTCTCAAGAGTTCTTCGCTTCCCCCGATATTCATCAATAAAATATCAGCGCCTTCAATAGCTCTTCTAATGAAATTCCCATGTGCCAAATACAGGGTTACATTTTCCAAAGACGACTACCACAAAGTCAATCTGGATTCCATTGGAGTTCACGATGTCATTGCCAAAACAATGAAAGACAACAGCCTCGGTGGACATACCTTTACTCCCTCTCAACGGCGCCGGCCGGTAGTTGTTCTTAAAAGCCTGAGTTCTCTATTCCCGCTTGCAAGCATACACGAGGACATAAATCAGCAACAGCAAATAATATGGGAATAGCCTAAGAAAGGCGATATTACACAATGCTTCAGATGCCAACGGTTCGGACACGTCGCTTCAAACTGCGGACATGCTTTCAGATGTATGGCATACGGTAAAATAAAAAATATAAACGTGACAACTGCTCCAGAAAATCACTAGAAAATCCCTTGGAGGAGATCAATCTATTCCAGCTGTTTTGTGCGTTCCATGTGGATCAGGAGACAATCCTGCTAACTTCACCGAATGTCCTGGACGAACAAAATTGAAAAGCAAACTAGTGCAAAAAGAGCCGCCAGGGCAAACGGAGCGCAATTTGCCAATACTTATTCCATGCTTATATCAACAAACCGATTTCCCTGCTCGACCCACCAGACCAGTCTCGTCACTCTGAAGCCTTTCGTGTCTCGTATTTTTCATCTATGAAGAACCAACCTTCTAGCAATAACAATTCCGTAGATGCAACTTTCGGCTTCATTGCGCATGGGACACTCCAACATCTTGGCATGTCGGCAAGCGCTCTTCTTAGTAAAGCGAGAGATTTACGTCATACGTAACAAGAAAAATCCGTAACATTTATCAACTTTTTCTTTAGCCTTTTCTTGGATGCCCCGAGCATGCACTAAGCTTCCCACCCTAGCGATTAATATAAACTCTCTATAACGTCATGATAAGTGTCTGGAACTCCAACAAATGTTGGAACGCCTTACGCCTGATTTCCTCTTTAATAGCGAAACATGTCTCCGAGAGGTCCACAATTTTTCACAACGACCATGGCCGAGGTACTGTGATGCGAGGGCACGGTGGTCAAATTCGCATGTTCCTTATCGGCTTCCTCTAGATTCAATGTGGGACGAGTCCTACCATGGTCAGTAGCTTGGACCACATATTCGCGATCGCCGACGATTACGACGGGGTTATCTAGGGTGGAGACCTAAACGCACGGCACTAATCATGGGGCGACCGTTCAATAAACAGCAACGGTAGTACAATATTTCAATAGCTAACCTAAGGCAATCAAACACCACCTCAAATTGCAACAAACATTGCAACAGTATTGATAATTGATAATTTTTATTATTTCAGCCTCACTTTTCCATGATAGTCCGTCAGGCTTAGGCTGCACTTAGGCCGCACTCTTGCAGCGCCATCAGACCATCATGCCTTACTTATAAACCTTCCGTTTCGAAACTTACAATCCAGTACACTAAAAAGCTCCAAAATACGTTCATACTCGCGTGTAGACTGGAACCTTTTTGAGGATCAACTTCGCGAGATGCTTCGAAATGCAGCCACTGATGATCGCATGTTCTCTAATGAAGAAATCGAAACGCAAGTCCGCAAATTCACCTCCGCAACTATTTGCTGCATGGATACACATGCCCCTACTAGAATAATGGTCATATCTGAATTCGGAGAAGTGTCCGATAATACTCTTACGCTCATTGTACCAAAGCCCAGTGGCTGCAGAGGCTAAAGAGAATCTTCCACCAAAATCTAAATCGAATAACTGAGGGGTACACAACCTTCTGAGCTCAAATAAACTGCCTTGATACAATAATTTGTGAAAATATACGCACTGAACTAAATGTTCATTTCAGAACACGACTTTCAACTATGAAACTTTCTCTGAACGTCCCAAGAGAAATTAACAAACACTCTCCGGGCGTTTGTGCGGCTCTTATAATTTATATGCAGACCAAGTACGAAATGGAGGCCAAATTATCACCACAATGGAAAAAAAATCTAGCCACCTGCGAAGAGTACTATAGCTCCCTTTACATTGCTAGGTTTTCAAATGATGAGGCCAACACGACGGTACAGGGAAAAACCGAATATTTCCTACACGGATACAGAGGGTCTTTCCTGACTATCTTTTCACCAGTAAGTGCACAACGTAGCGATGTCTTCACTTCCACGAACGCCTTCTTTGCTCCCTTAGCCGGAAGAAGTCCAGCGGACCCAATGGAATCCCAAACTACGTGCTGCGTAAATGTGCCTCCTCTCTAGCCCTCCTGCTCACAATCATAGTCAACAATTGCATTAACAACGAAAAAGTTCCAACGGAGCACTAACAAAACTCAGGCCTGTATCTCTTTCCTGCGCAAGTAAAAATTTCCACGGAGCGAGCAGCGCTATTTCTTCACGACCCGAAGCTCTCAGAAGGAGAGAAGTCACTGTCGCATGTTCAATTGTCCTGAACAAGGCGTTCGAATCAGTCTGGGTTGAAAGCCTCCTTTTCAAATTGATCCACCTTCAATGTGAAGTACCATCCTCAATTAAGTGACAACTGGGACTCCTACTTAAATACATAGGAAAATGGGCTTTAGAAATGAATGCCAGCAAGTGTGAGCTCCTATGCATCCGTAATGCTAGCCGCAAGGGCCATAGGCTTGCTCCTTCCGAAAGCAAAGATCTCGTTCTCTCAACAAATTGGCAAACTATACCACTGGCCTATACTATAATACCTTGGGGTCCACTTTCGTCATCGCCTCAGATTCAATCCTCATGTGCGAGAAGTACTTAAGAAAGCGACAGCAGTATCAGCAACACTGGCGCCATTGCTCAGCTCATGTATGAAACCTTGATACGGCCCATCACAGCATATTGTTGCCCCGTCTGGATTTCCATATCCCCACTTGCTGCAGAGGAATTGCAGGTCTTCGGGTGAAAAATTCTGAAGGAATGCCTCCCAAAATACAGAAGGACCAATAAAAAACATATTAAAAATCAGATACTCTATACAGAGGTGAAAATAATATTGCAATACCTCATAGGAGTAGCAGTAAACGTATATCCGGCTGGGGCATGCACCCTGAACCCATAATAAATAACCTCTACCACTGAAATATAGCCCAAACTGAAGGTTACTGTCTATCTGATAACCTCAAACAATCAGTTGCTCCACATACCAGCATCACATCCATTCATAAAACCAGCAAACTATAGGACCGCTGAAGACTGTATGGACCAGGGATAATAAGATCAACATCCAAGAATTAAAAAAACAGGAGAAAACGTTTTGGTTTTCCCTCCTTTTAATCAACTTTGGTCAGGAGCTGCGTCCCTATCGCTCCCTACCTTCCTCGGGCTTCCTTCCTAATCCAAAACACTTCCCCTCAGAAACAAAAATTGTACATTAAACCGGTTTTAAGACAGGTTTGAGTTAAAATTAAGGAACAGAAAATAATAAAAAAAATATGTAATACCCAATGACTACAAAATCATTGGAGGAAATGGTACTTCAAATAAATCATTACAAGAAAACGTAATGGCTACGGCCGAATCTTAGTCTGAGTCCATGCTTTTTGACAAAACTGTCAAATTAAGTCAAGCTACCATTGTCACATGTCTACATTGTACGTTAGAAGGCTCAATGAAGATTATATATCTATCTATCGTTCCTTTTCTATTGACCTGGGCCTAAAGAACGCTCAACTAAGAGTTAGTGCAATTTTCTTAAATGGTATCCTTCGCTCATGAGGCTTCCTGTCGGGAACGGGGTAAATTTGAAACCTAATATATTCTAATTTAATGCTATGTTCTTATTTTTATTTAAAGCGTTCTACTTTGTTATAGTTTTCGCTCATTTTCTTTAAACGTTTTGAGCTAGCCTCGATCACATATTGTATGATGGTCTTAATTCTTGTTTCTCTATTAGGAGAGTACTCCGATAGTGTTTTTTGTTCGGGCTTCTTAATTTGGACAAATATTTTCTGAATATTTTCCTTTCCTCTCCTCGCACTTCGTCCGCTACGGTGGGGGAGATAGTAAACCAGACAGGGAAACAGTAGCAGGAAATGGGTCAGGTGTGGATTTTGTAGCTAAGAACTTTCGTGCTTACTTAGATTAACTTGTTGGAGAGCAGAACAGCTAGAGCTGCAGAACCCCAAGGAGCTTTTTCGATGGCTCTGCAGCATTAAATTTTAGGCGTTGGTGGAACAGTACGCCCAAGCATTTTGTAGAGTTTCTTTGGAGTACAGGAACGTTATCGATATCTAGTGAGAGTTCTTTGCTGTCAGCTGGTCTTTGCCAGAAGCGTTTCAAAAGCATAGAGTTATTAGATATAGAGAGGACGATAAGCTACTTTTGCGTCGTAAACGCCCCCTTTTTACAAACATTTGCAAAAATTTACAAATACCAACAAAATTTTAACAGTGGCGTAGATATTTTGGGGCAACGAACCTGTAGCAATCTATGCATTTGTGGCGCTCTAAGAATGCATCGAATATGTTTGCTTCCTGAAAATTATCTCGGGTAAATAATTTATTAGTAATAAGTTGAATTCATGTTAAAAAGTTTTAGCGTGAAAGGAGTAGCTTCAAAAATTTTTACTCAAACGTCCATGTTGGATTTGCATTAATTTTGAAAACTTTAAGTCTGCATGAATAAGAAATCAATAAAAATTATTAAGCTCCTTTTGCAACTACAAAATAAACAACACGCATTATTGATTCCTTCTTCAATCTTGAGGCTCCATAGCTGCGTATGAGTTATTTGTAAGTATCAAAATCACACAAAAATCAAGCAATATCTTAAAAAATGCTTTGTAGTTTCTTAGTAGTTTTGAACGTAAACGAAAATGCAACTAATTTTATCTCAACTATTGATTTAATCATTATACCACACCTCCCTCTTCCTTTTCCGGGCTTGGGACCGGCTTTGGCGGAATTAAGGCACTGGCTTTAGAAAGAAAAAATTAAAGTGCTTAAAAAGTGGACAAACGTTTTTAGAAGTAGGCTCTACATTCCTTTAAAATGAATTAATTTATTAAATTTCTGTCGGAGAGATATTTTTTCTGACAATTTCTTAGCGATGAAATAATATCTAGTTTGCAAATATTTTTCTGTAACTAATTTGATAAGCAGGCTATAGTGCATTGTTTCCAGCATGTGCTTCGACTTATCTTGGAATAAATTTTGTCCAATGCATTTTTTTTAACTGTGATAGATATTCTGTCAAAAGATTCCTTATTGAGAATCCCTTGGCTATTGCATCGTTGAACTCTTCTTATTTCTTCTTCGGTCCTTTTACAAATTTCTACACTTTGAGATGGCGTTTTCAAACCTCCATTGTTTTTAAATTTGATTAAAGAGTTCGCATTAACTTTACCCTGTATTGCAGCAATACATTCTGAGCATTTGAGAACGTGGAATAATTTGAAAACAACAAAGCCTGCTATATATTCCTCAACATGTTCCGCATATGATGAAAGTTTTTCCAATTGTGTAGCAAAGTTGTGTTCCGCAATAAATTCGTCATTCGCTGCATTCTCATCGAAAGATATCTCTTCAATCGTTGAACTGCGTTCGACACTCAAATTGATCCGACTCAGAGTACAACTTTTTTTTTACATTTAACATCGGGATGTATTCTAATGGAATGCAGTTGCCCATTCCTCCATCTTTAATCTGGGTGCGAAATAAAATTTGTTTGTATCGAGATGTAAACTGTCTTACTGTTGGATTATTGTTATTTCCTAAGCCTGCTCGTATTGATCCAAAAAATAATTCTAGATGATCTTGACTAAACTTGTATAGGGGAATAAATTTCAATGTTTTTGTCAAAATAAAACGCTCGTACAAAATCTTTATATTCTGCAAGCCAACAATAAGACCTATAAATCCTACACTTCTTTTCGATTCGGTCACTAGTGTACCAGAAAGAAGTTTCAATTCTTTTATGTACTTAATATAATCACAACAGTAGGCATAAATAAGTTCTACATTTTTCTCACATAGAGCTTGTTT
Source organism: Stratiomys singularior (assembly GCA_954870665.1). Classification (NCBI taxonomy): domain Eukaryota; kingdom Metazoa; phylum Arthropoda; class Insecta; order Diptera; family Stratiomyidae; genus Stratiomys; species Stratiomys singularior. Next base: position 54,453,103 of record OX940877.1, read on the forward strand.
TGATGGAGGATGGGAAAACCTAAAAATATTTCATGTTTCGATTTATGCCATTTAAAACTCATTTTCTTAGAAAAACTTTGCAATTCCTAAAAGTGTTAATAAACCTACCATGTGATTATCTGAGCGAAAATATTCCAGGGACAAAGATGTGCTGTTACTGTTGTTTGAAGCAACACTTTCCATAATTCCAGGAACATTCTAAGAGATGGTAATATTTTGTATATTATATTACTGTAAAAATTATATCTTACGATTGTTTGCTCAAATGAGACAAATAATTCAGGAAGTGCATTTTCGCTCAAAACAGTTTTAGAGGGATATCGAACGTTCACTGCAGATCACACTGTGTTTTTTTATAGAGGGATTGCATTTCCTAATCGCTTGATCGAAATTGATCTTCTGAGTTCGTCTCCAGGAAAGCTGTTATCATCGGATACATGAGATTAATTTCAATATTAAAAACCATTATAACTTTAATAGATGTAAATATTTAGCGAAACTTTACACTTGAAAAATCATTTATCTTTATTTTTACACTAAATACTGAGCGAAACTGTTCGACTCAAACTATATTGCCCCTACGAATACAACTTTTGAACTATGCCAATGGGTTCGCGAAAGTTTAACGCACAAAAAAATCAGGTGAGTGTCAAAAGCTCGAGCCGAAGATTAAGCCACGCCTTTGTAAACAATCTTATTGACCCACAAACCAATAATTTCTACATTATTATTGAAAAAGGATTGTTGACGTTGACCTAATCAACGCAAAAGTTAAAAATTAATTAATTATCTAAAATTTACCTATGAAACGACACCCCGGATGGCCGCGAACAAGTGTGATTTCTGCAAGTTAAAATCACACACTTCATTGTCTATATTTGTCTTTAAAAATCACTGTCACTATTATCTTTGCACTTTTCCACAATCACAAATAAAGTAGCATTCACGATTTGTAATTTTTATCGTTGAAAAACTCGTCTGACACAAGTAACTTACAAAATTCGCCCGTAAATCACTCCGCAAATGAATCAAAACACAGATAATTAGTCTTGTTTTGACAATTCATTCAGTTCGGCTGCAATCGAAAAAACCCGAGCATTGAACCAACTGAAATAGGAGAAATGGCTTCGAAGAATTGCGGGTGCATGTACATTATTCTACCAACATTAAATCAAAAAAGAGTTCACAAAGAAATTTCTATCAAACTGGGTTCTTGTAGATATTCAATGAATAAGCATTTTGAGGAGTAAAATTTCTCGTAATTTAGAGTATACTCAGCCATTCAATTCAATTTCATAAAAATATTAGAAAAAAAACTTGGTCATACACTTTTTGAGTGTGCGCATACCTTCAAGTAGAATTATTTATCTAACTGTATATTCAGCTCAGTGTCAAATTGAAATTACGAATGTATCCGACAATTCGCATCGTATTAAAATTTGTAAACATTGATTACAAATTAAGTTTTATCAATAAAAATATGTGTTTTGCATGGCAAGAATGTTTCATTCTTCCACAAAATATGAATAAGATTCTATTGCCACCAATTTATGTGGGGAAAACCTCGACAAAGTTTAGATATTTATCTTTAAATTTCACGGGAAAAAGTATCATCCTTAACAACTTAGTTTTAGGGTTTATAAATAATTAAATGGTAGATTTCCCATTTGAGGGCTAAAGAAACTTGTAGGTAATATGTTTAAGTTGTTGCGCAAAGAGATAATTGGCCGAAAATTTCTAGAAGAAAATAGAAAATTTCTCACCATTTAAGCTGTAATATATTTTGCATTTGAAATATGGAAGTTCCGAAAATTGCTGAAGGTGAAGCAGCTACAAAAGGGGAAAATTAGCTAAATCCAATTCTTTGGACGCTCATGGACAGTCACATACACGGGAATAGCCTCTCTATTATCTTATACCTCTATGTTCAAAAGCATATGGATTTACATTTTACGGCATTGATTGAAGGCCCCATTTAGAGAGGTACTTTTGTAGGGATTCAATGTGTAGTGCAATGTCTTGCATTATACCATCCGCCTATAAGATTGAGTGAAAAAGGAGTTTGGTGATATAGTTTCGAGCAGATTGTCATTTAATGTTTTTTGATTGTAATAGATTTAGAATGTCGTGAAGACAGAAGTTGAAGAGATTGGGGCCGAGTATTGACCCTTGGAGAACACCGGAGCGAATGTCACCAGGTGGGCCGTTGGGTCTAAATACTTGGCTACAATGCACATCAGTGTCGTGGCTTTGTGAGCTTTCTAGGAGTTCGTATAAGAGGCTTTGGACTAGTTATTTCTTTCTTCTTTAGACCGGATAAGATTATTCGTGTAAGGGTCGTGATCGCTTGGGCGCTAAACACCCTTAAATCTAACCTATTGCGCTGATATTAGGAGTTAAGCGAAGACTTTGGAGGAAAGTATAACGATTTTTTCAAAGATTTCAACTACGTTTCAGAGCAGAGATTTTGTTATGAATTGTTATTGTTGGGTGTATGAAATAGTAAAGCTGTTTTCCATGTTTCGAAGATGTAACCATTATTAATGCAGAGACCAATACTTGACTTGAGTGATGATGATTTTTCCACAGACGTATGCACTCCACTCGGTGCATGCGTTCTTCACCGGGAATCCAAAATCTACAAATACATACACTCTTCCGTTATCCTTTTTACTCTCAAGGATGTATTTTTTCCTTATATTGCAGACTCAAATTCACTTTTTTTGTTCTTTTCTATTTAAATTTAATTCCACTTTATTTTTTTCTTGTTCTCTCTACCTTAAATTTACTTCCGTTTTGTTTGTTGGACCTTAGCACTTTTTTCGAATATCACTAAGGAGTGCCTTTAATTTTGTCAGTTAATGAAATTGATAACACTGTCAGGATACTTTTTTTTATGTTTTATTTTTCTTCATCTTCGTGTGGCGCTATAATTAACAACTCAATAAAATAACACTTCGCTACCGCGTTTTGCATATCGGAATTCAAATAAATCAAATATCGAAAGGCAACGGCTGAAATTCAATAAACTTCTTCCTCCAACTCGATTAGTTGACGCCATAAACTTCACCTTCTTATAGGTACCAACACCCGAATTATAACAATTTTTTTTGAGTTTTTTTTTTCTATCTTATTTTTAATGAGACATTTTTTTCTTCTTATACATATTATTACCTTATACCTTAATCTAATTATAAATATTTTAATTCTATTCTTAGTTCTATTTTCTTATGTCTTTTGACTTAAAAATATGAGTACAAATAAAAATTTAACCAAAACTTCATTCGAACATAATAAATAATCTTCATCTAATAGGGCTTGCTCACTTTTATTATTATTTTATGTATTATTTTAACATTCCTATGTGGAACGTGATAGTGGAAGGACATATTCAGATCAGTGAAGTGAAGGGTTTTCCCCGAGCATCTATTGTTTTTCTCAGAATCCTACGAACGCCATACCTTGGTTCCTGGCGTAATTACGATCTTTGGACTTTGGCTGACATACTGGAATACTTTTACAAAGAAAAGAATAGTGAGTACCCTTTTACTTTCTTAAGTGAAGTGAACAATTGGCGAGCATAATATAGCATACATCTAGCACCTTAATATTTCATTCTGTGAACTGCGACATGGAAGAAAACTATGAGGATAGACCCCCAGACCCAGGGGACCCAAACACCAAAACTCTCAAAAAAAGAAGATTAGTTGAAAACAACGGTAATACAAAAAGCAAGGGAGAGTTGAAAAGCTTTGTACCAAATAACACATCCTTGCACTCAAACCCCTCTGAAGACATACCACGCGCCACACCATCTCAAACCCCGCTAGCCAACATGAAAGTCAATTAATATCAACCCGATGCGAAAGGTAAATCCTTTGCAATCCTCATCGATAGTGTGAATATAAATGGTGACAGGGTTAGACTAACCCCAATGAAGATGTTCGTCTATAATAAAAGCTTAAACATCCAAGGCATCAAAGATATTAAGCAAGCTGGGTTCAATAGACTCAGGATAGTCTTTGAAACTGCTACAGAAGCAAACAATGCTGTCGACAACACCAAGCTGAAAGAATTCAACCTCAGGGCCTTTATCCCCGGCAATTTTGTTTATAGATATGGAGTCATCAGAGACATCCCGCACGAAATTAACACAGAAAAGATCGTCAACTCAGCTAAGCCTTGTAACAGAATGGGAATTCTATTAGAAAACATAAAGATACTACAAGCACAAAGGTTGAATACCAGCGATAGAAACGACCCTAACAAATTCATCCCAACCACAACACTCAAGCTGACCTTCGCAGGAACTGACCTCCCGGACTCTCTGAAATTTGAATATATAATAAGCAAAGTAAGCAATTTTAAATGTAGACCAAGACAATGCACAAACTGCGGCCTCCTAGGTCACTCGGCGCAGTTTTGCAAAAACAAGAAAAAAACCTGCCTTAAATGTGGTGCGGACGACTGCGACAACAAATGCACAAAAATCATGTGTGTATTATGTAAGAGCGAGGAGCACGAGGCAACACATCGAAGATGCCCCGAATGGGTAGCATATAAACAAGAGGTAGATGTTAGCTCTATCCTGAACATCACAAACAGAGAAGCAAGAGTTATTATCAACAGAAACAAATTTGCGGGTTTAGATGTAGTGGACCTTAACGAAGCCAACTTCCCCAGTCTAACGAACGCGGAAAGACACAATACCAGAAACCCCCAACAGGACACGCAAAAGGTACTATTCAAAAGCTCCTTTGCTCAAATCGCTGGCATAAACAATAAACCCAACACATCAAGAAACATCGTTAAAAATAGTTTCCCCTCTACTGAAACTCTCACCATACCAAGTAAACCCATTACATGTAACCCACACAAAACCACTGAATTGGAAAAACTCCTAGGAAAGATGGTAGATGAAATCAACAGAAATACCAGAGACAACAAGGAAAACGAGGACTTACTCATAACTAGTGTTCAAGCATGGGCAAAAACATTAACGAAATACCTCGCCAACTCTGGAAATGAGAACAGTAACACAAGAAAGAGTAACAACAACATTATCATCTAAAACATGAACATTTTACAACTAAATATCCAAAGTATCAACAAGCACAAGGACAATCTAGAATACTACTTTTACAAGAATAACATAGCCTTCGCACTCCTACAAGAAATACTCAGTAATTTCAATATTAATATGAAGTTTACCAACTACAATATAATCTTCAAAACCAGAGACAACAACATAGGAGGAGGAGTTGCAATATTAATCAGAAAGGACATTAAGTTTAGACAGATCCACACGAACAGTCGTATAGAAAATGTAGTAATCCAGACCCTAAACCTTAAACACAACATAATTTTAGCATCCCTATATGCTCCCCCCGCCATCAATACCCAATTTTTCAAAGAAGAATTAGACAAACTTTCCAACATCTTACACTACACTAAAGACATACTCATTGGAGGAGATCTAAACGCAAGAAACAAGGCATGGGGAGATCATCTTAACAATGCCAAAGGCAGAATTCTGAAAGGTTGGATGACGGAGCACAACCTCAAAACATTGAACACTGGCATGTACACTTATAAAACAACAAACAAAAACGGCAAAATTTTACAGTCAACGCCGGATATAACTCTAAGTAACATGAATAGGAATAATATCCTCTAGATGGAAGACAAAGAACACATCAGCAACAGTAATCATATAACAATTAAAATCTGCTTGCCCAGTACACCCATTACAAACACCAAGAAAATCAAATATAGGAACATCGCTCAAGAAATAAACAAAACCCCTTTTTCACCAAACCTCAATAGTATATACGATAAACTAAGCCACCTAATAGACCTAAACTCAAACACGATAAGATACAAGCACACACCCAAACACTGGTGGTCCAAGGATTTAGCAAGGCTCTGGAAAATAAAAAATAAGGCACTACTTAATTACAACAGACTCAAATCAAATGCCAACTGGGCAATTCTCCACGAGGCAAAAACAAACTGGAGGCAAAGATCCAAAGAAGCCAAGCAGAGAAGCTGGGCAGACAAACTAGAACAAATCAGAGGCAGCGGAAACATAAATAACTTCTGGATATTTATCAACAGTATCAGGAATAATAAAGAACGATACTGTTCCCCCTCACGATACAACCTTGATGAGGACCAGACCCAAACCTACCTCAACATGATTAAATCCAAGCACCACCCTGATAACACCTTAAACATGATGCCACACAATCCACTGGAACACCCAGCAGACTTCGAACAGGAAGAACTCAATAATGTTATAAATGAGAAACGTAAATCCATAACCCCTGGTCTTGATAACATTAATTACAATCTAATTAAAGCCTTACTCACACATCACCCGAATAATCTTTTACAGGCTATTAATGATGCAGTCAATAGATGTGACATACCCACATCAGGAAGGCATATCAGAATCGTTCCCGTTCCCAAACCCAATAGAAATCTAGAAGACGTCAGCAACTATAGACCCATATCCCTCCTCAGTGTTCCCATTAAAATCATAAATAAACTTATAAAACAAAGAATCGAAACACACCTAATAAACACAAATCCACTACCAACTCTTACTTTTGCTTACACAAAAAACAAATCCTCGACAACATGCTTTAACACCCTTTTACAAAAACTTGAAAACAAATCCACTTTCCCCTTCAAAACTGCCTGTGTTATAGATTTTTCAAATGCATATGAGAAACTCAACCTACAGATCCTGAACAAACTTCTTTCAGACCTCAACATCCCAAAAACCTACACCTCATGGATCATAAATCTATATAAAGAAAGAATACTCCACCTCAACCAACAACACACGACAATCTCCAATGGTCTGCCACAAGGTGACGTCTTGAGCCCACTTCTTTTCAATATACATACTCCCAAACTGCACAATATCTCTGACAGCAACACAACTCTTCTACAATATGCTGATGACTTCCTTATTCTAACTGAGAGAACTAATTTAAAGCACACGATTAACCTACTTCAACTTAAACTAAATATCTTCTCCACAATGAGGGACAACCTCAAGCTACCCTTCAACCCGGACAAAATACAAGCCATTAATTTCCACTATAGTAGGAACACAGATATAATTCTCAAGCACAATAACACCCAAATCAAATGGAGCAATAGCATAAAATACCTAGGCATCAATCTAAATAAAAATCTAACCTTTAGAACACAGGAAGAACACATCCAAGCCTTTAACAACATAGGCAACATTATAAAATATATGAACAGACCCACCAATCCCTTTAGCCCCACCTTGGCTCTAAATCTTTTCAAATCATTAGTCAGGCCCAAATTAGAATACGGACTAACTACAATGGCACATGCACCAGCATACTTATTCAATACCATGGACAGGCTCAAAGCAAAGATTCTCAAGCAATGCCTAGGTTTACCCCCTAGCACACCCAACCTCTACGCTTTTAACATGGCATCCGAACATCAATCTATAGATAGAGCAGCTCTACTAACGGCGAAAGAATTAGGTAAACAAATTGTCAACAACACTTTCAGACCAACATGGACTGAACAGGATCCAGTCCACAAAAGCAGCTACAATTACATCCTCCACAAATTTAATCACCACCTGAGAAAGCTCAACCCAACTCACCGGACTAAAAGACCAGCTAACCTGTTCACCACACCTTTCTCAACAACGTCCTCTTTCCTCCATACTCACCACCAAACAAAACCGAACCTTACCTTAAAGAACTAAACAGATAACCTTATAAAACAAAATGCCCTGATACTGGTGACCGATGCAGCCAAAAATCTCTTTGGCACAAGGATAGGATTCCTGAACCTTAACAACAACATCACCCACAATTCTAGCCTCCGCAAGAACGTAACAACTACAGCAGCTGAACTACACGCCATCCTGTCGGCCCTAAATAAGAACAACATACAGAACCACCACAAGATTTTTGTCTTCACTGATTCCAATAATGCTATCAAAAGTCTAAAGGATAATCAAGAATACAGAAAGACTACACAAGATATATGGAAGTTCATTGAAAATTACCCAGAGAAAATCATCAATTTCATTTGCATCCCGGAACACGCGGGCATCCTGCCGTTAGAAACAGCCGAAAAACAAGCCAAAATAGGTGTTTTAAGCCATAGTGTCATGGACACACAATATGAACTGGACAAAATATTAAACTTAATAAAAGAAGAGATAGACGACAAGTGGAAGGGCAGAATTAGAGCTCAAACCACCAACTACGCACCCTGCATATGGAAAGAGGCACACCATCTCAACAACAAAGGGAAACCATGGTTTCACAAAAGCAATATCACCCCCAAACATATCAAAACCATCAAGAGAATCCTCACAAACAGAGCCTACAATCAACTTCGTCTCTTTCAAATTAAAATAAGCACTACCGATCTATGCATACAATGCAACAAAACTGACACAATAGATCACCAAATGTTTCACTGCACTAAATACGAAAGGATCAGGGCAAATCACAATCTTTTTCTTAATTACAATAATATTAAAGACCTAATTCTCAAAAACGACAGCAACTTACTTGACAGCTTTGGAGCGTTCTTAGCAGAAGCGAACCCTAACATATAACACCCAACGACATATCACTCATACCCACACAATCAATCTATAACTAAGCCACAGACTAACTATGAACAAGTAATAATGATATAATACACAGGATCGACTACGCTGGCCAGTGCCATAGCAGCCCGGGCCAATCTTAAACTGGTATCCTTCCAGTGTCAATTTAAAAAACAAAAAAATGTATTGTTTTATTTACTTATTTTTTGTTTGTTTTCTATGTCTTTATGTCGCCTAAACGACGGAATATGTAACAAAGTAGAGATATAGGAGTTTTGGCAGCTTGTTCATTGAATGGGATCTCTATTTATTGACAACTTTCCAGTATGGCGAGTCATCGATACGTCCTTGAATACGTAGTATGAAGGTTTCATGGCGATATGATCGTGGGAGTGGTTGCGGTAGGGATATCCTTGCCCGGAAAGAGCGACATTGACAAGTAAGGCGTAATGATCAGATGTTGCCGGTATACCTGTGCAACTTGGGGCTCGATCGTTAAAGCCAACTAACGAAGTGGATACAATGAAGTTGTCGAGGAATGAACTATCTTGTGGTTATGAAAGCACTCCTGCGTTGATGGCGCTTAGAGACGTCTGATGCCCAGCCGCTAGCCAACTGTATATGGCTAAGCTATTGTTGTTTGTCGTGTCTCACATTGATTCTAGAGAGACTCGAGCAAGACTTTGCGGACGTGGTCCTATGGGTCAAGGATTAATTGCGCCCAGCATACAGGGTACTAACATGTTATGACAACCAACTTGGTTGATTGCTTGACGGGCGCCAAACTTGCTGTGCCTCTACGCTCCGTCATTGCGAAAAACATTGCTGTGTGGAAAGTGTAGTATACGTTTTTCTCGAACCCATGTTTGGTTCAAGAATCGCAGGTCAGGCCTATATTTCTTAAATATATACTCCAGTGCTGAGCGCTTTCCATGCGTCCAGATGGCGTTTATTTTTTATTGCAAGAGCTCTGAGTCAACTGTTTGCGAATCACATTCATGTGAAAGTTTAGAAAGGCTTCTATTTTCTCCTGGGTTGGAAGTTCCCTCTATGTCTTCCAGAATTTACGAGGCTTTTGTATTAGCTCCACGAATGCTGACTGCTTGACTGTTTCCCGTAGAATCAGACTAAGAATGTTCTCGCTCCGGAGCCGATCGAAGCTGGCTCAGAGTAATAAGCTCCAAGTCTCTTTAAGGCTGCAGAGCACTGCTGTCTTAGAGAAAATCTGGTCGCAGGATCAACATAGACAACAAGTGCAAGATGAACTGAGGTTGATTCCGTACTGTCCTCTTGACACGCTGCAGGCAGTTCCAATAATTCGCCGGGTGGTCCATGTTCGGGCGGAGTTTTTTGAGACACCCTCTCTTGGTTTTTGTAGACTTCTTCTTGCGCACTGTTGGCTACCAGTGACGAACTTCTGGTGGTTAAGCGATATGTTGTTTTGGCGTGACTAGGCAGTAGTCATCTGGATGGCTGATGGGGATTTGAACTACGGCATTCCTTCGGCCTTTTAGTGTAATCGAACACAATCATGTGATACAAAGGAGAAAGCGATTTGATGCTAGTCACATATTGCTGGAAGATTACGCATCATCACGCGGAGAGTAGGCGGCAACAGAATATTTATAAAAAACGGTAACGATCACGATGGCGTTGGGTTTTGAGACATTAGTAGTAAGGTAGCAGGTTCGAAAGATTAGTCCGGAGAATTAATTTTTTTTTTTGCTCATTTGGGGCGCTTAGTACTATGTTTTATTTTTAATTACTAGCCTACCAGTTGCAGACTTAAATCTTTCTGCATCGTTCTTGAGCGCCGCTTGCACCTCGTTGTTGGCGCTGTTTTGCTTCTCGCTTTCCATGCCCACGTCCTGGTGCACATCGCCGGCGGGTGTCTCTTCATTCCAGATTGTCGCTAGTTTTTAATTTTTTACTCTTGCATTCGTAGTTCCCTGCTTATAATCTCCTTCGTTTGTGATGAAATAAAGGCAATTTTCAATTGTAGTGTCGTAACTTAAATTATTCGCGCAAGTATATATATATTTATAAATACACGTTAATATATTTTAGATTATAAATACAAGTCAATATATTTTAGAAGGCGAGCGATGTGTATCGTTCCGTCCGGCGATCTCAACTGATTCCCTATCGTTCTTTCGTCCGTGCTGTCGAGGAGAATCTCCCATATGGTCGGCAGGCCTGAGCTCTTGGTGCAATAAACTTTATTGCTTGAGATTATGATCTCGGCACCGGAAAATTCCCGAAATAACCCTTAGTTATAAAATCCGGGAAAACCAATGCTCACAGTAGATTGTGCGGTACTCCATTTTGTTACCACCTGCTGCTCTGGCACTGTTTTCAGCGGTCCATGGAGCTGTGGTGTAATTTTGTCTTTTTTGTTGGTTTTGGTTTTATTTTGTTCTCACAGTGTAGCGTTTCTCCTGCATTAAGTTGCACTTGTCTTTGAGGATATCGTTCGATATATTAGGTTCAAAGTTTATACTATTTGACATATTTAACTGTCGCTGTCAAAGCACTCTTAAGCTACCAATGTAACCCATATCGCAATGGACGCAAAAACCTCAATAAATATTTATCTATACATCTGCCTTTGGTTGACGTAACATCCGACGCATCGTTGAAATTTAACCACGTCTTAGTTGTTAACAGTGAAAACTTGGGTAACCAGAATCCAAAGATGGCGAAGAGGACTTTAGGACGTTAAAATTTCCAAAACCTATTTTTACTATTATGCTGTGAACAATTAAAAATTCAGACAGAGTACACCGCAATTTTTTTTCAATTTAAAGTTCTAACACCCGACATGGCAAATCCGCTACTAACGTCATGCCCGGTAGAAAAGTAAATTTTGGGTGGAATAATAGTGAGTGGAACCGCAATCACATCCAAGACTAGACCCAACAGACCCGTTATTCACACCTTAGACTAAGTTTCAAACCACAATAAATCCACCGCAAGTCACTGTCGACCGTGAAAAGGCTTTTCTCGGTACGAGTTTCATACGTTTGCGATACGCCCAACTCAGCCCTGCGAGCACACTCACGCCTTATCAAAGACAACGCCCTCGGCACCGAAAACTTCCCACTTTGTGTAAATTAAAAGTTCCAACACATCTTCCACTACTTGTCACTCGCTGTCACAAACGTCACCCCACGCACAACAATCACAGATAACTCCAAGATGGCTGCAGGTGAGCAACGTAAACACAGTGAAGGTGAGATTCCAAATTCAATATCACAGCATTTCAAGCCCATAATTGTTGATTTGTAAGTGCTCAAAGTACTCCTGCCGTGAGACAGTGCGTTGCGGTGAAGTTGTGTGCAGAAATCAATTGCGAGTGGGCCACTGTCAGCAGCCAAGAACCAGTTAATTGGCCACTGACCGAACCATAACAAAAAACGAGCCCGCTGTGGATGTGTGCCTTTGCGAGAGGGGCACAGCATTCAAAATAGCTCGGTCGGCTCTGTGGCATTGAATCGCGATGTCTCAGGCCCACTGCTCGCCTTTCTGTGAAATGCGAGAGTGACGTGATTGAATCGCTCGGTGGCTGAACGTTAGTTTTCTTCGGAGCAAAAGTTCGAATTCCCAGGTGCTGTCAACGATCACTAGTTTTGTTGAACAGTGCTCGTGTGGAACCCGAGTCAGTTTCGGTTGACATGTGTGGAATGTGTTCGCGGCGAATGTAGTTTTGAAAAATTCCCTCAGTGTTCGCAATCCTGTTCCTGGATCGCTGCTCGTTTTGTGCTTTTCGTAATTTATTTATTTCGGCGTCTCGAGTTTAGAATCCGAACGTTGTTAGTTGAAATTGTGATAAATATTCCGATTGTGTGAGTACGACTTTTCATTATATCTTACTGTTTTGCTAGCCGAAATTCGCAGAGGAGAATGTTTTTAATTCGCATCCGAATGTGAGGTTAAGGTTCATAATGGCATTTGCCTGGCTTTTGACATTTCACGGGAATCTTCAGAATGCCTTATGAACGAATTTTCCAACTGGAGCGGTTGGTGGCGCAGCGTGTGGAATAAAGAGCGCGATTTCACAGTGAATGGCTCTGGTAGCATGACATCATAAATTAGTCGAACAAATCTCATTGTCTGCCAGCGGTGACTGGAGGTGACGAAACAAAGTCCTAACAGAAGTCGAAAAGCTAACGGAGCCCCATTGGGGCGACACGGTCTGATTGATAGGGCAAAGATTGTGTCGCCGATTGTGGTTCGGATGTGGCTGATCACCAGTCGTCGCTGTTTGCCCGTGTCATTCCTCGTGCTTCACTTTGCACTTTTCGTCACTGGCGACTTTCTCTCTCAAATTAATTTGTTTATAGTCGGCAGCCCCTGTTGGCTTTGGCTGTGGACGTATTTAAACTCTGCCCAGGTGAGAAATTGAATATCTCGCCGAGGTGTCAGCGTTAGTGGGACCGGCGAGCGTCGACACATTGCCAAGTCATCTGTTGACCACATCACCGCTCCTGTGGCGGACGCTGACAGCATTTGATTTTGACCTTCGTCACAGCGCTAGATTGAGATTAGTGTGTCATCTCCAACGTGTAACCAGCAGTTCCAGTCGCGCCTGCGAGCTTTCCATTAGCATAATTCCAAAGCGCTTGGGCAATAAAGCGAATCACAACAAATCCGCAACATCGACGTTAACTCGCCCGCAAGACTCGTCAAGACGTGCAGCACATTCAATCAGCGTCCAACTGGTTCCGAAGTGACTTCGGACTCTTCTTGGCTGGTCTGGGAAACTTGAAAATCGGCTATCTTTCAGTCCATACCTGCCGTACATGTTTGCCAAGCTTGCGGTGCCGTCGCGGAGCCGCGAGAGTTATCAATACCTTGGGAACCTGTTCTGTCTTTGGCCGATCATAACCAATCTTCGATAGGTGTTGCTGGCCATCAACAGCAAGTGGAAGAGGCGACACTGGCAGTAATCCCGCAAAATTGCATGTTCCAATGATTGTTGACGGTGTTGGCTTAGCAGTTAAGCGTGGCTCAGAAGAATTATGGCTGAGCCGATTTCACATGCACGCATCCGGTGTTGAGATAAACATGTCTTACAACAAAGTAACAGTTTCGCCGACAGAGGAAACGAGCCAACATTTGATCCATATCTTGTCTTTCCTTCCAATCATTTGTTACGAATCATTGCCTAGTACGTAATGAGAATTCTAACCAGAAAACTCCCTATGAGGCTTGAAAGCATTCGGAATGTTAAGGATTTAAAATAATCTGATTTGAATAATAAAATATAAGCAAAAGTACAAATTGTCACTATTGAATTGCCGGTTTTGTTAAATTTCTGCAGCCAACCTTTCAACAATAGAACGTTTTATTACTTTCTAACATTGCTAAGTTTTTGATGTTTCCTTCGCGGGTAAACAAAAATAAGATTAATGTCTGTTTTGCGTTGAGTAAATTGTGAAGTGCTCGACTTCGAAGGGAGACCACGTAAGCAAGAGAGGAAGATTATGTTCTCCATGTCCCGAAAACTGAATTTTAATTCATCCGATTTTCGCCTTTCCTCAGACATCACTACCACAAAATGCAAATTCCTTCAGGCCAATTTTAGACATTACTTGGGAGACTTTCTTTAGTAATGAAGATAAATCCGCCTCATACCTTAAATAGGTCGCGGTGTCTAAACTAGTTTTTGATATCACGATGACATCAGCATTTCAACAATATATATACTAGTTTATGATTTTGCTGTTAGATTCTGACACCGAACTATCAGAAAATGTAGTAAGTGCGTTCTAGCATCATTCGTGAGCGAAATAACAGGAAGAACAACTTGTTAAACGCAAAATAAAGTTTGAAAACGGAAGCAATCAGTGTTCAAAACAGTAATCGTTTTCGGTAATTACTCTTCGATTACCTTAATCCTGGATATTGTTGTATTTAGGTCATAAAGGCCGCGCATTTGACTCCCTTACGATCTTATGCGTTTACAATTGGATTCAGCTATCCATATCGCTGTTTTGTGCAAATCATTTCTGGACTTGTTTATGATTCTAAACTGATTTCAGTGGTTACATTTCTGTAACATGATTTAATAGCATTAATATCTGAACATAAAGGGGCCTAGAGCATAATTTATTACAAACATGACGATCTGGATTTTTTCACTTTTCGAATTTTGTCAACAATTGATTGTAATGAAAAACTAATAGAAGTCAAAATTTTGACCTTAAAATTTCAGTCCATACACTATTCAAAAAGGGAATAAATTCAGGAGACGTCGAAATAGTTTTATAGTTGCTGATGCAAACTTTCCATTCCGTCCTCAGAGCACCTTTAAAGCCGTATTTAGTAGAAATGTTCTACTTACAAAATCTTGTCTCCAATATAAACCATGATTTCTTAATTGAATTCCGAGTCCGAAAATTGGTGTGTTTTTGTCCATTTAGGAGTATTATAAAAAAAGCCAAGAACATGTATTCGAAGCTTTAGGTTTAGGTCATTATCTTGTGTTTGCATAAAATCCTGATGAACTCCCATATTTTCAGTGATTCTTCGCAAATGTATTTTCAAAATGAGATCTGTAAAGTGTGAAACCCTAACTCCATGGGTGCTCCTACTATGCCACAAAAGATACCTACACTGTGTGAACGTAGAACATCGTTTTTTCCATCCAACTCTGTATTTTTCTTCCTCCACACTTCACCACCCATCTGAATCATGAATATGGAATTTACTCTCATCGCATTAAATAACCCTATACCGAAACGTTCCCTACATTTAAATACAACTCAGCTTGGACAGGTTTTCTTATTGCCTTTATTGGTGGATGGTTTTTCTTTGCAAACCAGCCATGACATCCGGCCCGAACATTGTGCAACGTATTGACGGAAACACTTATTAGAGTCTATACTGAGTTCAAGATGAAGTTTTGTTGCAGTTATTTTGGGATTCTCTTGTACCACATGGGATCGTTTCTCATTGTCTTCTGGCTTCCGTGGGCGACCAAACGTATCAGTTGGTCAGCAGCTTCACAAACTGCCTAGATTGTCTTTGACAATCTCAAAATCAAAGTTTTACAATCTCATGTATTTGTCAAAATATATTGTGACAATAATATGTATTCCAACAATTGCTTCCAACCAATTTCATAAATTTCATGGAAAGAAAATACCCTTGTTTGACTGTTCTGTATAAAAGCATTAATCTTTCTTCTCTGAAATGCTGATGAATTGTTGTTTTGTTACGTATATGGCTGTTTTGAAATTATGTTATTGTAGTTTTCAAAACACCAGCAGGACAATAAAAATTGTGATGTGAAATTTTCCATCGGATTGTTTTATTCACAATTTTGTTCCATATTTAAGAAAAACTCCGTTTGGCACACACTTTTCGTGTCTTTGTAGGTGTATTTGTTTTCAGCGCCCAACTTGAACACATATTTTTACCAAGAATAACATATCGTTCAGAGTAATAAGCAGGACCAAATACTTCTAGGCCATCAGATAGTTTCACCGTATATTACGCCTAATACGCGAGAAAATAAAATACAATCAGTTTGTTTCAGTAGACGAAAATTGTATTTTTTTAAATACTGCAACCGTTCTTTCGGATAAAGTGACAAAGATAGAGTGAAGAATACATCGGCATGAAATGAGGCAAATTGTATTTCACCAAATTTCGGAACAACGAAAAATGCATTCTCATTTTTGTGTTTGGCAAAAAGTACACAGTACAACAAGTCCTCCTTGATCAAAGCTCAATACATCGTTTGCCCTCCTTTGACGCGGATGACTGTTTACACACTTTGGTAGTAACGCTCATCAATTGATTCCCACGCTGTCTGCAAAGCTTCAAACAGTAAATGTTTATTTGTCACGTTGGTGTTACATAAATTCAAAACCAAAATTAACGACAAAGTTCCGGTTGCGTTCAAATCTGGAGACTGGGGAGGCTACCGCGGAAAAATGTTCAGATTTTACAAGCCATATGCTTCGAATCTTTCTCTTGTTGAAAGATTAATTCCGAGCCCAATTTTCAACAAGAATGCTTTGAGATTTTCCGAAAGGATCGGCTCATCCCGTTAATATGAGTCAGTTCTCCAGCTCCTGACCAAGCAAAAAACTCCCATACCATTCTGTTACCACCCCTGTGTTTCACAGTGTTTTGAAAATATTTGTCCAGAAGCTTATCGCCTTGTTTCACCCTGATTTGTCCGAATAGTCCAAGTGTTGTTTTCAAGTTTTTTTGTACTTCCCGTGCAAAAAAGCATCCTGTGTAGATGTTGTTGAGCATTTGCGTTCACAGCCACACTTTTCGAGCACTGAACCACGTTCCTAATACTTTTGCCAGATTTTTCGAACAATCAAATTTTAAATAAACAACCCTAACACTACTGGAAATGAATGACGTTTATATTGTTTACTTCTGGATAACATGGCTAAGTGCTTGATTTATCGATTAAGTGTCGTCTTTGAAATATAACAACTAATCATTTGAACGAAGCCAGGCTCCATCCAATTTGCCTGAAACCATAAATTGATTTTTATTCAACGCTTTATTCTGACAACTGTCAATTCTTTAAGGTCACTCAAAGCAGGGTGGATTTGCTATATTTTAACTTTTCATCACGCATTGCCACAATACTTTCTCGGGCCCTTTCGTACCTTCAATAAGTGAAATTGAATACAACCATGGTAGTGCGTGCTCATAATAGTATTGTCTTTTCTGATATGCTTGTTTGGAAGATCCAAAACCTGTGGTTTTGTTACAATACATGTGTCACCTAAGTGAAGGAAATCACGGAAACTTTCTGCTGATTCACTTGATATTTCATGACGAACTTATGATATATCACTCACACATCTTCTATCATATCTGTACTATCTGACTTACAGTTCCTGGAGAAAGAAATACGCACAACTCAATAAATACACTTTTTGTATTTGGGCACATTTCCAAATTTAACAGCTTGCATTTTGATAAGAAAGAAATTCTACTGGACATCATAGTACAACGTGTTAAAGCAACCTCATTCCGAAGGTTACTTAGAAAGGTGATCTGGTCAGAATCACACTTGGCCTTGATGCTTGATGTACCTAGCAAGGTGGGATGCGCTGAGACTCCGACCCCAGGATGAAAATAGCAAATATAACACATATCACGGACTTTATGATTTTTTCCGTGCATGCCCGCTTCAAATAATTTTTTTGGGGGTTGACTTCTTTATTCGTTCATAGTTTGTCAACATTTTTTTCCTTCTCCATATTTGCACTGCAACATCCGGTTCAAAAAACACGCCCACGAGAAAATTCTCTTATGGAATGGTTTTTGGATTATGTCATGGATTTTGCAGGTATTGTGGTTTTCTTTTCAAGCGTGGTATCCGCACTTCCCATGATGGGACATAGTTTACTGTCAGCTTACGGCTCAACCATTCCATTCTGTCCAGAAGAATTTGCATTGGTTTTCTGCTGTGACAAATGACATTTTTCATTTCAAATGTTCCAGGATATACCATAGTTACATTTAATGATTGGCAGATAAATCTAGAAGTACTTTATATAAGTAAATTTACGCTTTCATTTTTTTTTTTAAAACCCTTATTTTAATGGGCAGCTACGGGAAAGAAGCCCACTATGAGGTCGCTGATGCATTACGGTAGGATACAGTCAGACAAGGTTTTTTCAAAAGCTAGTTTCATAGTAACTCTTCTCAGGTTTGTCTTAGATCAAGATCCACACTTGACATAACGAAAAAGAAAATGTTTTAATAGTTTCCATTTTATGTAACATTTTCTTTTCTTTTCTCTATATTTCTCCGATACATGATAGCCCCTCATACCGGAACCACTTGGAGTCGCTTTGGTGCCACTTTTGCATTGTTGTAGCGCGAGTCCTAGCATCAGTTTCTGGATTGCACATTGTCGAACAATCAGTGTCCATACCATTCCCCTGAAGGGTTAGAAAGTCTATTGAAATCAACGGGGGAATATTAAGCTCTTTATCTTCAAATACTGTACCCGTAGTTGTTTGCATCTCCCAGTGCTCCTTGTTACACGCTTGGTATACGTACTATTTACTTCTTCACTAGCAGTGCGTCATTCCACGTCTCACCTCTATTCAATCTTCCTTTTGTTTTTCGAGAATTCTGCCATATAGACCATCAGTTCACTGGTCACTGACTGGGCTAGTCCGGCGGCTTTGGCACATGCGTTAGGAATGTGTTTTCTGTAGAATAGCTTCATAGCCAGGGTCAATACCAGAAATCTCACTGACTTAACTGGTCTTAATCTCGACGAAGCCAACGTCCAACTCTGTTGATTTCCTCTGTCAGGATTACCATCGCTTTCTTTGTAATTCACCTGGAGCCCGCGTTTTTCTGATAATAGGAATATCGAACGTGCATTAGAGGAATCGCGACCAAAAAGTGTCTGAAAGCCGATGGAAAATCAAAGTCATGCAGCTGCATTTTATGTTTGTAAATTTTTTTTAAATTCATGCTTTGTCCATCAAGAATTCTTTCCTGAGAAGCCCACGTGGAGGTTGTCATGCGCTTAATGGAACGTTTGGGTTAAATTTCGTGTAATGCATTTAGACAATTGGTCATCACCTGCAATTTAAATATTCTATTAAACAAACTGCATCGTCCATTTTATTTATTAATCGGCTTCAATCATATCTCCTGCTCTAGAGCTAATAACCGTAACTGAAGGAGTGCACTGGAAATAGTGTACAGTCTATGTCTCTACCTTCAAATCGTGCACTTTTGAAAAAAGTGAAAAAAAAAACTTTTGAAAAAATTTGCATCGAGAATGACGAGTCCAACGCAGCGGCTCCTAGGAATCTGCATTCCAAAAAAAAGCATTAAAACGAAAAGTCGGTATATTAGCTAGAAACATTTTTAAAACTGACATTAATTTTACTTATCATGAACTTGGCTTTTTTTTATACAAAGAACAATAATTTTTGTCCTGACTTATAACGTCGAATAGTCCCCTACTCCTTCTACCATATAAGCTTTGAAGTTCATTGAACGAGTTCTAAATCTAATAAATGCATTTCTATTTATGATATCTAAATTAGGTCATATCAATAAATTGATAAGTTGAATCGCTTTATTTATTTGATTTATATTGCCTGATGTTTTAAAATCAAACCACTATCCAATGAACAATGCTGATACTGGTTATCAGAGTTCTCAACTCTTACACACGCGCAAATAGATGTGCAGCCTTGACGAAATTTCAGCTCAGTAACTCAAAACCTAGATCTATTATTGCTACGACAATCTTATCACTGCACGATTTTTAATGTATTTGATGTCCTCGACTATTTAAATATAAGTTAATATGGTGAACAAAATACTGTTGAAGTTATATTGTTAAAAATTATAACAATGTTTTTACGTCACTTTTACGTCCTATTTCTATGGGTTTCACATTTATTATTTAAAGGTGTATGAAGTTGGCATTCCTGCCATAGAAACGAACTGACTTTTAATCGCTTTTGTGTTTTTTTTCAAAATTTGGGAGTAATTTATCTGAAATGTTTATTTTCTCGGTTGTACTGACACTGAACTAGCTCAATTCAACCTAATCACCGACCTAAGTGTAAAATCAAGACCGATACTTTTGGAACAACACAAGTTTAATGGAACATTTAATACCTTTTATCTACATATTTACAGATCCTAATGTATTCTCTACTCTATAAACAAAGAGGTTTAAAACAGCTCACTTACATAAACTTCATTCTCTTATTTAGAAAAAATAATCTATTCCGTTTATAATTTGGTTGTCCAGCAAATATAGTGTACTGAAAACATAGAAACAAGAAGATGATATTATGTTCGATATTCCCCTGAGTTTCCCCATGATTTTCTGCTATTTCTCTTTTCGTTTTTTATTCAATTTAAGTATTTATCCTTTTTTAGACGTAACGAAAACACAATTTGTCATGAAAGAACATTCAATAAATTATCGAAAAGTAATATTTAATATTCTAGACTATATAATACATATCAGATAACGTACTATACTAAACTGTGATTTTATATAATAACCAATGTTTAATACTTCATAGCGGCTACATCTTATGATTGATTTCCTGTTCCGCTACGTCGTAAAATTGCACTATTTTGGCCCAAAATTGTTTTTTGCTAATTTGCTGGCAATTTTGGTAGCATCCACGGCCTTATTTAGTTGATATTACACATATTTCCTACCAATATTTCAGTCGTAAAAAACACTGGCTTCGCCAAGAGATTATGTCCGCTTTGATATTTTTTTACTTCTCATTAGCACTTGCAAATAGAAATATACCTCATTGCCATTTCTTCCATATTTGAAATCATAGAACGTATAAATTCAGCTACCACATAAGTTCTAAACAATTTAGCATTCTCAGCCAACAAACATAAGCTGTACAGGGTTAATCCTTTACTACTGAAATTCTGCAATCGCCAGTCTGATGACATTTTAAATGCTTTTACCATCATATCCCTAAGTAAATGCCGCACTTTATTACTACCGATGACAGGTCGCATAGTGTGGTTAAAGACCACACTATGCGACTATGTTCACTATACACTATGATACCATCTTTGCAGAAGCTCTTAAGGTTCAAATATTATTTGTGGCATTTATCGGTAAATTTGCACTATAAGTAGTGAACACCTTGTGATGCAGCTGTCAGCTGTTGACGTATATAATCAAGAAAAAAAGTTTACTATGACACTACACACAGGATGAAGACTAATATTCGTTGATCTTTATCATGAACCGCATTCAACTACAGCTACTTTTCGTGGAAATTAGAGCGAGCTTTACACCGAAAGGGCCAAATTTTGTTTGACATACGGTACCAACGGAGTGATGGAGTACGTTATTTAGGTAATTTTTGTGGTCGGAGATCTAACATATTTTTTTCAAAAAAATGGTGCAAATTGAAATTCAAATTACGTAAGAACTGCTTTATAACGAACAAAGTTCCCTGTTCGTTTGTTCATTTACAGTTTTGGAGACACTTATAGGCTACCTAGATGTCCCTATTTAGTATCGTTCAATTTCTTCCTTTGAGGTCACGTCAAATATAAAGGTTTCAGTAACAAAATCTCTTGTTCATTGTTCCAATAAAAAGTTATTATACATTCTAAATGTGTTAAAAAAACTTTCTCTCGAACAGCTAACGCTACACCTCTTATTGAGACACTTTGTAATATATACGACAATATTCTCACAAATACCGCAACCAAACAAAATCTCAAAATTTTTCACAAAAAGCATCATAAGATGCACGTAAGCATAGCTTCAGTGATATAAATTCCTAAGAACGTCAGAACTGTTAATTATATTGAACTCCTTCGAATTGCAGATCCTAAAGTGAATTGTTAAAGCAAATCGGGTAAGGGGGTCGAAAACAAATGTGATACAAGCATTAGCAGTGCAAATTAGTTTCTATGATCAGAAGCTAACACGTACTTTATAAAGCAACCCCTTTATCTCATTCTCTGGATAGTTATTGAGCATCTCTCGCTCCTCAGACCTCCTTAATGGATCAATAAACTAAGGGAAGTTAAGGCTGTGACCGGTAGGAATAAAGACTCTGAGGAAACTTCAAACTTGGACAAAGTTAAGTCTAAATTTAAGTTTTTGAGTTAAGAACCTTGACACCAATTTCGAATCGAGGCACATTGACCCTTCATTCAGTCGCGTATCGGACTCATGATTGGTCGAGTTTATCAATATACTCAAAAACATCACGAAAAATCGAAGATCATATCGATATCGATTAGAGTGTACTTAAAATTTTGTTGCCAGGATCTTAAATTCATTTTCAAACCCTAAGGACTTTACCACAAAATAATCAGAAACCTAAATTGTAATCGAAAACTCGTAAATATTTTCACTATTTGTGAAATCTGTAAATGCTGTTAAGATATCTTACCTACTTGTCCTACCCAATTGTTTGCGAAACCTTTCGTCCAAAAAGACGACAAAAGTCCGTCAAGGATTTCATAGATTTGAAATTATGTATGTAATTATGCATTATGAATTTGTTGATCCCAAGTTGCTTCCTTCATGCGGCTGAATTCCTGAAAATCCCTGTCGTTTTAACACGTGTAGCTGATTGAGTGCAGACGCGCTCTTCCATAATAAATTGTTCCGCAAATAAAAGTCAAATTGAATTTAAAAATCTATTTAAAAGTGTCCCAGTGGACATATCCTTCAGATACGTTTACAAAAATTTACAAAGTAGTCACCATAGTATCTGGTAACTAAATAGACGTTCTGAATTTTCCAGGAGCATTGTAATGTATCAACTCCCGCACAATATTTGCACTTTACTTAGGCAACATTGTCATGTTGAAGTATAAGACCCTCACTCAAACCAATTTTCGTAAGTTCAAGTAAACTGGTATATACATGGTACCCTCATGAAAATAAAGCTTTCCTAGATATTATATGATTGATCGCAAATCTCGTCTTTCGTGTCATTCACCTAGATTCCTCCTCTTTCGAGATGATACCGACAATTTAATTGTGGTCTCGCCACTGAACCAAAAGTTTGATTCAAATCTAATTTGATTTTTTGGCATGCACCTTTGTAAATACTATTGCTTTTGCAGTTTTCCTTTTGTTCATCCATGGTTTCCCCTTGCAATTCGATCATCAAACGCAGAATTATTTTACACGCCGAACTTTCTACAAATTATGATAAGCTTACATCCTTATAAAGGCTACAATCACTGGTGATTACACGAAGAATTTTCTCTAAATTGCTGTAATACATTAAACAAATTGAGTGGCTTCCACGCAGATAACGAGGTCGACTTCGAAGACTGAGTATCGAAGCTCTTCCTCGGTGACTACAATGAGAAAATATTTCGAGATGGCATCAGAATGAACAAAAGAAAGTTAAGTTTCGTCCTTACTGGGATGCTCACGGGGTATTGCACACTCGAACGACCTCTTATCTCTCATGTATTTCCTTCACGCCTGAAGGCGAAACATATCATAAACTTCCTTAGAAAGGCGGATTCGCTTGAGGTGCTCTAGGAGTCTATAGAAGGAGTCTCTAGGAGTTAGTTAGTCTACACTTTTGTGAGACCAATACACACCTTTAATGATATTTGCTTATCCTACGCTTTTTTTTAATAACGTATTGATAATTTTTCTGATGTGTTTCTCTGGACGTTCGGGGTATGGTTTAGGCGGAGGTCTTGTGTGGTGGTTCTCAGGACAAATTCAACGTGGACATAATGAGCAATCCAAACATAGATCGTATACGTATTTTATAATGCAGGCATAATACATTGAGCCTAACGTTCACCTCATATTGTCTGAGACCGACGACGCTGTTTGAACTTGTTCTCAACGTCATATGTCGTCATCGTCCAGAAAATAATAGAAGTTCCTCTGACATTGACGTCAATATTAGTTCAAACGGCGTCGGCCATTACTGTCCGTACATTATTTAAGCAAAACCAGACATTGATTCTAGTCGCCTCGAGGGTTTTTTTCTGGTAGTATTTTTATTCACAACAGTAACCCTCTTATCAATAATATAAATAAGCTATTAGTTTAGTTTACTTTGACGTTAATTTGGTTTGTTACCTAATAATAAGGTATACTTGATTTATATACGCCCTACTATATCATGCTCGTTGACCAGCGACTAATGACCAGCACCATTTTTATTGATTTTATTCTTTATAGAGCTTTAGCAACTTTATTAAATGTCAAGAAAAGATAAGAATTTCTCACAAAGTCTTACTACTAAAGTCTATGACACGGAATTTTCATTAGGAAAGTACTGGATTTTCTCTACAGGGATTAGTCACTTCAGTTTCGCAGTAATGACTTGCATTCGCACAACTCTGGTATGCGATAATGCAATTCGCAAGTAAAATACAAATTGGAAACCTTGCAATTTCTTTTAGTTATAGCCAAATATTGCAACTGAAGAAATAGCCTAATTTAGTTGAACGTAAAAGGATTAAAAGTAGTGCAATTACAGCCATCGTTTCCATAAATTTATCCGAAACAATTTGTTTGAGGCAAATAAAAATCATTTGTTGCTTCTCTTGCAGTGTTGGTCGGTTTCACGATACTTAACGATTGGTCATAATATTTCCACACTACTACGTCACGATTTAATTTGCTTTTCACAATTTTAATAAATTCCTTAATCAGCAAAGCATGCGTCATCCGTGAGCTTTCGTCTTACAAGAAATTTTTAAGTGAAATTAAGTTCATGTATATCTATCGTTACACTTTTTGCAGTAATTTAAAGTCTTTCTTATCAAAGAAATTGACTGCCAAAATCAGTTAAGAGTAATTCTAACAATATTTCTACATCTTCTTGATGAATCGAATGATTTCAATGTCTTCTGCGAGATTTCACAGTAGTAAGCATGGACTCATGGACTTCCGAAAAAGCATAGTAAATTAATTTATCTGTACTCCCGAGTGTAAAATATATGGACATAATATTATCGGACTAAACTTCCTCGGAAATGTGGGTGGAAATTGTCAAAACACTGAAACCATGAACTCAACCTCAAGCTGTTTCGCTTGAATGAGGCATTCCTCCATTGCTTAGATGCGAGACTAGACAAGCTGACCCAACTAGCTGGAAATCTGAAGTCGAATCATAACAAAAAAAATTGAATCATTTGTAATTTAATGATCCATCAAATACCACTCCGCTAGCGGGGACAGCACTACGCGTTTCAAGCTGAGTGAAACGCTTCCCTGTCCGCGGCTCTATCTCCTTCAGTGAACAACAAAGAATGTAGGCTTTGATCGTGAACATGAGGCTTTTGTTTATTTATTCTACTAATCGTACGGAAAGTCTCAATAACAACAGTGCGAATCGTATTTGTTCTGTTCATGGCATTGAAAATATATCAAGTTCTGCTAGAATAAGGTACGGAAGCAAAAAGTTGTATTTTTACGCTGAATAGTGTAGGTAAATAGCTTGAAATGTGAAAAAATGTTTAATTCAGTGAATTACTCTTTTGTGACCATTGAATTTAACCTGTGCGCATTTAAAGTAGCAAGTTTAAGTATGAGAGTCATTTAAAGGCAAAATTTGCTCAAGCTCTGAGCAGTGAGGCTAATTTGTAAAATTAATTAGATGACATCATCAATAATTTGACGGAAACTGCAATAAGCTTTCGAGGCTCGCCACGATGGTCACTGATGTGATCTAACAATAGAACTGGAACATCTGTTCGAATATTGAAAATCTTAGTGAATTTCTAATAGTGGAAAATATATTCTAAATATTAAAAGGAATTTTGGAATTATATCGGATTAATTGGCTCAAGGCAAGCAATGTTGATTTTTATTACTATACACTGAAAATCTAAATAGTTTTGTTGTTGTGATCATAAATAATGCCAAAGAAAACAGATAACAAGTTCAACTAAATCATCTTATGACCGTTTCTCCAGATTACCCAATGCGGTTGAAAATATCATACTCTATTCAGTACGGTTTCATGTAACCCTAGCCAATTTCCTTAAACTTACAGGTTACAATATGGCATACATGTTTATTCCATATTTATATCTGCTCTATATGTAAACACGAAATATATAATCTTTATTCTGATTTAATTTTATTTTGCTAAAATTACCGTGCTGATGTTTTTCATTAATTAAATTT
The DNA here is from genome assembly GCA_954870665.1 of Stratiomys singularior. Taxonomy (NCBI): domain Eukaryota; kingdom Metazoa; phylum Arthropoda; class Insecta; order Diptera; family Stratiomyidae; genus Stratiomys; species Stratiomys singularior. The sequence goes on from OX940877.1 coordinate 54,479,379, forward strand.
GCATTCTATGTTTCTTGACTTTACAAAATAGACCTAAAAAACAATTTGTGCATCGAGAATACTACGAAAAATATTTGGCATCAACAAAGCTAAATTCTGATTTGATTTGCTGCCAAAAATCAATTCAACTTAATTTAATAATGATGCTACCTCGGCTGGGATGAAGAAAAGATGCAGCAAATATTTATCTTACCAATATCATAAATAAATCATAAATGTCCACATAAATTCATCAGAGTTCTCCTCTATCTTTGCCGGTGATAGAGTGCGGTCAAAGGTGACAATACTCGATGTGTCTGGTATTTGGTATCCAAAATGTAACTCCAAGAAGAGATCGCTCATAATTCCCAAAATATTTGTGTCGTATTTATAGATTCACCAAGAACTTGGAATGACTTATATCGACTCGATATAACCTTTAAGGTTAGTTAAATACGAGGAAATCAAACGATAACATTCGTTTAATGGAGACTGAGCAATGGAAAGATTTTGTTCCAAAAAAAGTATGCCTTGGAGTAGATAAAGTGGTATACTGTACATATCTAAGTGCTTGAAAAAAAAACGAACACTGACGGCAGAAGGAACAGACCTGCATTGAGATTGATAAAAAAAACATCATGAGTTAACCCTTTGCACTCCAGCCTAATAAGCAATAGTAGGAACCAGTAACTCCAGAGCTGTATTAGTAAAAAGTGCATGCATTAATTTTTAAGAAATATGCGGTCGCTACAATTAAACAAACCAATTTATTGTTACATATATTGTAATAAAGCATATTGTAGCTTAGATTTAAGACTTAAGGCTTAAAATTTCTCCAAGTGTGGTATTTTTCAAAGCAATCACCCATATGCATTCGAGGTTTATCGGGATAAGTATCACAAAATTCGACAGTTCCCGTCTCTGCCCTCGTTCCTGCCTGTTGGAACAAACTACACAATCCCTTTTTTTGCTCTTCCGCAAGAAGTGAAGTATTTTATCAAGCTTAGCTTCTTGATTTGCGGTGGATGGTCTTGATTGATCGGAATTCGCCCACGAGTTGATCGACTAAGCGCTTGACAAACTTCAAATGGGACATGCGTTTTTCATTTTTGTCCTTTTTTATACATTTATATAGAATATATGAATTTATACAGAATATCTCCATTTTCTAACAAAACAGTAGGTTCAGGCATACTGATCCGCATGATCAACATCAGCCATAAATTCTGTGTAGTTAACAACAACTTCAGTTTTTCGACATTTTGTTGCTCACCACCTCTTAAAAATCTTGTTTTTGTGATGAATCCAGCACTACCACTGGTGCTTAACAACGACACGACTCTTATCCTTCCAGGACAATATCATTGTTATTCCTTTTTTGTAAGCACTCGATTTGTTAACACCAAATCTTTGTTTCTTTATCGGGTCTGGTATGGCCTTGCGGTTAATTTTTTTTATAGTACCTGTTATGTGGCATTTCATTTTTAGCAATTCCTCCGCCACTACAATGCTAGTATAGTAACTGTCTGTATGCATGCGATATCCTTCAGCACCTGGTACGTTGTTCAATAGATTATTATACAGATGCAGAAGAATTCTGGTACTGACGGGCAATTCGGTTTTATTAGATCATTTGATGTAATACTGCCATAATATAGGAGAATGTTACAAAGATATCCAGTTTCTGAATCTGCTAAAACGTATATCCGTATTCCCCATTTAGTTGGCTTATTGGGATTGCATGTTATGAAACTAATTTTGCGTTTGAATTTGACAAAAGATTCATCGACACATATATTTTGCCCTGGTATACAATATTCTGCGAATTTTGCATTTACGTATTCCAAAAAATTACTGGACTGTTGGAGCCTGGTTCATATATCTCTCCTTTGCTGATCTACGGTTTTCAAATGCAGCTTCCAGCACAATTGATGAAATCTTTTTCTAGTGAACACATTTGAAAAGAAACGTATTTTTGTATTGTCACTAGCTGACCAGTAATCTTGCAAATTTGGCAAAACCATGTTACCCATATTCAAGATTACTCCGATGAAGGCCCAAAATTTCTTCTTTTTGGTGTCCCGCCATGAATGCCATATTGAATTTTAACTTAGAGTTTTTGTTCGTAATTTGTTGGTGGCGTATATATTCGTCTCTGATACAATTTCGTCCACCAACTCCTCTGTAAAATACAGCTTCAAAAATTCGACAGGATCATCAATATTGAATATTTGTGGCCCTGGAACTTTATTTCCCGTTGAAAAGTTTATTCTTAGCAAGGGAATTTCACTTCCCGTAATATCACTCCATGTATTGGTGTCTGCTGGTGGTGCATCTTCTTCCTCTGAATCTGATTATTCTTTTTTTCTTACTATTATAACTTCACTATATTTATCCCAAAGTCATCACCTAGTTATATTTCACTCAAATCATCTCCAGGCAACACAAAATCTAGTTCGTCTGCCACATCACTTATTTCACAACTATCGTCAAAGTTTTTGCCTTCCATCTTCACTAACGAAGGGTTATAACGAAAAGACACAAAATAAAACACTTGCCATTGTATAAACATATTATGCAGATCACACACATTGTAACGTAAACAGAAACACCTTTGATTAACTAAGAATAAAGAGCGCTAAATGAGGTAAACAAGCGTGTCGCAAAAGCGGCGACAGCGGATTTATTCCTAACATACGAAATGTCGCAAATGCGGCGAAAACGGAGTGCATAGGGTTAATTATTAAAAGTCAATTATAAATTAGTTTAAAACTTTCACACTTTAAAAATATAAGCACGGAAAAATTTTTAATACCGACTCTTTTCAAAAAATTCGACCCGTATATCTTTGCCAAAAAATTGCTCGTACTTAATATTCTTCCTGTTCCACCATTTCATACGGTTGGAATCATTACTGATCTGCAAAAACATCAAAAATGTTTTGATGAAAATACAAAGCATAAATGTTTTGTTTAAAAAAGGGCGAATTCAAAAAATTGCTTAAAGCATGGGAAAGTAGTGTATCAAATGGTTCTAGATTGTAAATTATATAAAAGCATTTCAAACCGACAATGCCAAAAACGAAACAACACATGGAATACCTGTTGGTGGGCGAAACACAAGTAGCGTCAACAGAAGATCGGTCCGATAACTAAGCCATCTCTGTCGCAAACAATACAATACAGAGTTCGGCAACTTAACCTATGGAACTTGGTGTCAGAATTGTGTGTTACTGTAAACGATTTTGACATCTCACGTTTTGATATTTTTCGAGACTGGACCAAAATAAGAACTAGTTAGGTGCGCATGAGTCAATTTTGCGAAAAAAAGTCTACAAAAATGTACGTCGAACTGTCACAAAAATCTAAAAGTTGGAAAGTTGGGAAATTCAAGACTGGTGCGATTGACACGATACAAACTTCAGACCCCTGATCTGGCAGGTAAAGTGTTATCTACTTAAAAGACTTCTTTGTATGAGCTTGTCTTATTAATTACAAAAACGTAGGATATCAAAACATTAGGATCTATTTACCTCAGCTCAATATGACCACGATTTGTGCGTTGACTACAGCTTTGAGATAACCTACCCACATCACGAATGTGACCCTACTACTTTTTGGCAAGTCTATGTTGAATGGCTAACTTCAGTGTGTTCATTTTGGCGTTTTGGACCTCACGTTGCCCTCAAAAACGGAACAAGTGGACCACAATCGATTGTTCCACATTGCCCAGTGGAACTATCCTTCGATTTTTCAATTTCCCAAGAAGCCCCAAAAACAATATGAGGAACATTATCATTTCAGTCATTCTTGGGTCACTCGAGCTTTGTACGACAGTGCCGACTCTTGCGAAAAACTGCTTAGCTTGTTACGAAAATATTTGCATGCCAACAGCTTCACAGCAGTATAGCATAGCATATATATATATACATAGCATATATAGTATAGCAGCCATCGCTACTTATGATAGAAAATTGCTTTTAGAATATTTTCTATACTCAAACGGATGGTCGTGCGTTTGTTCAAGATAACACAATTGTGTCGGGTGTTCAATAATTGTTCAATCCGGAAACACCTTCCGAGAACACAATGTAACACTTTCCTGCCGACGCAATGACTTTCATTTTGATAATTGTAAGGATGAGGTTAATTTCATTTTTTACAATGCATCGAATGTTCAGTGTTTACAGTTCTTTTGTGTAGAAAATTTCAAATTTCAGAAGTTTTTCAACTTTTTCAGTTGATGCTATTGCATTTCTTGGTCTTGGTCACGCTGCGTTTAGTAATTCTCTTAGCTACGTTATAACGTGTTATGATGCAATACACTTTAATACTTTAATACGATTTAATTGACTGTTGATGAAACTCTAGTGTCAACAATAATTTTTTCAATTTTTCTTCCGATAGAAACCAAGGATGTCTGGCTCGGTTGGTCGCCAAGTTTTCGTTTGAATTCCGTAAATTTTGTTACGTTAATAACGCTCGGTCATTCAGGGCGTTTGTTAGCGAGGCTTGGTCAGTCTAGAAGGAATGAAAGAATCTCCATCGCCAAATGCCCGGCAAGTATCATCGGTGTGGAATTGTCTTCGTTTTTTGTGTTGATCAAGAAAACTATATCCTGTTAGTATTGTCACCAATTTTCTGATGCCATTTCTCTTCCTCCCTAGGAGTTACTTTGTTCTCATTTTGCTAGGGAACGGCAAAAGTTTTAGGTGTATCCTGAATAAGTTAGTGTCATTCTAGTCATTCCAAGCTGTATCTATCGCTTTCCAGAGGATTTCTTCTAGTTGCATTATTACTATGACACTTTGATTGTGTCTATTCAAGTTGAATTTTGATCGCATGATCCCACACTTGCTAGAGAATACGCTTTTATTTTCCTCTACACTGCAGTTGCCCAGGGATCTATTTAGTTTTACATTTACAAGTGTTATTTCGGCTTTGAGAGTCTGCCTCTAACTATTCACTAGTGGTGAAACTACGCGGTTAGATATAAGCGCCGTTACGACTTGCTATCCTAGGGAATTAGTTCTTCTCGTGAAGGTGGTTGATTGCCGCTTATGTAGCCGTTCTTATTACAGATATTTCCGACTGGAGAACGGGTATTCGCTCTGAAATTTGTAACTTCGATTGATATGCGGATGTAAAATTGTATTTTTGTATTAAGCAGATTTTCTGTGTGAGTTGCTATATTGTCTTAAAGTCGAAATGAGAAAGAGCAACCATCAAATAGGAAAAAAATAATAAAGGACATTTCCATGGAGAATGTATTAATTTTGCTTTCCGATAGTTGTTAATTTCCTTGATTGTGTTTTAGGCCTTGAACACATTCAGTAGCGTCAAATATGCGATAAAAATATTTAATGGTATTTAACCTCTATCAAAAAATTTATTTCATTTAATTTTTCCAAAAATTTTTGTATAAAAATCATATTTTGAAAAACTCGCCTCAAAAAATATTAAAAACTTCATTAGTTATAATACAGGAAAGTAACCTTTCTTTTATAATTATACTCTGCATTGGCATTTAAAATACATGCTGCAACATAGGTGGCTTTTCAAGAATTTTCCGGCTATGTGGAGTGCCTTTGGGGGCAATCTTAGATATTTTGAATTGAAGCATTCGTCAAATCATTCAATGATTCATAGGTGAGTTTTGTGGCCGCCAGAAAAGCGGCGTATTCATCTTATGTTCCTTTTCCTTTTGCTATCTCCTGGCCACATTAACTTTCTTCTCCTGGCAGACAATCAAAATGTTGAGGTTTTTAGTTCTTTGATGATTTAAGGTAGAATGTCGCCGTATGGCAACACTAACAAGCCAACAATGTTTCTTATTACCAAACCAATTTCGTTTACCTACTAAACATACTCACTGCACCCGATTCTACGTAATAGGCTCATTTTCTGAGTCGTTAATTCCTTTTTTTATGATTGACGGCTGATTATTCGGGATGTTAGAACCATTTTTTGTATCACCGTCACCTATGTAATATTCAAATTTAACCCCATAGTTTTCTTTTGATCTCCAAAACATTTCCACAAAACTATTTCCCTCTCTTTTAGGTTGCAATGCCTCTGAACAATGTTTCTGATGGTCCATAATCATAAGCAGCCATACTTCTTTCCTTTGATTTCGCATTCTTTACAACATCTGATTTTTCCCACGGAGTCGGCTCCGTAAAACAACCAATTAATTTTGTTGGTCGGAAAGGCAAAGAATAGATCCTCTTCACGACAATGCCGTATTTAGATACAATAATGCCGTCCTGAGATAAATGTTCTTGATCTTGATTGGCTGATCGTTCAAGTTCTTTAGCCGCTTATTTCACATTACCACCAAATGTATCCTCGCACATAATCGAATAGATGTAAAACAGCAGCCAACTTTAAGATTCAGTATGAAACCGTTGGATCAAACCTCATTAGTCCTGCAACCTCTAACCTCCTGCAAGTCCTGCTAACATTTGCAGCTAGTGTATTCAGTTTCACTATCCATTTTGCCTGGGCTTTGAGGGGGCTCCTTTTCTTAAGGGCCTGAAGATCGTTCATTCCCACGATCAAAATAAACTAACGTTCAACTTCAGAAATGTCCTAAATCGATCCTAAATATATTTTTACAGTTTTATACAACCGTCTCCTGGTTTATTCTGCGATTATAAAAAACTGACAAATAAGTAAGTTGAAATCTCTAGAAATAAGCCTGAAACTATAAAGAACAACTATCTGTTAAAAAATCATTTTTTTAAATTCCAGACTTATGTTAGACCATAATTCAACTTTAGGTCATGCAAAAATCCTCTTGAAATCTTTATAAATTTCAGCTTGGACAACAAATATGTGATATCGTTACTGTAATAGTATTCTGATAAAAAATGAACACCTCTCAACAATGTAAATGCCCTTTACGTCTCTAATATAATCTAATATATAAAATGGAGATATTCCTAAACATTAGATGCTGGTAACAACGTGTTTTAAATATAGATGCTAATTGATCGTTCAACTAATAATCACAAATGAAATCCTGTCGGAATATCTCATAGTTTAATTATAATTGGGCACTTATTTTTTTATAACTTTTTAAACGCAAAATATTCAAAGATAAAATATAATATCTCCATTTCCTTGCTGTGTTGCATTTCTATCTGCTGAAACATGGCTACAAGAAATTTTCTTTTAATTTGAGCTAAAATTATTCTGACCTAGAATATGGCAAGTAGAAAGAGAAAATTGGACGGCAAATATAATTACAAATGTTCAAAGACATTTGTCGCTCTCTTTCGTCGGAAATGTAGTGCGTTCACCCGCTCTTTTTCTGTATTTTATGTGCACTTGAAATAGTTTAGAAAATTTTTGCTCGGCAGACTGTTGGTAATTTTGATGACGATAATATATTGCAAATGCGAAATACAGTATTAGGTTTTACATTTCCAACGCGAAATTCGCATAAATGTGTCGTATGTTCAGTTAATTTCCTGCGACTGCCGTTGAAAAGCTACAATGTATATCCAATTTTCAAATGTTCACTTTCAAATCTTAGATGATATCAGAACGAGTAATTTTTTTTATCTAGTTGCGATTTCGAAGAAAATACAACTTTTGGTGTCCAATGTTTCAAGTACTAATTGTCTAGAAATGGTATAGTGTGCATGTTGTATATCTCTCAGCAACATCTGCTTAATTTTGTATTCAACATGTAAATTAGTAATACATCGGATAGACACTGTGCTAATTTTTTTAAACAGCAAAAATTTATTAATAAACATTCAAGCATTTCATTATAACATCAGTGCAAACATAAATGTCCTGATATTAAATATGTTCGAATTTTCAAACCTGAAATTTTTTCTTATAGATAATTCGACAACAGACACAATGCAAGCCGAGGCTCTGCAAGTTGTCACATCTGCAGAGGGTCACACGTTTGTTTTGAACGAAGACAAATTGACGGAAGTCCTTCTACAAGATGAGATAAAAGATCGGATCGTGTGTATAGTTTCTGTAGCTGGTGCATTTCGGAAAGGAAAAAGTTTCCTTTTGGATTTCTTTTTGAGATACATGTATGCAAAGGTATTTGAATTCATATTATATTTATTTCAAACCTAAAACTCAGTAGCCTTCGAATATAATCTGTCATAAAAATGAAAGAGATTCAACAAGAGAGAAATACATTCTTTTATATTAAGCTATTGGATGCAATTTTAATTATAATATGAAAATTTTATGCATCATTTTTATCCTACTATCTCCAAGTAAATTAGTTCATTGATTCGAATGCACTAGATTTTATAAAGGTATTTGCGTTGAAATATTATTTTCACGATTAACATTTAAAACTCAGCACCCAAGTAATATCACAAGTCATGCCTGCATATATGATCTTCTTACACCAAATGTAACACCTTCCAGTTAATGCTTTACACTAGGTTCAATAGCATGAAAAGGAATTGTTGAAAAGAATGTTATAGCATTAGAAGCCATTGTCCAACGTGGCTACATCATTATGATTGATATATTTTATTAATTATTTATCTAATACTAGCGTATGTATCTGAAACAAATAAAAGTAACGATTACCTGATTATTTGCATTTTTCAGTATGTTAATCATCAGACTGGTGATTGGTTAGGAAATGAAAATGAACCGCTCACAGGATTCTCATGGCGTGGTGGCTCAGAACGTGATACCACGGGTATTCTCATGTGGTCAGATATATTCTTGTATGATGCTCCATCCGGGGAGAAAATTGCTATCATATTGCTCGACACGCAAGGGGCTTTCGATAGCCAGTCGACTGTTCGTGATTGTGCGACAATTTTTGCCCTGAGCACTATGCTCTCGTCCGTGCAGATTTATAATTTATCACAGAACATCCAAGAGGACGATCTACAGCATTTACAGTTGTTTACTGAATATGGCAGATTAGCCCTTGCCGATAGCGGCAAAAAACCCTTCCAACGATTGCAATTCCTTGTACGCGATTGGAGTTTTCCCTATGAATCAGATTATGGAGCGGTTGGAGGTCAAAAAATTCTGAAACGGCGACTTGAACTGTCCGACAAACAGCACCCAGAGTTGCAATCCTTAAGAAGACACATAACGTCATGTTTCACAGAAATAGCATGTTTTCTGATGCCACATCCTGGACTAGTAGTGGCGACAAAACCGAATTTCGATGGCCGACTTAAAGACATAACGCCTGAGTTTAAGCAAAGTTTAAGGGAGTTGGTGCCGATGGTTTTGGCACCTGAAAATCTTGTTTTAAAAGAAATCAATGGACAAAAAGTGAAAGCTCGTGATGTGATACAATACTTCAAATCATATATTGCCATCTATAAGGGCAACGAATTACCCGAACCGAAAAGTATGCTCGTGGTAAGTATTCGTGTTAATAACCCAAAAAAAACTAGTTGAAATTTCGACGTTCTGATGATTTTCAGGCAACAGCCGAAGCAAATAATCTTACTGCCGTGGCGGCAGCAAAAGACTTGTACACACAACTTATGGAAGATGTATGTGGTGGCACAAAGCCATACCTAAACACAGGACACCTAGATGCGGAACATTTAAGAGTAAAAGACAAAGCATTATATCAGGTATACAAATCGTCTCATGTCATAACAAACATCTCATTTATGATTCCTATGAAACTATTTTAGTTTTCCTCGAAAAGAAAAATGGGTGGTGAAGAATTCTCCGAAAAGTATCGCGAACGATTGGAGGCTGATTTAGAAGAAGCGTTTCAAAGTTTTAAAGCGCACAACGAAAGCAAAAACATATTCAAAGCCGCTCGAACACCCGCCGTTTACTTTGCAATTGCCATTATTACATACATATTTAGTGGTATTTTTGGTCTTGTTGGACTGTACACATTTGCCAATTTCTGCAATCTTATAATGGGTATTGCGTTGCTGACACTAGCTTTATGGGCCTATATTAGGTAAGAATTTAATTATTTTATTTCATAATAGAATGAAATTGCTACCACATAAAACGAAATATGCAACAGTTCATTTCGCATTAAGCACTATCAAGTATTTTTAATTGGAACAAATTTTCGAGCCAATATTATTACGCTTCTGACAATCTTGCTTACGGATAGCTTCGTTTCATCATCACAATTTGTTGTTGATTTATTTTTCATTCCATTTGATTCATGAATACAAGAAACAAACTTTGTTATATTATTGGGGATTGGAAGATTTGCGACAATTTGCAGACAAAATCTGAAAGGGCTTTTTTGCAAGGACGTTTTTATCGTTTTGTTTCATAATAATCTACCATTTCCCGGCAAAACCTCATTGCATCGGCTGTAGTGCGTTGAAATCGTTTGAGGGATAAAACTAGACAAGCGATTTTCATAGGCATGTCAATAAGCTTTGCTCCATTGTCCAAAAGTGGTTTGAAGGCAAAAGACCCAATTTATACGATGGATGCATAACCCCAGCCAAGTTTATGTTCCATGTCGTCAAAGATCTGTGTGGCCTACCATGGTCATAGTGGAAAACAGCGGCTATTCTGTTTCTGTTTGTTTTTCTATTCTCTATTTATTATGTCCACTTTATTAATTGGGTGCTGTTATCCAATCGGCTGGCCAAAGTTCAGAATAGAATCCATGATTTGGCCAAGCTGCAGAGATGCTAGCCGCCCTTGATTCCCTTGTTGCCCACTGTTCATATAGCACACTACATTCGGGCCAAACACATATAAACCACCTTCACTTCGCTCCGACAACGATCAGTTTCGCGGAATATTTTCGTTGAATACCAAATTTCATGGCTACTTCGTAAGTATAAAATTGGTCTAAGTTCTTCATCTTTAACTCGCATGGAACCCGAATGTCTATAATTTCTTGAGTCTTAACTTATGCAAATGGCTCACAACTGTTTTGTGATGAGTGTCAACTTCTGTAGAAATAACATAAACGCCCGTCATTCTCAACTTGTCTTCCAGCCCGAAAACAATCGATCGATTTCCAGACCTGACTATATTCTGCCACAGTATGACACCAAAACTGAACAAAGTTTGTTGGTCGCGCGGGACGCGTTGTTCTTCCAGAATTTATCCCAATTCTCCTTTTATTTTTCCTCATTTTCATACCGTTTCAACTTCCAAATAGGATCATAAATCAAAACATTTACTTCAAAAATGTTAGCCTAGAGTCCTGCCCTAATTCATTAGCCCCACCGCTCAACTTGAAGGCCATAACTCGCTCTTATAGTTGGGGTTCCATTTTCGGGATGACAACAGCAAAATTTACTCCAAGATAGGGAATGATTTGTTGATGTTTGACGTAGACCTGATTGTCAATAAACATGAGAATTCAATTGTTTGTGTTTTCAGAGGATATTTGTATTTAGCTGCTGTGAAACCGATTGCGAATGTCCTTCGTCAAGTCAAACATGGCTCGATTTATTAATTCTACTTCAAATTTTTGTTGTCAAAACTACGCACAACAATTCCCAAATTTTCCAGAATTTCTGCAAATAAGGATGAATAGATTCGATGTACCTAAAATGTACCTTCGTTTTTTTTTTTTTGTATCCAGTAAGATATATTTCAAAATTGTTTCCATCATCGGTCTAACTAGCTTCTAGAACAAATTTAAAAGACCTTTTCAGTCAGTCAACCGTTTTCATATGCTCTATCTTTCGCAGTTGTCGAGGTTTTCTTTTTTCATGCGTCCCGACGCACATGCGATGTATTCCCTTTAAGAGATTGGATCTTTATCTAATCTTTAACCCTAAGTTTGTTTCGCTATTTACAAAACCTACATTGTTAGTATGAATCAAAATGGGGGGAGGGGAGTGCTAATGGAAACGAATCGAAATTGCATCGAACAATAAAGTTTGGCGTGTTTCCATATTTCAGAATAATACAACTTTTTGAATATACAAAAGAACTTCCACTACTAACATGTATGTTGTAAGAGTTATTTACAACATTTATCACTTATCATTTTACAGCCTGCAATTAATAGTACAATGACAAGTATTTTCGGTGAGGTCCATTGCGACCCTCGATTCCAGTTGAGAATTAATTAAAAATTAACATTTTTCAACTGCACAGAAAATGTTCTGACATTTAACATTGCGTGAAAGCATGACTCATTCGGTACCGCTAAAAATGGGAAACGCTTTGGAACAGCCTACCTTCGTTTCGATTAAAAGCTATAACGTAGGTAAAACATTTTCTTGTATGCAACAATCTATCTCCGTCTATCACATCTTAAGTTGAGGTTTAGTAGCCAGAAACCCGGATTATCCGTACAGAATAAAGATTTTGTTTACCGAAAATTTACAATTTTATCTCTATTTAGTGTTGCATCCAGATGAAATTAATCTTAACGGTTGCATAGTTCCGTGCAAAATGAATCATCTAATCTTTTAAGTCCAGCATTAAAAACTTAAGTTGCAAAAAGCTATAAAGGAATGAAGTTGAAGAACGCATTACAAACTGAAATCATTTCGTACTGTTTGTTTTAGCGATAAACTGTAATAATAGCGATAAAGAGTTTCTTGAGTTTCTCGCGGGCCCAAATTTTACTGTCGGCGTACCAGAACGGAAACGGAGAGGTAAGCGGGAATACCAACAACGTAACTCGAGGAAGCCCGTTGCGTTGTCGATTATCTACATTTACAGAGCCTTAGACCCATAAAAATGGTACATTGTTTAGTTCCGAAATAAGCTTATCGCTTCTTTTGGATTTTGAAACGCTTATCGCTTTCCAGGGAAGGGGAAAGCGATAAGTGTTTCGTCTAGAGATCTGCGATAGACCTCAATGCAGTTATTCTAAATCATTCAGTTGGAAAGCATCTTCTTCTGAAACGCACATCAGTCATTTCTTATCCGAAAAATGTTTATTGAACGGCGTGAAAGTACAATTTAAAGTGAGAGTAGTAATGAAAACGTTGAGTTTTAGAAGAAAAAAAGTTATAAATAGAATCGTTTAAGTTACTGCTATCAATCTTGCATTTTGCCAACAATGAAACGATAGTACGAAATAACAGACTTGGAAAAGTTGTACCACTTGTAAACATATTGACGGATCATTATCAGAAAGTCTTTTGACCAGACCATTTCGGCAGTATATTCCAACAAAGTCACACAAATACGGTGCAAAACTGTTCAAACTGTGCTCTACCGAAGGATACACTTCGTTTTCAAAAATATATTCTGGACGAGATATCAATGGAAAAAGGCAAGTTGGCCTGGCAGATGTCTGCACTGAATTTACAGACAAATTATTCAACGATAGACGTACTTTATTTGTCGATAATTTAATACTTAAATTTTTAAACTCTAAGACGCATGTGGTTGGAACGGTACGGAACAATAAAATGTCAAGTTTTGTACTGTCGCGCCCGTTGAAAAGAGGTGAAATTATGGCACGAGAAGATCGTAATGGTATTGTAGTACTTAAATGGAGAGATGTTCGCGATGTCAGAATCTTATCCTCAAAACATCCTCCCATCATGGCTTCAAGCTCTGATGCACATCGCGATCGTGCTCCTAAAATGAAATCTTTGGCGATAAAAACGTACAATATTGGAAAAACTGGCATTGACAGGAGCGACCAGATGTTGTCCTATGCAACAAACATAGGAAAAAGCATCAAGTGGTACCGCAAATTAGCATTACATTTTTCTTTTAGGGACAACGATCGTAAATGCATATATAGTGTATCGGAGAGCTACACAGAAGAAAATGGAGATAAGAAAATTCCGAGAACTTTTAGTCACAGAAAAATAACTTTTAGTTGTCCTCGATAAATACTGTGCCCAACACTAATAGACACAAAAGGAGGAAACTGTATCACCACTTGGCAATTCGCAAGAATCAGCAGGATGTGCCTCCTGTGTTACCGAAAGGAGAGGCAAATTGTCGAACGCCAACAAGCGTAGAAAACGTTAAAAATCGACATTTTGTTTAAATTGCCCAAAGTCGCCACAGATGTGCTTGGACTGTTTCAACAAATATCATGCGAAGTAATGTAATATTAATAATATCGTAAATATAAATTAATAAAAAGTAGAGTGTATTTTGAATATTTTTGATATTTTTATGCTGTATATTATATATTCACACTTCAGTGCTTGTCCCATTAAATTACTTTTCAAAATGTAACTGAAAATCTTATTTAACTTGAACAAGAAAAGCGTCACCCATATATGTGGTCCCCACGGAAGCATTCCCGTCACCCTAGTACGGGTGACGCGGCGCCGAACGTGTTAAAATGAAATGAGAGGCGTTTTCCAAATGTACCCGTTTGCGTTCATAATTTCGGCTTAAAAATTCATAATCATTCTTCACACAACTTGGAGGAAATACTGCAAAGTAATTCTCGCTTGCCTACAAACAAAAATACGAACATGTCCTGAAGTCGGTTTTAATCGTCTCTGTGCCGTCGAACCAGCACATCTAAAGCATAATTTACTTTTTGACAATTGTTCATTAAGGAATCGGCCCTGTATGCGATGAAAACGCGCATTATCCTGATTAAAAAAGCTAGCAATAGTTAAAAAAGAAACTGCAAATAAATTTACCCTGGATGCGAACTAAACGTCCCATGGTTAATAATAGCCGGTAAAGGCAATGTACATTTTGTTGGTTTTCTTCTCGTCTTGTGTGGTGTGAAACAACATGACTATATTTATAGTTATGAATTAGTGACATACAATCTAATTATTTTCATTTTTATATTCGTTACCAAGTATGTGTTGTATTATGATTTTTTTTTTTTTTTTTTTTTTTTTGGGAGGTGAAGGCACCGTCCACCCCCGAAGGCCTCATTAATCATCGCTTAGCGATATCTTCAGGCTAAGGGAAATCTGTCTTTCTCCACGGATGGATAGGAAGGAATTGCGATTAGTAACTATAATATTGCGTTACAGAGATGTTCCCTGCCTCGCCAAGCGATCCATTATGTCCTTCTTTATAATGAGTACTGTCCGTACGTAATGCGACACACAGTTCCAATTGTCCTTTGATTTCATCATTTTTCCCGTTTAATTTTCTGGGGAAATTACGCCAATTTTCTCCGAGAGATGCGAACGGAGTCTTGTGAATCTATTACACGTAAAGAACGTGTTGCAGGCGTCATCCGTCATCCCCGGGCAGAACACGCAAGTTGGGGATGGTGTCTTTCCCATCTTATAAAGGTAAGACTGAAAATACCCGTGACCACTGAGTAGTTGCGTCAAGTAATAATCAGTCTCACCATGCATTCTGTCGAACCACGGCCCCAAGTCACTTATCAGCCGTGCGGTCCACCTGCCTCGCGTTTCGTTTTCCCATGTTTGCTGCCATAAGATAAGGGTTCTTCTCCGTTCCTCTCGGCTGACAGTTTCTCTCGCCGACTCCCCCCTACGTGAGTATACACGTTTCCGTTCGTCTGCAAGTAACTTAATTGGAACCACCCTCGAGATTACCAGCGCTGCAGGTTCAGAGACAGTGCGGTATGCAGCGGCTATCCGTAAAGCTCCTTGCCTCTGCACCTGTGCCAGACGCCTTCGGTACGTCTCTTTACTAAGAGCGTCAGCCCAAACCTCGGAGCCATACAAGAGCACTGACTCCATTGCACTCATCAGTAGACGTCTTTTGCTCGAGGTTGGCCCCTGCGTGTTGGCCATAATGCGGTTTAGCGCCGATACCCGCACGGAGGCCTTATCTGCTGACGCTCGAACCTGCTCCAAAAAACTCATCTTCGAATCAATCATCAAGCCAAGGTATCTGATTGATTCTTTTGACTCGATGATCATTTCCCCTACACGAACCGGCATAACACGAAGGATTCGCTTCTTTGTGACGACGACAACCTCGGTCTTTTCCAGCGCTAGGCTAAGCCCACGGTCTGTCATCCACTCGCTCACTCGGCGTATTACCGCATCCAGTTTGAGCTGCGTCTGTCCGACAGTATGTCCGGCGACTAGTACTGCTACGTCATCTGCGTAGCCAACCAGGCGCGACTCCCCCGGTAACTGCAGCCCCAAAAGCTCATCGTACGAGACATTCCAGAGGTCCGGGCCCAGAACGGAACCTTGCGCGACCCCTGATGTCAAATCAATTCTTCGCCGGCCTCCCAACGAGTCATAGATGAGTTTCCAATTTTTGAGGTAGTCTTTCAATATCCGCATCAGATACCTCGGCACCCTGAAATATTCCAGAGCACCAAGAATATCTGTCCATCTAGCAGAGTTGAAGGCATTTCGCACATCTAGAGTTATGAGCAGTACTATTCGTCTCGAGTAATGATTGTGGGCTTCTGCCTGCTGGACCGCGCTCACTACCTCTGCTATTGCACCTATTGTGGATCGACCAGCCCTGAAGCCGTACTGCCGAGGAGACAGACCCCCGGCAGTTCGAATGGCTTCTCTAAGTCTTTCTCTAATGAGCCTCTCGAGTACCTTCCCAGCGGGGTTCAGCATACATAGGGGCCGATATGTAGATGGTTGTTCCGCGGTCCCCTTCCCCTTGTGGATCAGCACGAGCCTCGCCTCTTTCCAGCAATTTGGAAACACGCCCTGCCGCAAACAGGCATTGAAAGTGGTGAGCAGCTTTTCAGGACAAAGTTGATGTGCAAGCTGTATCACTTCCGCTGATATACCGTCTGGCCCTGGGGCCTTTTTCGATTTTAAAGTTTTTACCGCATCATCCAGCTCGATGGCGGTAAAAAGTGGGCATTCTCCGAGACATTCAACATCTGCATGATCGGGACGAATAGGATGCATAGGGAAGAGCGCTCTAACAATCTGGTCCATTTTTTCCGTTTCAAGGACACAGGGCCTCCTTGCAGCTCCTAGTTTCCGCATGGCAAGCTTGTAACCCAGCCCCCACGGGTCTCTGTCGATGTCCTCAACTAGGTTGCGCCAGCAGCGAGCCTTACTTTCGTTAATTAACCTACGGAGAACTTTTCTAGCCGACCTGTATGCCAGCGTTCGGGAGTGTGACTCGTCTCGATTTCTTAAACGTTGAGATTCGCGGCGGAGTTTGTGACATTCTCTCCGCTTTTCGGCGATTTCTGCTGACCACCAGTATACAGCAGGGTTATTGTGTTGAGGCCGTCGCCTGAGCATAGAGCAGTCGCACGCATTCTTGATGAGCCTCATGGTGGAGTTCACTATGTTTTCAGCTGAGGCTCCTCCCGTTACCGTCATAGTTTCACCTCTCATAAGAGCTGCGGCGAACGCGTCGACATCTATTTTAGATATATTCCAACCTACAGTTGAGGGTTGGTTTGCTACGCGTCGACTAGCACAGTCGCCAATTGCGAAAGCAATGTACTGATGATCGCTCGCCGAGTAGTCCTCCAGTACCCTCCATCTGTGTATTCTAGGCACTAAGGACTCCGAAGCAAATGTCACATCCGGTGTAGTTCCCAAGCAGCCTCGCCGTCGAAAAGTTGGTGTGTTCCCAACGTTCATGATGACAAGTTGCCTCCTAGCCGCCATTTCTAGGATTCTTTTTCCTCTCGAGTCTGGCAGAGGCATTCCCCATTCTATCGCCTTGGCGTTAAAGTCACCGCCAACAAGGATTCGGCCTTCTATGCTCGAGACAGCTTCCTCCAGTTCATCGAGCCTGCTCTGAAAACATGAAATTGACTCATTCGCTGTGAAATAGACGCTTATGAATGTCAAATCGACGCACCCAATGAGCACAAAGCCATTTCCGCTGGAGCAAGTCCGAGCTGTGGGAAGAGCCCTATCAACTACCCAGATGGCGGCGGTGCCGGATCGATCACAATACCATCCAGCTTCCTCTTTGTTGTGGTGTTGCTCCGATATCAGCAACAAGTCGACTTTTTTCTCTCTTGCAACCTGGTCTAGTAAATCTTGTGCGGTTGAGCTACGGTGCAGGTTGATTTGCAGGACTTGAATCATGTCTTTGCTCTTTTCTTGCTTAGTGCCTCTTTGAACTCCTGGCACCTACCACTTCCTGGAATATGAGCCAGATCTTCAGACTTCCGTCCCTTATCTTTGCACAAGATGCGAATGGGTTCGTTTGGGCAGTCTTTCGCCTTATGGCCGGAAGTGCCACCACTGTAGCAGTTTGCTTCGATCTGGCCCCTTGCAGTTCAAGGAGATGTGTTCGAAGTTAAGGCACTTGCAGCATCGAGTTAGGGCTACCCTCCGACGTATCCTGCACACAACCCAGCCAATTTTAATTTTCTCCTTGGCCAGGAGTTGCACAGCGTCTTTCTCTGGGATGTCTATTATTGCCGCCCTTTGCCCTCTAGCATTGGTAGGCGTTAGCCTTACCCTAAAGCTCTCTGCCGTAGCAAGAATTAACCTAATAGAATCTTCTACTTCTTTGGCATCCGCAATGCAGTCAAGGTCTCTTATTTCCAAAGACGCCATTGGCTGCAAAGTCGAGATAACAGCTTTAGAGCCCAGGAGGTCCTTGACAGCACTCTCGAACCGTCCCTTGTCGTTGGATTCCGCTCCGAGTACTACGAGGAGACCGCCTGTTCTGGTCGCTCTTACTGTTCGTATACAGACACCGTTTTTTTCGGGTTCCACATTTTGCCTGATTTCCTTGAGGACCTCGGCGTAAGTTCTCCCGTCTGCAGGTTTGATCAGTAAAGCATCCCTGCGCTGCTTCTTCCTGGTCTTTTTTGGCATTGCGCTGTGTTTCGTGCCTTCTTGCTTTTCAGGCGCCTGTTTGGAATCTTTTGTTATCGCTTGGTGTATCTTCTTCGCAGTCTTCTGTTGCGATTTAGAGCGCACCAATTGAAAGCCATCATTGTTCTCCTCCCCTTGACTGTTGTCTCCTGTCTCGACTGTTATCGGCCCCTTCGCCCTTTTCCTACGGTCAGGTTTAAGTGGACTACATGCCGCCCTTTTGCCTTTTACGAGAGGAGTAGCATTTTCGGTGAAGGGAGTTTTATTTTCTGGAACTTTCTTAAGCTCTTTCAATTCACTCTCCGCCCGTAGCCACCTGCGGCGATAGTGCTGGATCCTATCAACTAAGTCCTCCAACTCGTCAATCCCATTTTTGATGCCCTTGTTGACATTTTTTTGGACATTCGTTGAATTTCTCATCACTTTTATTATAGCGCTTATGTTCCTTGTTAGATGCTCTTCCTCGCTTCTGTCAGCGGCAATTTTCGTTATCAGGTCCTCCTTAGGCGAAGTTCTCGATATACTGTCAGCAGGAGGGTCTTGTTGTTGAGCATCATTGGTTTCGCCTTCCACGTTGTTCAGTGTATGACTTTTAATGGCCCCTGGAGAATGGCACTTCGGATCGATGACTCCACTGCCCGAAGCCTCCACTACGCTTCTGGTATCGTTCGCTCCATCGCCTTGTGTAGGAGGAATGTTTTGGACAAGCACCTTTTTCGCTGTTGCAAAGCGTTCGATGGAGGTTTGCTTGCACGATGTTTTCTCGTTGCCTTGATTAGGCTTGGCTACTCTTTGAGGCGGAGTTCGCAGTAGTTTTGGCCTTCGGGCGAACATGCTTAGCTCGCTGATTTTTTCACTTGTAATTTTTGATTCTTCAGTGGCCAAGTGTTCAACCACTGAAAAATGCCCTGGCGACATATCCCTAGCAAGATTGCTGGAGAGAAGCCCGCATGAGGTCGGGGCTCCCTCACACGTCGGGGTGTATATCCCCACCCCTAATTTACTATTTTTGTTGTCACTCATCATATATTTTTTTGGTGGGTGCTTTTAGTGACTTGATCACGCGTCTGGATGACGGGCAACCTCGTCAATCCCCTCCACCACGACAAGGTAGCACCCATGGGGGGGGGTTGTATTATGATAGCAACTTCGAAAATTTAGTTATTAGGCTTCAATTAACACACACACACTTTTTAATGAAATACACTTATATTTTGATTACACATCATGTCAAAGTAATTGTCAGGAATTTCGTCAGAAAATTGTCTAATAAGCAAGTATTCATTTTTGATTCATACCCAGAATGGTCTCCCTTGTGTTGAATCACTTTCGTCATTCCATTTAGCATACTAGATGTTAACATTCGACAGGCGTCGGCAGATATTTCTTACCAACTTTTGTCAACAACTTTCCACAAAATCTTGGTGTTAGCATAAGCATTCTATTCGCTGTTATGATTAAGTTCGTCCTAAAGGTTCTCTATTGGATTCAAATCCGGAGATTGTCTTGGCCACCCGAGAACACTTATTGCGTTGTTATAAACCATTTCTTCATCAACTTTGAAATAAGCTTCGGGTCTTTATGGTACTTTGCTGAAAGACCCACTTCAAAGGCATATTTATTGTCGAAGGTATCACTATATCCGTCAGTCATTATGATATCTAGTATTCGGTATGTTGGACTGAATCCTTGCCAAGAAAATGAAATTGGCCAATTATAACATTTTCGAATTCTTTGAATTTCGCGCGTTGAAAATTTCTAGCGGAGACGTTCCCAAATGAAATTATTTTGCTTATATCGCTAAATAGATTGTTGCGAAATTTTTTCTCACTCTGCGGATCTAACCATTGACTTCTATCCATAGCGAATTGCATTCTCATGGCAAGTTCATGGCAAGAACGCGCGCCAACCTATCTTGTGAAAAATTGCTTAAAGTTTATGGTGGAGATACTCCATAAAAATTTTGCCGGGGGCAAAACTGATACAAGGAATACGTACTCATCATTTGAATACCAGAATAAAGAATATCCAACTAGGCCTTGTTAATAAGGAAGTAAAGACCAGTCAAAAAGTGTCCAGCTTCAGCCAAAGATACTGAAGCTCTTCTTGAACTTTATGAAGTCCAATTGACAACGCATACTATGCAAAGATCTATGATTAATGGGCTGATATTCGGGATTCGACGCGAAAACTTGTCTGTCATTCACGGTATGAATGCAATACTTTTCCAGAGCGAAAACGAACAGTGGCCCTCGTGGGATTTAGAATACCTGGTTTAAATCTGATATTCATAGCGTTTATTAGTATTAATCAAATAACTCATTTCTTGCGCGAGCACTCTGTCTCTATTTAAAGTCGAACGAGATGTTGATAAGGGCATGGGAAATCAAATCTTGGTAAAGGACAAATTATATTTGAAGATTTAGATATTGTCTATCTCGGAATTAAAAAAAATTGGGATAAGACTAGCAAAGACAAAGTCCTAATAATCCACAGATTCCATAGAATATGAAATTGTATTTGTGTGCGGGCCTTCGGTATATCATAGGACTGCGTTATGTACATGGGAACTTATACACTTTCGAGTGTTTTCCCATATTAGTAGAAGAAATTAAGATAATTTTGAAAACGTATGTACCGCCAGGCTCTTTCGTGTTTTGTTCATTTGCATTGCTGAGGGCGAAATTAAGTTGATCTGATCTAACTATTGCAACTACTTGCGAAGTGGAAAAAATGAGGAAAAGCTGACTTATATCGTGTAGTGTCTTATTATGTTAAAATTTATTTTTCAATTCAAATTTATAAAGGGATGAATTTTTAAGCGAAGAGTTTTGATCATCCTGTTGAAATATTCACGTTCATGATCGTTGGTAATGTTAATTGTTGTGTGATATTTTGACGTCTTTCGAGTCAACGTTGGTCTTGTCATGCTGTGAGTTGCATGAATAGTAGGATGGAGTGCTAGCAAGTGCTGTTTGGGTTTTTGATTTGCTATTAATTATCTGATATTTATTTAAATTTCATTTTATTGTCTTTAAATGCGACCGTTCTGCCTCGCGAACTATAACTAGTACAAAATAGTTTCCAATCTGTAGAATTCAATGTCAATATACACAGTAGCTCTAGCAGCACAAGTCGGTATCAAGGACTTCGCTCGCAGACGTAGTTCTGAACGAAGAAATTGATTTAATAAATTCTCGAAAATAACACAGAAGTCAAATTCAGCACACCAGATTAGATATTAGATAGACTAATCGTCGTACGAAGCGTTTTATTTGCTCTCAATCAAACAGATCATCCTTTATTAGTTCATTAAAGGTGGCTTTCGTAGAAAATCATTATCTTTGCAGAAAAGTTTCACGCTGACGGAAATTATCCGCGTCCACTTATATCATATAGCTAATACATTGCCTTTGTATCTAGAGATTACTTTAATAAAACCTACACATTATTATTTCAAGAGTTTCATTAGTAGAATTTTATAAATGCGATACCATCAAATAAGGTACATTTCATTAGTCTGTAGAGGCTGCCAGAAGACACACTTATAATGAAATTTTAATGAATATCATGTTGAGGGCAGGCTTCATTGATTTCTCTAATACAACATCCAATGAATGACGTAGACATCTCCCAAAATTGGCCAGAAGTTTCCACCTTATTAAACCTAAAGCCTATTTTTACAGTCGTCTTACACTCTATGGTAGCCTACATTGCCTACGAACTTATCGAATTTGATTGAAACCACACTAGGATAAATTGATACTTTGAGTGACGATCCTATCACAAATTGAAGCTACGAAAGAATTAAGCAACCTTTCGTTTAAACCCATCATTTTATTTGTTTACCTCACGTCTAGGCTCTAGATCGTCTACCTCTAGGCTTAGGTGTGCTCTAGCCATTTCGATCATTTTGGTATATGTTTTTGATTACCTAAAGCATGATTTTAAGATATCCAGAACAGCTACTCCATGTAGCAATTCCGGGTCAGTTCCTTTGACATAAAGGCTGTATCATGTCAAAGGCCGATAACAGACAGTAATTGCTCGTGGTATGGTCAGAAGTATGCGCATGGTAAAATTTTGAGCTCAAACATGAACCTTGCAAAATTCTACCAGGTATACATGTTACTTAAGAAAAGGTTCCTCTAACTTTTACCAAATATTTTCTTTAATGCCTGAAGGATGCTATGAGTTTCACCAAGTATGGTGAGAAGTTTTTCAGAGTGAGTTTGTAGAGCAAACAAACGAAGACATATTGAACATCGAATAATACCAAATTCATATGATTGGCGATTCTGAATAGTTGGTATCCAATTGAGTGACCACGACTATGGCAAAATAGGAACTTCGGTAATTTGTTCTTGTTTTTGGATTTTTCGGTTTTTTCTTGTTTTTCGTATCGCTAGAACAACAGAATGTTTCTTATATGAAAAAGGATTGTAAAATGGACACATAAAACCATTGCCTTTCTAGAGAGATTTTTTAGAGCAATATTCCGTATTATGTCGACAACAGGGGCTG